>CM042244.1:47701939-48309439 GCA_023566225.1 Romanogobio albipinnatus
GGCCCATCCATCTGGCCCATCAAGACTCACTCTCATTTCATCAGTCCATAAAACCTTAGAAAAATCAGTCTTGAGATATTTCTTGGCCCAGTCTTGACGTTTCAGCTTGTGTGTCTTGTTCAGTGGTGGTCGACTTTCTGCCTTTCTTACCTTGGCTATGTCTCTGAGTATTGCACACCTTGTGCTTTTGGGCACTCCAGTGATGTTGCAGCTCTGAAATATGGCCAAACTGGTGGCAAGTGGCATCTTGGCAGCTGCACGCTTGACTTTTCTCAGTTCACGGGCAGTTATTTTGCGCCTTGGTTTTTCCACACGCTTCTTGTAACCCTGTTGACTATTTTGAATGAAACGCTTGATTGTTCGATGATCACGCTTCAGAAGCTTGGCTATTTTAAGACTGCTGCATCCCTCTGCAATATATCTCACTATTTTTGACTTTTCTGAGCCTGTCAAGTCCTTCTTTTGACCCATTTTGCCAAAGGAAAGGAAGTTGCCTAATAATTATGCACACCTGATATAGGGTGTTGATGTCATTAGACCACACCCCTTCTCATTACAGAGATGCACATCACCTAATATGCTTAATTGGTAGTAGGCTTTCCAGCCTATACAGCTTGGAGTAAGACAACATGCATAACGAGAATGATGTGGTCAAAATACTCATTTGCCTAATAATTCTGCACTCCCTGTATTGTAGAACAGCTTTTTGGGTGTTGCTGATGAGCTGCTGGTGTTATCTTCAACGAGTTCTGGTTGGTTTTGTTGAGGTGAGGATCTCTCTCCTCACCTCGACCTATGAATGCCACCTTATAGTTGTTTTCACATTTTTGAAAAGTGAAGGTTTAAGTCTTTCAGGCCTGTGAATATGGGTTTTATCATTGGACATTCTCAAAATTGTGCCGCTGCTGTACGGCACATGTAATCAAGTCAGTAGTTCCGTGGGTCTGAGGCTGTGACAAGGGGAGAATGCAGGCGGAGATGCAGAGTTCACAAATAGATCGCACACACAGACACAGATCATTAATCAGATTGTGTATGTGTGAGTATCCGCGTGGCAACAATGAAGCCAAACAAAGCAGCCAGAGAATCACAGTTCAAACACGCACTCAAAGCCAGACCTACATGAAAAACAACCCACTAACTAAACAGTGGAACTGGCTTCCCCTCCCATGCTGGCACAGCCACAGGCCTCATTCTGAACACTGTTTAATTCAACACCACTGAGACGTGCTGTGATGTTGTTCAAACAGCGCTGGCAATTGAAAAAAGTCATTTCGGCATTTCCTCTTTAAAAAGTGCAAGAGAGCGGCTAGATGTGTTTTTAAAATGTAAATACAGTTGCAATGTATCAGTGATGTTCTAACAATGTAATAATGTTCTATCTATCGATCGATCAGGAATAGCATTATGACCTAATGTCCTAATATTGTGTTGGTCCCCCTTTTGCTGCCAAAACAGCCCTGACCCGTCGATGCATGGACTCCACTAGACCCCTGAATGTGTGCTGTGGTATCTGGCACCAAGATTTTAGCAGCAGATCCTTTAAGTCCTGTAAGTTGTGAGGTAGGGCCTCCATGGATCGTACTTGTTTGTTCAGCACATCCCACAGATGCTCAATTGGATTGAGATCTGGGGAATTTGGAAGCCAAGTGGCAGGGCGCATTATCCTGCTGAAAGATGCCACAGCCACCAGGGAATACCGTTTCCATGAAAGGGTCTGCAACAATGCTTATATAGGTGGTACGTGTCAAAGTAACATCCACATGGATGGCAGGACCCCAGCAGAACATTGCCCAAAGCATCACACTGCCTCTGCCGGCTTGCCTTCTTCCCATAGTGCATCCTGGTGCCATGTATTCCCCAGGTAAGCGACACACACGCACTCGGCCATCCACGTGATGTAAAAGAAAACGTGATTCATCAGACCAGGCCACCTTCTTCCATTGCTCCGTGGTCCAGTTCTGATGCTCACATGCCCACTGTTGGCGCTTTCGGCGGTGGACAGGGGTCAGCATGGGCACCCTGATTGGTCTGCGGCTATGCAGCCCCATACGCAACAAACTGCAATGCACTGCACTGTGTATTCTGACACCTTTCTATCAGAACCAGAATGAGAAATTTGAACTACAGTAGCTCGTCTGTTTAATCGGACCACACGGGCCAGCCTTCGCTCCCCACGTGCATCAATGAGCCTTAGCTGCCCAAGACCACCGCCGGTTCACCAGATACTGACCACTGCAGACCAGGAACACTCCACAAGAGCTGCAGTTTTGGAGATGCTCTGACCCAGTTGGCCCTTGTCAAACTCACTCTGTCTATCTGTCTTGTCTGTCTGTCTTACTATCTTTCTAGCTATCCATCTATCTATCTATCTTGTCCGTATGGTTTTATCTGTTTATCATTATATCTTTAGATAGAGCAATCTATAAACATAACATAGACAGGTAAACACACCCAGTTTTCCTGGGCTCAGAATTAGAACCGTAATGGTTCAGCCTATTAGCCAGAACGTTCTGAATTTGGGGCAAAAGAGCCTTGAGAAAGCTACGCTGCCTCTGGAGCGGATTCTCCCATGAACAAACTTCATCACACACTAACACCACACCATGCAACTCAATACTCCCCCAGAGAGAGACTTACACAAACATGACGATTAAAGGAAAAGTCTGTCTTAAAAACAGACAGTCCTCTGAAAGAGATATCCGTTTTTTGAGCGGTGGGCACATATAGAGATCACATGCCTAAATTGGCCTTGCTCATTGCACAATGTAAATCTGCAGCCAAACGTCCACCACCAAACACAAACACACAGTCAGCCTGTAACTCAAGGCCAGGCGCTCACAGCTCCCGCATGTGTCTTCCTCTGAGACTCATGGGGTAAAGCATAGTTCAGACCCCATCTAATCACACCCAGAATGTTTCACACACTGGCATTTCACAGATATTACAAGGACAGACAGGTGCACCCATACACACCAGACAAGAGCAAACCTCTGCTTTCAACAGTAGGTAATTGAGTAACAGTTGACCAGTGGAATGACCCATTGTGCTTAACGTCACAGATCAGGGAGTCGCTGAGGTCAGTTCTGTCTCTCTCTCTCTCTCTCTCTCTCTCTCTCTCTCTCTCTCTCTCTCTCTCTCTCTCTCTCATATACAAGTGTGGCATGCCTATTTTCACATGCTTTTGAATCTTATTAAAAGTCTGTGTTTTCATGTAAGACTCTAGCTTTCACTGTAATGTGGCGTTATCCCAAGGAGCAGTATAAAAGCAGTATTTAATTTGTATAAATTGCGTGTAAATAATACTCCATAGGCCCTGTTTACACTGCACAAAATTCAAGTCAACCGAAACTCATTGCTAGTGAACTAATATGAATTTTCTTCAACCCGTTCTGGTTAGATTCATCGAGGTGAGGACCTCTCTCCTACTTTTTTTTAGTAAATTAGTGTGGGTGAAAAAAGTAATCACATAACTGTTAAAGTTTAAAACCTTTCACATTGGAAGATTAAGAGGTGAGTTAAAGGGGACATATTGAAGACAGATGTGTATCCACAGTTTATGTAAACAAACAGCCGATAATGGTAAAAATCCACCCAATACTTTTTTATAATCCCTATTAATCATTATCAATCTCTCATAACAGGCTGTTCCAGATTTCCCCCTACTCTTACGTAAGAAACCCGCCCATGACTGTTGATGATCTGCCCTTTTAGTATAGACACATTCCTGAGTGAGAAGCATAGAGGCCGCCAATTCTGTTTACTCACTGTATCAGCTAGCTAGAGCAGTGGTTCTCAACCTTTTTTCAGTGATGTACCCCCTGTGAAATATTTTTTCAGCCAAGTACCCCCTAACCAGCGCAAAGCATTTTTGGTTGGGAAAAAAAAGATTTAAAACAGAGCACTGTGCCATCAGTGTCTGATTTATTAAACTTTGGAGCAGATAAACACATACAAAATTCAAACATTTGAAAAAAAATTACTATTTCGAACATTTTAAATGATAATAATCCATGACAAAATTTATTGCAAATATTTATCATCACTAAAATGTAGTGATTCAAACTAATGTAGTGAAAACAGTGACCATATTTCTGAAATGGAAACCGGGGACATTTCCTATTTAAGTGGTCAAAATATCACTCAAATCTCATTTGTTATTATATTTTAATTAAAAAACAGGGACAATACATTTTTGAATGTTTTTGTTGTTGTTGTGGAGTCCTGTTATATTAGTATATTATTATTATTATTAACATTAATAAGTATTATGATTTAGTTTGATTGTTAGGATTTTTGGTCTGGATTTAATACTTTAATAATAAAAAAAAACACAGAAAACAAACAAACAATGAAAACAGTTAATGGTAAGCTAACCGTTGTAAATAAGCAGTTCAAAACAATATTGTAACATGACTTAACAAAAACACATTACAAAAATAAAACATAAATATGATAAATAAAACTATTCAACAAATACTGTAACATTTTATAATTGTATAAACTTCAAAAGTTTTGTTACGTTTATGCTTGAAAATAATTCTTACTATCCTTAATTGGTCTCGTTATTTAGCATTTTAGGATTATTTTAAGCAGAAAGTATATGTATTCTGCACATGTATTGGTTGCAAGTGTAATTGTTTGGAGTTAGGGTTAAGGTTTTTATATTTAAGTTATAGTTCAGATGTGTGTGGTAATCACTGCGTTGTGACTGCGGAACTTTTGGGGACAAAACAATCCCGCACCTTGTTGAGGCTCTGTTATAAAGCACACACAATATTACTTTAAATTAAAAACGAATAGTTAGTATGTTACTACCTTGAAAGCGACAACAATGTTTCTTTTGATATTTGACGATAATGGCGCTCTGTCTGCTCTCGACTCGGTACGTTCTTCATGAAGTGGTAGCGGGCGGCGCGCGCGCGACCAAGTAGAATCAGCGTAGCAGCTGTATGTTGGTTGGGCGCTTTTTTCCAAAATATATCTGCGGGTTGTTTGGAACGTGCTGTTATACGGGGACATTTCCGGGGACAACTCCAGTCGGGGACAGAACATTAAAAACTAGGACTGTCCCCGGGTAATGGAATGGGGGAGACTCTGGGTTTTTAGGATAATGAAACTGAATAGCCTACTGAATATAAAATTCATTTTATGAACTTATACTTATATTTTCCTGAAATAAGAATTGTTTTTAAAGGATTTTTGCATGGATGCTACTTTTTAAATATATTTAAAAATCTCACGTACCCCCATTTGAGAACCCCTGAGCTAGAGTATTACAATGTCTGCGCCAGAAACATTACAAATGTTCTGTTGTTGGATGTACCAACTTAAAAACAGACAGTCCTCTGATACCCATAATGCCTCATTACCTTAAAGGCGTCTCCATAGACTCCTACCATCTGAGGCACTGAGGACACAGTGGTTGAATTTAATTTGTGAAGGAAATGTGCCGAAGAATGATGTATTTGGCAAATCATTTTACGCATGACCGTTTCAAAGAGCGTCAATACCAACGTTTCATGCTTTCATATCCAGAACAAGAAAGAATGGCACTTAATATTTTGTGAATGTTTACAAATTTCCTTGCTGATTGAGCTTTCTAGAATGCTTCACGGCTAATATGGCTAAAGTTCCTTGACTGTATTCACAGAGACTAGAGCTATGTCATTAGTTTTATCCTGAAAACGCTCACCGTCTGTTTGATTCATAAACACATATTTATTATGCATTGTATAGTCAGGTGATGGACGTGTTACGTTTCCACACGAGCCCCTATACAACAATATATAGAGTATAATGACGGTACATGCTAGTCGATGAGTTGAATCAACGTAACTCACAACTGTTACATAAATGTATCCAGCAACCATTCAGAAACGTCCAAGTGCAGTCTAAAAGTTGCAACCTCTTCCTGAGTCTCTCCATCTGTGTCTGACTCCGGTTCAAACATGCAAGGTTGCTCTCCACAACTGATTATTTTTGACATTTTGGCTGAGATTTGTTTTTTGTTGTTGACGGAGTATTCGAAGCTCATGTAAAGGAGCCGCTGGCAGGTTGGCGGGGAGCAGCAGATTATTTGCATTTAAAGGGGTGGTAAACCACGATTTCACTTTTCTAACTTTAGCTAGTGTGTAATGTTGCTGTTTGAGCATAAACAACATCTTCAAAGTTACAACGTTCAAAGTTTAAAGCAAAGGGAGATATTTGCTTTTAAAGAAATCGATTTCTAAGGACTACAGCAAACGGCCGGTAGGGACTACTACACATTCACCCAGGGTTTGCTGACATCACCAGGCCCAATATTTACATAAACCCCTCCTCCGAGAATATGAAATAAGGGGGGCCATTTTGTATCGCAGCGGGGAAGCGTTGTTGTGGTATAGTTAGTAGGCTGGAGTGCTGTTGACAATGCCGACGAAACGCTGTTATTTTCATCCGGATTGCAGGTCCACTTTCTTCAGCCTTCCTAGGGACGGGGGTGCGTTGCAGTGCGTTTAACATACAACGTCATATTCATGTGTGTAAGAGACATGAGGGGAACACGATCGCATTTGCATCGGATATATGCTGCCCATCATAAATCAAAGCACGAGACAGACAGGGGTCGGAGGAGAAGATCGGAAAATGTGACATAATGGACAATATTCATCTGTATTTGCAATACATGAGCCTTCAGCTGCACGAGACAGGCGGGCACGCGCGGCTACCGCGGCACATCTCGCGGAGGAAAGCTTCCACAATCTTCGCGAGTACGGGCCACAACCTGTAAGTGTGAGTTATTTTTCGTCGATGTGTTTTCCTGTAATAGTTTGTGTTGTTAATTGTAGCCTACGTTGTAGCAAGGAAGTAAACATGACAGCGCTGTTTGGCTCTGCAAACCAGTTTGTTAAATGCTCATTCATACTTAACGTTATCCGACAAACCCCTAACGTTACAAACTGTTTAAAATCTCAACAGCGAACTTGGCATTAGTGTAAATTATTCTTTGATTAGAGCTTTTATGTATTGTTTATCTACAGGCATGCTAAACATGGTTCTGTGTTTGATTTGGCTACTATGTTTAGTGTCCGTTCTTGCGACAGATATTTGGCAAATTGTTCTAAAAATACAAAAGTAACAGTGCCATTCAGGAGCGATCACTATAGATCTGCAGTCTTTACTCTTGAAGACTGAACAGGTTCTGCTCGATCATATTCACTAAAATTGTCTGGGTCTGATTCGGGCTCTTGGTATGGTTTCATTGACGCTATTGTACACAAAGCTCAGGCTAGTAGCCTGAGGCTACCTGTAGAGGTAAGGGGCGTGATGCTTTCGAGAAATGTTCACTAGGCGGTTAGCGAATCACAACACACTGCGTATTTTTGAGGGACTGGCTTCACAGAATCCGGAAACCATCAGACCGTTTTTACAAGGAGGGACAGAGCAGTGTAGAATAAAGGTCACATATATGAAAAATACTGCATTTTTTAAAAAATGAAGCATGAACACATGTTACAGTGCACCCCACAAACACAATCAAGCCTTCGAAAGAGTGTGCTTTACCACCCCTTTAAAGGGACACACACAAAAACGGCGCATTTTTGCTCACAGTCAAATGACGCCGAGCAATCTCCTTGACAGAGACAAAGATAATCGATCTTCCACCACTCTCAAGGGTTCAGCAGCCAAACGAGTGTCGAGATACTCCAATATTGATCTCAGATGGTACAGATCTCTGGCCGCCATGTTTCAAACGATCTAAACGTAACACGCTTCCGCCATAATTGACATGCTTGACGCAATGAGTGACGTAGGGTGGGCGTGATCAGCTCGGAATGCATTTTCAAAGCCGCTTTGAATTTTGCTACACATATCCCACGGCGTCATGATGAAAATGCAATCGTACGTGTCCTAACTGTTAGTCTAAATGCATTTAGGACAAATAACATTTAAATGATAATGTTGCTACTGTTTGTGCTTGGACACGTTTCACATATCAAATCAATTTGGTTATACATTTTCATTTTCATTTTGCTACTTATAAAGCATTAAAATAGTATGCACTTTACAATTTAAGACTACTGTTGAAAATGGCAAATGTAAATAATATAATTTAATTTTCAATTTCATTCTGCACCAAATTTTGCATGCATGTAGTTGATGGAAAATGTAAATTTAAATACAGAATTACATTTCCATTTTGAATATTGCATTGCCATTTTGAATATTGCATTGTCATTTTGCATATTGTATTGGCATTTTGCATATTGCATTGCAAATTGAATTTTGCTACCCATAAGCTTCCATACCCCACAGCATCATTTTGTGGGGCTTTGCAAACCTGTATTAACTCTAGTGTGGAATTTTTCTACAATATTCATTCAGCATGACAGTTTACTGCAGTATTTCCTCTCTCATTCAGTAGAAAAAATACCATACTGCCAAACCGGTATAATTTGGAAAAATACCGTGATACCACCCAGCACTAGGTTCATATGTAAATGTTGAGAGAAATAAATTACCAACAGAGATTCCAAGAAGAGGGAGATCAGGAGAGTGTCGTTAGGTTCATTCTGAGCCGAAGACATTTTGATTTTACTAATAGAAAGTCTGTCATGATTTAAAGAGAAGATTTCTGGGGTTTATTGATTTAAAAAAAATTTTGTATTTGTGTTATTAACATGCAATTAGCCAAGATTCACAGGAAAAAAATTGCAATTTGATACCGGACATAAGGAAACTTCATCTGGATCTAATAGAAACTTCTTGTAATTGCCTGAATCTGAGATTGTTAGGACATTAAAATAAGTTTCTTTACTCCCTTTATTTTTATTTTTTTTAAAGAAATGGTAACACTTTATTTTGATAGTCCACTTTAGACATTCTACTAACTATAAGTAACTTTGCAACTACATGTCAACTAACTGTCATTAGAGTATTTGTAGACTGTCTGCTTAATATTTACTAAAACATTATTTTGTTGGTCCCCCAACAGACATTCTACTGACTATAAGTAACTTGGCAACTACAATTCAACTTATTCTACTAACCCGAACCCTAACACCTAACCATAACCTACCAGTCTACTGACAGTCAACTAATACTCTAATGACAGTTAGTTGACATGTAGTTGCAAAGTTACTTATAGTTAGTAGAATGTTTAAAATGGACTATCGAAATAAAGTGTAACCAAAGAAATTTGCTTTATCAGAATTGCAGCTGATTTATAACCTGAATTAAATATAACTAGGTGACTATAGGAGGCAGAAACTACCCATGCAACTTGATCAAATGCGTGACGGTTCAAGGATAACCGTTGTATATTTGTGATCTCGGCCCAAAATCCACTGCTGGGTTTATTTATGAGGAAACGATGGTTCCCATGCTGTTCGTCAAAAAGGAGAAGGAACAATATTTACAATAGACGGTAAATCAATAAACTACACAGAATGCAACAAAATCAAAACACAAATATTTTCCCAGCACTCCCACATTTTTGGCTGATACCCATAATGCCTCATTCCCTTAAAGTCTTCTAAAAGTAAAGGAAAGACATTGATTCGGTTTATTATTATTCGTTACAGCTGATATTTAACACATGTCAGTGTTAAATAATGTTTGCACAAGGTCTTAAGTATATTAAATGTACTGATATCTTAAATATGCTGTAGTTTGATAAATATTTAAAATGTTCTTTTCCTCTTCCCTGGTATGATGTCCAAAAAGACATCTTATTCTTATAGACTCTGCGTGCGTTTTTAGTGAATTTTGCAATACAAATCATATATATTACTAACTTGCACTGAACTGATTGATTTAAAGACACTTTTAGTTTTCAGTTGTTAGAAAGAAGCTAAATAATAACGTTTGCAGAGCACATGCAGTTAAGTTTCATTCTTGGGTCTGATTTCTTTGCATTCAGCGGTAAAGGCCCGTCTCTAGCCTAATAATCATACAAGGTGTTTCTTTTGTGACAATTTCCTTCAATTCTTTCAGTTCACCTTGTTATTCATTCAGGTTGTAAAGCGAGTGACAGGGCGAAGACTGTCTCTTTCCTGTCCTCCAGCCTTGTGCCCGAGCTCCCAGAGCAATGACAAATGATGCACGAGATAAAGATTTATTAATGCCAAATAAAATTGTCATTATTAAAAGTGACTGATAGGAGAGGGCAGAAACTGAGGGTAATCATTTGGAATGCTGTAGTCGAGTCTTCTTTGACTAATGGACTGGTGACGTCTGCCGGAGCTTTTAGTGGGATGAAACGCCATTGATTAAATGTGTGTGTAAGAACGAGGAAGAGACAGAGGTGAAGGAGGTGTAGATATAAAAGCAAATGCAGATTGAGATCCTGTGTTACAGCAATAGTCTCTAATGAGATGAACTGGTTTATACACACACACACACACACACATTTGTTTTTTCATCATGGTGGGCAATTTCCATTGACTTTCATTGTTATTACTCTGAGCTAATTCGATTTTCTGTCCCCTAACCCTACACACAACCCTCTCAGAATCCTTTCTGCATTTTTAGATTTTCATTAAGACTTTATTTACTTTGTTTATTAAGCTGTTTTCCTCTTGGAGACCGTTGGCTGCTTCCCACCATGTAACTGATTTCAGGTTTTACTGCGCTTATATGAGGACATTTGATCCCCATAATAGGCAAAACCAGAGCCAGACAGTCACACACGCATAATAGGCAAAACCAGAGCCAGACACTCACACACGCATAATAGGCAAAACCAGAGCCAGACACACACACACTGTCTCTGTCTTTCTGTCTAATTCATTCATTCATGGCTTTAATGTGATCTGTTACCGTCTACTTTTCCATTAGAGTTTCATTTATCACTAAGACAAACACACGCTTACATCATCCGTTCCGACTTCCCGAAGGAACAGAACATCACCACTCTCTGACCTCTGTTCCTCTCTCTCTGTTTTTCAGGTGGATAAGGTATGTGGTCACTCTTCAAACGTGTCCTCAAGTACAGTAGGGACGTTTCCTCCGACTTCAGTCACACCTCCACCTGCCAACATCTCACAGGACGTTCCAGGAGCTGATAAGATCGGCATGTTGGCGCACCTTCACAGGTTAGGCTGGATCCCTAGTTCTGTCACTAAGACTATTTATTAAAAAACAAATTTTTACAGGTCTTTGATATTCAATATTGTCTATTGTAATACATTTGAATCAGTATTGTAGAGTTTTTTTGCAATCTGAAAATCTGTCTGTAGATTATAAACTACCACCAATATTTATATTACATTAATATACTTACTTTATTGACCAATACTGATAACTGATATGACATCCAATATTATCATATACTGACAGTTGTATTATATAAATAACATATTCATTGAGTGACAACATTATTATTTGGGGTTGGTAAGATTTTTGAATATTTTCGAGTCTTTTATGCTCACTAAGACTGCATTTATATGATCAAAAATACAGAAAAAATATTGTGAAATATTATTACAAATTAATATAACTGTTTTCTATTGCAATATACAGTCAAACCAAAACACCTTCAACATTTCTCACATTATCACAGTTTATTTGCTATAGTTTAGAAAATGGTAAAAAAAAATGGCAAGAACTCAGCGTTAAACTGTGTCAGAACAAATTAATCTTGATAATGTCAGATAACTTTGATAGAAAGGTATGTAATGGATTACAATCAACCAATCTTAGCTGTCAGCTGTTAAATTTAAGTGCACAGTTAGATAAGACCAATTTAGGTCAACCAATTACCAAGCAATGCTTAATTTTGTTCAGTCTGTGATCACATGAGCAATTAAAGAAGAAACACTTCAGCAAAACATGGTCAGGTCAAAGTGTCTGAATCATTTTGGTCCCAGATTTTTTCAATTTTACTGGTGGTCCACTGTATGAATAATTTTTGGGTATAATATGTCACAGTTTACGTGATTAAATGTTTTGTCATATCTTCATCAAATTATTAGCCAACTAACCATACTAAATATCGTTTTTCTTAATGGTCCAATATTGATTTTTACTTGCTTCAAATGAAATTAAGTGTTGTATAGTAAAATAAGATGGATAACTTTTTATCAAGGCCCACACATTGCAGATACCCATCACTAAGTGGTAGGCTGGCAAGGACAGTGCTGTAACTGGCACTGAGACTGTTGCCTGCAGGAACACAGAGAGATAAATGGATTAAAGTTTTTTCCAGAGTGCAGGAGTCAGTGGAGGAGAGGACAGCAAACACTCATCACCGCACGAATGACATCATCTCTGCACCAAGAGTCATGGAAATGCTCTGACCAGCAAGCTAGGAGATTTATAAATTAAACATTTTAAATGACTTTCAATGGGTGGGTAGCTAGAGTGCTCAATCATTAAGACAGGTCAGAGGTCAAAACACAATGTTATATTTAGTTAAAATAACTAAATATGTTACGTCCATGTTGAGCACAATCGACCTCAACAGCAGGGTTCTGGAAGTATAAATGCCATTCAGAAAACATAATCAATAATGTGTACAATTTTTCAGCTCTGAGGTTAAATGCAAGTATATTATGCCAAAAATCATTAGAATATTAAGTAAATATCATGTTCCATGAAGATATTTGTTAAATTTCTTACCGTAAATGTATAAAAAAAGTATTATTATTAGGAAAATGCATTGCTAAGGACTTTATTTTAAAGGTGATTTTCTCAATATTTCGATTTTTTTGCACTCCCAGATTCCAGATTTTTAAATGGTTGTCCTATCCTAACAAACCATACATCAATGGAAAGCTATCGCTTACAGTCCGTTGCCATATCTGGATTTAATCTCCCGTGGCTTCCTCAGCACTTGATACACAGTGATACACTTGATAAAGCACTTGATAAACTCTTCCAGGCCTCAGCTACAGCTACAGTGTTGAGGGCAGGTCAAAGTAGACTCTATTTGCGGCCAGCCAATGAAGACTGGTATTATGCAAATTTTATTTTTTATTACATTGTTACGTAGGTATGTTACAGGATGTAAGACTGGAAATGCTGACGACTTGTTTCAGTAGTTCAGCATCTGTTCTTTCTTCAAATAATTGACTTATCGGTAAGCCCCTCCCCTTGAACGCAAAAGAGCCAATGGCAGTTGTGTATCAGTTGCACGAGGACCGGAACTCAGACATTTTTAGGTTTCGGTGCCATAGAGAAACATTGGAAGATTTGAAGCTCTCATCGGTTTGATGGTGTTTATGCTACAAAAATGGTAAAACGATGTGCCTGGGGTACTTGTAACACTGATTCCAGTGAGGATTTTTGGGGTTGTCATACTCTCATTAAAGGGATAGTTCACCCTGAAATGAAAATAAAGCCGTCTTTTACTCACCCTGCTGTTCCAATGCCCTATGTCCTTCTATCTCTTTCGGACCTCAAAAGCAGAAATTTAAAAAATAGTCCTGCACGCGCTCCTTCCTATAATGGCAGTGAATAGCGACCACGCTAAATCATTACAAAAAATTATACAAAAGTATCACGCAATGATACAGTGAGACGATTGCCATATATTGAAATTGTTCAGGAGGCATACTATAAGGTTTTGCGAGAAAGATACCGTATTATTCAGTCAAAATACTGAGCTCGGCCGTTACTAAACCTAAATAGCTAACGGTTCTCACATCATGTAACAGTTTAGGTCAAAAACACACAAACGAAGGTCTACATTTCCAACGCTATCTCACGGGTAGGTTTAGGGGCGGGGTTTGAGGTAGGTAATTCGTACAAATTCATACGAATTTGGCAACTCGTCAAATACGTACGATTTAGCAAAAATCTTATGAATCCGTGCGAGTGAGGTCGTACAAATTTGTACGAATTAGCCACCGCGTAAAATATGTACGAATTGTCGTGAAATCGGGTTGACATTTCAGTGCCTCTCCATATTAAAGTGGTTAAATGTAATTACATGAGGCTTCTCCCACTTGCATTGTGAACTGTAATCCATTGTGATCCACCATATTTATTTTAAAATCTTTTATATATCCCTCCATGGCAAATTTAAGTCCCACTGGAATGCTCCTCGACGAGAGGTGGTTCTTCTGTGTCCAAAATCATCTTGGGATAAGGTTTTCACACTGACAGCTGTCATTGTAAGACAATTAGCAACTGTTTGTTTGTCTGAGTTAGCAACAGTAACTGAGGGCGGCGGGGCTTACCGATCAATTGTCAATTACACACTGCATGAAAGGTAATATTTGAAAAAGTATAATAGGGGCACTTTAAAGCAACTGATTTGATTTCATCTTTTGCAGTGCTTGCATTTAATTCCCTCAATGTTAAATGCACAATTTTTTTTGTATTCTCAGAGCTTGGTTTTAACTCTTAACAGTTTTCCGAAATGTCTATTGAGAAACTGAGTGGGTAAAAAGTACTTCCGGAATCTAAGTTGTTGGTCGCTGTTGAGTTTTATTGCTAGTGTGATGTAACCCATCTTCCAGGTAGTTTGCATGTGCATGAGTGTTTAATTTTCTCCATGGTTATTATTTTTCTCTCCCTCTCTCACCATCATCCCCTCCCCCTGTTTTGTTGCCCTTTGGTTTCTTCCATCTATCTGTCCTCCCCTCCAAACTGCTTGCCTCATCCTCCTCTGGACTGTTCCGTTATCTTGTACTGGGGGGGTTTGACCGTTCTCAGTTCACTCCCTCTGAAAACCTCCAAGAGCGATAGAGGTAGAACTCTGAAAAAGGTTGCACGGTAAGCATGGATGCATTTACTAAAATTGCATTTATTTCTGAATATCTTTCTTTAAAATGTGTGTTTGTGTGCTTACCTTGGGTAATATAGGTTAGCTCCGCCTCTTTTCTACACTCTTACTACCTTACCAGTTAAGAGTGTTTTCACACTTGTACTTTTAGTGCTGATTGAGTGGCTTTGTCATTAGAGTTTGGTTTGTTTGTTTGCTGTGAAACCTGAATGGTTGTTCCCAAGTCTGCTTGAAAAGGTTCTGGACTGCAGTTCATGTGGACTCGAGTATGATTCACATTTGGTACGAATGCAGTCTGGCCTAATTTTTGCATGTGAACCACTAATCTTAACATAGTTTGTTGTTCATCATCAACTCTGGTTGACAGAAATGTTAAAAAAAGGTGGGCTGATGGGAGAGGGATGGAATTGAACTTGGGTTCAGATCAAGCAAACAAATCAAAGTGTGAAAACAGTCTTTGTAATTATAAATTCAGTATGGCTGATTGGTTCCTTACTGAGCATGTGACCTGTAATTACCCACCTCCATGCTGTGGCCTTTGGACAGTCTATTTTATGTTATTTTTTCATAGACTTAGTTAATATAATATACAATTAAATGCCTCAAAACAGGTCCCTAAAGCTGTTGTTAGCGATATAATTAATCTTTCTCTGAGTTTTGTCTTTCAAAACGTTTAATAACCTTTTTATCTCAATGTAATTTATTGCTTATGATCTATATGTGTTGTTGATTTGTTGATTTGTGTTATAGGGATTTTACGGACTACATCTCCCGATATAAGTCCTTCTTCGTCATACTTCCGGAGGCGTTGTGCGAAGGAGAGATGGGTGTCGACGAGTTCACGTGTTGGAGTGGAGACGACGTGGTCAAAAGGTGAGACATTCAGTGTGTACAAACAAATTGCTTTGCGCTGGAAATTTGTTACTTTGAGTCTGGTTAGGACAAGATGGACTGTGTGTATGTGTAAGTGCAAAAAACATTGCGTTAAATTTAGAACAAAATTAAATTTTTTCTTTACCCTATGTAAAATAATCACTTAAACCACCCTCAGCTATTTTGCAAGTCTTAGCTGGGCTCGCTTTGCCTGGTCATGCTGGTCTGTTGGTTAGTTTTAGAGGGGTTTTGGGCACTTTTCAGTTTGACTAGGCTGGAAGACCAGGGGCCAGTTGCATAAACTTAAGCCAACTGTGGCCCGGTTTCACAGACTGGGTTTAGATTAAGCCATGATTAGGCCTTAGTTATATTAGGATATCAAGTAGCTTTTTTAAGAATCTTGAGAAAAAACAATGGCACTGACATACACTATATTGCCTGCCTTTACATGCACATGAACTTTAATGACATAAGTTGGGTTTAATATGGAGTTGTCCCACCCTTTGCAGCTATAACAGCTTCAACTCTTCTGGGAAGGCTTTCCACAAGATTTAGGAGTGTGTTTATTGGAATGTTTGACCATTCTTCTAGAAGAACATTTGTGAGGTCAGGCACTGATGTTGGACGAGAAGGCCTGGCTCGCAGTCTCCACTCGAATTCATCCCAAAGGTGTTCTATCGGGTTAAGGTCAGGACTTTGTATAGGCCATTTAAGTTCCTCCACACAAAGCTCACTCATCCATGTCTTTATGGACCTTGCGTTGTGTACTGGAGCGCAGTCATATTGGAACAGGAAGGAGTCATCCCCAAACTGTTCCCACAAAGTTGGGAGCATGAAATTGTCCAAAATGTCTTGGTATGCTGAAGCATTAAGAGTTCCTTTCATTGGAACTAAGGGGCCAAGCCCAATCCCTGAAAACAACCCCACACCATAAACCCCCTCCACCAAACGTTACACTTGGCACAATGCAGTCAGGCAAGTACCATTCTCCTGGCAACTGCCAAACCCAGACTCGTCCATCAGATTGCCAGACAGAGAAGCGTGATTCGTCACTCCAGAGAACAAGTCTCCACTGCTCTAGAGTCCAGTGGCGGCGTGCTTTACACCACTGCATCTGACACTTTGCATTGCTCTTGGTGATGTAAGGCTTGGATGCAGCTGCTCAACCATGGAAACCCATTCCATGAAGCTCTCTACGCACTGTTCTTGAGCTAATCTTAAGTCCACACAAAGTTTGGAGGTCTGTAGCTATTGACTCTGCAGAAAGTTGGCGACTTCTGCGCACTGTGCACTATAATACCACTAACAGTTGACCATGGAATATTTAGTAGCGAGGAGCTTTCACGAATGGACACGAACTGCACAGGTGGCAACCTATCATGGTGCCACGCTTGAATTCACTGAGCTCCTGAGAGCGACCCATTCTGTCACAAATGTTTGTAGAAGCAGACTGCATGTCTAGGTGCTTGATTTTAAATATCTGTGGCCAAGGTAGGGATTGGAACACCTGCATTCAATGATTTGGAGGGGTGTCCCAATACTTCTGGCAATATAGTGTATTTTAAGATATGTCAGTGCAAGTTGTTTTCACTGAAGACAGCTCAAACATGCATTTTAGTCTGGGACTAGGCTTAAACCTTGTCTGTGAAACCGGCCATTTGTCTTAAAAACTAGTTGTAGTTTTTTGTAGACCAACTTGTAGTTAACCAAGCAGTAATCGGTTTTACTTTTCCAATTCCAAATAGACTAATCTACTTGTTTATGTAACTGAGTTAAATAAATTAGGACCAGTCTTGAAGGAAAAACATTAAATGACTAACTTTTAACACTAGTCTAAGCAGTTTATGTAACCAGCTGCAGATTAGGCTGGTTTAGGTGTGTTTTCCAACAGGGTAAACCTGAAGTTATATACTCAGTTGTTTGGCGGGTCCCATCTGGCTAGGGTCTGGTATGTGCATGTGGACTCTCAAGAAAAAAGAAACACATCATTGCAAATAATCACTCAGGAAAGTACAGATGGAAAAGCCAAACACACCCACAGAGCTCCTCCATTAACGAGAAATTACCTTTGAGCCACACTGACTGACTCCTAATAGATTTCTAACAAATCTGTTGCCCCTTAGAGAGAAGTGTTTACTTTGAGAATGGATGTCTGGCTCCAGTTTCATGCCTCAAAAGATAACTCACCTTAACGACCAATGACAAACGACTTAACCGACTTAAGGCAACATAGAGGATTGCTGTTGCATTAACAGCCAGGAGTTGTTGAAGATGCCAGGTTTTGATTTCTTTCTTTTTTCCCCCTTTCCATCTCACTCTGTCTCTCATCAAATTCTTTGTCTCCGAGTGATTTGGGGTGGTTGAATAGCACCAAGGCTGTTTTGTGGTGTTTGTGGTCCAACGAAAGTCTCTTTCTCTCACATCCATCTCTCTCTCGTTCTCAGAGAGGTCACGCGGCAAACGATGATCTGTATTTCATTTCCCTGTTGGCTTCACTTCTTAAGCACCATCAGCAGAACATGCAATTATGACAATATTCTCTCTTTTTCTCTCCCTCACTCACACTCGTTCCATCCCCTCGTACCCAAATGTGGTTGCCCCTCCTCCCATCAGTCTCTATAGTAACCAACCAAATTCTGGTCATCAGTGAGAGAGAGAAAAAGAGGGAGATGGATAAAAAAAATCTATATATGGCTCTCCTCCATGTTAATGTCCTTTATTAAAAGTATGGGCATGGTGTTAGATGGTAATACTATGGTACTTTGATGTACAGTATACTATGATATTGAATTATCTGTAGACTATTTAAATACCAAAGTACAAAGTACTACAGCATTATGTATACAGGGAGTGCAGAATTATTAGGCAAGTTGTATTTTTGAGGATTAATTTTACAACATTAATAATTAAACAACAACCATGTTGTCAATGAACACAAAAAACTCATTAATATCAAAGCTGAATATTTTTGGAAGTGGTTTTTAGTTTTAGCTATTTTAGGGGGATATCTGTGTGTGCAGGTGACTATTACTGTGCATAATTATTAGGCAACTTAACAAAAAACAAATTTATACCCATTTCAATTATTTATTTTTACCAGTGAAACCAATATAACATCTCAACATTCACAAATATACATTTCTGACATTCAAAAACCAAACAAAAACAAATCAGTGACCAATATAGCCACCTTTCTTTGCAAGGACACTCAAAAGCCTGCCATCCATGGATTCTGTCAGTGTTTTGATCTGTTCACCATTGCGTGCAGCAGCAACCACAGCCTCCCAGACACTGTTCAGAGAGGTGTACTGTTTTCCCTCCTTGTAAATCGCACATTTGATGATGGACCACAGGTTCTCAATGGGGTTCAGATCAGGTGAACAAGGAGGCCATATCATTAGATTTTCTTCTTTTATACCCTTTCTTGCCAGCCACGCTGTGGAGTACTTGGACGCGTGTAATGGAGCATTGTCCTGCATGAAAATCATGTTTTTCTTGAAGGATGCAGACTTCTTCCTGTACCACTGCTTGAAGAAGGTGTCTTCCAGAAACTGGCAGTAGGACTGGGAGTTGAGCTTGACTCCATCCTCAACCCGAAAAGGCCCCACAAGCTCATCTTTGATGATACCAGCCCAAACTAGTACTCCACCTCCACCTTGCTGGCGTCTGAGTCGGACTGGAGCTCTCTGCCCTTTACCAATCCAGCCACGGGCCCATCCATCTGGCCCATCAAGACTCACTCTCATTTCATCAGTCCATAAAACCTTAGAAAAATCAGTCTTGAGATATTTCTTGGCCCAGTCTTGACGTTTCAGCTTGTGTGTCTTGTTCAGTGGTGGTCGACTTTCTGCCTTTCTTACCTTGGCCATGTCTCTGAGTATTGCACACCTTGTGCTTTTGGGCACTCCAGTGATGTTGCAGCTCTGAAATATGGCCAAACTGGTGGCAAGTGGCATCTTGGCAGCTGTACGCTTGACTTTTCTCAGTTCACGGGCAGTTATTTTGCGCCTTGGTTTTTCCACACGCTTCTTGCGACCCTGTTGACTATTTTGAATGAAACGCTTGATTGTTCGATGATCACGCTTCAGAAGCTTGGCTATTTTAAGACTGCTGCATCCCTCTGCAATATATCTCACTATTTTTGACTTTTCTGAGCCTGTCAAGTCCTTCTTTTGACCCATTTTGCCAAAGGAAAGGAAGTTGCCTAATAATTATGCACACCTGATATAGGGTGTTGATGTCATTAGACCACACCCCTTCTCATTACAGAGATGCACATCACCTAATATGCTTAATTGGTAGTAGGCTTTCCAGCCTATACAGCTTGGAGTAAGACAACATGCATAACGAGGATGATGTGGTCAAAATACTCATTTGCCTAATAATTCTGCACTCCCTGTAATATATAATAATTTTAAAATAGCAGGGGATTAGCAATTTTATCTGAATAGAAACATTATTTCTGAGGTGGTGCAAATGATTAGATTTTAGTGTAAAATTACAAACAAAAGTAGTGGATACACAAGGAATGTGTATTAAAGCAAACAGTGTCGATTTAGATTTTATGTTGACTTAAAGCAGCATGTAAGGATTGTGATCTCCAGTATAACACGCTCTCTACTGCAGTCCAAAAAAAGATATGACCCCCACCCCCCATAATTAACCTCTTTGAAATTCGACTTAACAATTTGTTTCCAACAGAACAGTCTGTCTGTCAGCTAGATGCAGAACAGAAACAATACAAAACATATTTGTAGCATTTTTTGACTATTTGGAATGAATGTTTGAATGTGAATGTCTAGACTCGTTTAGACCTGTTAGAAATCAAATAAAACCACTTTGCGGTGGTTTTAGCTGTAATTTTCATCAGCTTAATGAATCATCCAGGGACGCTGTCTTTGATTCCATTGGATGCTCTTTCACATTTGGGTTGGTGTTACTCCAAGCTCTCTGCTATTTCCAAGAGTCTCACTTTGTATCCTTTTAAAAATGTGTCCGTTTTTCACCACAACTCTTAATTAGTTGGAGGATGCGGTGTAATGGCTAAACATCTGGGCTGGCAACCAAAAGGCTGTAGGTTCAAATCACTCAAGGGACAAATCCATAAACCATCACCGTGGTGTGCATTCCGTTCAAATGGATCTGTCCCAGAGTCATTTGGATAAAAAATATGTTACAAGACTGCTACTTAATGGTTTCTACACACCAGAGCTCCAAACCAATGGATTAAATGATAATCTAACATTCCAGTTTAGATTTAGATAGGTCCTTTTATTCTGAGATTTGATCCCCGCTGGTCCCAGAACTACCAGAATAACCTCCTGAAGTACATGATTTGAAATCATACATGAGTGCTCGGTTCTGGACACAAGTCCATCCATCCATCCATCCATCCTATCATCCCATCCTATCATCATCCCATCCCATCCCATCATCCCGCAGTTATGGCTGGTTACAATAAAAAGAACAGAGATGTGATTAATCTCTTGACAAAAAAAATATCCATGGAGTCAAAGTCAAAGGGGTCTTTTTTGTTGGACATGGGTTTGGAACAACATCACAGTGAGTAAACGACGACAAAATCTTTTGAGTAAACCCTTTAAGTTTTATTCACACTAACAAGGATTTCATGACTGTAGATCGCTGTACTTTTTTTTTGTGTAAATGTAAAAAGAGGTGAACTCCACAGTCACTGCATCATGTCATTTGAATGAAGAAAAAAAAAAAATCAGTACAAATTTGTCATTTGTTTCAAATCACAACTCCTTGAAACAAATCGCTGTCGGTGTGATACAGTGCTAGCCAGAGAGGAGAAGTCAGAAGTAGACACTAAGACAAAAAGACAAGACTCAAAGACCAGAGGGATTCCTGGTGTTACAGTGCAGTGACAACCACTGAAGGTGAGGTGTGGATGGGGTCGTCCTGCAGAAGAATGCAGGGAGGTCTCTCAGGGGCCGCTGTGCTGAATCTGGGTCCCCCGCGGCCTGGAGCCGGAACAAAGGGCCTCCTGTGAGCTCTGTGTGGGAAACAGTGGAGGAGAGAATCCCAACGCCCAGCCTGGGAATGTGCCCTCTAAATACATGGAGCAAAACCCATACAGAGAGAATAAATATTGCACACACATGGATGTTAGACTGTCTCTTTCTCTGTAATGCTGTCACATCGCTTCATCAGTCAAATCTATGTACGTGAAGGTTCATGTTCAGGCGCAGATCACTTCAAAGCATGTCAGAGGGGATGGTGATTTGATTTCTCATTTGTGTTCGACTCTTTCATGCTAGGCTTCTGGAAATGCTCAGCAGTCGATATCAGACATGAAACCACAACAAAAGCGATTGTGTGTTTGCGTGTATGTGAGTGTCTGTCCATTGTGTCCATTCTCATGGTCATGGTTCTGCAGGACTTGGGGATGTTTGGCCAGAGATTCTGAATGCCACATATTTTTATGCCCTCACGACAAACCAGTTGTTTACCATTCACACATCTGGAAGCGATTCAGTCACCCTGATCTGCTCGCGCTCTCTCTCTCTCTCTCTGTTTCCTTCTTTCCTCTTACTGACTATCTCAGTTCCTTTTTCTGTCTCTTCCTCTGTGTGTGGCCCTCATCCACTCCACAGATCACACACCAGAGACACATTTGAAGACTGTCATGGTGTTGATAATTCTGATTTTGTGTGTCTGTGGGCTGAGAGAAATTCTGGTAATGGTGATGCTCAATATGACGGCTTTAGGAATAAAAGTCCTTCCTTTAGATTAAAAAAATCCAATTGACTTTTGGGTTAGCAGATCTAAATGTTTTTTTTAATTTTGGTAACACTTTAGTTTAGGGTCCAATTCTCACTATTAACTAGTTACTTATTAGTATGCATATTACTAGGATATTGGCAGTTTATTAGTACTAGTATTAATAAGTAAATTTTTTTAGGATTTTTTTTTGTTTTAATTTTAATTTTGTTCTTTTGTACTCGTAACTGACAGGTGCCTGCTTTCAAACCCTCACATTTGAATAATTTCTTGAAAAAAATAATATTTTCTATTATTTATTTAGCATATAATAATAATAATAATAATAATTGATGATTGTTATTATTATTATTATTATTATTATTATTATTATTATTATTATTATTATTATTATTATTATTATTATTATTATTATTATTATATTTAGTGCTGGGGAAAAATGATCCGTGATTAATCGCATCCAAAATAAAAGTTTGTGTTTACATAATATATGTATAATATATGTGTATAATTATTATGTATATATAAATACACACTCATTCATGTATATACTTAAGAAATATTTGCATGTATATACTGTATATATAATTTATCTTATATAAAAATTGTTTAAAAAAAATATAACATATTATTCCTAAATATATACATGAATGAGTGTGTATTTATATATACATAATAATTATACACAGTACACACACATATATTATGTAAACACAAACTTTTATTTTGGATGCAATTAATCACGATTAATTTTCCCCCAGGACTAAATGTATTATTTTAATAATTATTAGTAATTTAAAATAAATTAAGGAAATATTTTTTATTTATTTATCATAATTAACAATATATTATGCAGAGTTTCCATGTTTTCATATATTTAATTTAGTTGTATTAATTTTATTAATAAATAGTGATTATTTATTGATCATTAATAATTTATTAATCTAATGTTATTTGTGCTGCAAAATACTGCAAATACTTGAAGACTACATGCTGTTTTTAATTTTAGTTTTTCCAAAAATAATATCAGTATGTAACTTTCAAGAATTATATTCTTATATTCCAAAATTCCAAAAGAGTATTTTGGGATTGGTGTTGTAATTATATAAAAAGCTAGATATTATAGCTTTTTATTTAAAAACAATAGAAGTCTTTGGTAGGTCCTCACTTGGATAGCTAGTTGACTGTGTACACTCAAAAAAAAAAAGGTTCTATATGGCACCAAAAATGGTTCTTCGTCGTAATCATAGAGGAACCACTTTTGGTGCTATATAGCACCATATCTTAACATGTTCTGTATATGGTAGCGGTGCTATATAGCACCATAGTTAGTGGTGCTATATAGCACCTTAGTCAAAGAACCGGTGAAGAACCGCTGAAGAACCACTGAAGCACCAACATTGGTGCTATATAGCACTAAAAAAGGTTCCCCTATGATTACGAGCCAAAAACCATTTTTGGTGCCATATAGAACCTTTTTTTTTTAGAGTGTATGAGTGTGTGATAAGTGGTCATATTGAACAATGTAAGTCAAGTCAGCTCAGTGCACACTGGGATAGAGGACACCCGACCCATTCCCATGACCCACATACAGACTGTGGACCAGAACACACACACGCACAAGCAAGTTTTGAGTAGCTTAGTGTCTTTGGTCGCTAAAGTCACATTGACAAATAGAAAGAAGATGAAACATTTTAGACTGTTCTTTTTAGAGGCAGGGTGTAAAATTAGCTTTAATTGTTTGTTTTTTTTAAAGTTGATTAGCCCTGACAAGCGTGTTTGTAGTTCCCTATCAATGCTTGTTGCTTTTTTTCCTAACCTTTATATTTGCTTTGTTCTAATTAACAACACTGTTCTCACATCTTTGTTATGCACTGCATTCTGGAACCAGTGAGACTAGCACGTTCTGGAACTTGCTTCTGGCGAAAGGACAAAAACAATCCTCCCCTTATATAAGACCCTGAATTTAATTATGTGAATCAATCCGGGGAGGGACACAGACAATTCTATTCCACATTTCATTCCAGAGACGCATGGCTGAATCAGATCTGATAACATCACCTCAGGGCCCTTCGGACGGGATACACACATGGTGTTGAAAATCAGAAGTTCGTACAAGAGATGGGCGAGACATTACAGACTCTTCAGCGCCAGGGCTGTAGTATAGACGCTGAGTTCATTTGGGAGTTAGTCAGTCTGGTTGGATTTTTGACCTCGTAGAGAGAGAGAGAGAGAGAGAGAGAGAGAGAGAGGGAAAACAAGTGGAAAATCTATTGAATGTAATGCGGCAAGACAAAAGAATTTTAAAAATGTTATCGTTTTTCATTTGCCCAGACCAGAAACATTTCCTCCGGCTGGATATTGGCCACATGTTGTTGTTGTGTTAACATTTATTGGATGAATGTTTTGTTTTTATCTGAATATATTTGTGAGGTGAAATTCCCATGCTGAACAGACAGTCATGATTTCCTTGCCTTTCCAGGCTGGTTTATGCAGGTACTGGTCTAGTCGGTCAATGTAGTCGATCCTAAATCAAAGCAGTACATTCTGAAATATTTTGGCGTCACTTTACAATAAACTTTAGTGTTAACATGACGAATGCTTTACAGAATTTGTTCATCTTAATTCCTACATAGGGCTTAACATTCAATTTTTTGCTCATGTGCCAGTTATTGGTTTTCCGAAGTTATTAGCCACTCTGCATTTTCACTGGCCACAATTTCGACATCGATACCATGGGGAAAAACTGCCACATATACACTCACCTAAAGGATTATTAGGAACACCTGTTCAATTTCTCATTAATGCAATTATCTAATCAACCAATCACATGGCAGTTGCTTCAATGCATTTAGGGGTGTGGTCCTGGTCAAGACAATCTCCTGAACTCCAAACTGAATGTCAGAATGGGAAAGAAAGGTGATTTAAGCAACCAAGCGTGGCATGGTTGTTGGTGCCAGACGGGCCGGTCTGAGTATTTCACAATCTGCTCAGTTACTGGGATTTTCACACACAACCATTTCTAGGGTTTACAAAGAATGGTGTGAAAAGGGAAAAACATCCAGTATGCGGCAGTCCTGTGGGCGAAAATGCCTTGTTGATGCTAGAGGTCAGAGGAGAATGGGCCGACTGATTCAAGCTGATAGAAGAGCAACTTTGACTGAAATAACCACTCGTTACAACCGAGGTATGCAGCAAAGCATTTGTGAAGCCACAACACGCACAACCTTGAGGCGAATGGGCTACAACAGCAGAAGACCCCACCGGGTACCACTCATCTCCACTACAAATAGGAAACAATTTGCACGAGCTCACCAAAATTGGACAGTTGAAGACTGGAAAAATGTTTCCAGGTCTGATGAGTCTCGATTTCTGTTGAGACATTCAGATGGTAGAGTCAGAATTTGGCGTAAACAGAATGAGAACATGGATCCATCATGCCTTGTTACCACTGTGCAGGCTGGTGGTGGTGTAATGGTGTGGGGGATGTTTTCTTGGCACACTTTAAGGCCCGGGTATACTTCACTTACCGTGCCCGGACGCGTCACGCGCGCAGCCCTGTCCGCGCGTCTTTCAAAGTATACTACACAACGGATGCGCTCGGATGATCGCGTTCGACGCATGCGCAGTACATTTTTTCCCTATGCTCTACCAGACATTGGGGGGCAGCACTGAGTCCTGTTATCAACGGGACATTCGCTGGGCATGATCGGAGAAGAACTGTAGTGCATCCACCATTGCAAGAAGTTTGGAAGAAATACTGAAGAATCATAAACGATGGAGAAGGATATGCTTCTAAGTTTACTCGTTTTGGAAGAAGAAATGAAGAAGAAGTTTTTCTCTCTTTTTTAAAGCGTGTTGTTTTTAAACCGGTCTTTGCACACTCTTCTTCGACGGCTGAACACTGTGCTCAATACTGTGCGTATTGCCACCTAGTGGACTCTTCTGTACTGCTGGCGCATGCGCTGTTGCACGCGGACCATCCGCGCGGTCTCGAAATTTGGGCTGCGCGCGGACGGGGTGTGAATTTTACGTCATGCAGGCGGTGCACGAACGCGGACGGCCGAAGTATACCTGGGCCTTTAGGCCCCTTAGTGCCAATTGGGCATCGTTTAAATGCCACGGCCTACCTGATCATTGTTTCTGACCATGTCCATCCCTTTATGACCACCATGTACCCATCCTCTGATGGCTACTTCCAGCAGGATAATGGACCATGTCACAAAGCTCGAATCATTTCAAATTGGGGGTTGAACATGACAATGAGTTCACTGTACTAAAATGGCCCCCACAGTCACCAGATCTCAACCCAATAGAGCATCTTTGGGATGTGGTGGAACGGGAGCTTCATGCCCTGGATGTGCATCCCACAAATCTGCAAGATGCTATCCTATCAATATGGGCCAACATTTCTAAAGAATGCTTTCAGCACCTTGTTGAATCAATGCCACATAGAATTAACCCTCAGAGCCCGACGGCATCGCCCACGACGTCACACGGCACCTCCGATAAAAATCTATATTATTTCATGAAACCTTTATCGATTTTCTTACCGTTTTTTCCAGCAGAAAGCTAACGAGCTAGCCATCACGGGGGTGTCTTTGGTGTCTTTGTAGCCTTTACAGAAGGTTTTCTATCCAGCCTGGAACATGTGCATCTTTTTGGAGTTGTTCAGCAATAAGTCAAAACGCTTACATCCAAGATATATCCACTTGATGTCCATAATTTATACATTTTCCGTCATTTTTGCCGCTAGCGCGATGCTAGCTGCCATTTTGGATGAGGGTTTGACCAATGACAGGCTGATCCGTCATCCACGTTGGTGTGCGTCATTACGCATGAACCACAGCTCTGTTATTGTGAAGAGATAGATTCGCACGGCTAGTATTGAGGAGATAGAGAGAGAGACGCGCTGCAGTTTTGAGTAGTTTTGTGGACAAAGTTTGAGGAAAAAGTTTGAGGAGAAAGTTTGAGGAGAAGTTCCTGATAGGAACTGTTTTGAGGCTTGGCACCAGTAAATATCCAAAATCCAAAGAGGCCAAAAGCGCCTGGACTTTTTTTGGAAAAATGTAAATAGTTTTGGTTCTGTATAAGTTATCATGTTTATTCCTGAGTTCCAGGATTCCAAAGACTTGAACAAACAGTTTTCCAGAGGAAATATGCTTAGCTTTTATTTATTTGTGTGTGTTTTCAATAAATATTTGAGGGATTCAATTTCCGTTTTATGTTTTCATTTGTCTTTATGGTCCCATAACTTATTTTACATTCAGGTGACATCAATGCAACACAAATATACTGACAGTGCAACTTGTCTTGAAAAAAAAGAGGTGTGTCAATTGTCTGTGCACAACAGGGTTGATGTTTTACAAGCTTTTTTAGTAAATAACACCAGGCGGAAAATTTATTGTAAAAATACCCTTAGGTCTCTGAGGGTTAAGGCAGTTCTGAAGGCGAAAGGGGTTCAAACACAGTATTAGTATGGTGTTCCTAATAATCCTTTAGGTGAGTGTATATTTTTAATATTATTCCATAATTTTGAAGCAGGTATATTAGGCTGCTGTCACTTTAAGACCTGACACACTGATCCATAATACTGTTACACAAGAAATAATACTCTCCAAGACTGGCATTTTGATATTATTTTGTGTGTATTTTACTGTTTAAGCACAATAAGCAGTGGAAAAATAACTCAATTTAGTACTGAGAGGCGGCTTTATGTGCGCAGACTTTGGGTGTGAGCACCAAATCTGTGGGATTGTGTTAAGTTATGCACAATAGCGGAAGCGTTTCAAATATTTCAGTATCGATGTGTATCGAAAAATCTTTATTTTTGACAACACTACTTGGCACTTAGTTTATTATTTCAATGGTCAACAATAGTACACGACCATTCAAAAGTTTGGGTCAATAAGATTTTAATTTTAATTTTAATATAGAAGTCTCTTTAATAAGACTGCATTTATTTGAAATATGAAATATTATTATGATTTAAAATAACTATATTTTAAAATGTAATTTATTTAAAGCAGAATTCTCAACAGCTATTACTCTAGTCTTCAGTGTCAAATTACCTTTATTTATATAGCACTTATAGAATAGAGATCGTTTCAAAGCAGCGTTACAGGAATACATATGAAAATAATGATGCAAAAAGATTTCAATTCTGCTGTAAAGCAGCTCGAAAAAGATAATGGTGTCATTTTTCAGCTGAAGTCAGTTCAGTGTTGATTCAGTTCAATAACTGCAAGATCATTAATTGTCACATTTTGATTGGTGCTCAAAACATTTCTACTTATCAATGTTGAAAATATCTATGTCGTTTAATATTTTGTGGAAACCATGATTCAGTTTTTCAGGATTATTTGATGAATAGACAAGTCGAAAGGACAGTATTTATTTTAAATAGCAATCTTTTAATGCATCTTTGCTGAATAAAGATTTATACAAATGTGAATACATAAATTTAACCTAATGCATTAAGTAATGTTAATGAATTAAACCTTATTTATAAAGTGTTTCCAATGTATGAACTAATCAACTCTTAACCAAGACCAAAATAAGAGTAGTTGTATAATCGAAGCTGCCTTCTAATATATTTCTATCTGCTGTGCTTGCAAATCAACAATCTGCTTCAATTTGCTTGTTTAGCATTTTTGTGGAACCAAGTAAAAACATTTATGGCACCAGTATATTTGCAGCTTAGATGTGGCTTCTGTTCTATGCAAAAACATTTTTTTTAAAATAGTGTGTGGGGTCCCCCACGTAGTGCTGGCCTCCCATGGGTGTCCAGTGCACAGTGGTTATAATCCTGGGAAGGAAATTTTGAGGTTAGACCTCTTAGAATTTTTGTAATTGAAAGACAGGACTTTGTTTCCTGGTCACAATGTTGAGCATTGCGATTTCCCCCATTCATTTGTCCAAATAATGGACCACTAAGTTCAAATACATTACATCATCTGGTCCACTTTTGTAGCAAAGTCACATGCAACTCCCCCTTTTCGCATAGGACAGTGCAGCTATGAATCAAAGGAGTGATGATGCGGTGAGAAAGAAAGATGAACAGCAAACCGTAAACTGGACGGCAGAGACTCTGAGTCATCAAACAGCGTCTTGGAAATCAAATAAATACGAGAGACAGGGATCAGAAGGGAGCCCTGGAGGAGATGAAAGGGATCAGTTTTCTGACACTCTCCCCGTGGGCAGATCTGAGAGCCAGAGGAGCAGGACCTGAGAGGGGAGCGTCTCTCTGGGAGAAACTCACAGGCCTCCTCCAGAGCACTGACCTTAAAGACGCTTCCTGTTCCTGCTTCTGCTCACTTCATTAGCTTTGAGAATACTGGAAAGAAAGAATAAAAGTATAGTGGAGAAAAATAGGAAAATCTTGCTGAAAAGCTTAGAGCAGCATGAATGTCCAGTAGGTACCAGTGAACAATAGCCTGTAGTCAAAAATTCTGATGGAGGAAAGCAGCTAAACACAACAATTGCTGGTGACCAAAAAGGTACCTTCCTAGTTAAGGGTAGTCAATAAGACTGGTGGGCACACCAACTTCTTGTGTATTGCTGGTCTAAGTTGGTCATTTCACTTTTCTTTCTCCATTCTCCACTTATTTTTAAAGCTTATGAAGTTAATTTCAGCTGGTGAAAAAGGTTAACTAAGATAGTCATGCTGGTTAACAACCAGAATCACATTTTGGGGTCAAGAATCCAAAAAATAGACGACTAGCAAAGTACATTTCTGGTTAAGCTAGTTAAGAAGCCTGGTGGGATACCAGCCTCTTGTGTAATACTGGTCTAGACTAAGTTTGTCATTTCAATCTTCTTTTTCCTCCCTCTTTTATTCTCTTCCTTACTCCTCACAGCTAATGAAGTGAAATCTAGATGGTGAAACAGGTTGACCAAGGTAGCCTTGCTGGTCATGCTATTTAAGAAGCCTGGTGAGGACACAAGCTTTAGGGTAAACTGGTCATTTCAACTAGAAATCTTTCTTATTTCTTGTCTCTCGTACTGTACTTCTTTCTCCTTCTAACTAATAAAGCTGTTGACGCAGATCGACTAAGATAGCCATTCTAGTTAAGCTAGTTAACAACCTTGGTGAGGACACTGAACATCATCATGTTTTTTTGGGATTCAGCATCCAGAAAAGCAATATATGTTGATGACCACAAAGTGCCTTCCTGGTTAAGCTAGTTAAGAAGCCTGGTGGGATACCAGCTTCTTGTGTAATACTAGTCTAGGCTAAGTTAGTCATTTCAACTTGGCTGACTAAGGTAACCTTGCTGGTTATGCTAGTTAAGAACACTAGCTTTACAATAGCTTTACACTCGGTAGTAGTCCAAACGGGTCATTTCATCAAGAAATAGCTGCATCTTTTCTCATTCTTTTCTACTTTTTCCTTCTCTCCTTTTCATAACTAATGAAGCTGACAGAGGTTGACTTAGGTAATCATGCTTGTTAACCTAGGTAACAACACTGGCATACCATAATCACATTTTGTGGACCAGCATCCAAAGAATGTTTTTTGTTGATGCCCAACAAAGTACCTTTCTGGTTAAGCTAGTTAAAGGCATGTGTAAGATTTTTGGATTAAAATATCCAAAAAACACTACAACGTTATATATTCTGTTGACTTGTGTACTTACATTATCCCAAATGTTTCCAAGAATGTTTAAATCCAGAGAAATAAGCAATTTTAACCAGGATACGGACCGTGTCCGTGCATTGCCTATCAATGACATCCACGTTACCCTCAATTTACGGTTTTATTTTGTAGAAACCATGGAAACACAGAAGACGCTTTAATATATTATGTGTTTTATTAGACAGGTGAGCAACTGTTTGAATACATTCATCAACAGAAAACGAATCATTGTTATATAGCTCAACACAGTTAGTCTTATTGTTTAAATACCGTTTTCTTGATTTACCGTGAGTACCATGTTTTACCATGCCTAATACTGATCTAGCGTACTGCATTGTGCAACAAGTGTCTCATAGTAGCCGCTGAGGGAACGCACAGAGTAGCATTACAACATAACTTTCAACACACTCAAATGTATCTAATATGATAAAAACCTTGCATCGTTACCCCTAGGGCTGTAATCTCCCAGTCGATTAGTTGATTATTAGTCGATACGTTCTGGCTCGACCAAAATTCTGATTGGTCGATTTTTTTGCCGCGTTCATTTCATCAGTTTTGCCACGTTCATTTAATCAGGTGGAAAGCACTAATTGCTAATGGGGGTGTTTTCAGAGCACCCCTGTTTCACAGGTAACAGTCTGTCTTCAGAACACCCCCCTTGTTTTCACTTATTTTGGATTAGCCCAACCCACTGGAGAAGAGAGACAGATTGAAGTTACGTTTAGGCTACTTTGTTGACATGGTAGAAGAGGACTGACTAGGAAAACGCTCTCACAATTAAATAAATAGTATACAGCAAAGACCTCGGCAGTGTGGCAGCATTTTTTTAAATAGAAAATGGGGAAAAAAGACGAATGCAAATTTTGCAAGCAACAGTTTGCATATTACAGCTCGACGACAAACATGTCATATCACCTACAAACGGTAAGCTAACTTGTCTGCGTTAGGTTGCCCCGTCTGTTTTGAGTAGGCTATATGAACATATCAGAATTGCCATATTTCAATGTTTTTTATTTGGAGCCTAATGCGCAATGCGCTGTGGCCACTGTTTGTATTAGTTTTGAGCCTATGCTTAATTTTTCAGTTATGCACTTTATTTCGTTTCTGCTCTTGATCTGGCTTGTTTAATAAATATTCCTTTTTTATTAAAGTGGACGTGCCTTTTGTGTTTAAGAGTAAAAGCTTTAAGTTAATAGTCTATTAGTGTCTCAGCCGCGAAGCTGAGCTGATCCTATGCACAGAGCGGCTGAATTGAGTGTCTGTCAGTTATTATAATACTAGGGGTGGCACGGTTCACAAAACCCACGGTTCGGTTTGTATCACGGTTTTTGGTTCTGTACGGTTCTTGTTGTTGTTTTTTCTTTTAATCCTTAACACTCCAAAAATGTACTTTAGCATGTGATATATAGCTTATTTATCCACAATTTAGGATACAGTATTTAATTTTTTTTTTATATCATGTAGAAGTTGTTTCCTAACTGGCTGTCTCCTGCTTACTCTGTCTACCGAGTGCAACACATTGGCGTAACATTTTTCATGTTAATCATGTTAATTTTGATCAGAACAATTCACTGTGGCTTTAATTCAGCGTGACCTGATTAACATGAAAAATAACAAATTTCACTATTAAATCATGTAGTGAAGTGTTCCGTGTGTTTCACAATCACCCTAACATCCAGCGCTGTGAAAAAATAATAAAATAACCTACACGAAAACACAACACTGGCAGAAGTTTTTGCCCAAACTTCAAAGGCCTGTTTAAATTATTAAAACTAGAAGCATATCTTAACTGTAATGTTACATTTATCATGTGAACTACTTATATGTGAACTGTGTTATACCTATGCATGTGTGTTTGGGACAGAGGGTAACACAATCGCATTTGCAGCAGATATATGCTGCCCATCATAAATCAAAGCACGACACAGACAGGGGTCGGAGGAGAAGACCGGAAAATGTGACAGAATGGACAATATTCATCTGTATTTGCAATATACGAGCGACACGAGCCGCTGTTCAGCTGCGCGAGACAAACGCTGCCAGTGTGTGAATGCACAGCTCTCTATACGCACTGCTTCTGCCCTGCCAATGCACTGCTTGCGCGAGCGGTGTGAATACGACGCTGACGCATCCTCCAACTCCGAGCAGCCTTCCTTATCTCTCCCAATTGCCATTTCTACACGTGACCTGCAGCACTCCACTTGTACTGTCTTTTACTTCTTTTACTGTATGTCCACACATATTCTTATTTTGCCTGAAAAGGACACCCACTGCTGTCTGAGGTAACATACGGGCACGAGGCTACATTGCGCATGCGTCGAACCGTGCCGCACACGCTTCGAACCGAGACAAGCGAACCATTTTTTCATGTACCGTTCCACCCCTATATAATACATTGGACAAAAACAATTGTCTAAATTATGTTGCATATTCCTCAAAAGTTCTTGTGATGATATCACTAGTTGACAACATAGTACTATATTTTCGGAAATCATAGGCTATGATATTGCGCAGGCACAGGTGCACGTGATGCAACGCTGTCAGAGCCGACAGACTCATGTGTCAGACTCATTTCAGTGCAAAATAATCAGGTCAAAAACGATTTAATATACTGCAAATAGCCTACTAGTTTTTTTATGTTTATTTATAACTCATTTAGGCAGACAACAAGGCTACCAAGTATTTCGCAAAGTGCGCAGCTAATTTTTCTTTTTCTAACGTAATTTTTAGTGGATTTTTAGTCGAAAATTTCAGGACTTCAGTCGACCAAGATTTTCTTTGGTTGATTACAGCCCTAGTTACCCCACATACGCATGAGCGGAAGAAGCGGAAGCGGTCGTCTGCTAGCCTGGTCCTACCAGACTCTACATTTCATTTGTACTGAGAGTCTGGCCACTCTCCATTGACAAGCGTTTACTTCCTTGAAGGCGGGTACTCTGTTGAAGTTTAAAACTATTGGATCTGCCCAGAGCCACTCTGGATCTGCCATAACCAATCGCTAACGTTTGGTCGTGACGTATGTCATCTCAAACTAGCATACGACATCAACGTCATCATTCTCAGCCACTCACCGGTTAAAATTTGATCGGAGAATATACAGCAATCCCAGACGGAGATCTGAAGGAAAATGAAAATTGAGCGGAAGTACGTAGGAGGGTTGAGCCAGGCTAGTCGTCTGCAGCATAATAAAAGCTCTGCAAAATCAAGACGTCATCAAGCTACGCCTTTGTTTTGAACAAGTGTCCTCTAGCTGTGAAAAATTACATATTATGGCTTTAAGGTGCCTGGTGGAATACCAGCTACTTGTGTAATAATAGACAAAGTTGGTAATTTCGACAGAACTATCTACTTTTTCCTCTTTCTCTTGATTAGCCTTGCTTGTTAGGCTAGTTAAATAGCCTGGTGGTGATACAATCTTTCCATTCAGTGGTAGTCTAAACTGGTCATTTAATCAAGACTAAGCTAATTAAGCTAGTGAATCCCTTTGACCAAAGTGGCCATACTTGTTAAGCTAGTTAAGGAGCCTTGTGAGGGCACCAGCATCCTATGCTATGTCTTAAAAAACAGAAGGTCTGGGAGGTGAAGGAAAGAAGGCAAATCAAGGGAGGAGAATGCAATAGAAGAGACGTTATGAAACAAAAGCTCGTATTTGTTTTTGCAGGGTAAATGAAAGGCCCGTCCCAGCGGTGTCCTTGACCCCCACCTCCGCCCTTCTTTGTATGACTCAAACGCTGGTGTCATCTCAGCGTCTGTGTATGCCTGAATCTTTCCCCAGACAGCTTTACCCCAACACACACACACACACCCCATCCACCAGATGGGCTCCAGAAACACCATCCTGCCGCCCCGTCTCACTGTCCAATGACACATTCCTTTATTTCATGAGAGTTACGACTCTCAGGATACTCCGTAGTTCTGTCCTCCTTCCTGCATGCCTCCGTTTATCCTGAGTAATTAACGATGGCAGACCAAACGTGACTCTTTTCTCTCTCTGTGGATTGAGTGGAGCAGAGCAGATATTTCCCACACACACTTGCAGGGATTTGAGATTATCACACACACGGGCTGTCTTCTACCTGGAGGGAGTCCATTTACTGGCACTTGCTATGGTCATCATCACTATTTCATAGCTGGTAACCTCCCACAACACCCTATATCATGGTGGTGATTTTTACATGAGCAAACACTCTCTTTTTTTCCCAAATATAAATATATATTTTGTTTTTATACTGTGACCCCCCCCCCCCCCCCTCTCTTTGAGGCATTTATTCTTATTTGTATTCTACTTTTTACATTATTTTATTACTTTTTCATGGCACCCCAGTCTAAAAACCCTTGCTCTAAGTCTAAGGTATAACTGTGGAGGTTGAGAACTCTGGGTGTGCACCTGCCTGTAAGTGCAGCCAACTGTCTGTGTGAGCTCCATGTGGAATTCGTCATGCGTGTCCTGTTATTCTCAGAGTTTATGTTCAGTCGCTCACATGTACAGAAATAGCTGAATGGTGTGTGGCCTTGTAATCTTGGAACCACATTCTCTCTGTTTGGATCAAAGAGGTTCTCAATATTTGTATGTATGCATGTGTGTGTACAGTATATACTGTACTTTTGGATCGTAGGAAATGTCCATGGGTATTTTTGTAGCTTCCCCATTTTGTTTAAATATCTATTGTTACCTACAGATTCAACAAATTGACAAAAAAGTAGATTTGAACTTGAACACACACAAATTAATGACTCTCTTACCCACAATACATGCAGTGAACCACATGTCTTGGAGGAATTTTCCAGACCTGAAAGCAATTAAACTAATTCTGCAAACTGCCTTTCCCACAATTACTGTTGCGCACCACACAAATCATTTCTTCTTAATGAATTCAAGAATTATTCAATGACCTTCAGCAGACCGGATTCTTTCAAAAGTCATCTCACTGCTAATATTAATATCCACAAATGTTCCTAGCCTCTTTTTCCTATATACATTTTTTTTTATATAATTAAACAATTGCCTATTTATACACTTCCATTATCATTTTCAATCATTTTAATTAGAATTATTGAAAATGATAATTGTTATTATTAAAATCCCAAAACTTTTAGCAATATATTTATATATTGCTAAAAGTTTTGGGACGCCTGCCTTTACATGCACATGAACTTTAATGACATCCCATTCTTAATCCGTAGGGTTTAATATAGAGTTGCAGCTATAACAGCTTCAGGTCTTCTGGGAAGGCTTTCTATAAGGTATAGGAGTGTGTCTATGGGAATCTTTGACCATTCTAGAAGCACATTTGTGAGGTCAGGCACTGATGTTGGACGAGAAGGCCTGGCTCGCAGTCTCTACTCATGATTCATCCCAAAGGTGTTCTATCGGTTGAGGTCAGGACTCAAGTTCCTCCACACCAAACTCGCTCATCCATGTCTTTATGGAGCTTGCTTTGTACACTGGAGTGCAGTCGTGTTGGAACAGGAAGGGGCCATCCCCAAACTGTTCCCACAAAGTTGGGAGCATGAAATTGTCCAAAATGTCTTGGTATGCCTCCTCAGCGTTGGTCTGGTTTCACACTCAACTTGAAACGTAGTGCGTTTGCGTTTGCGTTCATCTAACGTCATCACAAACGTGCACGGGCATGATAGGAAACAGAATGCGGGTCAAATATATTGGGCTTTTTTAAATTAATTTGGTGCTATTATGTGCAGCTGAGTAAACGACACTTGGGTTTACCGTATGTGTCGCTCGAAGGCGGCTTTGCTGCTTGCAAACAGACTCTTTTGAGGAGACGTGAATTGCCATTATTTTGCTGCCCTGATTGCACTCTATGTGCGAATACACTGCAGGCTCGCTCTCGCGATCGTATCTCAGGTAAATCATCAACACTATCATCACTTACATGTGTGTTATTGAACTAATGACATTGCAATCGGCTAAAACGCATGCGCTGGTTACTTTTCTTCCTGAACAAGTGCACACCCGAGTGTTGTTCGCACATTCACGTGAATCGTGGCACATCTCCGAGTGCAACCGAACTCCGGTTGTGTGCTCTCGGGTTCGGTACCTCAGTGCACACCAAGCTCTGTATGAAAGCTTTCACATTAGCAATTTTTCATGCGAACCGTGCCCCATTTCGAACTAAACTTCCAGAGTAAAAACACCCTGACAACACTGTAGACTTGTGGCATTTAACAGTTGCGGTAACTTGGGGCAATGTCAAATAACAGTCAAATGTTTCAGCATGTTACAATAATTATATGGCTTGAGTTGATATAGCCTATTCCCTAATGAATTAAACAGTTTGTTATCATACAGATTGAGAGTGTGAATGGTCTCTCTCTCTCTCTGTTTATATGTGTGTAGCCTTTACATGCGTGCATGCGGGGGAGGAGCTGCGATTTTCGAATAAAAATTAAATAATTCCCAGCGATCTTCGAATATTATTTTTGCTTGAAATGCCCATCCCTACTGGTCACTCCAAAGAACACGTCTCCACTGCTCTAGAGTCCAGTGGCGGCCTGCTTTACACCACTGCATCTGACACTTTGCATTGCACTTGGTGATGTAAGGCTTGGATGCAGCTGCTCAGCCATGGAAACCCATTCCATGAAGCTCTCTACGCACTGTTATTGAGCTAATCTGAAGGCCACACAAAGTTTGGAGGTCTGTAGTTGGTGACTTCTGCGCACTGTGCGCCTCAGCATATGCTGACCCCGCGCTGTGGCTGAGTTGCTGTTGTTCCCAGTTGCTTACACTTTGTTATAATACCACTAACAGTTGACTGTGGAATATTTAGTAGTGAGGAAATTTCACAAATGGACTGTATGCACAGGTGGCAACCTATCATGGTGCCACGCTTGAATTCACTAAGCTCCTGAGAGCGACCCATTCTTTCGCAAATGTTTGTAGAAGTGTCTGCATGCCTAGGTGCTTGATTGTATACACCTGTGGCCATGGAAGTGATTGGAACACCTTAATTAAATGATTTGGAGGGGTGTCCCACTACTTTTGGCGATAGTGTATATTAGTATACCTTCATGTATTCATAAATGTAAATATGTGTGGCTAGTTCAAACCAGCTCATGATCAAATCTAGTTCAGTTTAGTTCCTTTGCATTCCTATTAGTTAACTCAAGCACATTTTGTTGCACTATTTTCTTTCCGCATGTTCTTTTCACAGTTCTATTATTAACACAAAATTTCCATAATGGGGTTCCAGAATTGTTCCCCAGTCACTGTTAACAGTTTGACTGTCAACCTACAACAGATCAGCTACCTTTTGTTATGTACAGATAAATGGTCTCACACATGGACTACAAGTGACAAAACTCACAGTGCTTGAAATTATGGGGTCTTTAAATGTGTGTTATGTCCATAGACTTGCCATCTGCTGGTGTGTTAAAGTTTGTCTCTGGAAGTGTGGATGTCTGTTTCTCTTAACAGTGAGACAGGTGTGTCTGAGAGTGTGTATGTGTGTTTTGTGCTGGTTTTACTGGATTCAGAACTGAGATAACAGGCACACTGGCCCAGACAAGAGACTACTCACTTTGAGCCACTTTGGTCAAAAATTAATACTGAGTGAATGCTCTCCGCATATAGTATACATTCATAAAATACTTTCACTTCAAACCCACTAAATCCCAGCCTCAGCCCATTCAGAAGTACCGGTACTTAGGTAGAAACCTATACATAGAAGCCTGACAAAAATGCTTATTTTAAAGAAAAACGTCAGAGGCTTTTGCATCTGAAGTCTTCATATATATACATCTAAAGGATTATTAGGAACACATACTAATACTGTTTTTGACCCCCTTTCGCCTTCAGAACTGCCTTAATCCTACGTGGCATTGATTCAACAAGGTGCTGAAAGCATTCTTTAGAAATGTTGGCCCATATTGATAGGATAGCATCTTGCAGTTGATGGAGATTTGTGGGATGCACATCCAGGGCACAAAGCTCCCGTTACACCACATCCCAAAGATGCTCTATTGGGTTGAGATCTGGTGACTGTGGGGGCCATTTTAGTACAGTGAACTCATTGTCATGTTTAAGAAACCAATTTGAAATGATTCGAGCTTTGTGACATGGTGCATTATCCTGCTGGAAGTAGCCATCAGAGGATGGGTACATGGTGGTCATAAAGGGATGGACGTGGTCAGAAACAATGCTCAGGTAGGCCGTGGCATTTAAACAACGCCCAATTGGCATTAAGGGGCCTAAAGTGTGCCAAGAAAACATCCCCCACACCATTACACCACCACCACCAGCCTGCACAGTGGTAAAAAGGCATGATGGATCCATGTTCTCATTCTGTTTACGCCAAATTCTGACTCTACCATCTGAATGTCTCAACAGAAATCGAGACTCATCAGGCAACATTTTTCCAGTCTTCAACTGCCAATTTTGGTGAGCTCGTGCAAATTGTAGCCTCTTTTTCCTATTTGTAGTGGAGATGAGTGGTACCCGGTGGGGTCTTCTGCTGTTGTAGCCCATCCGCCTCAAGGTTGTGCGTGTTGTGGCTTCACAAATGCTTTGCTGCATACCTCGGTTGTAACGAGTGGTTATTTCAGTCAAAGTTGCTCTTCTATCAGCTTGAATCAGTCGGCCCATTCTCCTCTGACCTCTAGCATCAACAAGGCATTTTCGCCCACAGGACTGCCACATACTGGATGTGTTTCCCTTTTCACACCATTCTTTGTAAACCCTAGAAATGGTTGTGCGTGAAATTCCCAGTAACTGAGCAGATTGTGAAATACTTAGGCTGGCCCATCTGGCACCAACAACCATGCCACGCTCAAAATTGCTTGAATCACCTTTCTTTCCCATTCTGACATTCAGTTTGGAGTTCAGGAGATTGTCTTGACCAGGACCACACCCCTAAATGCATTGAAGCAACTGCCATGTGATTGGTTGATTAGATAATTGCATTAATGAGAAATTGAAGATGTTCCTAATAATCCTTTAGGTGAGTGTATATATATTAGACATATGTTAGACCTAAACTGAATTTCGTTGCCTTGTACCTGTACATGTGTAATGACAATAAAGTTGAATCTAATCTAATCTAATCTAATCTAATCTAATCTAATCTAATCTAATCTAATCTAATCTAATATATATATACAGTAAATTATACCCTATTTTTTAATAGACTTTTACAGTGTACAGGTATACAGCGGTACAGCATGGTTGTCATTCCTGTGTTAGAGTGCTAAATACAGGTGTGTCACACAGTTTTAGTTATAAATTGTGACAACCTTATTTTATTAATGAACTGACACCCTTTTTTCTCAGGTCTCACAACTGAATTTTAAAAGTGAGTGAGGAAAAGTGTGGACTGCAGTGAACAACTAGATGCCTGTCAGCTTATAGTGTTAATATAGTCACTCTGAAATGCACATATTTGGGCTTGTTTTCGAGTGATGTTTTGATGGGGGTTTTGGTCTTCCATTGCTCCCATTAGTGGTTTTGGCGTAATTTAAAATGTGGCGTAATTTTGGTGTAATAAAAAAAGCAGTTGGTCAACAAAGATTTGCAGAATGAATCTGCCCCTTGATTGGAATAATTTATTGAATTACATAATGTCAGTTTACCAGATTTTTCCAGTGTTATGGAATTTACAATGTTCACTGTCTCTATGTTTACAGATGTTATATTATGAATAGAAAGGGACTTGACGTCAGTTATCGGTTCACATTGACAGTATTCAAGCTGCTGTTGTTTTGAATGGTTTAAGACACAATCCATTAGTAAATATGGCTGTCAATCATTAACTGTGTGATTGTAGCCAGAGTTTGACTGTGTCTGGAGTTTAAAACGTGTCACCTTCCCATTCATTTCATGTTGTACAACTCAACTGTACTAAACTAGACTTAATCTCTGTAAACATCTGCTTGTTTAGATACAGAAGTATTCTGCAGTCAACTGCTTGGATTGAGTGACTGAAAATAAAGCCTACACTGCCATCCACAGGCTAATACACTGACCACAAAAAGCCACACATTTACTGCATTATGCAAATACTTTGAATATTATTATTTAACAGTATATATACACTACCATTACAGGAAATCTCTTATGCTCACCAAGGCTGTTTATTTGATAAAAAAAAAAAAAAAAAAATACAGAAAAGCGTGATTATTGTGAAATATTATTACAATTTAAAATAATTTTCTGTTTTAATTTATTTAAAAATCGAATTTCTTCCTATGATATAAAGCTGAAATCTCTGCATCATTACTCCTTCAGTGTCACACGATCCTTCGGAAATCATTCTAATGTGATGATTTGCTTATCATCAGTTGAAAACAGTTCTGCTTAATTTTTTTGTTGTTGTAGAAATTGTGACAGTTTTCTAGAAAGTAAAAAAAAAAAAAATGGAAATAGGAATATTATGTAACGACATGTCTTTACTGTGACCTTTGATCAATTTAATGCATCCTTACTGAATAAAAGTATTTCTTTCTTTCTTTCATATAAAATGTTCTGCATGTTCTATGCATGTCCCATAGTGTTTAAATTAAAAACGCTATGATTATCTTGTCAGTTGTGATCAGACAAAACACTATCATAATCCTGATCTGTTTTTTTTTTGTTAGCGAGTCTTTCTGCAAAACTTTGCAATAACCTTATTTACCACTAGGTGGCAGGAGAGCACTTTTACACTATTGCAGAGTACTTAGAAGGGGTTTTGGGATACTTTTTGAGTTAACACATTTACTTTATTAAGTCTTGGTGCTCATGCCAGAGATGCCTAGTTCTTTTTTGACCCGTTTCCTCTCTCTATCCAATACAATCCCAATCCCAAAAAAAAGTTTTTTCGTTACCAGACAAACTGTCCCTGTGCGGTTCTGACAGGTATTTAGCTAACAATTTTAGGCTTATCTGTATTGATTGTATATGTTTTTTACATATGTTTTTTTGTTGTTGTTTTTGTATGGCATACATACATGTCTGACCTGTTTCGTTGTTGCCTCTGACAGTCATTTCTGAACTTGAGAGGTGTTAGCAGGCATGCATATGTCCATGTGTTTAATTCAACGGCATTCTGCCAAATTTGCCCCCAGTCATAACATTTTGGCCACTCAGCGTCTGGCATCGGCCAGTACCAGCTTGAAGCCACTGGCATCACTTTGATGCTGGCACAAGCTGTGCACATCTGGCCTGTTGTTACTAAAAGGACACAGTCAAACAAAAAGGCATTCACTCTCTCTGTCGTCCTTTCTGTTTGTGCAAATAACATGTCGAGGTGTAAATGCAAGTGAAAATGTCATGGATATTCAGTGTGATTTTGTTGACGTGGCATTTAACACTCTGTACTGAAGCTAGTTTTCATTGTACAGAGGTATATTTGCGAATATCGAATGCATGCATTGATAGTTTGCTATTGATATATGACGTCGGTGGAAAGCCTGCTGGGCGAGGGATTGAAAAACCTAATTATGGATGTATGTATGCATGTATTTATATATGAATGAAATAATGTATGTATGCATTACAAAGACTTCTATTGTTATATTTTTGATTTACTGAAGTGCCAATATACCATCTGTACTTAGACTGTATAGCTGGAGCACAGTGATAATGATTACATATAGTATAGTGGACTGTTTCTGGTTTGTGTTTTCCAGTATTCTATCTGATTACATTGTAATCCAGATGTGCTCATGGAAACAAGCTCTTACATAAGTGTGTTTTTGTACTCAGACAAGCGAGAATAGTATGAAGACGCATAAAGTTTTTTATTAAGTCTGAATGTGACTTTTTTTTGTTCTTATTTTATCCAAAGAAAGGACTTGAAGCGTGAAATTGTTTGAGTGCAATACTTTTGTACTGCAATAGGGGGCGATATAGAGACTAGTTTGATTTGCAGCTCAATATAGTTCAAGATAGCACATTACTATTATTTCTGAAGTATATAGTATGTAAACTCAGTGTATTCACCAAAATGACATACTACATTTGTTAAAATATATAGCATACATTTTTTACATTGAGTTGGTCTGTCTGTCTGTCTGTCTATTGTTCCATCCATCTATCTATCTATCTGTATGGGGTTGTGCCAGATTTGTTCCCCAGTCATTGTGTCAATAGTTTGAGAGTCGACCTACAACTGATCAGCTACCTTTTGTTATATACAGATCGCTAACACACATGGACTACAAGTCACACAACTCTATGGGCTTGAAATGATGGGGTCTTTAAATGCGTGTGATGTCCATTCGTGATGTGTGTTACTGGAAGTGTGGATGTCTGTTTCTCTTAACAGTGAGACAGGTGTGTCTGAGAGTGTGTATGTGTGTTTTGTGCTGGTTTTACTGGATTCAGAACTGAGATAACAGGCACACTGGCCCAGACAAGAGTCTACACTAAATAAAAAATAAAAACGGAAAATGATACTGGTACATTTTTTGCCAGGACATTATCCAGTAATTTTAGGGATTTAGTAATTGAACCCTAAAACACAACACAATGTATTGCAGCATTCAAAATAAAAGTAAAATACCTGTAAATAACCAATATGGAAAATTCCTTCATATATATACAGTAAATTATACCCTATTTATCTATCTGTCTCTATCTATCTATCTATCTATCTATCTATCTATCTATCTATCTATCTATCTATCTATCTATCTATCTATCTATCTATCTATCTGTCTATCTGTCTATCTATCTATCTATCTATCTATCTATCTATCTATCTATCTATCTATCTATCTATCTATCTATCTATCTATCTATCTATCTATCTATCTATCTATCTATCTATCTGTCTGTCTGTCTGTCTGTCTGTCTGTCTGTCTGTCTGTCTGTCTGTCTGTCTGTCTGTCTGTCTCTTATTCACGTTTCTTTGTTTCTCTCTTTTTCCTCTCTTTTTCTCTCTGCCTAACTCTCTCTTTAGGGAGTGAGTTTAAAAGTTCCCTAGCTTTGTCCATACATACTCAGGAATGTGTTTTAAATCCAGTGCTGGAAATAGTGCAGCAGAACGACTATAGATAGAACGAGAGGGATGCAATCTCAGGCAGTGACATCATCCGCTGCATCTAAATTATTAGTGTGTGTACAGTGTGTGTACAGTTTGTGTGTGTGTGTGTGTGTGCGCGAGTGTGTGAGAAGGAGACTAAGTGATGGTGTGTGTCAGTCCGCAAATGGGAGGTCTGGGTTTGGCTTCCGAAATTCCAAAATAATTGAGAACACATCTCAGTGGATTTTCACCTCCACACACACCCTCATTACGGTGTTATCTGGAGCTCATTGACTGCTGTATGCCACTGACCTGTGCAACATTATGAGGGAAACAGTGAAAGTGAAAGAGACGTTAAAAACACTGGGTTGAGTTCAAAGAACAGGAAGTTCTCTGCATGGGGCGTCACCGCTGACCAATTAATGCCACATTCACAGGGTCACACACACTAGGATGGGTTTGTATGTGTGTGTGTGTAAAACTGGTTCTCTGCCAACCAGGGAACCAGGCTTCAGGGAAGAGCCTTTAATAGTGAACAGGCAGAACTAGTGACCATGTTTAAGAGACTGGGGCAGATTTACCAGTAAATGTTCCCATAAACAGCCACTTCCTTCAGTTAATTTAGAGCTATAACGGGATAATCCAGGAATCTCATGTGCTTTTTTACCCACTTCCTGTACTCTCACTCGCTCGTTCACTTGTTTAACTAATCTAGAGAGGGTTTCCTTTTATCTTAGCCGAACTCTTGAAGAATACGGTTTGGGGTGGGGACGATTTTTTGAAGTCTCACCAAGGCTTGAAATAAAAAAATACAGTAAATCCAGAAATATTGTGAAATGTTATTGTGATGGCAAAGCCATATTAGTCTTCAGTGTCACATGACCCTTCAGCAATCATTCTAATAAGCTGATTTGCTTCTCAAGTAACATTTCTTATAAATGTTGAAATCATTTGTGCTGCTTAATATTTTTGTGGAAACCAGATTACAGGATTTGTTGATCAATAGAGCATTTAATATAGGCAAGTTGGTGGGTTTCCTCAATAACCAGTTGACTAGTTGGTCTTTAAGGGATAATTCACCCTGAAATAAAATTTCAATTTCAAATCTGGCATTACTCACCTTCATGGCAATTCACAAAAGATGCTTTGAATAATGTCTCAGTGTTTATTGTCCATGCAATTAAAGTTAATGAGGCTTACTGACTTTAATTATATGGACAAACAGGCAAGATATTCCTTAAAATATCTTCTTTTGTGTCCCACACTTACGCTACGACCGACGTCATTGTTGCGCCGGTTACGCTTTTTTCATAAGTTGAATACGGAAGGCGCTCTGCCGTAAGCTTAATATTTTACTTATAACGTGTTAAATATCAATATTTTTCTTACAAAAACCCATCAAATTCACTTCAGAAGGCCTTTATTAACCCCCCGGAGCCGTGTGGATTACTTGTATAAAGGATGGATGCACTTTTTTGGTCTTCAAATTTTTGGGCTGCCATTCACTGCCATTATAAAGCTTGGAAGAGCCAGGACATTTTTTTATATAACTCCGATTGTATTCGTCTGAAAGAAGAATGTCATATACACCTAGCATGGATTAAGGGTTAGTAAATCATGGGGTAATTTTCATTTTTGGATGAATCCCTATCCCTTTAACTCTCGATGCTCGTAGCCAGTTTTGTGCCTGATTACAGTGCCATTATTCATCATTTGATCCTCATTTGATGAATTCCCACCGCCACGCCCTGAACCACAGCACGAATCTGAATTATTTCTGAATTGTTTTGCTCCCACTGAAAGAGATTTCCACACAATGATAGTAATTAAAAACTACATGAGGAAATCTAATTTGCAATAGCGCTGAATAATTGTTTAGGAGTAGAGTGTAGTGATAATAATTGTCTCAATAGAGGCCAGTTGGAGGTCTTAACCTTGCTAAAGTGTGTGTGTCATTGCACTGCCTGACCGAGTAAGATGTGTGTTTCATCCACACCCTGCCAGGTCCGTTAAGGGCGACTTGTAACAAGCCCCAACATAATAACAGACCGAATCTGCCTTATCTCACCTCAGATACACTATCCACCCTTTAGTCACCCCCTCCTTCTGTTTCATCCCATCATCCTCTCTGTGTGTGTGTGTGTGTGTTTGCATAACATTAATGGGGAGACTTATTGATATTGCACTCAATAACACACAACACGCATATCTGCTGCTGTTCAGTGTGGAAACATTGACGCTTTGAGCTGTGTGTGTGTGATGGATTGACCTCAGTGCCATATCCTTTTCTCCTGAGGAACAAGCCACACACACATACACACGATGCAGCTGTTGGCCACATGGGCATCTGTCCCTGCCACTGGCAGCCACAGTCTGCTTTCCCATCATCCCTTGGGGCGGCAAGCTTGGCTCGGGCTGTTCTGTGGTTTATCTCCACCATTTGCTCGTCCTCTCACACTTCCTGATCTTTCCATCTCTATAGGATTCTTTCTCTTCACCTCTGTCTATTTTAACCCTCTAGGCGCCACGGTCGAGTTTACTCGACAAGATGCGGCACTGAATAAAACGGCCGATTTTGTCAAATAGGGTGTCAAATTTCGTTTGACCTCCCCTCCACTAGATGTCAGACATGTCATACTTCATCCCCGACTCAAAAAAACATCATGCTTCTATACAAAATCTTCGAGCAAGAGCGCATTGAATCAGTGCGAACAAACGCGAAGCTGGTGTGTCCGTGAGCCACTTTATCAAAGCAATATTGTCAATGTCAGCGAGTATTTGCATTAGATTATTATTATTTTCTAATGGCATCAATAAAGCTTACCCGCAATGAAGTGTTGGGTCTTATATTCGCGGACCCTGATTCTGAAGGGGAATATCTGATGACGGTGATTCTGAAAATGAAAGTATAGCCCTACACCAAGCACAAACGGTGAATGCTTTACCCAATGTAGATGGTTCTTTGCCCAATGTCAGTGGTGGGAACACAGTGGTGTTTCGCGGGGTTGGAGTGTTCATTGTGAAGTTAGCAGGTGTGTTACGCCGGCTTCACACCGCACGCGCGAGCAGTGCATTGGCAGGGCAGTGGTGCGGATGGAGAGCGCGAGTCGCGCGCGGCCGTTTGCGTGCCATTCACACTGGCTGCGGTTGTCTCACGCACACTCCACGGCTCGTGTATTGCAAATACAGTTAGTGGGCAACGTGGAGGCAGGGTGTGGAGTCACAATGACAATGACAGTAGTCCGAACTGTGCATACTCGGCGGGCGCGCGCGTGCGTCCGTCTCTCGTCTTGTCTCGTCATCTCACTCATGATCTCTGCCTTACCATGGCGAGTGATCTTTTGAACTAAACAGGTCTTGTCTACTTGTGTTTGTGTGTCATATAAATAATATATATGTGCCCCATACATGGAATCAGAGTGCCTACTGTATGTAGTAAAGGGAAAGTCTCTACAGCAAAAGGCCAACCACTACATGCATTCGGTTTGTTTCTACCATTTATTAGTAACGATTTACACAGTTTGTTTACTATTTACTATTCACCTGAGCATTCAGTATTGTGCAATATAGCATACAGAGAGTGAGAGACATTTTGGGGGGAAGAAGTGCTGCATTTTATCATTTAAACATGTGACTTTTCATGAAAATTCTATAATCCAAGGTGACCACCACCATATGACGTCATAATATGCAAATTAGATGAGAAAATGTAATCCCTAAATAAACTTTGGATCATCCTTAATATTTCTCTAATTTACAGAAAGTCTCTATCTTTTATCACTTTTAAGATATAGCCTTTTCAAATTAAGATGTCAAAATCGAACGTTTTAGGAAAAAACCTCTGGCGCCTAAAGGGTTAAGGATTGTACGTCTTGTTTTATTTGGCTCGTCTCCCGTCTGTATTGATTGGCATCCGTTCCCAGTGCAGATGTGTGTTTGGCACTGCCTGCAGGTCTGTCTCTGTGCCTAAAGTGTTATTTATGGATTTAAACAGACATTCTTTAATTCAAACCTCAGACTTGTGACATTTCCCGATCCTGTTGGGTTATCTTACCTGTTTTTCTTCATCAGAGATCCACCAAATGTCTTGAGTTTCTTCTGTGAGTCTGGGCATGGCACAAGAGATTGGATCCAAACAACCTTCCAGTAACCAGATGGTCACATTAAATAACACAACGACCAAGTCATTAGCAGGCGGCGAGCTAACTCTGAGCCACAGCCTGAGATCAGTGCGAAAATTAAACTGAGGCGTAAAGAGTCTTTTAATTGGGATTCTTGATAACAATAATTGTTTTCACGATCAGATATTCATCTGAGATTTGAGTTTGGAGTACAGTGACCTAGGAACATTTTATTTCTCAATTCATGACTTGATTCATGATGGATAGTTTGGTAGATGTTAGGTACAGTAGAGGATTAGTTAGATGATATATAGAAAATGTAAAGATGGATAGGTACTGTAGATGGTTAGTTAGATGATGGATGGATAGATGGATGGATAGATGACAGACAGATAGAAAATGTAAAGATGGATGAATGGATATATTTTGACTCGACTTTGACATCTCACTTCGGATGAATGACACCCTCTCGTACAAATCTAATCAAAGCAGCTCATCCTCGGCAGTGTGTGATTACTGTTTTCTGTCTGGTTTGTCCTCATGCAGGCAGGCTGCCATTGTGTCTCTGTTCTGAGAAAGATGTAAGGAGGACAATAGAGCTGTCCATTCCACAAGCAGCAGAGCAGCGTATTCTGAGAAAGTTAGAGAACTCCGAGCTTGTAATTTGCATGTCTGTGTCACGGCCCTCTCTGCCAGTTTATCGCGCTCCAAACCTCTAATTTATCCAGATCAGATTTGCACATTCTAGTGGTTCTCATTCACTCTGCCGCCCCATTAATTACAGAGCAGCTCTGCTGTTTGCAATCTAAGATCTCATTTCTGTTTCTCTTCCCTCCCTCACACAAATACTGTCACGTTGGGACATTTTCTAAATACATTTTTTTGTAAAACATATGAGAAGATGGATTAAAGGGTTTTAATGGTTCTTTGCAGCATTTTGGGTTCTGTTATCAAGAACTATGTTTCGCTTTGTAGAGTTCTTGAATCTTGGCAGTTTAGTTCTTTTGAGACTAAAAATGCTTCTTGAAATGTTATAGGTTCTAGATCAGCAAAGAAAAGTCTTCTGGTGTTTCTAAAGACCAATAGAACCTAAAAAGTGTCTTCTATGGCATCATAGGAACTTAAAAGAACAATTCTTGTGGCATCTGTCACATATGCTCTGTGTCTGTCCTTGGACTTTTATGTTGAAGTGTTTCCTGTGCTTTATTTTGTAGTTCTTTGTAGTTTTTCTTGTTGATTCGCCTCCCCAGGTTTCCCATTTACCACTCCCCCTTGGTATCTGGTTAACCTTGTTTCCCTTTGTGTTTATATACCCCAGTGCTTCAGTTGTTGGTTGTCAGTCGTTGTTCCTGTATGGACTTGTTGTTGGTCTCCTGTCGGTTCTCTGTGGATTATGCTCTTGTTCCTGGATTATCTGTGTTTATGTTTTTGAATAAATGTTTTGTGCTGGCATTTGGATTCTCACTGTTCCTCATCCCTGCTCTCACATAACAGCATCAGGCTTTTAAAACATTTTTGGACCCTTCATTTTTAACAGTGCAGATTAGGGATGTGACGGTGAGGAAATTTTCCCACCGGTTAATTGATGTGTGACAACACCGGTAATACCGGTATCACCGGCGGAGGCTTTTAAATCTAAAGTAACATGCACACTACCGCTCTGAACTGAAAACGCACCAGTGCGCGCACACCGTGAATGACAGCTCGTCTGTAAATGCGCGCTCTGTGAGGCCATGGGTGCGTCTCAATCAGTTCCCTAGTTCAGTAGTCAGGGCACTGATCAAGCATTGATCAGTCTATGATTGAGATGCACACCATGAATGAATGACAGTTCGTCCCCTTGTTTATACTCGACGCGCCCGCACGAGCGCGAGGGTGCGCGCGGCAAAAAATAAATGCGCGGAGCCAGGCGAAAGTAAACAATGCGCGCTCTGTGCGGCCGTGCACATTTTACTTTCAGTTTTGAATTAGCGCCAATTCGGCTGCGGGTTGCTTGAATTGTGGGTTCATTAGCCTATTATTTTTAATGAAAAACACAACCACAAAACAAATGACAAACTTCCTTAAATAGGCGCTTTTACGTTTCGCTTTGAAACCAAATCTTCCGCGATCATCTCAGTCTGCTCCTCACTCTTAAATCTGATGAATGACTCCTGCCGCTGCCGAGACTCACGGTCGGATCCTGCTTTATTAAGCAGATACGTTCAGTTTTTATGTGTATTGTCTGTTCTCTAACTGAACTAAATTATTTTATTACTATAAAAAAATAAAAAAGACGGTGGGCGGTGCCACGGTGGGCAAGTGATGTAACCGGTGTTGAGTCTGGACACCGGTAACACCGGCAACACCGACTATCGTAGCAAGCCTAGTGCAGATGAATCTACAAGAATTCTCAAAAGTGTTAGCTTTCATTTCGCATGTCTCATTTATTTCCTCCTTACAAATACCCTTCAACCAGAAGCATTTGCACATGCTTTTCATGCTCAACCACCATTATTTTCAAAGCTTTTGGATCGTCTCTGTTTCCATGGAACTCTGGGAACACAGTGATTTAATAGGATGTTTGTAGGGCTTCATGCTGGGAATAAGACAGCATCCTGTCAGAGATGCTTTTAATGTTTATTTTCTGCAGTTTTATTCAAAGTTTGTTCTTATTTGCATCTTTTGTGTGTATTCATATAATTATGTATATAGGGCTGAGACCTTTTTTTAATTTAAAATGTATTTTCCATTTGTTTAGTTTTCACTAATTTTCACTCTTTGACTGTTAATTTCTATAGTGTATTCTACTTTCCGTTTAGTCTTAGTTTTTCAGTATATTTAGTTTAGTTCGTTCACAGCTTAAAATGATAAAAAAAAAATTAAAATACACTTTATTTTTCAGGTGTATTTATTTTAAGGTTTTATTTTAATACATTTACGTACTGATTAATATTAAGTAAATACATGTACTTACTGTAGGGTTAGGGTTTGTTTAGGGTTAGTTGCATGTAATTATGCATCATTTATAGTTGTTACTACACTCACTGTAAAAAAATGAAGGCCTCTCCAATTAAAATTTTTTAGTGACCGATCACATCTAAATTTTTCAATTGGACAAACTGAATTTCTGTGAATTGAATTTTATTCAACAGTCTGTTAACATGGGCTCAATTAGAAATATTATGTTGAGCCAATGGAAAAATTTAATTTACCAACACTGTAAAAAATTTCAGGCCTCTCCAATTTAAAATTTTCTAGTGACTGGTCACATCTACATTTTTCAGTTGGCCAAATCGAATTTCTGTGAATTGATACCATTTAATTAACAGAAATTCAATTTGGCCAACTAAAAAATGTAGATGTGACCAGTCACTTGAACATTTTAAATTGGAGAAATGTTTTACAGTGAAACTGTGATGTTGGTCCAATTAAATATTTTAAATTGTAGTAACAATTGTTTATTTCTCATTGTACCAAAAGACAAAAATGACTAAAAACATAAATATATTAAGCAAAATACAGAACACAGACAACAGGGTTGACATTTTATCACATTACTTTATTAACAAGTCAATTCCAACACAGGATATTTGGTGAAAATACCTTATTTTCAATAAGGAAAAACTCTGAATACATTCAAGAAGTCTTCTGCATAACAGGATGTCTTAATGTGGTGAAGAAAACGCGGCACTGCATAGGCTAAAAACTTGCAATTAAAAATAAAAAACTAACATTACTGACAAAGTTCCCCTGCATCACATCTGACAAATGACAGAACAGAAGTTACTTCATTATATAATGAGGATGAGACGAATGAATGGACGAATAAAAAAATCACGAGCTTGACGTGTTTGATATTAAAAGGCAATAACTTAAGCCCTGAGAGAGGCCAACGCCAAATGCAATAATGGCACCGTGTTCAGCGGTCGCATGGAGCATATCACACGAATGACTTACGTATTACCTATTATTTTAGACATATAAGACATGAGGAAAATAAAACTATTGGCTACCATTAGATAATTATGTGGTAACCGAGAACACACTCATGAAACCAATGAATGCATGAACTCGTGATTATACAAAATGTTTTTTAAACTTCATACTGGGTCATGAAGCAAAACTTTAATTTCAGTGCTCAATACTCACCAACGTCTTGTGACGATGAATATCTCTATTCTCTTGGGGATGTTTGTTTCCGTCTTCAGCACCTGCTGGTTCGGCTCCGCTCGCTCTCCCGCGCTCCGCATTTGAAATCTCCGCATGAACGGTTTTCCTCAAGCGCATTTTGCGCATGCGTATACAGTTTTTCAGACATAGGACTTGTTCATCCAACATGGATTTTTCATTTCGACTTCATAGATTGACTGAGCACAATTAAATATGTTAAGTGAATATACAATTTTAATTTTGAGTGAAGACCTTAAGCTATGATTAGTACAATGCATCTTTTTGCTTGGGGATAATTATTTGGAAGTCATTTATTGGGCCAATATGTAATGATCAATTTACACAATTTTTCCCCAATTTTTTTTTACAGTGTATAGTAACTACATGTAACAATGACACTGTAAAATAAAGTGTTACCTTTTTTTTAGAATTCAATGGAGAATTAAAAAAAAGATGTATATAGCTGCAAGCAGCGATGACGGGCCAAAGCCCCGGCCCCACTGTCAAAAATCTGCTTGCAATTTAGCATCCTCAAGTTTGTGGCGATCAGATGAGTTATCTAGGAGGAGTATATCAAATTCCAGAGCATGCATTTTTCAAACAACCCTAAATAGCCGACTTCCTGTTGGGTGGAGCTAAAGACATAGAGTGCGAAAGTTGTTCAGCCCGATGAGATCTATACATGTACCGAATTTCATTCATATATGTGCTAGTATGTATCCAAGATTTCAGATTCAATTCTAGGGGGCACCTTAGAGTCGCCCTGCCACGCCCGTTTACCAGCTTTGGCCGGCTCTAATGGCCGCATGCAAATTTTCAAGAGTTTTGGAGCATGTTAAGGGCCCCAAAAGCATCCGAAACTTTGACCGTTCACACCGGACGCGATTGACGCTAATAAATCGCGCTATTCAGGCGAAGGTGGACGCTTGAACATTTTGAGTTTATTCGCTTCATTCGCGCATGAAATTCGCTTCATTCGCGTGTGACATTCACTGCACAACAGACGTGAATTCGCGTCATGGGAGGGGCTTCTGCCAGCCGGCTCGTCTCATTGAGAAATGGCTGACATGGGCTATATTTACACGTCTTTTTTTGTTAAAATCTACTGTTAATGTGTGACAAAACGTAGTTTTAAGACTCTTTCAGTCGATAATGTAGTTGTTTAAAGCTCAAATCTGTGGTTTATTTATATAAAGAGTGCCTATTTGAGCATTTTATCTGCCGTTTTCGGAGTTGTGAGCTCCAGCGGATCAGCGGCACTCACCGCTCGTCAACGCCGGCGAGAGCAACCTTTCCTCGGCCAGTCCTTCTGACGTCTGCCGCTGGCTCTGATGTCTCTGTGGTGTGTCTCGAGCTATAATTCGTCTTGTAACGGGCGATCTTTGGTCTCATGGATCTATAATTTGTTCCCTGGCAAATCGTTTAGGCTGAGGGCAAAGTGAAGTTTCATTACTTTTTTATTTTTAGGCTATAACTGTACGTTACAGTTGTAGCCTACTAGCACTGACTCTGAATGTTTGACTGAATTGTTTGCTTTATTTCATGTATAGCTTATTATCCCTTTTACTTATACTTTTGTATTATTGATCATACATAAACTTGCATTTAACAAAAAGAGACTGGGTTGTGTTTCATGTCATTTAATGTTATCACAGTGGTAATCATATTGTCTGAACCAGATATTAATATACAGATTTTCTCCTCATTGCTGTCACTACTAGAGCAGGCTCCTGATTGGTTAACGCGGCGCGAATATCCGCCAAAGTTCAGATTTTTCAACTTGAGCGATTCGCGCGAATCACAAAGCGCTCAATTCGCACGAATCGCGCCATTCGCGCAAATCGTGCCATTCGCACCGCTTCATTCGCGCGAATAGCGCCGCAGAATGCCATTTAGCTTCTCTGCATTGACTTAACATGTAAATCACCCGCGCGAATCGCGTCAATCGCGTCCGGTGTGAACGCACCATAAGGAAAACAAAAGAGCCTTCGCCCTTTTAGGGCTTGGGGCCTAAAAAACTCCCAGATCCAAGGCTGCTGGAAAGTGACTGGCTTCTATTATCACAATCTTTAGTAGTAGATTACAGTAATGAAAAATAATCCTGCAATAAAGGATGTCCAGACTAGAGCAAATATAGATGTTGGAATCTTTATAGAGAGCGAGAGGGGGAGTGTGTGTTCAGTAAGGTGGATTCTAGGATTCTTGCTTTTCTAACTCTCTCCTCTGGGTCACACCCAGGGATTATGGGCTTTCTTAGTACACCATCATTAAGAGAGAGAGAGAGAGAGGGAGCCTTTTTCTTTGAGACATTGTATTAAAGAGGTAAAAGATTGCCTGTGTATGTTACTGCATGTCTATGTATGTAAGACTTGATGAGTATTTTGTCATGACAGTGTTTAGAATATGAGGTAAATGTCTAGATTCTAGCCGCAGTGTTGCTCTGAAATCAGGCGAAATTCATTTTTAAATAGAAAGACTAAAGACTGACCATAGAGAATGAGTTCAGAATTCACATTTTAATTTTAATTGTGAATGTTTCTGAGCTGCTATACTCTTGTTTTTATAATACTAAGATTATCAGCACGTCAGGAATATGTTTCCATATTTTTCACAAGATGGTGCCATGTCAAAGTATACAGGGATCGTTGTAAAACAAAACAATCAGGTGAGAGAGTTTGAGAGGTATGATATTAGATACAACATTATAGTCGACAACCAGCTGAATGTTTATATAATAAATGCATGTCAGAATCAATTCGATTTTGGATTGCAATATGTTTACAGCACTGAAATAGACTTATTGAAAAACTTTGGAAACTCAACTCAATTCAGAGCCATAAAGATTTGACCAAAAAAAACCTAAAAAAACCCAACTAAATTTTGTTGGTCAATGCTATGGCGTTGGAAGTGTCTTGTAAGTTGTGCCCTTGGGTTAGACACTCGAATGTTAGTTTGTGTGGAGTCAGACCATAACATGGGTTAATTTCATGCATTAGGAATCCTTTAAATCATTTTTATCTCTGTAATCCAATATTGAAAATAAGAGCACCCACACAACATTCAGTCAACGTTCACAGTCACAAACAACCCCATATGCATATTTCTTCTATTTGTATTTTGTGTTCTCATCACATCTTAAAATTGGGCGATGAATAATGTATTTTTAGTGTGTGGGTTGAAAATTTACGCTTTCAGAAATAATACTGGCAATTTTTTGTAACAGCATGATAATGAGAGAGTGAGAAGAGAGCGAGGTGTACTGCACTTGTAATTAGATGGCTTCTGTGTGTGCGTGCATGTTTAGGACTTGCTGTTAGGAAAGGAGTGAACTTTCCATTATGAACTGATAATTCCTCTTTTTCTGTCACTTGAATTTTCCTCTCCACCTCTGTCCTAATACTTCCTTCCTCTTCTACTTCTCCTTTCACCCTGTGGCTTGTCCACTGCAGTAATTGAGTCCTGAATGGACAGTTCATTAGTGCAGTGGCTGCTCCAGAACCCAGAGGTGCCAAGAAAAAGTGTGTCTGCTCACTCAGCACTTCAGTTTATCCTTCAGTCTGGTCTCCAAACAGAACTGCCCGATTGATAATGTACAGCTTCAGCTTAAATTTTCCTCAGAAAAACTCAGGAAAAACGTACATCAACCCAAACCTTCAGGATCAATGTGCATCAACCTCACTATCAAGAACAATGTACCTACTGTACTATTATTTATTAATATTTTGAATTGGCTTCTCTGCTTTCAGTTATTGAAAAAGATTTTTAATAATAATAATTTGTTACATTTATATAATGCTTTTCTAGGCACTCAAAGCGCTTTACATAGAAGGGGGGAATCTCCTCATCCACCACCAATGTGCAGCATCTACCTGGATGATGCGACGGCAGCCATATTGCGCCAGAATGCCCACCACACACCAGCTGATTGGTGGAGAGGAGACAGAGTGATGAAGCCAATCGTGTGTATATATATATGGGGATGATTAGGAGGCTATGATGGACATGGGCCAATGGGCAAATTTGGCCTGGATGACGGGGTTACGCCCCTACTCTTTATCGAAGGACATCCTGGGACCTCAGTTTATAACGTCTCATCCGAAGAACGGAATGGACAGGATTTAATAGTTGCAGGATTAATAGTTGTAGTTTGTTTCAGTTAGCCCTTAAATGCATGAATGCTTCACCAATCGTTATTACATAATCGGGTCTTTAGTGACCCGGATCTATATCTAACACGGATGGATCTCTACCTGTCGTGATAATATAAAACTCTCCTGAAATTAGAGAAACAATTACAAAAGAATAAAATAAAGCATATTTTCTTAAATTTTGAGCTTGGAAGGGTTCAGTTTGAGCTGATGTATTATACCATCATCACTATCCTCGTCAGAGCTCATTTCCCAGTACATTCAGCGTCTGGATCATATTCGCCATCTCAAAAATATTCTCAAAACTATCATTTTCAACTACCTATTTCATTTTCGCTGACAGCTTCTTCACCAGATCCACCATCAAGTGACAGTGACACTAATATTTATACGTTCAGTGCTTCCTCTGCAGTAAATCACTGAAGCATTTCAAGTTTTGCTGATGATACGTTTTATTCATTTGTTTTCTGCCTATGGTAACTATGAATTAAACGTCACTTCATCATGCGTTTCAGACTTTGCCACCTTGTGGAAAAAAATGTGAATTGCACTAATTCAGTCATCAAAGTTTCAAATTTTGTTGTACAGAAAAAATATACTTACACTGTTATACCCCTCGGGTCATTAGCGACCCTATACAATTTTAGCAAAAAATGAATGGGAAAACAAGCATTTTTTCTTTGTCATATTGTTTATAATGAATTAATTGAAGACTACTAAAAAGGTTGAATTGAAATGTTTAAAATTGAATGATGAGCAGGGTAATGAATGGCGTCCTGGGTAACTAAAGACCAGAGGTATACGTAACAATAACAACGCTGACCTCAATATAGACCATAATCATGTATCGTCAAACCTTTCCTGTTATTGTATCTCCGCTATATTTTTTCTCTTTCTTTTAGTCTCACTCTCTATCAATCACTTTTCATCTGACTAAATTGTTTTGTTTATTGCATCTCACTTTCCTTCTGAACTTTCTTTTCGTCTTTCGTCTTTTGATCTTTATTTGTCTCGCCTTATGTATTCTATTTTTATTTTTTATTTCTTTATTTGTTTTAAATTCCTTTGTATTAATTGGTTTGATATATATTGCTTATGTCTCTCTGATATTGTGAAGCACTATGTAAAATGTGTAAAATGTGCTTTATGTATGTAAATGTGCTACATAAAGTTGAAGTTGAAGTCTTTCCCATTTGGCAATTAGCAAATATTCTCTGGTAATAATCTCTTACCCCTGTTCCTGTAGTATTTAAAGGCTGGCCCACACTAAAAGATTTTTAAAATCTTAACAGATTTTCAAAATGTGAGGGACCACAAATATGATGATAAAAAAAATTATAGATTTAACTAATTTTAATTCTAATTTTAATTCGCAAGGTGACTAAGACAGCACAACACACACTAACAAGTTCCATTCACAAACAATAGGGGTGTGACGAGACACTTATCTCACGAGACAAGATACGAGATTGGATTCACGAGAACGAGACAAGATGTATTTTTAAGAAATCCTCAATGATGAAATACATGACTAGACAAATTGTTTGCAGGTGCATTTGAAATGTTTTAACTCATCGTCTTGTAATGAATGTCATTTCAGTTCTACTTTTTGAGTAGGAGTTATCATATGCAGTAAAAGACAACAAGCACTGTAAAGGTTTTGCCAAAAACTCAACTGACTGGCTTCTTTCCTGTATGATTGTCTCTTCACACCTTAGAACTGCACATGAGCTTCTTTTGACCTCCTAACTGAACTCCTTCCCACAAATTTATCATAGATATTAAGTGCAAAAAATAACCATAATTCCATAATCGAAGTATAACCCAATATTCAAAGTGCAAATAGAGACAACACTTTTCTCTTCAAGCATGATACAGAGCTACGATATGGTTACAACATGATAGCCTATATTGGGAGATATTCGCGTACCTCAGGGAGCCGCTTTCAAACAGTGGTAACATATTGAAATCGCGTTTGAATGCGCACTCCCTTTTACTTTTTATTTTCACTTTCAATTTCGCAATCGTGCGACGCTTCTGCTGCGCAACTAATCATGTGCCCCGGTCCAGTCCACTGTAACGCACACTCGTAACACATGCTCAATGCGAGCGCTTCACTAACACACACACACACACACACACACACACACACACACACACACACACACACACACACACACACACACACACACACACACACACACATACACTCATAACACATGCTCAATGTCTTCTCGTTACGTGATCAGTGGCAGTGCTGCGCACTATGGTCGACTCGAACAGCTTGTGTTGGATAAGCTGATGGAATTGAAGCCACTGTTATCCACCTGAATTAAATTGTTTTTATTTTTATAAAAAGCACAACTAGAGTGGAGGCGTAATGTAAACGCAGCGTTGGCATATTCTATCCTAACTTCACCTTCACACTCCGTCAGACCAGGTCATGACAATAGGACACGAGACAGCTTTTCACCTCGACGAGAAATCTCGAGGCTTGAGATCTCGTCACACCCCTAACAAACAACCAAAGTCCCGACTGTGAACATGGGAAATCTCGCAAAATATCTTTAAAGAAGTAATGGGGATAATGGTGTTTGTACTGCTTTTTACTGAAAATGTATGTGGGGGAAAAAAAAGGGTTTGGATGCAGTTATGTTATGCCTTTCGTCTTCCGTTAGCTCGCTTTCTGACTGGGTATCGTTTCGTTGACAATCTACAGATTGCATGCATGTTTGTCTTTGAGGTTCCCCCTAAGCAACAGGGGATATTTAACATGTTGGATATTTACAATTTGAGATCAGTGCGGCCCAGAAGTTCGTCCAAGCAGATTCAATCACACCACAGGAAAATCTAATAAAATAATCTGTAGAACCATCAAGATAATCGAGAGAATTGGGTCCAAAATTGGCCTGGCTATCTTGTAGTGTGTGGGTGCCTTTAGCAGTTCAGACACATTTTTATATGGCCTCTTACAAGACCCTAATTAGCCTCATTTCTAACTTTTAGTTATGGCCTTTCTTCTCTTTTTATTATTCCAAAGCAGTATTTTCTCCCCCACTGTCTCATCAATACGCTCACATACTTCCAACCGACACCTCCCACAGCACACACACCAACAATTAGACTTTATAATGCATCATTTCTGTCAGGAGATCTAGAAGTCCAAGCCATATTGATCTCCTAAGCTGTCAGGACAGAATGCCGTCCATATCATGGAAAAGCCAAACAGTAGATTGAAGATTTAAGCTTCCAAGGGACCTCAACCAAAGGTCGATTTCTGCTGGGGCTTCATGGTGCACATAACAGCAGACCGTCTCTTGATGTTTTTGTTTTTGTCTCTGTCTCTTTCTCTCAGCTATACTGCAAGAGTGGTGGGCAGTGGAATTTGTGCTCAAAAACAGAATCCAGAAGTAAGGGTCCGAAATGCTGACCCTGTGCTTATGGATGTCAAAACCAGACTCGAGCTCTTCAACATGGTAAGGAATTTTATGATTCGGTGATGGTACTGCACATATCTGCCACATCTTAACCCCTTGCTTGTCACCCCCATTTTGGCAAGTGGGGCATTTTGACATACCCATAATAAAAAGGCTGCTGCTCACGTTATTCCGAATAGACAGGATTTTTTTTTTGAGAAGATGCTATCAAACATGTTGTTGGCCTGTAAACACCCATTTGCAGTCTTTTGTCTAATGTCTGGCAAGGAGAACAGCTCAATTAATGCTACAATGTCCACACCTTTTTACACCTTTGAGAGTATGAGACTTAATCCTCATTATTCTTTTATTGTTATTCTCCAGCCATTATTACCTTTATGCTGGCATTAATGGCCCATTAACAGCACAGTAATCCATTTACAGTAATCCACATATTATCTGAAGTCTTTCTAAAAAAAAAAAACCTAAAAAACTAAAAGCACATCCTTGGAACCTTATGTGAATTATTGTAACAAAATAGACAAAGCTCCTGGTCCAACAGGTGCATTAGAGCTACAGTGAGCATCAAGCTACATAACACAATTTAAAAGATTAAAATTACACTTTCACTGAAAATGTCGCTTTAGACCACCATCAAGTGTTTGTATTAGCTTCCTGTCACAATATAATGGGGATTTCATTCATATGGTGATGTTAAAACATGTTATATTTAGCATTTTATATGGAGCTAATCGCTACACCTGCTTAGCAGTTATAATGTAGACATCCATTATTGATATAAAATAAAAGCTAAAGGATTATTAGGAACACCTGTTCAATTTCTCATTAATGCAATTATCTAATCAACCAATCACATGGCAGTTGCTTCAATGCATTTAGGGGTGTGGTCCTGGTCAAGACAATCTCCTGAACTCCAAACTGAATGTCAGAATGGGAAAGAAAGGTGATTTAAGCAATTTTGAGCGTGGCATGGTTGTTGGTGCCAGACGGGCCGGTCTGAGTATTTCACAATCTGCTCAGTTTCTGGGATTTTCACGCTCAACCATTTCTAGGGTTTACAAAGAATGGTGTGAAAAGGGAAAAACATCCAGTATGCGGCAGTCCTGTGGGCGAAAATGCCTTGTTGATGCTAGAGGAGAATGGGCCGACTGATTCAAGCTGATAGAAGAGCAACTTTGACTGAAATAACCACTCGTTACAACCGAGGTATGCAGCAAAGCATTTGTGAAGCCACAACATGCACAACCTTGAGGCGGATGGGCTACAACAGCAGAAGACCCCACCGGGTACCACTCATCTCCACTACAAATAGGAAAAAGAGGCTACAATTTGCACAAGCTCACCAAAATTGGACAGTTGAAGACTAGAAAAATGTTGCCTGGTCTGATGAGTCTCGATTTCTGTTGAGACATTCAGATGGTAGAGTCAGAATTTGGCATAAAAAGAATGAGAACATGGATCCATCATGCCATGTTACCACTGTGCAGGCTGGTGGTGGTGGTGTAATGGTGTGGGGGATGTTTTCTTAGCACACTTTAGGCCCCTTAGTGCCAATTGGGCATCATTTAGATGCCACGGCCTACCTGAGCATTGTTTCTGACCATGTCTATTCCTTTATGACCACCATGTACCCATCCTCTGATGGCTACTTCCAGCAGGATAATGGACCATGTCACAAAGCTTGAATCATTTCAAATTGGTTTCTTGAACATGACAATGAGTTCACTGTACTAAAATGGCCCCCACAGTTATAGATCTCAACCCAATAGAGCATCTTTGGGATGTGGTGGAACGGGAGCTTCGTGCCCTGGATGTGCATCCCACAAATCTCCATCAACTGCAAGATGCTCTCCTATCAATATGGGCCAACATTTCTAAAGAATGCTTTTAGCACCTTGTTGAATCAATGCCACATAGAATTAAGGCAGTTCTGAAGGCGAAAGGGGGTCAAACACAGTATTAGTATGGTGTTCCTAATAATCCTTTAGGTGAGTGTAAGTGTTTCATATCGGTCGATATTGATAATTATTTATATGTTTTATGACCTATTTAAAATAAGGACCAGGAGAAAAATATTTTACATTTAAACATTTTTATTTTAAACGTAACCTTCCTCTGATTATAATCCTCTCAGTCATAAAGGCAGAAATGTCAACACAACCATGGAAAACACTCAGATAATTAAAACATAAACACAAGTCTAAAATCACAATGAACACTTAAAATTATCTCTTAACATTAAGGTGCAGTGCCTCCGTTATTTCTTTGTAACTGTTAGCGTTTAGATGCTGTCATAAGGCACGGATGCAGAGTAACATTACCTCTCCTTGTAGTTTCAAAGGCTGAATCCGAAATCGCCCCCTATGCCCTTAAATAGGGCATTATTTGAAGGGACAGCCGTTTGTAGTGGTGTTCGAAACCATAGTGGACGTTATTGAGTGCACTCATTCTATCCCACTTTGCACCGTAATAACGAGTGTACAGCCGATGTAAACACAGCGGCTGTCCGAATTCGCTCACTTGTTTTCATTCACTCTTTCAAGTGAACTGTATCAGTGGATTAAAGTAGGGAATGGTGATTGAGGGTTTAGGGGGCGATTTCGGATTCAGCCAAAGTCAAGAATAGCACAAACAAACGAGGCGCGCATGTTAGCGGAGGCTCGCGCTGACCAGTCTTGGTGGGGACGACGGTCAGACTTATAAAATCCAAAAAACTGCCATATTGGCGAGCTGACTTGTTTTCTCAACAATTTCCTTGCTCGCTGCGGCACTCATTTTCCACTCATCACTCCACGCCGGTTCTGTTTACTTAAGAATGAATCCAACACGAGACAACGATATGGCGCAACCAAACTGATACAGTTACCTGATTGGCTGTTAGCCTGTCACTCCTTACGTTGCTTGGTTACCACAGAGTGAGTGCCTTTGTTCATGCAACCAAACTTGCTTCGCAACCTCTGGTTTCTTCCGACGAAGAAAAAAAAATTATCGAACGTTTTATCGAACACATTTTTTATTGATATCGATTACGTGTCTATCGCGATACATATCGTTAACGTTTTATCGCCCAGCCCTACTGCAACCCAGTTTTATCATAAACAGTGGTCAAATATCGAAGCTGGTCTTTAATCTGTCTAATGATACTGAGTTTGTCCAGATAAAATAAGACGAAAAAAATATGGTGTTTTAACCAGCAGTGAATGTTGAACAACGGTAATCTGCGGCCGTCGGCGATCTTTGACACTTAAGGGGTTAAAGTGATATTTCACACAATAATAAAAATGCTGTCATCATTTACTTTTGTTTGCATTTCTTTCTTCTGTGAAGCACAAAAGAAGATATTTTGAACTATTGAATTTTAAAATATCTTTGAAAAATAGGTTTGGAACGACATGAGGATGAGTAAATCATGACAGAATTTTAACTTTTGGGTGAACTATCTCTTAAAGAATACAAATATTGACTAGTTATATCTTAAAATGTATTACAAATTATGTGTTGTTCCTAAGATACTAACCATATTGACCTAATTTGGAAGATTACGTTATCATAATCCTTTTTTACACCAAATTAGAAGCCAATTAGATAACAATTTTGATGGTAACACCATGAAACCTCTTAACCTGCGCCCCTATTTTTGAGAATTTTTTGAAAACGACATACCCAAATGAAAATGTCTGCAGCTCTTAAACCCTATGGTCTATATTCATAAATCTGGTCTTATTTTAAACTAGACACTTGAAATGTTGCTACCCAAGAGTCGTAATAACTCAAAGTAATATGGGAACAGAGTAATATACATGTAAATATACATGTAAGTGACTCACTTTTTTTTTTTTTTCACTTAGGGAAAAAAATATGATAATTTAATGTTAAGAGCCTGAAAATAACTTAAATATAAAACTGAATGTCTAATCATGTCATGATTCAAATATGAGGATGATTCTCTAAGTAATGAAGCTTCTGTAAGCTTTTATGTCAGGAAAAGACTATGCGTCCTTTCAAAAAGGCCATTTATTTCAGAACATTTGCAATTGTAAAGAGTAGTTTTTCATTCAAATAAATCTGCAATAAACTGCTAATTATAATAGATAAACAGTTACTGAAAAACTAAAGCAACTTTTTACAGAAATTACAAAGTGTAAAAAACTCATTTAGGTGATAAGAAGTGTCAGTTAGAGTCTGCGCGCCCCACTGCAGTTTCTGCCCTAAACACTGGCAGGCGCGAGCCTAAGCACTAGTAGTATTGACTAGAAGTATTCACCAAATCCTACTTACATAAACTACGCAAGATAATGCCTTTTGATTGGTTACTAAGTCCATCAATCAAACCTTTGTTGGAAAGGCATTGGCTAGGCACCGAGTGCCTTTATCCAACGAAAACCATGGGCGCAATGATTGACAGCTCACCAAGCTTGTAAGACGCTTTCTCTTTATGATGCATCACAGGAGAGACTGTGATTGAAGGAGAGAGACGAGGGAGGGTTTATATCACGGAGAACAGACTATTCTTGCAGGGGGAGTTTTCCAGAAACGAATTAGAGTCGATATTTCATTGAAAATGGACATGATTGATTACGCTAACTCAAAACTCTCTTGCAAACAACGGAGGATTTTTTCCCTATTTTTTGTTGTTTTGGATTAAAAAGTGGGATGCATTTTGAAGAGTGGACCCTTACACGGAGATGTATGCGGGTGTTCTGAACGACAGGAGATGAAAGATGAGTACCTAATAGGCTTGTTCGACTTCACCCAGCGATGCGCAGACCGATCGGCGGCTGACTTGAAGCAGTGCATGCCGGTTCGAAATTTTGTCCGACTTGAGGCGGCGCCGACGCCACGTGACAGTGACGTATGTCAACAAAGTGCCGCGAGAGCAATTCGAGAGCAGTCGGCTAATACAGCCGGTGCAGTTTCTCTAGAGCGGCTGCACGAGGCTGCACGGACTCTGATGACGACACAGCTGTTCCTCGATTGGCTGGATTCTCCGCATGACAGCGATCACGTGTGTTTCGTGTTTATTCTGAAACCTTCAGCTCCACTAATGCGCACAAATCAGTTTTTTTATAACAGTAAAATCTCCTTTCATGTAGTCGCGATGTTATATTGTCATGTTTATCAAAATAAAACTGATTAAAAACGTAAACCCCACTTCATTGATAGTGTAGACTTATGTTGAACTTTATTCTTGTACAAACACACACTGTATAAGCAGTACATAAAGTATTACATGACAATAATGTCTCTGAAACCTCTGTGCATTGCCAAATATTGCATTTATTTCACTTCAGCTGATAAAGTATGCAAACACAGCGCAAGCGTCACTACGGGAAGCAGAAAGTGTCCGACTTCACGTCTCCGTTTGCAGCTCCTCCCCGCCTGCACGCGGCTACTCTCGCCGATCAGTTGAATCCGGCCGCAGCCGATGTCGAACACACCTAATATTATGCTAATGTTTGCATGGCCGGTCCTTTAGCATTTCATTTAACCCTTTCCTCTCTGGTGTATTCATTGCAAAAACAAGTTCAGAACATGAATCTTGAGTGTTTTAGCTTTCAAATGATGCATAGTTTGTGATAGTTGATTGCATATTTTGTATAAAACAAAAGTAAATAAAAGTACAGACACGCCCACTTCCATCAACCCCTCCGCCCAAGAACCGGTGCGGGTTAAGAGGTTAATTGAACATGCCATTTTGAATGAATATGGTAATCAGTATCATAATCAAAATACTACTGTTTTACCATCACAGCACTGTACTTTTTGTAAGAGGTACATGGTGATTATAGTGTAGGTGATTTAGCAAACAAAGTTCTTTTTCATTCTTTGCTTAGGGGTAGAAAGATGTTGTCGGGCCGCTGTAGGCAGTCTGAAGAAATGTGCTGAAACTTCAGAAAGGCTGTTGTTGTGTTGTGATGTTCTCTTCTCGTTCTGATAGACCTGATGGAGCAGAGCAGCCATGCATTAACGGTGTGGCAGAGAAAACAAGGGCAGATGGCTCTTTTTCAGATGTGAATTAAACAGCTCATCAAAGTGATCCTGATGTTCTTCAAAATGAACTAACAGATGAAACCTCCACCTAATTAACGGCAGCCAGCACAGACTCTGAGACGTGTTTTACAGCTTTGGCTGTGGAGGGAAGGGAGTTTTGCATGTCACATGTGGCAGTAAGGCTGATTGTGATGGGAAGTAACGGATTAAAGACTGGCAGGGGCTGTAGATGTAATCCGTGCAGACTGACCGAGCAGAGTAGTCATCTGACTGCCTCGAGAACCGGTGACCTCAGTAAACAATACACACATACAGTATATACACAATAGCTTTAAAACACATGCATATTTGTGTTCAGTTTGATATTATAATGAAAATAATCCAGTGCGTCAAAGCGATTATAAACTAAATTGATGTATTATTTAGTCTGCTCCAGTTATGTTTATTAAGTAAGGAATAATTGACGACGGGCCGTTCAATTATTAGAATAATAATGCACACCCGAGGTGGTGATGCGGTCACGGGTGTGCATTATTTTTCTAATAATTGAACGCCCCTTAGTCAATTATTCCGCTTATACTACGGTTACCACACCTCAAGACATCGATCCGAAGATATATTTAAAGGGATTCGTCCGGTTTTTGTACTTAAATTGTTATTGTGAGTAGGACTATTTCTTCCGCGTCTCATCCAACGGCTCTTTTGCTAGTTCCGAAACGTCATTTTAAAGCTGTTAACGAAGGCTTGAGCCGTTGATAGCATTCTACTGCAGTTATTAATAAAGTTATTAGAGAGAGAGAGAGAGAGAGAGAGCGCGAGTGCTTGTGTGAATTAGGCTACCTCTGTGCGTCTCTAAACAGCGCTGTTATTACCTCGCTAGTGAAAAAATGTCACGTGTAGCCTTTAAATTGCTCCACTATATAGGTTAACCGATCAAATCGTCAGGGCAGCGCTGACACCTTTTGTGCAAACTGTAGTGCGTGTGCGAGCGTGTGATTTCAGTAATGAGACAGAAAGGCTTGCCTTTGATGTCCGCTTCCGTTTGTTGGTTTTCATCTGGACTGTCTAATACTGCTGCCGCCCAGTTGTTGAACGTTTAATATTCACCGTAAATATTAAGATTTACTTTAGGAAAATTGTCTGTCATATTGTTGTTTTTTAGTCCTGTAATTTCCGTTATTACAGTTAAAGGAACTGTATGTAAGAAATGTATTTCAATTAATCATAAAATGGCCCTAATATGTCAATAGACATTAAAAAATCATGTTAATTTCAAATACTTATATCACTGACAACAGTTGTCCGGCCAAGATATTATCATTTTAAAATTGGAGTTGCAGCCCTCAACTGATGTTGATGTTGACATGTTGTGTCATGCCTGAAGCGCCGCCCTCCACCTATCTACCAATCACGAAGTCAGTAGTGTTTCTGCATTCGGGTTGCCAGCTCTGCTAGTTACCACAGCTGCAGCTACAAACTTTCTGGATAAACAATGTCTAACTTTACGAAACCTAAACGACCTCGATATGAATCAGAAAAACGTCGTGACAGTGTCCGAAATAAAACAAGGATTTGTATAGGAGATGCCTTTGAAAGATGGAGACGGCTGAAAACGGAAGAATTTGAAGACTGACGCAATTGCTAATTTTCTCCTGGACAGGTAAGGTTAATCTATGTTTGGCTAACTTGTACTTAATGTAAATGGACATTTCAAATATTCACGACAGTCGAACAAAGTTGTGCATGTTCATGCAAAGTAACGTTAGGTTAGCGCAGATGGAGGAGGTGGGTCATTGAATTGAAAAGGTAACGTTAAGGAATTGTTTGGTAAATAAAAATGGCGAGTCGTCATTGCTAACATTAGTAATGCATTATCAGAGCCCGTTTCTCTGTCATTATGCTGAGACGCTGATGAAAACAACATTAGCACGCCTATTATGGCAATGTGAAAACGTATTTGAGACAGTAGCCTAACGTTACCTCGGTAAAAAATTATTCCTCATTCTTTCTTCGTATATATAGTGGATAAAACATGCTGCAAGTTGACCTGTATGACCATTGCAAATGTTATTTAGTTACTCTCAATCGTTTCTGATGGGACTGAAATCAACCATGTGATAGCCATTGTTGATATTGAACGCTGACATGGCGTATTTTGTCCCGCGTTATACTTGCTGTGGCAATGTTTGTTATTTGTTAGCCTACTTATGACAAAAACGCTTGTCTTACTGTGTACGACTCGTCACTTGCCATTGAAAGCTCCGTGTAGCAGCCTACGTTCCCGCTGGATCCTGCAGCCTATCTGGCAACCTCGAGTTGGGGTACTTGCAGTAATTTGAAAGTGATTGCAGTACCAGTTTTGGCCACAGTCCTACATACAGCTCCTTTAACTATGCGAAGTGATATGGAACTGTAATGCGGTCAAGAGCTGCCTGGAACTACGTTCGCTGTGCGTCTCCCAGAAAATAATTGCACACCTCAGAACGTTCATCAGCCAATCAGATTCAAGCATTCAACGGCCCCGTAGTATAATACGTTATTACATATTTTTTTCTGGTAAGATGAAGCATTGATTTGAAGTGACAAAATACTGCAAAGTTCCATTAATCATAATAATATTAATAATTCTCTTGAATAAGAAACATACATAAAACATGCATACATAAAATGTATAGCTCTTTCTTTTTACTCTTTTGCGCTTTTGCTCTCTTTTTTTATTTAGCTCGTTCTTTCTTTTGCTCTCTTATTTTTTGTCGCTTTTGTTGCTGTTTCTTTTTCTTTCATTCCCTCCCTCGCTCGCTCTTTTTCTTTCACTCTTTTTTCATTCGCTCTTTCTTTCACTTTCTTGCTCACTCTTTCTTTTTCTTTCTTTCTTTCGCTTGCTCGCTCTGGCTTTGATTTTCGTTGGCTCTTTCTTTCACTTTTTCTTTCACGCTGTCATTTTCTTTCGCTCTCTCATTTTCTTTCATTTTCTTTTGCTCATCCTTTCATTCATTCACTCTTTCTTTCTTTCTTTTTCGAAATGCTTGCTCTTTCTTTTGATCTTTTTTATTTTCTTTCGCTCATTCTTTTTCTGTTTCTTTTTCTTTCGCTCGCTCGCTCTTTTTCTTTCACTCTTTTTTCCTTCACTCTTTCTTTCACTTTCTTGCTCACTTCTTTCTTTTTTGTTTGTTTCTTTGTTTGTTTGTTTCTTTCTTTCGCTTGCTCACTCTTTGGCTTTGTTTTCGTTGGCTCTTTCTTTCACTTTTTCTTTCACGCTCTCATTTTCTTTCGCTCTCTCATTTTATTTTACTGTTTTTCTTTTGCTCATTTTTTCACTCATTCTTTTTATTTTGTTTGCTCTTTTATTTTATTTTGCTCATTCTGTTTCTTTCACTCTTTTTTCCTTCGCTCTTTCTTTCACTTGCTCGCTCATTTTCTTTCTTTCTTTCTTTCTTTCTTTCTTTCTTTCTTTCTTTCTTTCTTTCTTTCTTTCTTTCTTTCTTTCTTTCTTTCTTTCTTTCTTTCTTTCGCTTGCTTACTCTTTGGCTTTGATTTTCGTTGGCTCTTTCTTTCACTGTTTCTTTCGCTCTCATTTTATTTTACTATTTTTCTTTTGCTCATTTTTTCACTCACTCTTTTTTATTTTCTTTGGCTCTTTCTTTTGCTTTTTCTTTTTCTTTTGTTCACTCTTTTTCTATTGCTCTTTCTTTCATTAAAACCTGACATTTAAAACCTGAGAGTGTCAGATTGGACTTCATTGACAGATTGCGCATCATCGCGCATCATGTTTGTTTTCTTTATTTTACAAAAAGCACAACATTTAGTTTTTATTGTGAGTATACACAAATAAAAGTAGAAACTTAACAGATTATAATGATGTATAACACTTGCCTGAATGATTAAAATCTGAATATAAAGACTGAATATTTTGAGTCTCTTTCACACCGATAAGAAAAAAAAGAGGTTAAGTCGCTGGCGCCTTTGCCAACCTCAATAAGTTATTAATAATAATAATAATAATAATAATAATATATTTTCTCTTTAAAAATTCTTGTTTTAGACCTCTAATTCGTTTTCGTTTTGCTCTATCCTCTGCACTTCCGCGTTTGTCAATATGTCATGTGTCGGTTCAGAGGTCACTCGTCCACTGGAACTAGACTCATGCACCTTCATTCTTTCGTGACCTTCTTTTTTCTTTGGAACACAAATTGATATTTTTATCTTAATAAAAATAACAACATCACTGCAACTTTCAAGGCCCAGAAAGACATTGTTAAAATAGTCCATGTGACTCCAGTGGTCCAACCTTAATGAGTGAAATAATAATAATAATTCTCTTGAATAAAAAAAACATACATATTAGAAAAACATCATGTAGAAAGAATGATTTTGTTCAAATGCAGCTGCCTGCAAGTAATAATAAGGTAAAGTCAGTTTTACTCTTCTGGGTTTGACTGTTTTGTTCCGTCTCAACTGATATTTGTAATATCTGATAGCCATCAGATCCCTTATTTCTGACTTGCCTTTAAACTAACAGATACATTAAATCATTTATGGAAAATGACTGGTAAGGGAAGAGCATAAAGATTATTGTGTGTATCTCTCTCATCTTCACCCCTGTTTCACCCTGATAAAGTTATGAATTTTCCAGATGCGAGAGAATTTCTCAACAGAAATATTTGATTTCCTATTCTGATTATGAATACTAAAAACCACCAGAGGAATCTGCAGTGTTACAGTCTCAGCGCAGAGAAGGAGAATGGATATGGATAAAACTAGAAAAAAAGAGCAGAGGTTCAGAAAACAGGGCATTTTGGATGGTAAAATGCTGTTTTTGTCATGCTAATAGCAGGACGGATACTGAAAGACTTTTCAGAATAAAAGATGATTTTCCCAGAATCCCCTGAGGCGCTGTGTGGCAACAGTCTGTCCAGTCTCTCCCTCTGCCACGGTCCCTCTGAAACTCGCTCTTTTGCTCTGATTTTCTTTCACTCATTCTTTTTCTTTTGCTTAATTTTTTTGATCTTTCACTCTCTCATTTTCTCTCACTTTCTTTTGTTCTTTCATTTTCTTTCAGTCACTGTTTCTTTCACACTCTTTTTCTTTTGCTCTTTTTCGCTTGATTTCTCTCGCTTTTTTTCTTTCACTCTTTCATTTGCGCTTTCTTTTGCTCACTATTTCTTTTGCCTTCTTTTCTTTCACTCTCTTTTTCTTTTGCTATTTCTTTGGCTTTTTTCACTTCTTTCTTTCATTTTCTTTTTTTTCTTTTGCCTTTTCTTTTGCTTTCTCATTTAACTTTGCTGTTTCTTCTTTCTTTCTCTTTCTTTCTTTCTTTCTTTCTTTCTTTCTTTCTTTCTTTCTTTCTTTCTTTCTTTCTTTCTTTCTTTCTTTCTTTCTTTCTTTCTTTCTTTCACTCTTTCCTTCTTTTGCTCTTTCATTCTTTTGCTCTATTTCTATAGATTTGTTTATTTTCACCCTATATTCACTCTAGTTATTTTGCTCTTTTTCTCTCTTTCGCTCTTTTATATGCAGTTACCTTCTTACTTTCTTTTTCCTTCATTCATTCGTTCGTTCATTCATTCATTCATCCATTCATTCATTCATTCATTCATTCATTCATTCATTCATTCATTCATTCATTCATTCATTCATTCTTTTGCACTTTCAGTCATTCTTTTCCTTTTTCTTTGGTGTATTTTAGAATGTCAGACGGTTTAGTCTGCCTCACACAGACTCTCACACACTCATATCAAGGCTGTAAAAGTGACTTAATGTGTGTTTAAAAGTGTAACGTGTCAGTCAAGAGGTGTGATGATGTCATTGATAGTCTCTAGAAAACTGTCAGGGAAGGTGTTTTCACACTAGACATTTTGGTGTAGCTCAAAACCATTAGTACCGACGTATTCTTCACATCTCTTGTGTTGCCCCTCCCGTTAAAGCTTAATAAATATGTCTAATTCTCCGTAATATCCCAGACTGGAATCTGGAGGACAGGCCAGCGGCACAGCTGCTTTTGGGTGTGGAGACTCAATAGCATCTCTGTTCTTTATGGTGTGTGTTTTGTGTGTTTTTCAACACACGTACAGCATGTCATCACACTCATGGACTATATAGGGAGAAGAGGTTTTCAATTTTAGACTGTCAGAACAGGCTTGTGTTGACCTGTGGCACTACTGTTCTCTAACTGCTTTACTGCATTGCAGAAAACTCATTTATTAGCCATCCTGTTTGGACTGCCAGTACATTTGGGTGGATTTTGCTCTTGAGCTACCACATCAATTAAATGAATAGTTTACCCAAATATGAAAATTCTGTTCGAAGTTTTTCACTCTCATGCTGTTCCAAACCTGTAGGACTTACTTTCTGCCATGGAACATGAAAGGAGAAGTTTAGCAGGAGGCTCTTTTCCAAAAAAGTGGATAGCTTTGTGTGAGGTACAGTCATTAATACAAAATTTCAATATGCATATATTTTTTAATACTTGTTTTTATTTTTGCACTTCAGAGCAGGCAAACCTTTTGGTGAATAGCACCTTAAATTTAGGTATTTCTCTTAAATATAGTAACTAGCGATACTACAGACTACATATAATACTATATGGACTACATTTATAATACTTTTCTTTTTTTTTTTTTTTTTAAAAAACCTCTAATTGCATTTCATTCCATTTTATGTTAAAGAACTGTGGGAATGTGTCATGAGCAACGAGTAATGATGACAGACTTTTTTGTCCTTTTGTTCAGCCTGCACATTAGTGAGCTCTTTATTAATATTATTTATTAATATTATTAAATATAATATTTTATTTATCTAACATTTTATTAGCTGTTACAGGAGGGTCAGAAATTAAAGGGGGCTTGAGGCAAAAACACCACCAAAATGAACAAAAATTGCCTTCCAAATTCAAGATAAGTGGGAAAAAATTGCACAAGTAAGCTAGATCTATTATGGCTGTCACGATTAAAGTGAAATGTGAAAGGAATTAAAAGTATTATGGCATTACATTTACAGTAGATATGCTCATGTTGAATCATATTTCGTTTTATGCATGATTTGCAGCTTTGAGCATTAACCCATCACATGCGTTTCTGTTGAGCTTATGAATGCAATGTCCAATCAGGTGTTTTGATTCATCACCGCGGAGAACGCCGGAATTGTTCAGTGTGCACGTTCACTGACTGAATTCTCTCATCATCATAAACAACAACATGCAGAAAATATGTAAGAGATTCATTTTGCAGTGTAGACCGCTTCAGTGGTCATAACTGGAGTTTTTGCGAAAATGCTTTACAACTTACATTAGACTGAAATAATGGACCGCTTCAGTGTTCTTTGCTCGCTTTATTTATATAATTTATACATTATATATAATGGTATATTTGAATAACCATTTTGTTTTTCATGCTACTGAAATAAACAATGTGAAGCCTTAATTTTCTTATCCATAAATAGCAATAAACAAATTCATAAACGGTTTTTAGCTTGCTTTGTCTGTAGCCAGAATATGACATGCTTTTCCCCCACAAAATATTTATATTAATCAATATTGATAATCATTATTATTACAATATCGATTGAATAAACAATTATTTTTGTCATGACATTGCAGCTTCATCATCTAATGAGTTCCTGTTTTTTTAACACATGGGCTATTTACATTATGCAGTTGTTGTGCAAATACAGTAGGCCATGAGCAGCATTTAACAATCTGTACATTTACATAAATGCCATGTCAGGTGCTGCTTCTGTTCCACCTTTGCAGTATAAAGATGGCTTTTGTTGATGTTGAAAAAAATGTGATTGGTAACAGTCTATATAGCATTGTGATTGATTGTAACTGGTTAAATTTACAACACAGATACATTTAATAAGGTGATTTATAATAATTGCCCATACAAAGCTAAAAAAACAAATGCCTTTTAATGGAAAAATTTCTGACCCTGTATATTTTGGTTTTATATATATATATAAAACCAAAATTACAAAGTTAATTTTTTTATATATATATATTTCACTAACCATGCATGAACATAATTTTCTCAAAAATAGAAACTTTTACATACATGCTGCTCACATATTATTGTATACAAGAGCACAAGAGCATGTCGAAACACCTCAGACCCCAGAGGGTTAAATTTTCTATGTGCATATTCAATTTTGTTTAAATTACACGTATTAAATGTACATCTTATTGACTTATTTCAAATATAGTCCTTTTTTTTCATTTTTGGAGCTTACCAATACCAATGTATGTTACAGAACAGCATTGCCTTTTGCAATGACATGAAGGGCGAGTAAACTGTTAATTTAGGTTCCTTCATTTTTCTTTTTGTCGAGTCTATTCTTTTTCAATTGTTACAACCTGGTGCTCATCTTCTCATACTCATCTTTACATATCCTATCAATATCACACAATGCTTACACTGACACACACTGTCTGATTGGGGTCAACTGTGTGTGTTGGTCTTTTAGTCTGGTTTATCACTTGATCTGTATTTTCTTAACGGTCCCTTCTGTACTGGCAGGGTATCAGGTGTGTGTGACCGCAGCATAGTCGTTTTCTGTATCAAAGGCTTGTCTCTTGTCTGAGGCCTCAGGGAGAACAGAACACACTGTTTGAAGTGGGTAGAGAGATCTATGGCTCTATAAAGAGCTCACTGAACACTCACTTCTGCCTGTCTGCTGCGCATCACATATATGATTAATATGTTGTGATTAATATGATCAGTTTTAGCATAATTTGTTTGAAAAAAAAAAAAACATTTTAATTAACATTGTCATTTTTCAATAAAAATATGTAAACATTAAGATAAATTGATTTGAGATGCAAAATTGTGTTGAGAGTGGGTGAAGGTGATTTTCTTTTTAACTCTTTCCCCGTCAATGACGGAACTTTCCGGCTTTCTGTGTTTTGATCTCCTGATCAAAAGACGTGAAGAAGAAGTAGAAACAAGGGATAGCAGATGTAAGCAAATGTAAAATAACACGATCTTCAACATTAAATAGCATATAAATCAAAACGGCCTAATGTTACTGTAGTAAAGCTCGTTTGTGTGGGAAGAAGGAGGCGGGAACCGGAGAACATTCAAAATGTTTAATCAAACAAACATAAAATAATAATGGCGGCGGCAGCCCCTCGCGGCCGACTGCCGCCTACATACAAAACAAATAAACACAAAATGAAAATAAAAAGCTGCAGCCCCTCACGGACGACTGCAGCGGACACATAACATAACGTAAATAAAATACAGCATAAAATCCAGGCCTGGTCCTCTCTCGTCCCTCACTGTCGTCGCTCCTCCTTTATACTCCCTCACTCCTCCGCGAGGGCCGAGATCGCTGCGGCTCGCAGCTGGCGCTCATCCTCTGATGAGCGCCGCCTCGTCCCGCCCTCACGGTCCCTCGACCTCGCTGCTCGCCACAGTTACCAAAGGAAATGTCGACCCAGAACAAGCTATAGGGCTGAAGCTTTAGGGTTGTTGATGGACTCTATCTACTCCACTTTGATCTGAATGCCTTTGACAAAAACGCTTTTTTCTCAGCTTTTTTTTTCTCAAATAATGCATTAAGCTAGAATAAAACATTAATTTGATATATTGCATGTTAATATATTCATACAACAAAATATTCTGGGGCCATGAAAACTTTGTGAAAATGATAAAAATGCTGGCAAAAAAACCCAGCTGTAAAAAACCCAAAAGGTGTAATCTGATGGTATTACCCCCTGTGTCTAGGGGGAATTGAGAAAACTGTAAAAAATAAAAAAAAGGGCATAATAAAATTGGGCTGTGGTAATGGAATCCCAGCAAAGAATCACTCCAGTCTATAATCAAACAGGTACACAAAACTAAGCAGAAAAAAAAGTGTTATATTAATTAAGAAATAGCACGTGAAATAAAGAGCATCTCTTCAGGGGGCCCAAAGGCCAAAATAACAAACAAAACAAAAGAAAAGAAAAGAAAAAGGGGAGAAATTAAATAGCCTAACCGAATAGCAAAATAAATACATTTAGCTTACCTAAATCCCTAAGAGCACAATGTTTGTGCTCTGTTTTTTCCCTAACAAACAAGGCAGGACACCCCTACACTCCACGATCTTACAACATATTGATAGACATAGCTGAATGTGATCAGGTGTTAAAATCACTTGAATTTCGAGGAGGAGGAATCAAGGAGCTCTCAACCCTATCACGACCGAACAACAATGAGCTCCCAGTCGAGTGCCGGTTGCATCTTTATAAAGGCCACTCCTTGACAACCAATGATGATCGTACCACCCATCATTGGACAACCTATCAGAAATCAGACAGAACAAGAAATAAAAGGGAGAGAAAGAGAAAACAGTGCAATAGAATACATACATGAAACACAGGTCATAACAACCCGGCACCCATGGCAAGAACAATCAAGATGAATAATTATACCTCTATTAAAACGAACATTTTTGCAATTTTTGCGGATAAAATAACTACAGACATTTAATATATTTAGAAGCCCTAATTTTAAACATGTTTGTGTATGAAGACAGACGAGACACTTAAGAATGAAGATAGTTTTTAGATTATTAGATGTTATTTATTTAGATTTTTAGATTCAAAAAGTTGATTTCACTAATTCCATTCAGAAAGTGAAACTTGTATATTATATTCATTCATTACACACAGACTGATATATTTCAAACGTTTATTTCTTTTAATTTTGATTATGATGATTATAACAGACAACTAAGGAAAATCCCAAATTCAGTATCTCATAAAATTTGAATATTGTGAAAAGGTTCAATATTGAAGGCACCTGGTGCCACACTCTAATCAGCTAATCAACTCAAAACACCTGCAAAGGCCTTTAATGGTCTCTCAGTCTAGTTCTGTCGGCTACACAATCATGGGGAAGACTGCTGACTGCTGACAGCCCTAATATATGTGTATGTTAGTGGTGTAACAGTACACGTATTCGTACCGAACCGCTTTGGTACAGGGCTTTCGGTACGGTGCACGTGTGTACCGAACGGTTTCGAATGCAATCTTTAACATTTAACAGTCGGCTTGTTTTAAGAGCGGAACATACTTCAATCCAAGTTCCCACACAAACATATTAAGTATTCAGTCCATTTTATTATGAAATTCAAATGATAAATGCCGTTTTGATGCTCTTAAATGTGACGTGAATGATATTATTGTGTAGGCACGTCAGTTCAAGCGGCGGCACAGCAATGTGAATATGATGTGAACGCGATCATCTCTTCCTAAAGAATAAACATACATTAATATCTTAATGTATGTTGAGGATACATTACAACTTAAACATATTATATGTCGTGTAATCGCTCAATACGTTTTTCAACCGCGGAAAGACAATAAAACAGCTTGTAAACAATGTCACGTAGCATTATATTTACCTCAGGCAGTCATTCAGTGTCCACAGCTGTTAGTTCACTAGAGAGATGAACTCTTTCACTAAATATATGCACTAAATTAGCCTATATATATTAATTATACTTAACCTGTTAGTGATGTCTTGATTATTTAATGTATGTTTAAATGAATCTGTCATGAAAATGATAGACACTGTGTATAAATAATTATATTTCAACAACGAATTGGAGAAAAAACATAATTGTATAATTAGAAGTAAATGCAAAAACTGCCTCATGTGAAGTTATTTGAGTGTTATGTTATTTGAGTGTTGATTATTATATCTAAAAATAAATAGCAACTGAATTTAGGCTAATAATTGGCTCTCTCCTTTAATATTATAGTAATGTGCAAGTAAGGGCTCGCTACATATAGTTTACAGCATTATCTTTAAGAAACTTTTAGTTATAATTGAATTAATTTAAGGACAGACACATTTTTTTCAGTAAACCACTGTTTAATAAAAATAAATAAAAAGCAATTTTGTAAAACTGCTGTACCGAACCGTGACTTCAAAACCGAGGTACGTACCGAGCCATCAGTTTTGTGTACCGTTACACCCCTAATATATGTGTGTGTGTGTGTGTGTGTGTGTGTGTGTTGTTATAAAACAAAAACAAAAAATTGAAATTTAAAGCCATAAAAACTTTTTTTTAAAAGTTTGTTTGTTTAAATGAACAGCATCAATGAATTCAACAATCATTTGAAATGCAAGAGAGAAAACAAGACAATTCTTGACAGACTAAATTAATAACACATTTACATTTATGTCTATTCATTTAGCAGAAGCTTTTATCAGAAGTGACTTTTAAATGAGTTGACCAGGACATTACAGGCTAGAACAGATGCAAAACATTCATTAGTTATTTAAGTGCTCTCAGATTCAAAACACTCACAGCTTGATGTTGAAGCAATAAGCCATGAAAGGCCATGCGTTAAAGTAGTTTTATAGTTGCAGAGTGCTGCTAGGCATGACACATCACAGCAAACATATTTAAAAAATCAATCATTTGTTCTCCTCTGATCAGATATAGGTACACCATTTTGAATTCTATAGTTTTATGTATCAGGAAATAATCAAAAATCATCTGGTGCTTGGCAGGTTCCTAAACATTGGCAAATACAACATCAGATGAACAACAACACATGACATATTACACCATGTCATTCTTTATTTAACAATCTAGGCCAAAATGGAGAAGCCATGAGTGACAAACTAAGTACACCCTGTACTTAATATTTAAATTTAAAGGGTAGGTAGAAGCAGGGGCGGACTTACCATTAGGCAAAGGTAGGCGACCCACAGACGCGCGGTTTCGTTTACTACTGCAGCACACGCGACCCTCGCCTTCACAATTCATTCACACAGAGACATTATATTCGCCGTTTAAAGGTCCCGTTCTTCGTGTTTTTTTGAAGCTTTGATTGTGTTTACAGTGTGCAATATAACATGTGTTCATGTTTCGCGTGTAAAAAAAACAGTATTTTTAACACAATTTACTTATCTGTATACCGCTGTTTTCACTGTCCTAAAAACGGCTGATGACTTCCTTTATTCTATGAAGTCCCTCCTTCAGAAATACGTAACGAGTTCTGATTGTGCCAGCGGTTCCTGTGTTGTGATTTGACCGCAGCTTAGCGAACGTGGCACGGTTCCTGTGTTGTGATTCGACAGCAGCTTAGCGCACGTGGAAAGGTCACGCCTCTTAACAGGAGATGTATGCGCTTAATGATCTCTACAGCGTCCCTGGGAAAGCCAAACAAAGGTGATTTGACTCCGGGATGACAATAACAGCGTCTCGACGACATGGCGACAAACACACTCAAACGCAACAATTCCATTTCTCCATGCGACACGTCCTCTTCTCCACGTGGGACAGCAACATGACCACGCCCCCTTTTTTTGCGTATTCTTGTGGGCGGAGGTTAGTCTGTTCTACTGTTCTACTGACGTAATTTATGAAGGAAGTACCAGGATGTAGTCCAAGCCAGCCGTTCGCTGTAGGCTTTGAAAGGGAACTTCTTTTAAATAAAATATCTCGCTTGGCATTGAACTTTGAGCTTTATAATTTTACAGGTATTATTTATGCTCTAACAGCAACATTACACACTAACTAAAGTTTGAACAGTGGGATCACGAAGAACGGGACCTTTAATATTCCCATACACTAGTAGTCCATATCGCAATTTGATTGAAGTGTGCTGACTTGCATTGGATTTATTCATCCAAAATTTGACAAATTCCGTGTTAAACAGTAAATTCCGCGATTCCGTCTGCATTTTCTGCATCGCGGAAATCATAGAGCCCTACACTTCACGAGCATTGTACCATTTCATTTGAGAGAAACTATCATCATAACACATACACACAGGACAATGTCTTCAAGGCGACCCGTCAAAATAAAAGTTTGGACCGTGTAGCGTAGCCTGTGCCTTAATGTAATAATTTTAACAGGCCTAAACCTCTGTTGTGTATCACTTTGAATGTACACAAATTAAAGGATTTGTTTCATTTTCATTGGAATAAAAGAAAAGTGTTGTATGCCTTCATTTGATTACCATAAAAATGTAAATACATAAAACAAATAAATATATATTTTGTTAAACGTTTAATACATTTCTGTTAAATTAATAAATTAATGTTAAATAAGTTTCATGATTTACATTAATTAGACATGCTTTTTGATTAATATAATTTAATACAACCATCCAGAATAAAAAAAAAAATTTAAAAAAAAGGAATTTGGAATTCTTCTGGAATTTGGAGAAAAGAAATTAAACTGATTTCAAAGGGCTCTACAAATGAAAATGTCATGCATCTGAAGTTATAATTAAATACGGAGCAACAGTGCGTATTATGTTTATTGTTTTAAATGGCGCTCACTCATTTCTGTGAAGGACCCGAGTAGATGACGCATGCACAGTTACTTTCCACACAGACACATTTCATTTTTGGTTGAAATAATTCTTATGTGTGTAATAATTTCCTTCATTCTAATTTAGATTTGTGGGGGAGGAGGGGTCGTGCAGCAGCAATCATCACAACAGTGAAAATAACCTCAAGGTTGTAAATGTGCAATTGTATAGGGCCCCATTCCTCTATTTTGCTTGGGTCCCCCAAATCACTAAATCCGCCCCTGGGTAGAAGTCAGGCACTGCTAATCAAATGCCCTTGATTAACTGATCATCAGAAAGCATGAAAAAAAAAATATAAAGCAGAAAATATAAACCATCTATATAAAAGCAGAAGTTTTGACAGTTTGCTGGTCTGGAACATTCAGGTGTGTGTTAACACAATGCCAAAGAGAAAAGACATCAGCAATGATCTTAGAGAAGCAATTGTTGCTGCCAATCGATCTAGGAAGGGTTACAAGGCCATTTCCAAACAAAAGTCTATCATTCTGCAGTGAGGAAAACTAAACACAGCATATCAGCACAAACACCTCATACCAACTGTCCATCGCGCTGGTGAGGGGTCGATAATTTTTGGATTGTTTTGCAGCCACAGGACCTGGGCATCTTACAGTCATCGTGTCGACCATGACCTCCTCTGTTTACAAAAGTATTCTAGAGTCAAATGTGAGGCCATCTGTCCGACAGCTAAAGCTTGGCCGAAATTGGGTCACGCAACAGGACAATGATCCAAGCACACCAGCAAATCTACAACAGAATGGCCGTAAAAGAATCAAGGTGTTGCACTGGCCAGTCAAAGTCTAGACCTCAGCCTGATTGAAATGCTGTGGCTCGACCTTAAGAGAGCATAAACAAATGCACACAAACATCAAAGAAATGAAGCAATGTTGTAAAGAAGAGTGGGCTAAAGTTGTGAGAGATGATAAAGTAATACAGAAAATGACTACTTGCTGCTAAAGTTGGTTCTACAAGCTATTGAATCAGGGTGTACTTAGTTTATCAAGTGTGGCCTCTCCATTTTGGTCTAGTTTTTGTTAAATAAACTATGGCATGGTGTAATATGTCATGTGTTGACTTAATAGTACATTTAATAATTTATTGAGCATGGACACTGTTTGTTAAAACTTTATAAGCATAGAAGAATCATTGTAATGCACAGCCTCTCATGGCTTATTGCTTTATGTAATGTCTGTGTGGATGTAAATAGAGGCAAAAGCATTTAGAGGGACATCTAATCTCTCTCCCTTCCTCTGTTTTGTAAAGTCATGCTCTGTTGTTCTGGAGAGCAATGTGACAAACCCTGAATCACACAAACATGTGAACAGAACAGAATACTCTGCTTCCACAACAGGATGGATGACTCCTCTCCTCGTGTCTCCTCTAAACTACTTTTCTCTCTTCTTGTAACCTTTAGTCTCCTGTCCTCCTGTCTCCTCTCCTCTCATTGCATCTCATCTCCTCACTGCATTTCATCTCTTCTCCTCTCCTCTCACTGCATCTCATCTTATCTCCTGTCCTCACTGCATCTCATCTCTTCTCACTGCATCTCATCTCTTATCCTCTGTTCTCACTGCATCTCATCTCTTATCCTCTGTTCTCACTGCATCTCATCTCTTCTCACTGCATCTCATCTCTTCTCACTGCATCTCATCTCTTATCCTCTCTTTTCACTGCATCTCATTCCTTCTCACTGCATCTCATCGCATCTCATCTCTTCGCACTGTATCTAATCTCTTCTCACTGCATCTCATCTCTTCTCACTGCATCTCATCTCTTCTCACTGCATCTAATCTCTTATCCTCTCTTTTCACTGCATCTCATCTCTTCTCACTGCATCTCATCTCTTCTCACTGCATCTCATCTCTTCTCACTGCATCTCATCTCTTATCCTCTCTTTTCACTGCATCTCATCTCTTCTCACTGCATCTCATCTCTTCTCACTGCATCTAATCTCTTATCCTCTCTTTTCACTGCATCTCATCTCTTCTCACTGCATCTCATCTCTTCTCACTGCATCTCATCTCTTCTCACTGCATCTCATCTCTTATCCTCTCTTTTCACTGCATCTCATCTCTTCTCACTGCATCTCATCTCTTCTCACTGCATATAATCTCTTATCCTCTCTTTTCACTGCATCTCATCTCTTCTCACTGCATATAATCTCTTATCCTCTCTTCTCACTGCATCTCATCTCTTCTCACTGCATCTCATCTCTTATCCTCTCTTTTCACTGCATCTTATCTCTTCTCACTGCATCTCATCTCTTCTCACTGCATATAATCTCTTATCCTCTCTTTTCACTGCATCTCATCTCTTCTCACTGCATATAATCTCTTATCCTCTCTTCTCACTGCATCTCATCTCTTCTCACTGCATCTCATCTCTTATCCTCTCTTTTCACTGCATCTTATCTCTTCTCACTGCATCTCATCTCTTCTCACTGCATATAATCTCTTATCCTCTCTTCTCACTGCATCTCATCTCTTCTCACTGCATTTCATCTCTTCTCACTGCATCTCATCTCTTATCCTCTCTTCTCACTGCATCTCATCTCTTATCCTCTCTTCTCACTGCATCTCATCTCTTCTCACTGCATTTCATCTCTTCTCACTGCATCTCATCTCTTATCCTCTCTTCTCACTGCATCTCATCTCTTCTCACTGCATTTCATCTCTTCTCACTGCATCTCATCTCTTATCCTCTCTTCTCACTGCATCTCATCTCTTCTCACTGCATTTCATCTCTTATCCTCTCTTCTCACTGCATCTCATCTCTTATCCTCTCTTCTCACTGCATCTCATCTCTTCTCACTGCATTTCATCTCTTATCCTCTCTTCTCACTGCATCTCATCTCTTCTCACTGCATCTCATCTCTTCTCACTGCATCTCATCTCTTATCCTCTCTTCTCACTGCATCTCATCTCTTCTCACTGCATCTCATCTCTTCTCACTGCATATAATCTCTTATCCTCTCTTCTCACTGCATCTCATCTCTTATCCTGTCCTCTCGTTGCATCTCATCTGTTCTCATCTCTTCTCACTGCATCTCATTTTGTCTCCTGTCCTCTCACTGCATGTCTTCTCTTCTTATCTCTTCTCACTGCATCTCATCTCTTCTCACTGCATCTCTTCTATCTCCTCTTTTCACTGGATCTCATCTCTTCTCCTCTTTTCACTGCATCTCAACTCTTCTGCTCCCCTCTCACTGCAACTCACCTCTTCTCCTCTCTTTTCACTGCATCTAATCTCTTCTGCTCTCCTCTCACTGCAACTCATCTCTTCTCCTCTCTCCTCACTGCATCTCATCTCTTCTGCTCTCCTCTCACTGCAACTAATCTCTTCTCCTCTATTCTCACTGCATCTCATCTCTTCTGCTCTCCTCTCACTGCATCTCATCTCTTCTCCTCTCTTTTCACTGCATCTCATATCTTTTCCTCTCTTCTCACTGCATCTCATCTCTTCTGCTCTCTTTTCACTGCAACTCATCTCTTCTCCTCTCTTTTCACTGCATCTCATATCTTTTCCTCTCTTTTCACTGCATCTCATCTCTTCTCCTCTCTTTTCACTGCATCTCATATCTTCTCCTCTCTTCTCACTGCATCTCATCTCTTCTGCTCTCTTTTCACTGCAACTCATCTCTTCTCCTCTCTTTTCACTGCATCTCATCTCTTTTCCTCTTTTCACCTCATCTCATCTCTTCTGCTCTCCTCTCACTGCAACTCATCTCTTCTCCTCTCTTCTCACTGCATCTCATCTCTTCTGCTCTCCTCTCACTGCAACACATCTCTTCTCTTCTCCTCTCTTTTCACTGCATCTCATCTCTTCTCCTCTCTTTTCACTGCATCTCATCTCTTCTGCTCTCCTCTCACTGCAACTCATCTCTTATCCTCTCTTCTCACTGCATCTCATCTCTTTTCCTCTTCTGCACTAATCTCCTCTAGTTTCATTTTGTCTTGTTATTTTTGTTCATTCCATACAGCTTTGTTCTCTGTGATTCTCGGATGATTCAGATGATAATCTAGTAAAATCAGCTCTTACAGGCCTCTGAGGGCCCACTGGCGCTCCTGACAGTGTTTTATCATGTTCTTTTACTGTCCGATGGACAATATTTCACAAAGATGCATGTGAAATCATGACTCCATAACAGCTCCATCCAAGCAGCACGTACTTTGCGTCCGCGGAAAATATGAGCACGTTTGCCAGGCGCTCTGATGTCTGTGAAATCCTTTTACTTCAGGAGTGGTTGTCACTGACATGAGCGCTGGAGACATGAAGCTCCGAGTGAAGGAATGCTGCTGAAAGACAGAGTAAAGAGAGAGAGCACACTCATTTGCTATTTCGTTCGTTCGTTGTCTTTCTTTCTTTCTTTCTTTCTTTCTTTCTTTCTTTCTTTCTTTCTTTCTTTCTTTCTATTCAAATATTCAGAAAGAAGTCTGTTATGTTCACCATAACTCTCTGTCTATGTAACCTTTGTCTATCTATCTGTCTGTCTCTCCATTATTATGTCTCTTTCCATCTCTCTGTCAGCAGTCTCTTGTACCGGTACTCATGAGGTGATGGAGTCTGGCTGTGTGAGGGTGGGACTGTCAACTACACACACCAGTGCTTGTGTGTGTGTGTGTTCATTAGAGCACAGAGCTCAACCTAAGCACCAAAAACCCTCTTCAGGGAGTCGTGAGAAAGAAAGCTTGGCCTCACATGCACACACTGCTGCTCTGTTGCCCTTTAATGTCTTAAGAATGTCTTGTTGCATGTTTGTCAGCTCTCTAGTGAGCTATTGTCCTGCTCTCACACAGATTTATAAACGCGATCACTTTCTCTCTCTCTCTCTCTCTCTCTCTCTCTCTCTCTCTCTCTCTCTCTCTCTCTCTCTCTCTCTCTCTCTCTCTCTCTCTCTCTCTCCTTCTGTCTGTCTCTCTTCATTTTTCACTCCCTCTCTCTCTCGTTCCCTCACTGGATGCCAGGGTGTGGTAAATATGTAATATTTTACCCTCATTTTGGTCATTAACTCCTGGAATGTGTTTTCTTGAACCCTGCTGGGGTTTGTTCAACAAACCAGCATGAACTATTAGCCACTCACACACACACTCTCACACACACACACACCTCGACCTGCTCTTACAAGAGGATCGGTCACTCTGGAAACTTGGGTTTTGCAGTGAATAGAAAGTTTAGGGCACATGGGAAGGAATTTAATCTTGTACATTCCACTAGACCTGTGTGTGTGTGTGTGTGTGTGTGTGCGTCTGAGGTCTTTTAAGGTTTCTGGTTAGAGTGGTTTATTGTATATTTTTAGGAGTTAGTGCTTTGAAAACATTTACAGAGTAAGTACCTGATTTGGTATTGGATGATTCCACAGTGGAAAAGAGAGACATTATTTCCATCCTCATGCATCCAGTCTCGGATCCTCTCTGAACTTACAGATTAATTATTTTAACACATGAAATACATCAAATTTATTTAAAACCTGGACAAACATAATTTTTTTTTTTTACATCGGCTTTGTTCAGACAGGCAGCAAAAAAAAGAGAGAGATTTGACGTTTACAACTCTGATACAAACCACATCTGTATGTGGTTTGAAATCCGATTAAAATCCGATTGGGAAAGTCTGAAAAGTCGGATCAGATTTTGTGTGTTTTTTCATTGTATTCTCTCACCTTCTTCCTCTTTTCCCTCTCCCTGTCCACTGCCAACACTGAAAGTAAAATACTATGCAAAGCCAATATTGCCATATGTTAGTTTGATGGTTAGTTTTTTGGCTTTTTTTCCATTTTGTACATTGAGACAGTAGCTGGGTTTCCATCCAATGTGAATCAAATCTTTTCAAAGTTTGCAAAAAAAGAAAAGAACAAACAAATGTGAATTAGGTGCGTTTCCATCAAGTTGTTTGAGCGGATGGTATTGGTAACCTAGTAACCAGGAGTAAATAAAACAAGGCACGCATAGTCACATGCAGTTAGTTACAATTTGGCAAGCTATAAATTTACTAGCAGTGCAGCTTGCAATCTACAAATTGAATGCATTTTTGATGAAGGCACTAGCAGCAAGGGCATTACGACGATGTCGAGCCCCATACATATTTTTGGGAGGTCGTAGTGACCAGATATTTTACTCACTACCTTTGGCTACGACATTTTAGAATGTCAGAGGCCACATTTGAAATGTTATGCAACATTATTTATACCATCACTGTTCTCTATGTCAGAATCTATTTGGCAAATGTGTTTTCTTCTCCCGTTATTTGCATTAACTATTTTTCGCAAGTCAAAGACTACCTCAAGCGAGCGTAAATACTTTTCAGAATGAAACGATTATTTTTCTCTCCAAAATTCACAGTTTCCATCACTCGAACTATGAATGAATGAAGTCACAAGCTGAATTCATATCACCCATGATCACTCTGCTCATTTTGGAGAACATGCCTACCTGCTGGCTATATCTCAGACATCTTAGTGTTTAATGTAAAGCTTTGTTTAGAAATATTTTAACCAATCAGATACACCGTGTAAACTATGCAAGAAAAAGTCTTTTAATCAGTGTTTTTTCCCCCTCATTTTGGAGTAGAAATATCTAAACATCTGCCGCAAGATAAATGTACTTGAGAAGCAACAATTTCTTTGAAAGAAATGAATACTTTTATTCAGTAAGGATGCCTTAAACTGGTCAAAAGTGACAGTAAAGACTTTTACATTATTACAAAAAAGTTATATTTCTTCTTAAAAAAAAAAAAAAAAAAAAAAAAAAAAAAAAGAATCAAGAATAAGCAGACAATATTAAAATCAAAAATATTAAGCAGCACAAACATTTTCAATACTGATACTAATAAGAGATGTGTTTAGAGAAGCACATTTCTGAAGAATCACCTGAAGACCTGTAAGTAATGATGCTGAAAATGTTTGTGTTCTCTGTTTTGCAAGCGGACTCAAATTTTCTCGAGAGAACGCAAACATTTTTCGAGCGAATGGTGGAATGCAAAACATTTTTCATGGAACGCAAAAACGTTGACGTAATATTTTTCCATCTCATTTTTTTTTCACCACTTTGTCAATTTTTAAGAACTCTGTAGAGACAAAAACATATTGACTATTAAATGGTAGTGTACTATATTTTTTCAATTAAGTTTTGTTTTATTCTTGTTTTAAGCATAACGATTTAAATTATTTTAAAGATGTTTAGATATTTGTATTGGACAACACAAATATGTTTTATGTAGATGTTTATGTAGATGTTCACATGAACTTGTATCAATAGTGACTTTTGCAGGAAAGTTCCTGTTGCAATATTTAACCTGGAGGCTGTCCGATCTCACTTTGGAAACGTCTTCGAGCAGATGTCTGGGCTAGCTGTGATTGTTGCTCTCTTAGGATGTGAATTCTGGCTCTGATCGTTTGCGAACAGGAAGAGAGGGACACACACAGGCAATGATTTTAGTTGCATATTGAACTCCCATTATGATATATGATTTATGGATTATATAGAATGTGCTAGATGTGACTTCCTAGTTTGCACAGTTCTGTACTCAACAGGGTGGCCATACTCAAATAGGGCCATAAATCTTGATCCTAATTTGGTTGATCTTCAGTTCTTTAATAATTATATCTAGGCCCTGTTTACACCTGGTATTAAGATGCGTTTTGGTCCATCACAGGTAGACGAGGGAGACACATTCCCGTTTACACCTGGTGTCTCTTTTGTCCACTTTCAACCACTTCTGTTCTGAAGTCTTTGAGGGGAGGGTCTAAGGTCAGGTAATGCATGTTTTCGTGCAATTTACATATGAACACGCCCAGAGACGACAGAAAATCATACAGAGAGCATCAGCATTTATTTCTGCTCTGACAGTCGCAAGACCACGTTGAAAGCTGTGAGCGTGTGTTAGAAATCAGGAGATCATTGTGCTTGGTATGTTTTCAAACCAAACTTGGGTCTCCATGCGACAAAGTTTAAATCCCGTCTGGCTAACGCACATCCCATAATGTTTAAACTTTGAGTAGGCAGTCTTTGTGGCTGTTCGAACGCATTCCACCACATGAGCGTTTACACTACGAAAGCAATCCGGTCCAATGCGTTTTCGACTACCTCCGGAATTGGTCGAAAGTGGACAAGCTCAAAACATTTTAGACCCGGTTTACACCTGTTTTTATTGTTGTTCATCTTAATACCAGGGTTAAACCGGGCCCAACAAGTCTAACAAGCACATTTTCAATTAACTTTGTTGTCCGAAACTGTTATCTAAAGTCCAATTGTTCCCTAGGAATCAAATTCAATCCCTTGATCTTGAATATTCCAGGTTCAGAAAGTTAAGCTTGTATATGTTGATTGCCATATCTTTCAATTTCTGAAAACAAAGTTGAAACATATTTAATTAATCTCAGTCCAACGTGTCAACCTTGGCACTTGTAGTTCCAATAATGTGTCGCTTTGTCATTCACAGAATTATAAGTAAAGAGAGGCCAAGATAACTGGGCCTTCAGCCAGTTAATAAGCTGTAACCATGGTCACTGCAGTCTTTCATTCTTTAATTAATTCTTTATAGTGTTTCTAATTAGAGAGCTTTAGCGGGAACTGAGTCCAGAGCGCTTTCTATTTAATGCATTTTAGAGACTGTCCGTATTGGTTGAGATCTCCACAGGTTTGCTGACTCAGTCACGACACTGCCAGCCAGTCCATTAACGCACGCATATGTAATTCAATTATTCATTTGACTACTTTGCATTATTGCAAGGTTAATTGGTCTGTAAGGGCTTTGATCAAAAATACTCATTTCTGAGACTTGTTTATAAGCAGTGGTTGACTTTTATTGGACCTAACGGAGTACAGAAAGTGCAAACGAGGAAATATGTTTGTTTATATAAACGTGATTAGTTTCTTCATTTAACATTTCACTTAAAATTGAATCATGTATTTTGTAGGAAAAGGTTTGAGTCCTGAAAAATCCATTTATTTGGTTTATACTTAGTCAGAATAACACTTAAAAGTTCACAATTTTTCATGTACTTTTAAAAAAAAAAAAGCATTTTAAGTCTACTTCTATTCAGGCTGTAAGTGTTATTGCCCCAAAGCAGCCTTGATTTTAGTTTTGAATGACTGCCCTTTCTGACCTTTTTTTTTCTGTCTTTAAAACTTCTGTATGTAAATGACCTCGCTATGATTGGCAAGCACAGACTTGTTCATATTGTTGTTTGAAGGGTAATATGGTTGCTCATAGTTCTGCATGATAAATCAAGCTAACTTAACAGGCAACATTTAACTTTACATAAATCAAAGTATATAGGTGTAAATAAACTTGAATTAGACAGTATTGAGTATCTTGCATCTCTGCATAGTTCATTGACTTACATACCATTTCATATTTACTGGGAACCCTGTAGGTGATGATACATAGGGCAACTTTTTGAGCAATGTTGCTGAATACTTTAGATTGGTCATGGGCCCTGTGTCTGACCTGGTTGCCAAATGACAGCAACATTGCTCAAAAAGTTGCCCGGTGTATCATCACATTGTGTCTGCATTTCTTCAACAGCAAATGCTGTAGTGTTATATCAGAAAGGTGATTATAATGATTTCGATTTGAATGTCATTGTGCACTTCCTTTAATTGGATCAATTCTTCGTTGTTTGAGAAACAGCATGTTCTTAACCACAGAAGCTGCGTTATATCTTGTAATTAGCCATGGCTTTAATAGTCTTATAAATAGGATTTTTTTTAAAAATGTATTGTTTGTATTGAGAATAGCTAACTTAAGCTTTGTTTGGGGACTTTCTGTTCAGGATTCTCTAAAGAAATGCAATGTGTCTTGAATGAACAGCCACTCATTCTTCTCTTTTTGGTTGACAAAAGTTATTCTGTCATTCAACTTGGAAACAGTGTGTTATATACACTTGATTGTATGAAATCATAATCAGTTCCCCTAGGCTGGAAAACTGTGTTAGAGTATCTCTGTATATAGTACATCCAACTCTATTATTTCCATAAAGCACAGAAAATCCTGTTTTCCATGATATGTTTCCATTATATGCTTCATTAGGGGTAAGGGTGTGTGTGTCTGTACCGGGCTGAGTGAGTGTGTGTTTGTCTATTGATAGTGTGGCAGGGCATGTTCTCAATGCAGGAGTACTATGTACCTACCAATAAAATAGATTAGCAGACAGGAATAGATTTGGCATCAGGATGCTGAAAAGCATTTGCCATTATGACCGGGAGTTTCAGAGAAAGCATTATAAGAAGGATTTTACCTGCTAATTGTACACTCACTATCTAGATTGGTGGTTCTCAACTGGTGGGGCATGACCCACAAAAGGGTCACAGGGCTTTTCTAATAATGGCACAGACAAAATGGGTGGTAAACGCAACTGACTTTTAGTAACCATAATCATACTTGGTGAGCATAAAATAAACATACTTATAGTTCCTGTGTATTTTGTTGATTTCAAAGTTTGTCTCATTTAAAATTATTTCCTATCTAGCCTATTTCATATGAATGATTTTGCATATTGTTGGGCCTATGCAGTTCATGGAAATAAATATTATTACATTTCTGACTTTATGAACATTTTATCCACATTTTGTATGATTAACAGTTATAGTAGTGTTGTCACAACGTGAAATCTGAGTCCTGAAGCAAAACCAGCTGAGATCCACCATCCAACCAAATGCAGTGCATTGATTCACACCCAGTGTGTTATTATACTCTCTAAAGTTGGGTTGAAAATGGACTAACCCAACAATTGGGTTGTTTTAACCCAACGATTGGGTTGTCCCGCTGGGTTAAAACAACCCAATTGCTGGGTTGGTCCATTTTCAACCCAACGTGGGTTATTTTTAACCCAGCATTTGAGTGTAGCATTACTGAAATACTAATATATTATTTATTAATATTTTGACTTATTACTATATTCTATATGTTTGGTTTTATTTGGTTAGTAATTTTATGTGCATTTGTTATTTTTTTAATATTTCTATGTAATATGTCTATATTTAATATTTTTTTTGTAGTTTTAGTAATTTTAATATAAATTTTGTAAACTTATTTTATTTCAGCTATTTGAAATGGTAACATTTCTAATTTTCACTCAAGTTTGAGTTTTTTTATCTAATATATATATAATGTATTTTATTTCAGCTTTATTCAAGTTAATGAAAAAGATTTGTATTAGTTTTAGTTAAAGGTATACTATGTCACTAGCGGCCCACTAGCACCCTCTGTATGTATTTTGCGGAAGAACTTTGTTTTGGTTGTGCTTCGACTCTGCGTGACTGCGGATGAATATGGTTCTTTCTCATAACTAAAAGAGAGAGCTTATCATACTAATAAAACATTCACTAATATGCTTAAGAGATATAACCAGTTTAGATGGAAAGGATATCAAGCTGACTAGCTGAAGATGTTATTGTAGCTAAACACACTAATAGACATTAATTCAAAAGAATTCTAGCACAGCACTAGAGCATAATGAAATTATTATTCTGTTATACTCTGTTAGAGAGCTACATATGACAATGTATCTGTTCAATAAAATACTTTACTCTCATGTTGAGTAATAAAAACGCACATTTCAAATCCCTCAGTTCTCACCATCTCTGAAAAGCCAAGCCAATGTTGATTCTTGTTTTATTACAAGCTCTGTCGAGTTCTCTTTTTGCCAACAGACTCTGCTCTGTTTTGCGTTGTTTAAAACAGATACCCCGGAGGTTTTAAATTTAGCGTGCTCCATGTCAATCTTTCTAAACTAACCTATGCCACTCCCACACCAAACACGCGTCAAAGTAGCCAGAGCAACTTTTCTCTATTTACAGATATGACAGGCGAGTAACACAGAATGTACCCAATTTCCTAGTGAAAACCACCCTGTTTTGGAAGAAGTATTGATATACTGACTTTTGTTAATTTTGAAAAAAAAAAAAGTTACACAGTGTCCCTTTAACAATAACAACACATGAGAAATGCAGCTACATGACGCACTCATGTGTATTGGAAAAAGTTACTTCAATGGATTTGTCTTTGCAGCTTGATGAAATTGGATAAAACCTAAAAACAGTCTGATCTAAATATTAATGAAATCAGTGCTTCCATATGAGGTCATTAATAAGAAACAGAAAAGGTTTGAGTGCGTGCATGTTGGTGCATCTCCAGAGTGCCAGTTGAGGTTACGTGTCATCTACTGTGTTTGCGTCAATCTGCACATGACTGTTTTTGAAAGGCATCCATGTGCTTTGTCAGTACAAAGTTAGAAATACCAGCAGTAAGGGTTGAGCCATGTGTGTGGAGTCGTTGTCATTTCTGTCCATTAATATCATCCATATATTTATCTGTCTGTCTAGCTCCTGGCCAACCTTCTATATTTATCTATAGCTGCATGTCTCTAGCTGACTCGTAAGCCCTGGGCAAGGGGTGAAAGGTCACGGTGAGCGTGTGCAGCCTGCCCGTTCCTGATAGTGCTGACTCAAAAGTTAAAGGGTCATGTGAGTTTGACCTTTACATTGACATTTATTTCCCCAGTGGGCACTTCTGTGCAAAGTGACTTTCAAGGAATTGTATATAGCGTGTATGTTGTGACATTTAGTCCTCAGCAGGAAGTGGAAGATTAAAATCAAATGCTTTACCTTACTATGCTCAAAATCTTATACTGAACAAGAAGGAAAATCTAACGTGAAATGTCAGTGGAAAGATTAATATGGCAGTGAAGTGGATTTGACTGGATGTGGGCCTATAGTGGGGTCCAAAAGCCTGAGACCACTAGTAAAATTGCCTCTATGATGTATTTCTTTAATATATTTGAATGATAAATACAAAACTTTGTTTATTTCCAGATTGTAACGACAAATCACAGACTTTTGGACTCCACTGCATGTACAGTTTGTGTGTAGGTTAAAAATATATTTGCTTGTGTTATGGTAAAGCACTTTCACCCGTCCTGTGGAGCATCTCTGGCCCGAACCCAGTGCTTAAGGTGTCCAGGGGTTGATTTAGAAATGCCAAACTCTCTCTGTTCACAGATGTGCCTGGGCCAGACCTAGCTTATACACTAGCTTCACTGTTGAGTGCTACCAGCTGTCGCTTAGACAGTTAAGAAGTGGAGCAACAATTAAAAGCAATATCCAAAATTAAAAAACTTTAGTTAATTGAGTTCAACATATTTAAATTTCCATCATCAAAACTGCAATTGGTACAGAAAGTACCTTGGTATTACCATGTTTTTTTTGGACATGTACTTGTCAGAATTTTTAGTTGTTACTACATACACTACTGTTCAATAGTTTGGGATCAGTAAGATTTGCATTTTTAAATAAGTCTATTATGATCACGGTAACACTTTACAATAAGGTTTTATTAGTTAAAGGTCCCGTTCTTCGTGATCCCACTGTTCAAACTTTAGTTAGTGTGTAATGTTGCTGTTAGAGCATAAATAATACCTGTAAAATTATAAAGCTCAAAGTTCAATGCCAAGCGAGATATTTTATTTAACAGAAGTTCCCTTTCAAAGCCTACAGCGAACGGCTGGCTTGGACTACATCCTGGTACTTCCTTCATAAATGACGTCAGTAGAACAGTAGAACAGACTAACCTCCGCCCACAAGAATACGCGAAAAAGGGGGCGTGGTCTTGTTGCTCTCCCACGTGGAGAAGAGGACGGTCGCGTGGAGAAAAGGAATTGTTGCGTTTGAGTGTGTTTGTCGCCATGTGGTCGAGACGCTGTTATTTTCATCCCGGAGTCAAATCACCTTTGTTTGGCTTTCCCAGGGACGCTGTAGAGATCATTAAGCGCATATATCTCCCGTTAAGAGGCGTGACCTTTCCACGTGCGCTAAGCTGCTGTCGAATCACAACACAGGAACCGTGCCACGTTCGATAAGCTGCGGTAAAATCACAACACAGGAACCGCTGGCACAATCAGAACTCGTTACGTATTTCTGAAGGAGGGACTTCATAGAATAAAGGAATTCATCAGCCGTTTTTAGAACAGTGAAAACAGCGGTATACAGATAAGTAAATTGTGTGAAAAATACTGTTTTTTTTACACGCGAAACATGAACACATGTTATATTGCACACTGTAAACACAATCAAAGCTTCAAAAAAACACGAAGAACGGGACCTTTAATGTATTAACAAACATGAACTAGCCATGAGCAGTACATTTGTTACTGTATTTGTTCATCTTTGTTAACGTTAGTTAATAAAAATACAGCTGTTCATGGTTTGTTCATGTTAGTTCACAGTGCATTTGCTAATGTTAACACGATTTTAACAAAGTATTAGTAAATGTTGAAATTAACATTAAAAAAGATTAATAAACGCTTTATAAGTGCAGTTCATTATAAGTTCATGTTAACTGATGCAGTGTTCATTTTGACAGCATATTTTGATTTAGTTTTAGTCATAGTCTTTTAACTAAAATGCCATTTAGTTTTAGTCATATTTTAGTCACCTGAACTGTTTTTAGTTTTAGTCGACTAAATCTACAGTAGATTTAGTCTCCTAAAATCTAATGAGTTTAGTTAAATTGTAATACATTAAGCATTTAAGTATTACATAACCGACTGTCACTTGAACTGACATTTTGACATCATTTTGTTTTTGACATTAAAAATACACGAAAGAGCTCAATTCACTTTTTTGTTTGTTTTTAAAAACATCTATATAGTTTTTATAACTTTGTATTTCTGTTTTAGTTAGTATATCATGTTAAGCTAAAGCTTCAAATAAGTTTATTTATTTATTTTTTTAATTTCAGTTAACATTTATTTAATTTCAAGTAACGAAGATTTGTTTTAATGGTTTTGGTTAACTATTATAACCCTGATACTTTATTTAATATGGGTCAAATACTGGTCTTTCCTCCTGACTATGAATTAAATGGGAATTAAATTAAACACAGTTTATTGTGTAAGCAAAAACGAATATATAATGCGTGACTTTTAATTATAAACCAGCTGGAAATACACATTGACTTATTTTGAAATCTCGCCTTACTATTGCAGTTGCAGGAGCTCATTCAAGTTCAGAGATGAGGAGATAAAATATGTTGTTATAACCATCTAAAACACATTACTATATAAACATTGTAAAGTAAACATTGTCATTATTCATCAGCATTAGTTCATATACAATTGCCTGGCATAAATGTGTGTTATTCATTGATTGTGAGCCGCTCTAGAGCGCTGGATTGGGGATGCGTGAGTGAGCCTGTAGAGCGCGCAACAGCGCCGTGTTCTCCAGCGGTTAGATTAGCACGTTCAAATCAAATGTGCGCATATAGGGTGGATATCAGGATATCAGTTCTGACTGGATCTCTTCCCTAATCGACCCTCCCTAACATTTTCGTCTCGTTTTTATTTGTTTGACGAAAATGACAGTTGATTTTCGTTATAGTTTTTGTCATCCAACACTAGTTTTTATTTAGTTATCGTCTCGTTTTCGTCAGTGAAAACAGGTTGTTGACGAAAATTATGACGATAATTATTCGTCAACGAAATTAACTCTAAACTGATGTAGTTAACTAATGTTAACTATTGAAACTTATGGTAAAGTGTTACTATGATCACCAAGGCTGCATTTATTTGATCAAAAATACAGCAAAAACTTATTTTCAGCAGTCATCATCAAGCTTCTACGTGTACACTGTACACAGACACAGACAATGCAATTTACCTTTAATTTCCCTAAGCTGATCGCTCTCTAAAAACCCCAAAAGCCATCATGTTTTCAGGCCCTTCCGACTTTGATTTTGATGTGACATAAAGCGGTTATAACTGTCTGTGTTGTTTACTTTTTCATTAGCCTTCCTATTAACGGCATCATTATCTTCATTCAGGCTGATCCGTGAACGTGCATGCAAACGAGGCTGGATTTATTGCACGAACCACTCATATCCAATCATAACCGATCGTATCCAATGATCCTCTCACGTGACTTTCATTCTCAATTACCCCCCACTAAACTCGCTGCATGCTTTGGGGGGGGGGGTCTGTTTTAAGCCAATAGGGACAGAGGAGGCACAAGAGGCTCCTGCGGTAACTTTACCTGTGGGACTCGCTGTTGTGCAATGTTACTTTATAAAAACAACACTTTTTATTGTCACATTTTGTAATATTTGTTTTGTTGTATTTTTGCAATGTCGATTATTTTCTCATCCAGTTTTTTGAGGTTCCCACACGTTTTTGTAATTTGTTCAGAATTGGATGCATCATATTTTGTTCTGCATGTAATGCACATACGTTTTCTGTGATTTCTTTTTCCTTTTAGGAGATTCAAGAGATCATGCCAGGTGTGGGGCTCAGGGAATCCTGGGACGACACGGGCAGTGGGGAGAGCAGTGGTGAATGTGATGATGAGGACGGTTGTGAAGGTTCCGGAGAGTCTTTGACATTTCCCCGTGAGTTAACAACAAAAGCTCACCTACATCAGGGCTTCCATGGCTGGTTTGGGCCAGTTCAGTGCTGGTCAGACTGGCATGGTGGTCTTTCTCATGAAGCTATTTGACTGCTAGATGCTGGTTTAGATAGTTAATCAGCCATCAGATAACATATACTGTATGCCTACTGTTCATTAGCTATCTCAGTTTTAGAATGAATGCTGGCACCATATTTTCTGAAGGGTTGCTTGTACCTCTAATGCGACTTTTTGAGGAAGAGTTTTGGTTTGGCTGGTTAGCATGACCAGTTAGCCGCTCCTGCTGGTAGATGGTCTAACTACACAAAAGTTTGGGGTCTGCAAGATTTACTTCATTTTTTTATTCAGCAGTTTTTTTTATGGAAGCTTGTTTCCGCCAAAGCTAATTTCGACTTTTTATCTCACAATTCTGACTTTATATCACTCAATTCTGACTTTATATCACGCAATTCTGACTTTATATCACACAATTCAGACTTTATATCACGCAATTCTGACTTTATATCACACAATTCTGACTTTAAATCACTCAATTCTGCCTTTATATCACTCAATTCTGACTTTATATCACTCAATTCTGACTTTATATCACGCCATTCTGACTTTATATAACGCAATTCTGACTTTATATCACTCAATTCTGACTTTATATCACGCAATTCTGACTTTATATCACTCAATTCTGACTTTATATCACTCAATTCTGACTTTATATCACTTAATTCTGACTTTATATCACTTAATTCTGACTTTATATCACTCAATTCTGACTTTATATCACGCCATTCTGACTTTATATCACTCAATTCTGACTTTATATCACTTAATTCTGACTTTATATCACTTAATTCTGACTTTATATCACTCAATTCTGACTTTATATCACTTAATTCTGACTTTATATCACTTAATTCTGACTTTATATCACTCAATTCTGACTTTATATCACTCAATTCTGACTTTATATCTCGTAAATCTGACTTTATATCACTCAATTCTGACTTTATATCACGCCATTCTGACTTTATATCTCGTAAATCTGACTTTATATCACTCAATTCTGACTTTATATCACGCCATTCTGACTTTATATAACGCAATTCTGACTTTATATCACTCAATTCTGACTTTATATCACGCAATTCTGACTTTATATCACTTAATTCTGACTTTATATCACTCAATTCTGACTTTATATCACTTAATTCTGACTTTATATCACTTAATTCTGACTTTATATCACTCAATTCTGACTTTATATCACGCCATTCTGACTTTATATCACTCATTTCTGACTTTATATCACTTAATTCTGACTTTATATCACGCCATTCTGACTTTATATCACGCCATTCTGACTTTATATCACTCAATTCTGACTTTAAATCACTTAATTCTGACTTTATATCACTTAATTCTGACTTTATATCACTCAATTCTGACTTTATATCTGACTTTATATCACTTAATTCTGACTTTATATCACTCAATTCTGACTTTATATCACGCCATTCTGACTTTATATCACTCAATTCTGACTTTATATCGCGCCATTCTGACTTTATATCACTCAATTCTGACTTTATATCACTTAATTCTGACTTTATATCACTTAATTCTGACTTTATATCACGCCATTCTGACTTTATATCACTCAATTCTGACTTTAAATCACTTAATTCTGACTTTATATCACTTAATTCTGACTTTATATCACTTAATTCTGACTTTATATCTCGTAAATCTGACTTTATATCTCGCAATTCTGACTTTATATCACACAAATCTGACATTATATCACGCAATTCTGACTTTATATCACACAATTCTGACTTTATATCACGCCATTCTGACTTTATATCACTCAATTCTGACTTTATATCACTCAATTCTGACTTTATATCACGCAATTCTGACTTTATATCACGCAATTCTGACTTTATATCACGCAATTCTGACTTTATATCACGCAATTCTGACTTTATATCACACAATTCTGACTTTATATCACGCCATTCTGACTTTATATCACTCAATTCTGACTTTATATCACGCAATTCTGACTTTATATCACGCAATTCTGACTTTATATCATGCAATTCTGACTTTATATCACTCAATTCTGACTTTAAATCACTTAATTCTGACTTTATATCACGCCATTCTGACTTTATATCACGCCATTCTGACTTTATATCACTCAATTCTGACTTTATATCACGCAATTCTGACTTTATATCATGCAATTCTGACTTTATATCACACAATTCTGACTTTATATCACGCCATTCTGACTTTATATCACTCAATTCTGACTTTATATCTCGCAATTCTGACTTTATATCACTCAATTCTGACTTTATATCACGCAATTCTGACTTTATATCACGCAATTCTGACTTTATATCACTCAATTCTGACTTTATATCACAATTCGGACTTTATATCACTCACTTCTGACTTTATATCACACAATTCTGACTTTATATCACGCAATTCTGACTTTATATCACACAATTCTGACTTTATATCACTCACTTCTGACTTTATATCACACAATTCTGACTTTATATCATGCAATTCTGACTTTATATCACGCAATTCTGACTTTATATCACACAATTCTGACTTTATATCACTCACTTCTGACTTTATATCACGCCATTCTGACTTTATATCACTCAATTCTGACTTTATATCTCGCAATTCTGACTTTATATCACTCAATTCTGACTTTATATCACGCAATTCTGACTTTATATCATGCAATTCTGACTTTATATCACTCAATTCTGACTTTATATCACAATTCTGACTTTATATCACTCACTTCTGACTTTATATCACACAATTCTGACTTTATATCACGCAATTCTGACTTTATATCACAATTCTGACTTTATATCACACAATTCTGACTTTATATCACGCAATTCTGACTTTATATCACACAATTCTGACTTTATATCACACAATTCTGACTTTATACCACGCAATTCTAACTTGCAATTGCGAGATGTAAACACAATTGTGAGATAAAAAAAATCGCAATTATCTTTTAAAATATTTCAAAGCTTTCATCGTTTTTTTTAACGTTTCTACTCATCAAGGTATCCTGAAAAAATGTATCACCGTTTCCACAAATATTAAGCAACACGACTTTTCAACATTGATAGTAATAAGAAATGTTTCTTGGGCATCAAATCAGCATATTAGAATTATTTCTGAAGGATCATGTGACACTGAAGACTGGAGTAATGATGCTGAAAATTCAGCTCTACCATCACAGGAATAAATTACCTTTTAAAATTGTATTAAAATGGAAAACAATTATTATAATCATTATGCAATTAATAATTGTAGTTCTATTTCACAATATTACTGTTTTACTGTATTTGAATCAAATACATGAAGCCTTGGTGAGCATAAGAGATTTCTTTATAAAACATTACAAAACTGACCCCAATCTGGAACAATACAATCTGGAATCCTGCAGCAGCCGAGCAACTGCTATTGAGATGATTTTGGAATGCTAACAGATATTTTTATCCAGGTGTTATAGACCTCCTTGTTAACTATTTATATCTAGGATGTGTTAAGATTAGTAATGTTAGTGTTAGTACTTGCACGGAAAAGAATTTTAGGTCCAAAACAAATGCTAGGAGCCTTCTAGACCTCACAAACAGTGTCACATTATGTCATCCATACACCCAGGTGTTGAAATGACCACAGAGACCACCCAGGGTACAGAGAGATTGTATGACCTTCTCTGACTGTCTCAAATGCAGGTGCTGAGGCGGTACCTACCATTCCATCATCGGTAAAATGGCCACTAAATGGCCTCTCTTTTCTGCTCAGAGCCTTAACACATGACCTACGGCTCTATGCCCCTGTTTTTTTCCCGGTGTTCACCGTAGACCTCGTCTCTGTAGCATTTCTCAACCACTTTGAAACCCAATCTTCACTCGTCACTAAAATCACCCCGCTGGGCCCTCCAGCAGCCATCTTGCTCTCCTGCACCTATTTCCCCTAATCTGCGGTTAGCGCTTCAGGGTGCCACACATCAAAAAACAGGGTACAGGAAGAGGAGAGAACATCCCTTTATCACTGGCTGAAAAACATTCCAGGGTAGAAAGAGACAAGGTCAATGAGAGCAAAAGTGTTTGGGAGGGGAGACGAGACATGAAGAATGAAGCTCATCCATCATTCTGCATTTCTCCAAAGGCCACAGGTCTGACTTTAAAATGTCTGACGCCTGTAGCATTGATCACGTCTCTCAGACAGTAAGACCAGCTGTTATGGACTTAAAAGATTTGTAACTCAAACACACACTGGCCATGTTCACACAGCAGCAAAATACAGTTGTCAGTCCTGTATTTGAGTCCTTAATACGGTTATGTTCACACACAAAGTTATTTACATGAGTGACAACCGCATTTTTTAAAGACTCACAAACACATTCTCAGCTGTGTGAACGTAACCGGACTGGACAACTAGTTGTCTGTCACATCATACAGTGCGAGAGAGCCGCTCTGCGCTGCACATACATGTGTCTACAGTGTGTTGCGGGTTTTCATGTGTGGTTTCGTTAACTTGCAGCGACTGAGATATGAGCTGTGTGTTAGCTGAAGGTTTTAGATCCAGTTACTATTCTCCACCAGGGCTGTTCCCGTCAGTTTTATGTGTGACTCAAATGCTCCGCTCTCCACCCAGATATAAAAGCTGCTGTGGGTTAATGGAGATTTGATGGATGAATGGAGGAATGTCGTATCACAAGTAATAATGCTTTTCAGGGCCCCACTTTATATTAGGTGGCCTTAAGTACTATATACTTACTAGGGGTGGAACGGTACATGAAAAAACATCAGAACCGTTTGGTTCGGAGCGTGTGTGCGGCACGGTTCGACGCATGCACAATGTAGCCTCTTGCCCGTATGTTAGGCTACCTCAGACAGCAGCGGGTGTCATTTTCGCGCAAAATAAGAATATGTGTGGACATACAGTAAAAGAAGTAAAAGACAGTTCAAGTGGAGTGCTGCGGGTCACGTCACGTGTAGAAATGGCAATTGGGAGAGATAAGGAAGGCTGCTCGGAGTTGGAGGATGCGTCGTATTCACACCGCTCGCGCAAGCAGGGCGTATAGAGAGCTGTGCATTCACACACTGGCAGCGTTTGTCTTGCGCAGCTGAACAGCAGCTCGTGCCGCTCGTATATTGCAAATACAGAAGAATATTGTCCATTCGGTCACATTTTCCGGTCTTCTCCTCCAACCCCTGTCTGTGTCGTGCTTTGATTTATGATGGGCAGCATATATCTGCTGCAAATGCGATCGTGTTACCCTCTGTCCCAAACACACATGCATAGGTATAACACAGTTCACATACAAGTAGTTCACATGATAAATGTAACATTACAGTTAAGATATGCTTCTAGTTTTAATAATTTAAACAGGCCTTTGAAGTTTGGGCAAAAACGTCTGCCAGTGTTGTGTTTTCGTGTAGGTTATTTTATTATTTTTTCACAGCGCTTGATGTTAGGGTGATTGTGAAACACACGGAACACTTCACTACATGATTTAATAGTGAAATGTGTTATTTTTCATGTTAATCAGGTCAGTTGCTCACGCTGAATTAAACCCACAGTGAATTGTTGTTTCATGATTGACATGAAAAATGTTACGCCAACGTGTTGCACTCAGTAGACAGAGTAAGCAGGAGACAGCCAGTTAGGAAACAACTTCTACATGATATAAACATTTTTTTAAATACTGTATCCTAAATTGTGGATAAATAAGCTATATATCACATGCTGAAGTAAATTTCTGGAGTGTTAAGGATTAAAAGAAAAAACAACAAGAACCGTACAGAACCGAAAACCGTGACCCTAAAACCGTGATACGAACCGAACCGTGGGTTTTGTGAACCGTGCCACCTCTAGTACTTACATCAAAAAATAAGCACAATGTACTTGCTTTTGCTTATATTGAGGTGGGATACGGGTAGGGTTAGGGACAGGTGTGGTGGTATGGGTAAGTTTAAGGGTAGGGTAAGGTGTAAGGGAAGGGTTAACTGTGTAATTACAAAGGTAACTACAGAAATTAATTACAGATGTAATTACATGCAGTTATTTTTTTAAATGTAAGTACAATGTAAAAACATGTATGTACACAATAAGTGCATTGTATCAAATGATTAATTAAAATGTTAGTACATAGTAGTTAAGGCCACCTAATATAAAGTGGGTCCCTTTTCAGTTTTATGGACATTGCCATCTTTGATATTACTTTGGTCACTGTCGCTATGGTTACTGGTAAAAGAATGCGGGCTTGACTCCCATTGCACGTTACAGACAGTATTCGAGATGCTGCTGTAAGTTGCTGTTTGAATGGGAAGTTTCGAGACTCATGCCTGATCAGCACATTTCAGCACAGATTGTTTTGTAAAGCTGCCACAATCATGGAGGGCTATAGCTATTCGTTAAGCTATCCATAAGCCATAAGAAGGGCTGGGTAATACATTAAGGGCTAGATTAACTAACAGCTTACACCAGCGCAAACCCTTTTTTGCCTTTAAAATATACTGTCAGGGTTTACTAAAGACACGCAGTGAAAAACTAGCGCTGAAAAGGCATGGACAGGGTTATTTTTGCAGCTGACCTTATTGCATATGCATTTGCAGGAGTTTCTCTTTTAGACTTTCCCTTTTAGGAGGGATTATTTAACACCCCAAAAAAGCATGTCTTTAAACCAGATGCTAATTTGCGCTGCCCTTGGTAGATTGCATTGGTCATTATGGGAATGATCCAGCTGTGTCCGTGCTCTTTGATTTGTGTGTCGTCAATAGATCATGCGCAGAACTTTCCACTTCCATCAGCGCATTTTTGGAATTGCGCTTTCACACTAATTTGCCCGGTTTAGTAAATATGGCCCTAAATATTAGTGTGATATCTTTGCTGACAATATAAATTTAGGGATTATTGCGCAATATCGATAAAAGTTTTAATGGTTTCACTTTATTTTAATGGTCCCTTTAAAACATTTGCTTGACGATAAGTAGCATTACACCTACATGTCTACTATCTCTCATTAGAGTGTTAGTGGAGTGTTAGTAGACTGTTAGGGTTAAGCTAAGTTGACTTGTAGTTGCAAAGTTACTTATAGTCAAAAGAAAGTTAAAAAAAGACCATGAAAATAGTGTTACCAGTTTCACTTATAAAGACAGTAAACCAATTTCACTCCCCTTTTTCGTCTCGGGACTATGGCAACTGGTAGGGAGTTTTTTTTAACGCTCCCGTGCGTATTTGTGTGAGTGCTCTATGAAGTCAAGTCAACTTTATTTATATAGCGCTTTTAACAATGCAGATTGTTTCAAAGCAGCTTCACAGTGTTAAACACGAAAATAATGCAACAGAATTTTATTCAGCCGTATAGCCGTTCTGGAGAAAACGGTGATGTCACCAGCTCATTTCAATTATCATACAGTGACAATGTGGGCATTAGAACAGTAATTAGATCAGTAATTTAGTTTATATGGTTAATTTAGTTTAATAATTAGATTTATTTGGATATTTAGTTGAAAAATTTAGTGTCCCCAACTGAGCAAGCCAAGCCAGAGGCGACAGTGGCAAGGAAACCAAAACCCCATCAGGTGACCTAATGGAGAAAAATAAACCTTGGGAGAAACCAGGCTCAGTCGGGGTGCCAGTTCTCCTCTGGCCAATTAACAAACAGCGTATGATTATTATTCTGGCAACTTTACAGGTCAGAGGTAATAATAGATCGGAATATTCGAATGATTGGAGGCAGCACGCCGGAGACTGGTTTATTGAGGATGATGTGTCGATTAAATAATTATTAAATAGGAATAATCGAAATATCGGAGTCATCACGCCGGAGACGGGTTTATTGAGGATGCCATATTGATGAAACAATTATTAAAGTGCAATATTCAAAAGATCGGAGGCAACACGCCGGAGACGGGTTTATTGAGGATGACATATCGATTGAACAATTATTAAATTGTAATATTCAAACAATCTGAGTCATCACGCCGGAGACGGGTTTATTGAGGATGCCGTGTCGATGAGGCAATTTAAGGGGGATGAAGACCATCAAAGGTTTCTATTTACAAATTTTTTTGCATTTAGCATTGAAGCCAATACTAGTTCAGAGCATGTGAGTGAAATTACCAATTCGGTCAGCTCAAAAAGCATTTTTGTTCAACAAACTCACTTTTGTGTTCTATACAATTCGTTTCTTTACACTCTTTAAACAAAGGTTCCAAAAGGGGGTCTTCGCAGCAATGCCAGAAGTTGCATTTTTGCCTCCTCAAAGAATTTTTCAGTGAATTATTTTCTTAGTGTGAAGAACCCTTTTCCCCTATAAAGAACTTTTTGCACAATGTAAATTCTGGTTCTTCATGGTTTTAAAGGTTCTTCATGGAACCATAGATGCCAGTAAAGAACTTCTGTTATTATTACAAATGACAAGAGGTCACCAGGTAATACTAATCCTATGTGAATAGGACTTAAGAGTGTATAACCAACAAATTATAAGCACAGTCTAAAGTAGAGATTTATTGCACAATATAGACAACTTAATTGATAACGGGTGTTTTTGCAAGAGCTCAGAAAACTATTGACAGCTTCAAGGGAGCACTCCTTGCTTGTTTTCTGTTTATAATCCATTCACAATTTGAATACAACTTTTATTTCTCACTAGATACACACTGCAGGGTTTTTAGACTGACAATTTATATGCGGGATTGAAGCCAAAAATTTGACGATTGATGTCAATGTATGGGACAGAAAAAAGATCTGATACTGTATGACAAAAAAGATCTGTGCATTAAGTCTTGGAGTGTAAGTGCAAACTTATAGACCTGCCACTTTTTCTGTGTAAAATGTTTCTTTCCTGACAGAGTGAATTGGCAAGTAGATAACACTGCAATCTACCACAACAGAGCAACTGCAGCAGAAAACAACTGCTCAGGGGCATAAAAAGTGAGAGAGAAGAGGGGTCAACGCGATTAGACCTCCAGTCTTGGAAATGTTTTTGGTACTGCAGCTACTGCATCTGTTTTTTTGCAAGACAACGCCAACTTTTGCTCTCTCTGTTGCCTTCCAGTTCCATCTTGGTAGCTTTCTTCCTTTGTTTATGGTTGCATATGCCAGGCCAAACACATGCCCAGTTTAGCCACGGTACTTATCTGTAAATATGTAAACTTGTAGAACCAGAGCCCACCACACTTTCTCTGCTACTATCGTAAGAAGAGCACATAGTCACGTCTCTTATTGTTTATTTACTTCAGAAGTAAATCAACATGGGGTCTTTAAGCTGAAGGTGTCTTTTGTTTCAGCACCTGGTCGTAATACTCAAGTGAACCTGCTGACCAAAAGAAATAAGCTGTCTGTTTTTCCTCAAACTGTCTTTTGGAAGAAGACGCACAGTTCTCAGGGTTAGATGTTATGATAGGTGCTCTGGATGTGTTGTTTGCCAGCAGAAGGTGTTTTCTTAGATTATGCTGAGACATCTTGATGTGCAGATGTGCTAAAGATGTTTGAGAGATTCTCAACTTTTGAGAATTTCAACTCTAAGGGAGCAGTGACGTTTGTGATTGAAATAAGAATGGAAATGCATCATTTGCTCTTCTTGAAATTCTTAAACATATTTCCTTATGAGATCTGACTTTTTTTTTGGTATTTGCACATCCGAGCACAGTTTAAGCTCCTGTTCCTAAACTCTAAAGGAGACTCGTGTGAGATTTTTAGGCTCTTTCTCAGGAGAGGAAGATTTAACGTAAGGGAAACTCTCCATTTGCTCTCAACAGTTGAGATATTAAAGAGATGTTATTTGTCATTTTTTTTCCCAAGACCCAATCCTGTAGTAGCAGTTGTTTGGAGCAGCTTTGCACTGTTGCATATTGACTGTGATCGACCACAGATGCTGTTTATCAACACAACTGCAGTCACATCCTCTTAACACTCGCATTTCCCTCCCCCCTTTATGACACCAAGTCCTGTTCCATCACGTTCATGCCATTCAAGTTCCATGAATCCTGTTTCTCGCAGGGGTCAATATTTCACAAGATGGCCATCACACGCCTCTCTGTTGACCCCTTAGCCTGTGCCCTGTGGTGCCGTCGTCATGACGATAAGGCATTTAAATTGATGGAGGCATAGTTCGACAAGGCCGTGGTACTAGCCCCACGGGCACAGTGTGATTAAATACTTTGACCTCTGACCCCAGTGTTGTTAATTCATTTGCAGATGTGTTCCACATTGAGGGTGTCAGAACAGGAGCTGACCATTTGAATCATTAAGTCACATCTCACTGTTTGATACGAGCAGGGTCCAAAGGTCACACCCTGACCTGTATTTTATCATTGGATTTGGCTGACACTGCACAAAGACACCATGTTATTTTTTTTGTCCTGTAATGTTCAGGACTTAGAAGGAGCCGATATTCATGGCAGTATCACATGCCCCGTATCATAACGAGGCCAAACAGCTGTTCTGCTACATTTATCAGCAATGCCATGTTTATACAGTGATACCACCTTCCTGCTTCTTGTAAGTACACTTTCAAAACAACATGAACTCAAAATTGACCCTGTTGATTGTTTTTTTTATCTAGTGTACCAGGTCTTATTGTGAATGATTCATCCGTTATTCCAAAGAGGAAAAAAATGTCTTTGTAATCATTCTTGCTCTGGCTCTGAAAATTATAGCCTCAGATTCGGGGTCGACTCCAGCACAGGAATCGACTCTCAGTGTCGACTCTGTTGCTATGTCCGAAATCGCTCACTTGTTTACTGTTTCTCTTATCCCTATATAGTTCATGGCAGTTGAGTGCACCTTATAAGCAAGAAGTAAATGAAATGAAGCGAGGAAATCGGACACTAACGTAGTAGGCCTACACCGCGTAAGAGAGCTGTTTCAGAAACTTTGTCACATATATTTATTCTTGATAGCCACTCATCAAGTCATCGCTAAATTGGACTAATTTGGACAGTCACGCTAAAAGTGTTCTGTTTTAATAAGGGGATTTTAAGGCTTTGTGTCTACAAGTGTGTAACAACTGCAATTTCGTCTTATTTCTTACCCTGTTTTGATGTAAAGTAAATGGAGTCAAGGAGTCAATTCCATAGACTCCTACAGTGGGAGTCGGGAATCGGAGTCGACTCCAAAAAACCTGGTACAGTAGCCTTTGTTTGCAATTACAGTTTTTCACCAGGTTTGCACACACTGCAGGAGGGATTTTGGCCCACTCCTCCACACAGATCTTCTCTAGATCGGTCAGGTTTCTGGCCTGTCGCTGAGAAACACAGAGTTTGAGCTCCCTCCAAAGATTCTCTGTTGGGTTTAGGTCTGGAGACTGGCTAGGCCACGGCAGAACCTTGATATGCTTCTTACAGAGCCACTCCTTGGTTATCCTGGCTGTGTGCTTCGGGTCATTGTCATGTTGGAAGACCCAGCCTCGACCCATCTTCAATGCTCTAACTGAGGAAAGGAGGTTGTTTCCCAAAATCTCGCAATACACGGCCCCAGTCATCCGCTCCTTAATACAGTGCAGTCGCCCTGTCCCATGTGCAGAAAAACACCCCCAAAGCATGATGCTACCACCCCCATGCTTCACAGTAGGGATGGTGTTCTTGGGATGGTACTCATCATTCTTCTTCCTCCAAACACGTTTAGTGGAATTATGACCAAAAAGTTCTATTTTGGTCTCATCTGACCACATGACTTTCTCCCATGACTCCTCTGGATCATCCAAATGGTCATTGGCAAACTTAAGACGGGCGTTGACATGTGCTGGTTTAAGCAGGGGAACTTTCTGTTCCATGCATGATTTCAAACCATGACGTCTTAGTGTATTACTAACAGTAACCTTGGAAACGGTGGTCCCAGCTCTTTTCAGGTCATTGACCAGCTCCTCCCGTGTGGTTCTGGGCTGATTTCTCACCTTTCTTAGGATCATTGAGACCCCACGAGGTGAGATTTTGCATGGAGCCCCAGTCCAAGGGAGATTGATAGTCATGTTTAGCTTCTTCCATTTTCTAATGATTGCTCCAACAGTGGACCTTTTTTCACCAAGCTGCTTGGCAATTTCCCCGTAGCCCTTTCCAGCCTTGTGGAGGTGTACAATTTTGTCTCTAGTGTCTTTGGATAGCTCTTTGGTCTTGGCCATGTTAGTAGTTGGATTCTTACTGATTGTATGGGGTGGACAGGTGTCTTTATGCAGCTAATGACCTCAAACAGGTGCATCTAATTTAGGATAATAAATGGAGTGGAGGTGGACATTTTAAAGGCAGACTAACAGGTCTTTGAGGGTCAGAATTCTAGCTGATAGACAGGTGTTCAAATACTTATTTGCAGCTGTATTATACAAATAAATAGTTTTAAAAAATCATATATTGTGATTTCTGGATTTTTTTTTTTAGATTATGTCTCTCACAGTGGACATGCACCTACGATGACAATTTCAGACCCCTCCATGATTTTCAAGTGGGAGAACTTGCAAAATAGCAGGGTGTTCAAATACTTATTTTCCTCACTGTACAGTACATACATACAACAGTTATTTCTGGTTCTTGAATCTGATTGGCTGAGAGCCTTTTCCAGCCGTGCTATATTCACTCAATATCGCCACTCAAAGCAATTGACGACTAACATATGTTATAAAAACACTACTGATGTTGTGTCACGAAATGCAGTGTATATATATAGACAAATATCACACAAGTAGCCGTGCTATATGGCTGTATATTAGCATGGCTGTGATTTGGCGATATCACAGTGTGCTGATATACAGCCATATCACATGTCTACGAGTGCGATATTGTGTTTATACAACAGTTCGACAGCACAAGTGTGTAAATAAATCAGAAACAACTATGTTAACTCTTTTGTGCAAAACTACTTCCTTCCACCACAGATTAAAATCTCAAGTTGACAGTTAAGCCAAAGCCTCCGTTACTAATTCTAAAACATCACTTTGGAACTAGTAACGAAGGAACATTCACTTTATTGAAGCTTATTGTATTATGTAGAGTACAGCGAGAGAAAGATTGGCTAAACCTGTGTATTACTTGCTTCTGATATAGCATTCATTCTTCAGGTCGATGTCCATGATAGTATATCTTTCTTTTGTATTTTTAAAAGATTGACAGCGCTGACACAACTTCCTGGTTTACAACCAGTCACTCATAAAGTCAGTTTTGCCACCATTTTATGGTTTAGTAATGTCACTGAAGTCACTGAAGTCGACTGTTGCAATCACTGACGGACCCTCAGTGTATACCAATACATGCATATTTATATAAAATAATACCAACAATAGCCATTATAAAAGACAATAGGAAATAAAACACAAGAAAACTATTCAGTCAAACGCACAAAAGTAGAGCTCTAGTAAGCCATACATGACTTAAGGAAAATATTGCCTAAATATAAAGTTATGCAGGCCCGTTGCTAAGCACCCTCAGTTGATACTGTAAGAATATTGGTGAAACAGATTTGGCAGATTTGCAAATTTGTGTCCGAGCTCTGAAGAACGTCAAATGCATCTATTTACAGCGTGTTTTTGCAATGGTGAGTAAAGTAGCCAATCACAGATGATCTATTGAACGTGATCAGAGGTGTTTAAGTTAGTCAGAATCTCACCGCTCAAAACGGCTGAGTTTATGCAGGCTCGTGAAACCTCTCATTATCAAACAAGGTCAAGACACGATGTAAGTAAGAGATTTATTGTTGACATTTTTATAACGTAACTTTGTGAGATCGCGATGAACTGACAAAGCAACAGCATTTTAGTGAGGAGGACCGACAGCAAACGTTTCGGAATTGACATCTAAATATAAATGCCACTCTGCATGAGACAGAAATATCCTCCTGACCCAGAATAGAGGTTTTGCCTCTGTAGAGGACATTATTTAGCGAATTTCTCTGAGAACATACACAGTTTTAAGTCTGGATATTCTTATGAAATACGAGACATTTTTATGAAAATATTATTACACGTCTTTTTACATGACATATTGTCTCAAAACACATTCATATGTAAATTAGATACAGTGTATAGATGCATTGCGTAGAATGGGAATGGCATTTATGGCCATGTTTACACACATATTGCATACAGTAAAATGGTATATCAAATTATTCTGTTATCTTTCATAACATTAAGAATCATCTTTATGCAAAGTTTGAATTAAAAAAAAAAGCTTGAAGTATAAAACATTATTATGATTTATGAGAGCACCCTCAGTAATTTCAAAAGCACCCTCAGTGATTTGATTTTGGAACCAGGCGCGAAGTTAGGTAACTTAATTCTCCCCTTAACCAAAATCGATTTGCTCTGGAATATGTTATAGATTAATAAGACCAAAGATTGCCTGTTTGATATACCCCAAATTAATTATATCTCATGTTTAACCGCTATCTACATAAGAGCCAGCAGCAAATTCCTGAATGACTGTTCAAGATGAAGCGGTTCTCTGCGAGTACATGAACGCTGAACGGCCGCTGATGGCCTGGAGCTCACATCTGAGAAAGTGTCTTAACAAATTGTAAAATAGGCGCTATGTTTATATATGAGTCACATATTTGAGGTCCAGATAGCTACATTTGTATTACTATGTTCTTGTTGTGTTTGTATTGTATATGTGCACTGGAAGCTTCAGCACCAAGAAAAATTCCTTGTGTTTGCAAGCACACTTGGCAATAAAGCTCTTTATGATTCTGATTCTCCACTAAAAAACTGTTAAAACTGCATTTCGTGACACAACAACAGTAGTGTTTTTAAAACGTGTGGTAGATTTGCTCGACCGCCATAACAGTCGCCGCAAGCGGAAAGATAGTCGTCAATTGCTTTGAGTGGCGATATTGAGTTAATATCGCACGGCTGGAAAAGGCTCTCAGCCAATCAGATTCAAGAACCAGAAATAACTGTTGTATGTATGTACTGTACGTATATATGTATAATGGAAAAAATGATAAAAAATATTCTAAATAATATTTTAGTATTGACATTAAAACATTAAAATAAGAATATATTTTACAAATAATTGTTATAATAACTGTATTTTTGATAATTACACTTCTGTCTATCTTACATTTAAGTATGGCTTAATTTTGTTATGAAACTGCAACTTTTCATTGTTCAATCAATTCTTGAAAAAAGTATTTGTTGTTGTTGTTGTTGTTGAACATCCTGTTTCACTTGGAAACAATTGCATTGCATAAGCAAAATGGGTTATGAATGTCGTTCATCCTGTTTTTATTGTCTAATAATAGAACATATTCCTTGATTAACATCTTTTGTTGGTCCTGCAAAAATTCCTATCAAACAATTATAAGCTAAAACATAAGTGTCAGCCTTCTAAAATTGTTGAGTACCATAACTAACCCCTGAAATCAGAGTGGAATGATTGATTTAGATTCAAATGCTCTTGAGGACCTTAACTCCAAACCTGAACCTGAATTGTTCAATAGGAATGTTGTTGTAAATCACATTAAGCGTGTGGATACAATGATGCTAACATGTCAGGCGGTACCGAGTGTTGTGATTGTGGGGTGTTGTGATTCATTCTCAGCGAAACCACAGTGGATCCACCATCCGTCGGATTGAGAGACACATTGCTCTTTATTACCTTCCTAATCCTCGCGTTTAGTATTCTGTGAGTGGTGAGGCGTCTCTTGTTTAATGAAGTTTTGTTTGTGTTGCGCAGGAACGGATGCCACATTTCAGACCCGTCACTGATTTATAACTTAAGTGGAATTTGTGGACGAGCTCCAGCCAAAGCTTAACATCCGCCACCGCTGACACACCACCAGTTCAGCAATTATTGGATAACCGCTGAGCATGACGTGACGTGATGAGAAACGTTCCATAACATGAGCAAAGATGGCATGTGCTTCAGATAGCTTCATCATGGCTCTGCTATTGTTCTTCCAGCTAAAAAAAACCTTTGAATGAGACAACCAGCGTTCAGAATTAGCTATTGTGGACTGTTCTCTGCCAACTTTTTATTCTTGTGCAGGTTTCTACCAGCTGAATTTCCAAGAAGCGGTACGGCAAACATTTTCAACGAGCAATCACTGTCGAAGTGCCTTGTTCTCTTCACTATTCCCAGTCATTCCGCCTGTCTGGTTGCTTTTCAACTATTTTATTACTTTGTTGGGCCAAAAGAAGGCCAGCGGCCATTTCAAACAGCTCATTATTGCTGATCACTCTTCATGTTGTCTTTGTTTATGGGCTTGACTATTTGGCCACCGTGGCAGAAGATGGATTGTGGGATGTTTTCAGCTAAGAGTTCCTGCTTTCTCTCTCTCTCTCTCTCTTTCGTTCTGGTACTCTCCTCTCATCCAAAATACCAATTTCCTTCCCTCAGTAACCGAAGCTGGGAAAGTAGAACTCCATCTAAATGGCTGTGGGCTTGGATGGGGCACATGGGGATTCCGGAATCTTTGGGGTCTCTTAGCAACCAGCGTTAATGTGGCAACAGCGGTTCGAAAAGGGCCTCAGTGACTGGATGTGGAAGTAGGGACTGAGTTTTGATGCTTTGGACAAACTGAAATGAGATGCCATAGAAAGTGGACTGGATGAGGAATATGTCTAGGCATAATAGTGATATACATTTATTCATTCAACAGATTCTTTTATATAAATGAGGATAATCACAAGCAATTCTTCTTGCAAAGATACATCCATTTCTATTTTAATGTAGAGTAACGTGAATGTACAATAGACAATAATAAACCACATTAAGAAACATTATTGAATTATCTGTTGATTTGAATTGAATAGCAACCAGGATTAAGAATTGCAAATCAAATGTGAATGTAAGGAAGTAGATTTAAATGAATTGACAGTTTTATTTTAACTGTAGTAAAGCAAGTTTATCAAGAAAAATAAAAGGTTGGCCAGACTAAGGGTGTGTTCACACTTGTAGTTTGGTTCTATTGGTTCTTTTGGTCTGGATCAAAAAAGGGAAAATAATAAATTTAGCCCTGGTTCGCTTAGCGCCCACACTGTCATTTTTAGGACTAAAAAAAGTATTTTGTGACGCCACTTGTCGGACATCCAAATCTGGCTAAATGCACTCATTGTATGTGCTTACGTATGATGGCAATTTGAACTTGTGAAATGTTTATAAAATCAAAACAGCGCCAGGAATTCCTCTGTTGCACACAAACAAAGATCTGCTGCAAGGAGACAGCGTTTCTGACGCCTGTTCCAAACTGTAATGGGCAACCTAGCTCCTATGACAAGGAAAAACAAGGTATGCTTCAGCATTCTGTCCTTTTTAGGGTCGCATCTTAACATCATTTCCACAAGTCTGTGTTGCGTTTATATTTCATTTTAACCGCACCAGAGTTTGTTTGGATGCGGACGAGACCCCTCCCAAACGGAGGAGGGGTTTATACTTGACGCGCTCCCCGCTGTACTATTCTTTGAAACGACAGAGGGCGACTCGGAGTAATTGGTCTATAAACCATCAGGAAACAGCGGTGAGAAGAAGTAATGTACACAGGTGACGATATTCATTTTAGTACACTTCACCAAAAACCACACTACAAAAGAATTGTGTAAAACCCAGTAAACCTTGATATTATTACTTGTGACATTAGAACAAAATGTATGTACAACTAAATGAACAATCTCTTAAATATTTCCTAATTTAACTAAACATTTTCATTTAGTTTCGTGAATTTTTTTTATTTTAACATGGATCTTTATTTTCAATAAAAAGGCTTATTTCGGCTTTTGTAGGCTCATTTTGTAAATATAAGCAACTAATTTGTATGTGCAAACTGGGTGCCAGTGTGATGAGATGTCCTGCTCGGCTAGATTTGCCTCAAACTCGTGCATCTTCGGAATGCGGAAATAAAAAAAAAAAAGGGGTCTCACGCACCCAATGCGCACTATCGCCCACTCCGTGATTTCATCATTTTTACCGTGCGCACCTCCGCGGCGAGCATAAACCAAGCTTTATTAACTAGTTGCTTATTAGCTTGCATATTATTAAAATATTGCCTGTTTATTAGTACTTCTAAAGCACATATTATTGCCTTATTCTGCATGACCTTATTGTAATCCCTTAATCCTACCCATTACCTAAACGTAAATGCTACAAAATCCACCTTACTAACTATTCATAGTTAATAGTGAATATGTGTTCCCCATACTAAAATGTTACTGGTTGTTATAATCCCTCTTTATTTGTGACAATATTTGTGACAATATCTTGCAATTGACGATGCTTGAGTCACACATAGACTTAAACATTTAGCATGCAAAACACAACAATGGTAGCTATAATCAAGTCATGAGTAAATCTAAAGTAAATTATAAAGTACTCTCTACAGTTCATTTTTTAGTTACTAGTACACAAGTAAACTATACTAACTAAGCATTTGAAAAACATACAATTCGTATTTCGCTGTACTTAAGTCTAACTAATTCGATTTTAGATGTAGCATATACATAATACTAAAATAACATTGTTCCACATTACAGGGTTTAACCAAACTCCTTGACAAGAAACTTTTTTACAAAATTGCTTCCTAGTGAACGGCATACTTTCTCCCCAAAAGAAGTATGTGTAGTGTGTGATGTGACAGGTGGCTTTGTTTCTGGCTGAACTGCATCAATGTCAGGCTTCATCCATCACAGAAAGCAGCAGGTGTGTGCTTTCGTGTCTATGTACATCTTTTGTATTTTCTATAAACCTGTATGTGTGAGTCTTCCTTCTAACCCAGGTCACCTTCACCTGCCACCTTCACACATCGCCAGTGTATCTCTCTGTTTCTCACTGTCTGCGATTATCGATTCCTCCCTCACCAGCGTCATTCAGCTCAGAGCTGCCGTCGGCTGCCCGCAGTGTGCCAGTGATTGACAACAACTACTTGATAGGCCAACCCGCTCCACATGCGTCTCTCACTTTCCACTGCTGCGTGATCCATCCCACTCCTTCTAATTGTGGTAAAGGCCACGTTTCTATGACAACCTTATTTACGTGATTGTGCTGTTGATGGGCTCAGAGCTCCGTCAAAAGACACGAAGAAAAGCATGCGCTGATGTCTCCAAAGATTTCTGAAGACTGCTATCATCCTGTCAGTCAGCGTGAATGTTCGGTGGGAATTTAGCCTGTTGCAACTTGGTTCAAAGTGCCTTTCAGATTCAGCCTACTTGAATATATTTTCGTTACAGTTTTGTGCTTGAAAATCCATATAGAACTAATCCAAGTGGTCCTGGATAGTTGATTAGTTAGACCTGGTGGCTTTATTTTGTGTGTGGGACTGTGGGTACAACACTTTGGTTGTCCATCAGGGTCTTTCTATTATATAAATATTGTATAATAATAGGCCTAATCATTATTAGTATTATATTATTATTATTATAGTCACACTTTAGTTTAGGGTCCAATTCTCACTGTTAACTAACTATTAGCTACACTTTCAGTAGTTGTAGGTTTAGGTATTGGGTAGGATTAAGGGATGTAAAATAGAATAAGTCATTAATATGTGCTTTATAAGTACTAATAAACAGCAATATCCTAGTAATATGCATGCAATAAACAACTAGTTCGTAGTGAGAATTGGACCCTAAAGTGTTACCATTATTATTATTTTATAATATTGTATATTTGTATAATAGAGTGGAAATTAGTTTCTTTATTATAGGGTCAGCACACCTTTTATAGCTTGAAAAATGTAATAAAATAGACCCAGTAATATATAAATGTGAATATGAGATCAGGGATCCTGATTTGCTGTTGTCTAGGTTTCCCCTTGTTGTATTGTTTTTGAAGGAGGAATTAAAGGAAGATAATATCCACTCCTCACTTTTAGATGATTTTTTTTATTTTTACAAATATATATAACAGGCTCCTTTACAGACACCTTAACGCAATAATTTTTATGAAAAGCCACATAGTCTCAGATCAGCCTAAAAGGCCACCGGATGTGTCCCATTTGTGACTTCTATTTAATCATCATTTTCTATGTCTGGGAAAGTGCTTAGTCATGTTCCCAAGTGAACAATTTAACACGTCTTTAATTAGCCCAGACTGTGAATGAGATCCCACAGCGAGCTTAATGACCAATGAGCCCCTTAATGACCAGCGAGCCCACTCAATTACACACACGCACCTGTCTTTGTCTTGTCTACAATCACACTGCATGGCAATGTATAAATATGACAAAAAAAAAAAAAAAAGCATACCATAGTACCTGTTGCACCCCATTGACTACGGAGCTTTGTGTTAGCAGCCACATGTTATGCCAAAGCTAACATCTTAATGTATTTTTGCAGAACATAGTCAATAATGCTAATTTGATTAGGCACTTGCTGACAAAACACTTCATTGATAAATTCCTCTGTCGGCACGCTAATTTACAGCTTTAGAAAATCACAGTAGACACCACTGTAATGCCATTATTAGGTTAATTTGTTTGACACATTAACAAAACATGTTATGTATACAAAACATGTTATTGTACAAAATACACTATATTGCCATCTATTGGGACACCCCTCCAAATCATTGAATTCAGGTGTTCCATTCACTTCCATGGCCACATGTGTATAAAATCAAGCACTTTGGCACGCAGATGCTTCTACAAACATTTGTGAAAGAATAGGTCACTTTCAGGAGCTCAGGGAATTCAAGTGTGGTACCGTGATAGTTTGCCACCTGTGCAATAAGTCCATTTGTGAAATTTCCTCACTACTAAATATTCCACGGTCAGCTGTTAGTGGTATTATAACAAAGTGGAAGCAATTGGGAACTACAGCAACTCAGCCACGGAGTAGTAGGCCAGGTAAAATCACATAGCGGGGTCGAAACACGCTTCTCTGTCTGGCAATCTGATGGACGAATCTAGGTTTGGCGGTTGCCAGGAGAACGGTATTTGCCTGACTGCATTGTGCCAAGTGTAAAGTTTGGTGGTGGGGGGTTGGTTATGGTGTGGGGTTATTTTTCAGGGGTTGGGCTTAGCCCCTTAGTTCCAGTGAAGGGAACACTTAATGCTTCAGCATACCAAGACATTTTGGACAATTTTATGCTCCCAACTTTGTGGGAACAGTTAGGGAATGGCCCCTTTCTGTTCCAACATGACTGCGCACCAGTGCACAAACCAAGGTCCATAAAGACATGGAGGAGCAAGTTTGGTGTGGAGGTCCTGACTTCAGCCTGATAGAACACCTTTGGGATGAATTAGAGCGGAGACTGCGAGCCAGGCCTTCTTGTCCAACATCAGTGCCTGACCTCACAAATGCGCTTCTAGAAGAATGGTCAAAAACTCCTAAACCTTGTAGAAAGCCTTCCCAGAAGAGCTGAAGCTGTTATAGCTGCAAAGGGTGGCGCAACTCCATATTAAACCCAACGGATTAAGAATGGGATGACATTAAAGTTCATGTGCATGGAAAGGCAGACGTTCCAAAACTTTTGGCAATATAGTGTACAGTCCTGTAAAATACAGTACAGTCAGGTTACTGTGTAGTTGGACGTGAGATGGTGCTGTTCTAGGGTGATATTGTGCCTGTATTGTAAATTGGCACGTAAAGGATCTTTTTGCAACCCAAAATGTGCAAACTCAGGTTAACTAAAGAACACGCTGCAACACATTGCAACGCACTGACATGCTGATGTAGGAATGCAGTTGGACCGGTGCGTTTTGCAGAATAGTCAGAAACATTAGTGATATGTGATGTTGTGAAGTCATGGTCTGAGAGCCTGCTTCCTCCTGTTGAGTCAGAAAATTCTGCCTTTTTTGACAGAAGTGCTGACCACTGTCATTTTTGTGTTAAAAAAAACCACATGCCAGCTGAAATGTTCAACAAAATGTCAGTTCATTGACGCATCATGAGTTTTTAAGCTCTGCTTCTCTAAATCATGCCGTAGAATTATGCATGGCCTTGGTATGATCTTGATCAATCATTATTGCGCAGATATTAGCTTGTGCCTCATGCAAATTGTGCCAGGATTTCTGTCACTGATGTGAAGGGGGGTGGGAGAGATGAGTGTGTAGTCTGTAAGATTTTTGAACATGTTTTGAAGACATCTCTTAAGCTCATTTATTTGATCAAAAATATAGAAAAGTAGTAATATTCTAAAAAAAAAAAAATTTATTTAAAATAACAGTCAGAAATCATTCTATTTCCATACTTTTGTGGAAACCATCCAGGATTCTTTGATTAATAGAAAGAGCAAATAAACAACAATTATTTGAAATACAAATCTTAACATTATAAATGTCTTCAATGTCACTTTTGATCAATTTAATACGTCCTTGCTTTATACAACTATTCATTTCTTAAAAAACAAAAACAAAACAATTGTGTGTGTCTACTGGTGGACAATGTTAGTAGACCAATTAAAGGCTTAGTTCACCCAAAAATCACTCCAAACCCGTAAGACCTTCGTTCATCTTCGGAACACAAATTAAAATATTTAACAAATTAATGAACACTTTCAATGCCCAGAAAGGCAGAAAAGACATCGTTAATATAGTCCATGTGACTCCACTGGTTCAACCTTAATTTTATGAAGATCGAGAATATTTTTTTGTGCAAAAAAACAAATAAAAATGACAACTTTATTCAACAATTTCTTCACGTCTGTGTCAGTCTTCTATGCTGATGACGTAGTAAATACAGTCCAGCGCTTCTGAGTTACGTCAGAACTGCGTCATGAACGCCGGCTTACCATTGGCCGATGCTGTTCACGTGAGCACCACGACGCATGCGTGTGATGCTGATGCAGGAGCTGGCCAACGTAAACTGCGTAGAAGACTGACACAGACCATTTGTTGAATAAAGTTGTTCTTTTTGTTTGTTTTTTGCACACAAAAAGTATTCTCGACGTTTCAGAAAATTAAGGTTGAACCAGTGGAGTCACATGGACTATTTTAACAATGTCTTTCCTACCTTTCTGGGCCTTGAAAGTGTTACTTATATTGCTGTCTATGAAGGGGTCAGAGAGCTCTCGGATTTCATCAAAAATATCTTAATTTGTGTTCCGAAGATGAACGAAGGTCTTGCAGGTTTGGAGCGACACGAGGATTGAGTAATTAATGACAAAAATTACATTTTTGGGAGAACTAACTCTTTAACTAAACTAATGAGAACAGCATATTTTCTAAAAGTCCACAGAACTAGAAGTTACATCATTAAAGAATCCCCTCCAACTGACTTTAGAAGACTTGACTTATTTAATGCTAATTTCGTGGTGCTTTTTTGGATTTTGACAGACACATGAGGGTTAGTAACTGAACAAATTTTCATTTTTGGCCCAAATATTTATTTTAAGGCAGTGTGTGCAGGGCCACCCTGGCCCAAGGACCTGTTGAGTCCCTGCTGTGGATCACAGATGAAAGCGTGCCGGGAAATTGGTAAGAACGGTTGCAATATCCGTCCTTACTTGGGTCCACATCTGTCAAACAGGCCAAGCCAGAGGTCTTCCCCTTAAAATAACGCCACACGGTAAAAATCGATGGTGCAAGTTAACAGCGTCTCTCTAGTCTAGCTAAATCCCCTCAGCCATTACCATATCAGATAACGAAACAGCCACTAACTTTCCTTTCTCATTCTTTGTTGGTTGTCTTCTCGTGGAGTTAAAAGCGTATGTGCGTGCAGGGGCGAGAGACCCAGGCGTAATCCGTGGGATTGGGACCTAAGCTCGGAAAGGCGGACGAGAGCTGCCCATATCCTGGACACAGCCCTGAATGTTCCCGGAATGTTCCCCTTCAGGCAGCCGCCACAGCTGGGAAGCACCTTCTCAGGACTTGTGGATTATAGCCAAAAAACCAAGGGCTGGGTTTAAGAAAAACTTTCTCCCACCGCACAAAGCACGCACGGCTGCCCAAAATCCCACAAGCCTCTATGTATGGTTTTTGTTTTGTTCACCCCCCTTTTTTTTTTTTTTTAAAAAGTGGGTTTTTTCATTGTGGACAAAGATGGTTGTTTTGATGTTTGAAATATCTACATCCCATTAGGGATGGAGTTCTTTGCTGTAATGTTCTTCGAGTTTATCCAGAAACACACTCTCGAACGAAAACATTTGCCCACAAAGAGAAATGTTTATATGGAGTGTGAGTGATGGATCTGCTCTGGGTTTGTCACAACTTCACCATGTTTTGTGGATTTGAACAAACCCCTAACCATAAGTATTAAACTTTGGGGCGTAACACAATCCACACCATTTGCACTACGCACATGGTACTTCAAATTATGCGACTTGTTGGGAAGAGGTACTATATATATCCCAAGTATTTTTCTAACTCATTGTTGGAGGGTTTTTTGGGGGTGTTTATGATTTACTAATCTACTGAGATGGCTTCCTGCAGACTGTTTATTATATCTTAAATGGAGAGATAACCTCAGGTCAACAATTCCTGTATTTTAGAGCATCTTCCTTGACACAGAGCACCGCTTTCTTTCACACTCACCGAGCAAACAGCACACACAGCTCATTAGTTTTACTTCACTCATGCTTAGTGAATGTTTGGACTCATCTTTGGTCATATCCTGTACTTTATTAAGCTGTTTCCTGTGTGTTTGCTTGCATAATGAACTCTCAAAACATCACAAAACCTGCAGTCAGGCTATTGCCTTGTCAGTCAGGCAAGACACCACTGGCAAAACCAATGATTTGTTTTCATGCATTGGTCAGTTTTGGGTTATTTTTCTTCCATGGCGTTTCTTCTTTTATAGTAGTGGAAAGAAAATGCACAAAATACACATTTAAGTGTTTGTTTTTATTACACTTCATCTAGTTGCATTTGGAGATTTCAATTTGAAGGCTCCTTCTCTAAATTCGTTTTTTTTTTTAAGGAAAATCTAAACATTGGAAAAAGACTCGCTTTTCTTGATTCATTTTGTTGACATTAGTGTAACTTTTTACAGAGAGGATCTCTCTTCATCACTCCATAAAAGAAAACAATACATTTTAACCATGTTTTTAGGAGTAAATCAGGCGAATGATATATAAATCTCTCTGTAAAGAGATAGGAACAAATAGATGGGAATAAAACTGTACAGTTTGGTGTGACACTTCTAATTCACTATCTAATTAGATAAGGCATATTTTACATAACATTTCAGAAAACTTGTGATATAAGTTAATATATATAGAAATATTACAAATATTAATGGTCTTAATGTATTTTGATTAATCAGCTGAAGTATGTTATTGCCTGTAGTGTCTTGCCTGAAAAAGAATGAAAGGCTGAACAATTATTCACAATTATGGATAATAGAGAATTTTAAAAAAAGTGGATGTATATTAAATTGTGTGTATTTTTAAGCTTATAAGACCTTTGCCGTCGTCTAATAGTCACTTAAAAGTGAATCTTTAAAAACACTATAGTAATTTAATAATACTGTAATCTTCAGCAAATCTCAAAATGAATATACATTTTTCATATCCTGCATTATAATGTTGTGATTTCACTCGTAGCATTTAAAACAATTGATTTGAGTTTTTAGTACATCTTATTTTACAATTATTTAGTCAAATAGTATAGAATTTTATGGAATATTGGCCATTTATAGGTCATCAACCAGTATTCTTTTAATATGGGTGCATCTTTAATTAAAATAACTATGGCAGTCACGATTACCCAAACATGAAAAGGATGTACTACTGTTGAATGTATATTTTACAAAACTTTTTGCAGCACTTGAACATTGCAACCAATCACAGACATTTCATCCATTCCACATAAATCTAAGGCCATCAGTAACACACAGTCCTACAGACAGTCTGATCTACAGATGCTTTAATAACCCAACTGAAAAGAGGCATTAGAACCATTCAGAGAAGCATTAGAGGCATTAGAACCAAACTGAAAAGTGATGTTAATTTGGAATTATTTTGGATCCGCCGTACAGAATGTTGTCATGCTCATTTTGCAAAGCAGATGGTGTCGCCAAATTACACCAATGCAAGCAACATAAAACTAGAACTCACCCATTATAATCAACACAGGGTAGAACGAGTGTAAATAAGAGATCTATTTTGCAGTGTATACAGTGTATACTTCAATGATTATAGTGTTTGTGAGAGTCCAGAGCTGATGTGGACAGTTAGTGAGCAAGAACTGGGCTGCAGGGCTCCAACAGTCACACGAAACACTGTAAATCTGCTGTGATTTACAGTTTGTTGATAGGAACGAAATGGGAGTGTCTTATTGCTCGCTTTTGGTATATCATTTATTAAATGCTTGACTAACAATTTTGTTTTTCTTGTTACTAAGTGAGTCAGTGTGAATTTGACCACTGTCTTTTTCCATGATTGCACAAATGTTGTGTTTGTGTGTTTGTGTGGGTGTTGTTTTTGTGACCTCTGCTAGTGGTTTAGTCCTCCTACATGTAGCTCTGACCCAGTCTGACCACATCCCTGTAGAGAGGACTGTGGCAACTGTCTGCATTTACAGAAGTCACTGTGAACACAACGTTTCTCTCTCGCTCAGTCACACAAACACACAAGTGAACATTCACAGAAATTAGACCTTGTGCAGCTGCACATATCTAGTGTTTTAAGCTCTGAGAGCAGTCCTAATTTCTTTATATTTTTAATTACTCTGACAAAAATGACTAATTGTTTGTCTATTAAAGGCCAGATTTGCTAAACAGGGCAAATTAGCATGAGAGCACAAAACCAAAAAAGCACAGATGGGAGTGGAAAGTCATGCGCGTGATCTACTGACGACGCACAAATTAAAGAACACCAGACGCAGCCGGATCGTTTCCGTAATGACCAACACAGTCTACCAGGAGCAGCGCAAATCAGCATCTGGTAACTGATTAAAGACATGCTTTTTTTTGGTCGTTAAATAATGGAGCAAATACCAGTTGACAATCGCAAACCTTGCGTGATTCATTTATATACTCTCCTCCCATCAATTTTGCGTCTGAAAGGGAAACTCCTACAAATGCATATGTAATAAGGTCAGCTGCAAAAATAACCCTGACTTTATTTTTATAAAGACTTTGTGATTGGTAGAGAGGTGGAGGGTGGCGCTTCAGGCCAAAACACAACATGTCAACATCAACATCAGTTGAGGGCTGCAACTTCACTTTTAAAATGACAATATCCTGGCCGGACAACTGTTGTCAGTGATATATGAACATGATTTCCTAATGTCTAGTGACATATCAGGGCCATTTTATGATTAATTGAGATACATTTCTTACATACAGTTCCTTTAAACTGCAATTCGTCGACTGGCAGTTAGAGACAGGCTCCAAAAGGGAGCAGAATCTCATTGAGCCCCATGTTAAAATGCCCAACTTTACAGCAGAAAAAAAAACATGTTAACAGCCTGGTACAAATTGTGGTTTTGGTCTATATATCTAATGTTGCCCTTCATGACAACTGTGAGGGTGGTGAATTTTTTATAACTCATTCGTTTAACATTATATAAAGCCTTAAAGTTCTGCATTTTCTGTAATCCGGGAGTGACGATAACGTGATGGCGCGCTGACAAGATGGCAACGGCTGACTTTGAGGCTTCAAAACTTGCCTTCAGAACCCTACGGGTGAAGTCAAGGACACTACGTCCATATTTTTTTTACAGTCTATGTTTCAGTCGCAGGATGTCATTGGATTTACAAAGCTAGCAAGGTTAATGCCATTAAAACTTTGAAAACTCTTCAGAAGTTTTGTTTGAGACACTTTAGTAAGTAAATGAGATCTGTTTAGTATATCAGTACACTGTAAAAAACACAACTTGAAAAAAGTTGAAATGACTGACTTAGTTGTGTTGGCTCAGCAAAAATTCACACGCTGTAAAAAACACAAATTGAAAAAAGTTGAAAAGGCTGATTTTGTTTTGTTGGTTCAGCAAAAATCCACACTGTAAAAATCTCGTACAACAAAAAAAATCTTAGTACTAATTTCCCCTAGCTTTTTCTTGTTGACTCAACTTTTGTAAATAACAGTTATATGAACTGAAAATAAGTTGTCTGTTACACAAAATAATTTTTTAGTTGACACAACTTGACATTATTTGTTTTCTGGAGAGATGCAACTATTCTGTAACAAATATTTTGTAGTTGAGCCAATTCAACAATTTGTGTCTGTTGGAAACAGAAGTTCTTATTAAGAATTAACAGGTGCAGATGTAGATTTTTTTATTGAACATTTTTGGTCACCATTTTGGTGATGAGTGTTTCCTTTAGTTGGGCCGTTGACTCATAGTGTTTTATGTGAGTTTGTGGTTTTTGTAACAGTGTTTAACAAAACGCTTAATTTGTTGCAAAGAAAGCTATAACCAATGATCAGGTGATCTGAAGTGATTATTTATGAATAATATATTACATTTACCAACAAAAGTTTTATGCAGCAGATCAGTCATTCTGAATTTCAATTCTGATTTTTAAATACATTGCAGAAACTTTTTTTTTGACAAAAACACAGACATCAAGAATCAGCATATGAATCTCAACAATGGTGACATGTTTCATGCCACAATGCATGCTGGGAGCCATAATTTTAATACTTTGTTGGCTCCCAACATGCATTGCGGCATGAAGCATGTCACCATCATTGAGATTCATATGCTGATTCTTGATGTCTGTGTGTGGCAAAACACTTCTTTTTTTCTTCCCGTAATGTATTTTAAATTCAGAATGTCTGATCTGCTGAAACAAAGATTTGCTGGTAAAATAATGTTGTGAAATATTTGTCAGAATTAAGATTATTGATTTATTAGAGTTTATGAGGCTGAAAACTTAATCATTTTAGTTTCTTTCTTAGCAACAAATTATGTGTTTTGCTAAACACTGTTGCAAAGGCCACACACTCACACAAAGAGGCTAACTGCCCAACCAAAGGAAACATTCATCACCAAAATGGTAATGATTTTCAATAAAAAATTCAACTTCTGTTTCCAATGGACAACATTTCTTGAATTGGCTCAACTACAAAAGATTTGTTACAGAATAGTTGCATTTCTCCAGAAAACAAATAATGTCAAGTTGACTCAACTAAAACAATTTTATGTCACAGACAACTTATTTTCAGTTCATATAACTGTTATTTACAAAAGTTGAGTCAACAAAAAAAAGCTAGGGGAAATTGGTACTAAGATTTTTTTTGTTGTACAACCTTCAAATTTTTTACAGTGTATATTTCTTTCTGGGTTGTATGTTATTGCAGAACTACCCATCCTTAAACACCATATAAAGACCATATATGTTTGTTCGTTTTACATGTCGGTCGGATGGCCTCTTCCTTTGTAAGTGAGTGGTTGTTAGCCAGAATAAACTGCAGACTGCAAATAAAAACCAGACTTTGTTCTGATTCTTTATTCTGTACAAAACTATATGCAAAGTGGATCTACTGGGCAGCATTAAATACATTGCTAATTAAATTGAAATGTTTTTTGTTTTTACCTCTGGGTCACTTTTTATAGCCTTTATTCCTCTACTGTCTCTCCCCTCCATTCTGTGTCTCCCTCTCATTGGCCTTTATTATGCTTCTGCTGAATGCTCTTTATCAGAGCGAGGGAGCTGCTCTATAAAGGTGGATTGCCAGGCAACAGAAGGTCAATCTCCCATTTAAATGGTCACAATGCCTGCAGTTTGAGAACAGAATAAACAAATCCGTGTGAAATATGCTCATTATAGCTCGTAAGGACAGTCAGTGATGGAGAACACCTTCACACCTCCTCATAGGGGCTTTTGTTATTGTCCTTGATGAATTCATTCAGTTAACACACACTAACAGAATTTAACTAACAGAAATGTGGCGCTTTTTTTGTTAAAGAACTTACTGACTGAATTCTTTACTTCAATAAGTTGTACAGTTGTCTACGCTGCCATTTTGCAGTGGGGTTACTTTTGTATGCGAAGTGTGTGGGTGTATGTAAACAGTGCTTAGTGTACCAGTTCGAAATAACCAGGTTTTATTTTTCAGTTTGTCATGACATGATTAAAAAGATTGATTTAAGTGCCCCTATTATGCTATTTTAAAGGTTCCTAATTTTCATTTGAAAGTCTCCTACAGTCGGTTTATATTCATCCAAGGTCAAAAAACAAAAACTAAATATACATTGCAGCATAATTTCTTTCCTCACAGTGTCTGAAACGGTTCGATAAAGGATCCGGTCTATCTAAACCCCTTGCTCAAATGACCCAGTCTGTTGTGATTGGTCTACCGCTTACAGCACGTGTTGGAAACTAAAAGCTCATTACCATATTTGAATTTCAGCTCCGGAGGCTTCCTCAGCTCTTGATACACAGTAAAATCCTTTGGAAGTGCATGCAAAGAGGATATGCTTTCACTGTGCAAAAAACAGCGTCTTTTCGACAACACGAACCAAACTCTTCCAGCCCTCAGCTGTGTTTGAGGGTGGGTCAAAGTAAACGTTGTTCGCAGGCAGCCATTGAAGAACATAGGAGGCCATTATGCAAATGTGTTACAAACCCACATAGGTTAGTGCAGGAAGTAAGACTGGAATTAGGTCTGACAACTCGTTTCAGGGAGCTCAGAATTGGTTCTTTCTTTTGGGAGACAATATGAGTTCAAATGCTAAAGTCGCTAAACGGCACCTGCGTCAAAAATGAGATAACGATATTGAGTGAATGCTCTCCGTACAGTACACGTTCATCAAATACTTCCGCTTCAAATCCGCTAAATCCCAGCGTCAGTCCATTCAACAATTGTTTTTTTGGCAGAAACCGTTAAACGCCACTTCCCTGGTCAGCAAAAGTCCATATGACTTCAAGATGAATGACGGCGTGTATGCGAGCCGGCTTTCAATTGCCACGCTGCAAGTTTTTATCATGTTTTCTCCATCGTTATAGTGGCAATGACAGAATTCCGCGAGTAGCAAGTAAGCACATCTCTATTCCTTGTGCTTCTGTAAAACTCCAACCCGTTCTCACTTCTAGGGCGTCAAAATCTGAGTCATGGTCAAGCGTCTTCCACATCACAACGAAGACGCTAAAGGAAGACGAAGACATGTCACATTTTTCGACGCACAGGGTGCTCCATTGATATCAATGAGAAACCTTTGGCATGGGCATGGGAATGTTATCGTCATGATGAAATTATATATTGGGTTATGATTTTGCCATCATGACATGTTGGAGTTGATTCTCAATTTAATCAGCCAAATAATTGTACATTTTATTTACAATTATTTTATTTACGCTATTTCGACACGTTTGAATCCCCATTCCATCCCTAAACCTACCCATTTGTGTATTATATGATATAAAATACAGGATATAACAGGCAGATACGACTGCATGCACAATTTATTCAAAAAATATTCCAAGTGTTCCGAGGCCAAACGACTGATTTGTGTGAAGAAAATCCACAAAAGCGATCAGCGTCTCCATCCTCTGAAGATCATGCACGCATTCAAATTTCAAAAATTGCCGGCCTGAAGAAACGTTATGTTAGATTTCATAGAGAAATTGCATTGGCTCTCGTATGTCTCGTGACCAAGCCTGTAGCAATCCTCTCAGAAACTGAAGCCTCCGTGCCTCGATCTTGCCGCAAACTTTTTTCTGGATTTTTGGGAGGAGATTGGAGCCTTGGCTTTAATTTCTACATTTCCATAACTGTTTATTTCACACCAACATAATGAATTGCTCTGCATCTGTGAGAGTGTGGGCGGGCTTTTGATATCGCACCTCTACTTCCTGCTCTCTACCGTGCAGATTCCGTTCCCGAGATCACTACTGCGCAGACTCTGTCCCAAATCTGCGCAAGATGTCAGCGCCATATTCAGACCTCCGGAGGCTTCAGTTACTTCAGCGGAAGCCAATGAAGTCGCGACTCCCATATTTTTTTACGGTCTATGCCCGTGACCAATTGCGTCATTACGTCAGCTTTGATTGTAAAATGTAATTTGCTCTCGTGTGTCTCGTGACCGATTGCGTAATGCTCAAGAGTCAGGTGTATCATTTGAATGAGATATGACTGACTGAGTGTGTGCGTGCGTTCACGGAGCGACGGGATCATCATTTCAGTGATTAAAACATTAAGATCAACTCTGTTCTTTACATGAAGATTTCGTATGAAGACTTGGAATGCAACATGAGTTAATACTTTTATACTGTTTTGGTCAGTTTTTGCAATAAATACCTGTGACTGTATATTTATTTGCCTGTTACGTGTTTTATATTGTTGAGAAGTGGGTAGGTTTAGGGTAGGAGTTGGGTTAGTTGCTCCAAAATATAAAAGTAGACTATAAATATTCATAAAATCATGTCTGCTTTTACAAATGCAAAGAATTAAATGTGTCTTGATCTGACGCATTGGGTAAACAACTGAAATCAACGTAGCAGGGCACATCGATATAGTGATGCCTAGGGGTGCCTTTAGCGTCTTCATTGTGACACGGAAGGCACTTGACCAGGCTTCAGATTTTGGACGCCTTGGGAGTGAGAATGGGTTGAAAACTCTGACAGAAAGGGACACATCACTTGCATCACAGCTCCCTCTACATTTTGAATTCTGCTTTCGTCATTTACATTGTTTCCAGTTGCACCTTTAGTGATTTTGCAACTGTTTACTATGTCTTGTTGTCCGAAGAGGTGGTTTTGGAAGAAAAAAAGCACACATGGACACACAAAAGACGGTTAAATTTGTTAAATACCAGTGAATGGACCAAAGTTACATTTTTGAAAATAAGACATTTCAAAAACTAACTAATAACCTTTTCATTGCGATTACAGTGAAATTACTGAACCTAAACATCTGAGTCATGGTCAAGTGTCTTCCACATCACAACGAAGACGCTAAAGGAAGACGAAGACATGTCACATTTTTCGACGCAGAGGGTGCTCCATTGATATCAATGAGAAACCTTTGGCATGGGACGGTTCAATTTGTTTCATAGGAGCCTGATAAAAAATGCTGATTTAAAAGAAACATGTCAGACGGACTTAGAGGTTTATGCATCTGAACTCTTCATATCTTAAGTTATCGTGCACTTTAATACTTGAAACTTTGCAGACCTCTTACATTCACAAACAGCTATATTTCACACTGCATGAAAGGTGGCATAGAGACATTTGCAATGTTTTATGGTAATACTTTCAAAATAAATAGATTAAATAGATCATGGGAAAAAAAACTGTTCAGATCTGTTCTAAATAAGTAATTATAGTTATTAGGATAGTTAATTATATAATTGTTTGGGTATTTTTGAACCAGCTAGAGTCTTGTCACTAGTTTGTATGCACTCCTTAGACTACTGTCCAAAGTGGCGTGTGATTAATTGGGGTCCTTCAGGGATGGCTGTTTTATCGATCGCCTGAATGCTTGACCAGCATCAGTACAGTCCCTGTGAGCAGAGTATTACTCTACCTATCAGAAATGGGGCTATTTAGCAAAAAAGAAATACTCAGAAGTAATCCAAAATTGATGTGAAATATTAATTACAATTTAGCTAAAATTGTAAAACCAGATTTGCATTTCCTAAAGTAAATAGCAGACCTTGCAAGTCATAGTTTGAGAAATAGGCCTATCAATGACGTGATGCCTTTACAGACACTGTACAGACACACAACCATACTGTTGTTTGAGGTCAACTTATTACGTTTGCGTGGTTTTTACATTCAAAAACATCGTAATGAATAACTAATAGACTATTTACTACCCTCGTTTTGAGCCTCTCTACTGGAATGCTTGGTTTTTATGGGCGTGCCGCACTAAAGACTTGGATGTAAACGCCCACTGCTATGATTGGATAACAGTTTTGCATAATAATGAGTTTTGGCTCCCCCGTCAGTACATGTGAGGAATTGTTTTGAAACGATTGTTTCAAACGATTCTGTGGTGAAATGAAGCGAAAAAACGTCCAATGTCTTATGCATGTGAGCTTGAACTTCATTAAAAATAAAATTCAACCACTCATTCCTAATTTTAGAATCCGAAGGAAGCTTATGCAGCAACTGTGTTCTTCCACAACCAGGCACAGCGCAATATTTTGCTATCTTCGGCATGCTTATTGCTCGGTAGTGCGATCAGTTTAGCTCCGCGAGTCGTGGGCGGGCTTGAGGCGGTGTTTCACCACATGATGACGTCAAGGGTTGGCATATTCTGAGATCGAGCATTTGCTGGGCTTGGTGTCAATAAAAGCTTTTCTTTGACTAACAAGGAAGTTTTCAGCTCCGAAACTTACAGGATATTCCTATATCACGATGAAATTTTATATATCAAAGGCTGAATGAAAGTTGATTTCTCAATTAAAGTACTCTTTGCATTATTTGGTAAAATTACAGCTTGATTAGACATGCCTCACAATAAAAAAATTATGTTCGCAAAACAGTCATAATTTATATAAGAATTGATAAATAGATTTAACTCAAATTCATACTTAGATTTTCATATTTTAGGGTTCGAAGTCTGGATAAAACAATACAATCTATACTAAAAACACTGAAAATCATTTTAATGTGACCTTTATTTATCAAAATGTTACTAGTTTCTTAGCAGTATAGACAGATGGATATGGAAACGGGGATAAACCTATAGATTTTGTATGATTCTTGTGCTTGTGTGCGAGTGTATGAGAGGTCATGGCTAAGGTGCATCTTTCCCATAAGATACTGATCAGTTCCCACCTAGTCTGAGTCATAAACTCTTTCTCTCTGTCTGTCTCTCAGTTTGTCTCTCCTACCACAACACCACAATGCTGAATCAACTTACAATCAGGGAAGCTGCAAGTCACGCACACGAGGCTTTGGAGTCTAAATCTGATAAATGAAAACAGTGACCTCTGTAATCCCTAGCAGACTTGAGTCTGAATCACATCAGTCTAGCCTTAAATACCCAGTGGTTGGAATCAACAAGTTTCAGGGTTTTTGTAACCAATGCACTTAACCAAAAACAAGTGAAAACTTTCCTTTCTTCCTTTTTTGCTTCATTGGAATTTTTTTTTTGTCATTGGAAATGAGCACCCTCCCAATGTGGCTTAAGTTCTAGCAAAGTCTATAGAGCATGCAGTTTTGGTTTCATAGCAAATGATAGTATCTGAAGACATTCTTTCCTACTGACTTTTATAAGTGAAGCCAGGTTGTGACCAGCGGGACTTACAGGTCACCCAGGAAGAGATTGATGGAAAGAATAAATCAAACGGTAGTCTAAAAGGTGGAAGAAACCCAAGGATTAAATGATGGAAGGGTGAAAAAATCCCATACTGGTTTGGTTGTCGGAGAGCGTGAATGCTTTTAAAGAGTGCTCGCAGGTGTTTTGATTCTTGTCATTTTTTTGTAGCTTTTAGAGTCGCGTTTGAGAGCTTTTCCAGTGAGAGCAAACCAGACGATGTGGCATGCTCTCGGGAGATTTGTAGTTTTGCTTTTCTGTCTGATATACACAGGTTGTTGAGACAGTCTTGGTCTATTTCAGTAAAACTGTAAATAGAGCAACTATTTTAGTGCCCTGTTTATGAGCTGTGTAAGATAAACAAGTGTTTATTTTAGGGGTCTAACACGTGCAGCGGGATTAACAGCGATGAACAGCAGCCCAGAGAGCTGGCGCACTGCTAAAAGATGTATTTGTTATAGTGTATACACATTCTCTTTCCATCATAACTGCACATGATTAATATGCTTTTTGCAACTCTCTTAAATATATCATACTCTTGTTTTAGTTAATTGCTTTGTTAATTTCAGAGGGATGATTCAGACGTCTGATTCACCAATTCATCTGAATAATCACAAATATTGTTAAGTAGCTGTTTGTTACATCATCTTGTTTGTAGCAAAGTAAATAATAATGGTTGCTTTCAGCCATTTGACCCGTCGAGGCATGGACTCCATTAGACCCCTGAAGGTGTGCTGTGGTATCTGGCACCAAGATGTTAGCAGCAGATCCTTTAAGTCCTGTACAGTTGTGAGGTGGGGCCTCCATGGATCAGACTTGTTTGTTCAGCACATCCCACAGATGCTCGGTTGGATTGAGATCTGGGGAATTTTGAGGCTAAGTCAACACCTCAAACTCGTTGTTGTGCTCCTTAAACCATTCCTGAACCATTTTTGCTTTGTGGCAGGGCGCATTATCCTGCTGAAAGAGGGCACAGCCACTAGGGAATACACCATGTACACCGTTTCCATGAAAGGGTGTACATGGTCTGCAACAATGCTTAGGTAGGTACAATGCTTAGGTAAGTAACATCCACATGGATGGTAGGACCCAAGGTTTCCCAGCAGAACATTGCCCAAAGCATCACACTGCCTCCGACAACTTGCCTTCTACCCATAGTGCATCCTGGTGTCATGTGTTCCCCAGGTTAGCGACACGCTTTCTTGGACCCCTTTTGATAGATACTGAACACTGCAGACTGGGAACACCCCACAAGAGCTGCAGTTTTGGAGATGCTCTGACCCAGGCGTCTAGCCATCACAATTAGGCCCTTGTCAAATTCGCTCAAATCCTTACGTTTGCCCATTTTTCCTGCTTCTAACACATCAACTTTGAGGACAAAATGTTCACTCACGCATACTTAGTGTATAACTTCTGTATGATGATTTGCAGATAGAGAAGCGAAATAGAGTTAAAGGGTTAGAATAGATAAACTCCCGACTTCTATCATCTAACTGCTTGAAATAAACGACTGTAGCTCATATTGTACATATTGTATCCACATGCATTTAGGTATCACATGATAACTAAATTAATCTTCTGTCTTCAAGTCTTTGTTGAAGTTTTGTGTGGGTTTCCTGCTAATTGGTGACTAACTGTCAAGTCTTACCATACACCCTCTTTCTCTCTCACACACACAGAGACAAACATAACATTCACAAACAACACACAACAACCTTTCCCACACCAGAAAGCTGTCAGATAAGCCAATCCCTGACAGCTTCGCATTGCACAGCATGAAACCTGTGAATGTGAAGGCTAAACTTGAGTATTTGAGAGCGAACAGGTCTTGCCTGGAGAACGTTTGAGAAATTCCAGAAATGGTGATTCAGCCTGTAATCACTTTGGATGATGGCAATTATTCTCTCAGACATCATTGCTGTTATTGAGCATGCCAGGGTGGTGATTGCGAGCTGATAACTGTATTACCATGAAAGAGAGTTGTGACAGAGGGTGATTTTTGTTCTTGGTCTTGTGGCTGTTAATGAGATCATGACTGTTTTTGGCATGGACGTTGTTTTCCATCCCACACATAAAGCTTTACTGTTTGTGTTCTTCATTTCAGAGCTGGCAAAATACTGCATAAAATGCTTTTAAAATAAACAAATATGCTTGCTGACTTGGATGATGTGATTTTTTAGGATTTATTGGATGATTTCCTCAGGGAGGAAGAAAAGAGTGCAGGATGGGAGAGAGATAGAGAGAATTATGAGAGTTTGGACAAATCTACATGTGTTCACACGTTCATCTGTACTTAAGGAAAGGGATGGGCAGATTGATTAAAATATTATTTAAAATACTGAAACTATTGTATTGAGAGACTATTATATTACATTATGTTATATTATATTATATTTATTATATTATATTGATTTACTTTTATGTTAGATGCAATTAATCGAGATTTAGTCGTGTGTGTGTGTGTGTGTGTATACATTCATGCATATACAGGTGCTGGTCATATAATTAGAATATCATCAAAAAGTTGATTTATTTCACTAATTTCATTCAAAAAGTGAAACTTGTATATTATATTCATTCATTACACACCAGCACCTGTATATTATATATTTAACTGTATACATTCACGCATATAAACTCATCTAAAAGATTATTAGGAACACCTGTTCAATTTCTCATTAATGCAATTATCTAATCAACCAATTACATTGCAGTTGCTTCAATGCATTTAGGGGTGTGGTCCTGGTCAAGACAATCTCTTGAACTCCAAACTGAATGTCAGAATGGGAAAGAAAGGTGATTTAAGCAATTTTGAGCGTGGCATGGTTGTTGGTGCCAGACGGGCCGGTCTGAGTATTTCACAATCTGCTCAATTACTGGGATTTTCACGCACAACCATTTCTAGGGTTTACAAAGAATGGTGTGAAAAGGGAAAAACATCCAGTATTCGGCAGTCCTGTGGGCGAAAATGCCTTGTTGATGCTAGAGGTCAGAGGAGAATGGGCCGACTGATTCAAGCTGATAGAAGAGCAACTTTGACTGAAATAACCACTCGTTACAAACGAGGTATGCAGCAAAGCATTTGTGAAGCCACAACACGCACAACCTTGAGGCGGACGGGCTACAACAGCAGAAGACCCCACCGGGTACCACTCATCTCCACTAAAAATAGGAAAAAGAGGCTACAATTTGCACAAGCTCACCAAAATTGGACAGTTGAAGACTGGAAAAATGTTGCCTGGTCTGATGAGTCTCGTTTTCTAGAGTCGAGTCAGAATTTGGCGTAAACAGAATGAGAACATGGATCCATCATGCCTTGTTACCACTGTGCAGGCTGGTGGTGGTGGTGTAATGGTGTGGGGGATTTTTTTTTGGCACACTTTAGGCCCCTTAGTGCCAGTTGGGCATCGTTTAGATGCCACGGCCTACCCTGAGCATTGTTTCTGACCATGTCCATCCCTTTATGACCACCATGTACCCATCCTCTGATGGCTACTTCCAGCAGGATAATGCACCATGTCACAAAGCTCGAATCATTTCAAATTGGTTTCTTGAACATGACAATGAGTTCACTGTACTAAAATGGCCCCCACAGTCACCAGATCTCAACCCAATAGAGCATATTTGGGATGTGGTGGAACGGGAGCTTCGTGCCCTGGATGTGCATCCCACAAATCTCCATCAACTGCAAGATGCTATCTTATCAATATGGGCCAACATTTCTAAAGAATGCTTTCAGCACCTTGTTGAATCAATGCCACGTAGAATTAAGGCAGTTCTGAAGGCGAAAGGGGGTCAAACACAGTATTAGAATGGTGTTCCTAATAATCCTTTAAGTGAGTGTATATTTAACTTTTATGTTAGATGTGATTAATAGCAATTGATTGATTTTTGACAGTACTAATTATAATGGCCTATTTCGTGTTTATCATTTTATTCAGTCCTCAGAAATCGAAACACTTTCAATTTATTAGCAGAACATCTATTAGTAATCTTGGTATCAGATTTAATTTAATTGTATATTTCGGTAAGGTCTCATTTGTTAACATTAGTTAATGTTTTAACTAACAATTAACCATGAGCAAGGCATTTGTTACTGTATTTGTTCATCTTTGTTAATGTTAGTTAAACAATGAACGACTGTATTTTTTATTACGTTAGTTAATACAACTTTTTATTTTAAGCGTAACTTTTTGCACTCTAGCGGTTAATAAACAGAACTACATGCATCTTGCGGAAGAACATTGCAGCCGGAGCTACTTCTCTCTGTTTATGTCTATGGCGAGTCACACAGGGACTGTGCTCCTCCGCAGCGGTTCCTACCAGACCGGTCTGAAATAGTCCCACTATAAACACTTATTATAAGTGTACCATAATGATTCAGGGTAGGACAAAAACACAGTTTGGAAAATGGATTCATGTTGGACATTATATATTTTTTGTAAATCTTTAACACAAAAGAAGTTACGGACAGCAGCTTTAATAATGTATTAGTAAATGTTAAAATCAACATTAACTAAGATTAATGAATGTTATCAATGGACTTTTGAATATTAAATTGTGATTAAACATTTTAGTCTCGGAGCTAAACATTCAATGTGCTTTCAGTTAGTGATAACAGTGTAACTCTTTACCATCATTACATTTGTTTTGCTGAATTTTCCACAAAATAAGAGCAGAAAATGTGAAAGTAGTTCTTCTGGGCATACTTATGAGTGTATGGAAAGTCTTATGCTGTTAGGACCATAGAGTCTCATTCTCTATTGTTTTAGAGTCGACAAGCCTTCAGTGTCATCCACACCTCACAAAACACTCAAGGCCTTCTCCTCCACAAGAACAATCACCTTTATTCTCACCAAGGATAGGCCGCACATTGTCTATTGTTCTGTGTAACAACAAACTCATTAGGCCGCAGAATCATTTGCTTAAGGAGTTGTGAGACTGTCTGAGAGCCTGCAGTATTGCCACAATGGAATTGGTGGAAAATTTGACAGGAGTGTTAATTTGCTTTGATGTGTGGATGAATTTGAGTTTTTTTTAGCAGAACCTTCTTCTTTGGTTCAAGATACCCTTTACTCCTGTGGTCATGTGTTATTATATAAGACGTACCAGTTTAGAAAAAGCTACTCAAGCTACTTAGCAAGTTGAGTAAAAAAAAACTTTTAAGTTCAAAATTAACTTTTGAGGTTTGACTGTTTAATTTATGTTGTAGAAGAAAATGTGAAAGTTTCTTCAACTTAACCACAGAGCTTGTCTGTGCATAAATCGTAACTGCTTTTCTAAAAACCCATAGTAAATTCATGAGGGAATCCCATGGCGAATTAGCCTTCGGATTGGCCTACAAATTGCCATCATGACCGAACAGCTCTATAGAGAGGGGAAAACGCAGAGCTACAGGGAGTTTATGAAGGGTAAAAACAAGGGAGAAAAAGACTAATGATAAAAAGAGAGAGATTAATGTAAAGGGCATTGAAGACAGAGACAGGGTGATTGCGGGCTAAAGGAAAGAGATATTACAGAGCTACATAACTTTTCACCCAGACAGGATCAGGCAAGGTTAGTGCTGAAGTCAGCAGCACAGAGGAATTCTGGGTAATGGGAGGAGGAGAAGCTTTTAATGTGATATAAAGATACATGCTGTACCCAATTCACATACACTCTGTCCTAAATAGTAAAATTAGCATCTAACCTGGTGAAAAAATATTTATTCTATGTTATCCACATTTGATTTAATCTGCGACAGCATTGTGAACTTTTATAAACCTACGTTTGGTCTTTAAGTTTTAAATGCATCATTATGCAAACACGTCAAGAGAGTTCTTCGCATGAAAGACCTACAACTGGCAGATCAACGTGCTACTGCATTTTTCTCCATTACAGTAGGAAATCCAATTAAATTAAATGTGGAGGATTTTAACTGTGGCGGGGCAGTCATGACCGGAATGACCCAAAGCTTGCCTACTATTCTGCTACACCCTTCTTCACAAAAACAGTACATAATATTAGGGCATAGTACAGGTGAATTGGGATGCAGCAACAGTCTTGTCAGCACCAAGACAGACTCAATATCTCACATGCGATTGGCTGTCTATTTAGCTTCCTGATAAGACACTGTTGGCTCAACAATGAAACGGACATGTGACTGTACTGTTGTTGCTTCCTCTCATGATCTCTCTCTTTCTTTTCCAGCTCTCACAGAAGCTTATGTGACCAAAACTGCAGTAGACTCTTACCGCGACTCGTCCATCATCCGGAAAAATCCTTCATCTGATGCTTCTCTTTCCATGGCCAGCTTCATCATCATCATCCTCGCTCTGGGGCTGCAGTGGCCCTTCATCTGAAAGGCCACAACCACATACACACACACAAAGATCATATGCACACACGGATGAACATCATAAAGAAATGTCAGGCTCTTATTCCCCCCTAAAATCAAAGGAAAAAAGAAAGTATGTATTGCATAACTAAAATGATGCATTTTACAAATTTGCCATTATATTTATTTAATTTGAAACGAAATCCTGACAGTTTAAGCAAAAAGTGAGAATGTTTTTTCATTCGCATTACTGTAATACAACAAAGTAAATCATATGGTCAGAATTTTTGGCACCCTTGGTAAATCTGCATTGAAAATCACATTATGAAATAAATGCAAAACACGTTGGCCACAATTATTGGCACACTGGAAGGTCTTATGAGTTAAACAAATTCCCATTCATATTTAAATTTTTTAGCACACCAGGGTGACTAGGGACATGAAATTGTCCAGTCATGACCTCTTGTTTCACAGGAGTATAAATATGAGGAAAAGGCCAAATTCCCTTAATTCATTCATCGGGATGAGTAAAACCAAAGAATAGAGTTCTGAATTCTGAAATGGCTGAAGCATTGAAAATTCCCATCTCCACCATCAGAGCAATAATTCATTTAGTCACAAGTCAGCAATCAAGTCACAATCAACTAAAGATGTTACAAATGTGCCTGGAAGTGGATTGTCTCTATATTGTCTTAACAGTGCATTGCGAGGAGGATAGTTCGAGTGGCCAGAAATTAGTTGAGTCTTGGGTTCAGAAAGCTTAGAAATAATATCCAACAGCCCCTACATCACCACATGTTGTTTGGGAGCGTTTAAAAAATAAATCCTCCTCGGTCATCCAAAAACAAACTCCAGCATATTAAGTTGTCTTCAAACGGGACCGGATTCTATGGTCAGATGAAACTAAAAATGAGATTTTAATGCAGCAAACCCACTAGAAAGGTTTGATGTAAGCAGGGATAAAACATACCACATGCCCACGGTTAAATATACCACTGGATCTTTAATGTTGTGGGCCTATTTTTTTGCTGGAGGTCCTGGACATCTTGTTCAGATACATGGTATGATGGATTCTAGCAAATACCAACAGATTAAAAAAATCAAAACCTGACCACCTCTGCTAATAGATTACAATAGATTGTGGTTGGATCTTTCATCAGGACAATGATCCAAAGCAAACGTCAAAAACACAAAAATGGGTCACTGGGCACAATATTTAGGTTCTGCCATGGCTGTCCCAGTTCCCTGACCTGAACCCTAAAGAAAACTGAAGAGGAGAAGCAACAATATGGACCTGGGAATTTGAAGGATCTGGAGAGATTTTGTATGCAGGAATGGTCTCTGATCTCAGGCATTAGGAGAAGAGTCAGAGCTGTTATCCTGGAAAACAGAGGTTGCAAAAAGTATTGAATAAAGTTATGAGAAATGGTGGAGAAAACCATTTATTTCATAATGGGATTTCCCCCCATTTTCAATAATTTCACTTCAATAAAAGATTAGATTTTTATGATTAAAAATAAATAAATAAAAGATCAAAAAGGATTAACAATGCATATTTATATATATCATATATATATATATATATATATATATATATATATATACATTTATTACAGTAGGCTAGTAAGAATTGTTGAATTGGAGTTAATTTTCATGGAAATACTGTCATAATGTAAAAAAAGAAAGAAATAATATTAATAAGTGTTATGGTCTTAATGCAAAATCTAATTTCTTTTTTCTTTCTTTTGATTTTGGGGTGACACATGTCCTGGGCATTTCCTGACAGTTCATATGAGGTTCCATACACTGTATCCCTAAAAAAACACTTTGCAAGGTTGTTTTATGATGTTCCCAACCTTCTGTGACAGCCCCATTTTTGTGGAAGACTCTGGCAGGGAGACTAGCAGAGCTCTCTGGGATTTAAGTGTTAACAATCTCCACAGCATTATTGTATCTGAACTGTTATCATCACTGACTGGGACTGTGGAATGCATGACAAAATATGTGCATCTGTGGAAACATCGCTCATGACCACACAACAAAAAAGAAAACAGAAACTGTCTGCACTCTGCACAATCAGCAAGGGATATTACCACCATACACATTATTGAATGAAACTATGAATATGCACATTTAGTATGTATATAGTTTGAACTGGCGCTGAATTTATAGGACAACGAATGTTTAACTAAAGTATCACACAAACATTTTTTTTGATATATATTTCATCAGCTCTAACGACACAGTATTGGGGCTTTGCTGTTAGCTCGACTCCCATGGCTTTAAAGGGCTCGAAACATCCCTTTAATACTTAACATATTTTTTAAATCCTGCATTTACCTCCCCAGTGTACCGCCTTTCTAAGAAAACATTTAACTTAATGCTGTACAGGTATTAAACATATTTGATACATACATGTCATTTGGAGTATACTCGATCAGTTTCATGAGATTCAAATGTGATCGAATTACATATTTAAAATTGCACTAAACTTACTTTAAAAATGTTTTGTTTGTTTTTTCCCTCTAAAAGCGTGATGCAGGTTTGCGTGAATGTTCTGCCATGTTTAATGAATAAGTTTAATGAATAATGAAGTAAAAAATAGGCTGTTAAAAACTCGACAGATATGCAGAATGCCTTTCTTTTATAAATAATGAACTTAAAGCAAAGCAATGCAAGAGGTTTAGAAATGCCAAATATTTTCTATAATAGCTTCCTTTAGCAATGTGTTCATAGCAACATTAAAAAAAAAAACATTTTTATTTCCTATTGTATGTTAACTTTGTAAAGAGTCAGTATTAAAACAAAGAGGGTCTAATGAGACTGTAAACATTTTTTATGTTAAGCTTTTGTTTCTGATTGCACATGAATTGCTATTTTTGATTTCTCTCATATCTCTCTGATGTTGGTTCTATAATGTTTTTATATGAACGTTCGCAAATCTTCATACATTCTTAAACATTTGCAAACCAACCGTTCAGCCTCAAATAACACAGATACGCTCAGAGTGCGAATTATGCAGGGTCTGGATTGATGATGATAACCACACAAATTTGAGAAAACAAGGGTTCGGGTTTCTACCTTGTGGTTGCTTTTACCTGACGAGGTAAGTATTGCAACATTATAAGTGATTTCCATTAGGTCCAATATTGGGTTGTACATTATTTATCTTTTTATCATAACTTCACATATCACAGATATACAGTGGGGAGAACAAGTATTCGATACACTGACGATTTTGCAGGTTTTCCTACTTACAAAGCATGTAGAAGTCTGTCATTTTTTATCATAGGTACACTTCAACTGTGAGAGACAGAATCTAAAACAAAAATCCAGAAAATCACATTGTATGATTTCTAAATAATTCATATGCATGTTATTGCATGACATAAGTATTTGATCACCTACCAACCAGTAAGAATTCCGGCTCTCACAGACCTGTTAGTTTTTCTTTAAGAAGCCCTCCTGTTCTCCACTCATTACCTGTATTAACTGCTCCTGTTTGAACTCGTTACCTGTATAAAAGACACTTGTCCACGCACTCAATCAAACAGACTCCAACCTCTCCACAATGGCCAAGACCAGAGAGTTGTGTAAGGACATCAGGGATAAAATTGTAGACCTGCACAAGGCTGGGATGGGCTACAGGACAATAGGCAAGCAGCTTGGTGAGAAGGCAACAACTGTTGGCGCAATTATTAGAAAATGGAAGAAGTTCAAGATGACGGTCAATCTCCCTCGGTCTGGGGCACCATGCAAGATCTCACCTCGTGGGGCATGATCATGAGGAAGGTGAGGGATCAGCCCAGAACTACACGGCAGGACCTGGTAAATGACCTGAACAGAGCTGGGACCACAGTCTCAAAGAAAACCATTAGTAACACACTACGCCGTCATGGGTTAAAATCCTGCAGCCCACGCAAGGTTCCCCTGCTCAAGCCAGCGCATGTCCAGGCCCGTCTGAAGTTTGCCAACGACCCTCTGGATGATCCAGAGGAGGAATGGGAGACGGTCATGTGGTCTGATGAGACAAAAATAGAGCTTTTTGGTCTAAACTCCACTCGCTGTGTTTGGAGGAAGAAGAAGGATGAGTACAACCCCAGGAACACCATCCCAACCGTGAAGCATCATTCTTTGGGGATGCTTTTCTGCAAAGGGGACAGAACGACTGCACCATATTGAGGGGAGGATGGATGGGGCCATGTATCGCGAGATCTTGGCCAACAACCTCCTTCCCTCAGTAAGAGCATTGAAGATGGGTCGTGGCTGGGTCTTCCAGCATGACAACGACCCGAAACACACAGCCAGGGCAACTACGGAGTGGCTGCGTAAGAAGCATCTCAAGGTGCTGGAGTGGCCTAGCCAGTCTCCAGACCTAAACCCAATAGAGAATCTTTGGTGGGAGCTGAAAGTCCGTATTGCCCAGCGACAGCCCCGAAACCTGAAGGATCTGGAGAAGGTCTGTATGGAGGAGTGGGCCAAAATCCCTGCTGCAGTGTGTGCAAACCTGGTCAAGAACTACAGGAAACGTCTCGGTTACGTATGTAACCCTCATTCCCTGAAGGAGGGAACGGAGACGTACGTCGGAACTGACCGATGAAGGTCAGTTCCGACGTACGTCGAAAGGGAACGTATGATTTCTGTAATTGCAAACAAAGTTTTTTTGTACTAAATATTACGTTTTGTTTTTCTGATGTATCAAATAATTGTCATGCAATAAAATGCAAATGAATTACTTAAAAATCATACAATATGATTTTCTGGACTTCTACATGCTTTGTAAGTGGGCAAACCTGCAAAATCAGCAGTGTATCAAATACTTGTTCTCCCCTCTGTATGTCATTTAAACAGCTTTTAAGATGGTGAACTTTTGGCTAACTATGCTCAGAACACCAAAAGGCATTTGGGATTGCATGAGATGAACCTAAAATTCTGGTATTATTTAATCAACTTCACCCTCACGATTTTGTTCAAAAATGTACCTTTGTTTTCAGCAGAAGAAAGAAAGTCATACAGGTTTGAAACGACGTGAGGGTGAGGTAAAAATGACAGAATTGGTGAATTGTTCAGAGTAATATCACACTCTGTAACTATAACAATTCCTTTCCATTTAAAAAAAGGTAATTGTGTAATTCGCACCCTGAATAGAGTTAATGCAAATACAAAACTGATGTTTTTACGCAGCTGCAGTACAAATGTCATTTCTGTGTATGGCTGTAAAATGAATTGCGATTACAGTTTGTTTGCTGTGTTTTATTTGTTTGTTCATGTTTTGGTTGGTACAATTGAACACATATGGCTCAGTGAATTAAGCTACTGAAAAACTCAGATATACACAGCGCATATAGAAAGTTGGATAAAAAGCTAATAAACTGATTCTCTGCTCATTTCAGAAAATTTCATGTTGAAATGTTTCATGTTGTCAGTTTCTCAACACTTTTACACCGTGTCTACACCAGATGTGAGCAACGTAAAGTGACAAAAGCAAATAGAACCCATTATTGTCCATGATGCTGTCTAAACTGGATGCAACGCGACACAACATATTCCTGGCGGTAAACTGATGCCCTGTTCTATTTCTGACGTACTCTAGGCGCTCGTGTTCCTTCAGATACAGAGGACAAATGGATTTGCAATGCTGGAAGTCGTTTTGTCGCTTCTAGCTGTTGTGGCACGACGCAACAATGGTCGTGTCCGGTTTAGACACGGTGCAACTCTCTATGGTTGATTAAACTTTCAAAATATCAAAGAAACATATCAAATAAATCAAAAAATTCTGTTGAGGACATCTAAATACGGGGCTTTAAAAAGTAATTGAATTATTTCAAAACAAAATAATTGGTAAATAGAAACATACCTGTCTCTGGTCTTCTGAAAGGCCCTCATTGGATCTAAAGAAGAACTTTTTCTAGAAAATCAGTGGATCTGTATCATTAATAATATATTTTGGTGGTTTGCTTGACGATGTGAGTACAGGACTCTTTTACTTTAATGATAGACATTTTTTTAATTTGCCTAAAACATGTGGAGCTATTCCTATACGTTTTGTCACCTTTGATACTAGGGGCTGAGGTGGGTCAGACCCCGCATATTTTAAGTCTGCTCCTATGCGGCTTTGCGTCTTTACACAGAATTTTGAGCAGACAGAGCCGCTTTAGAGCCGCCTTAACTCGGCTGCGTAAAGATGCCACTAGACATGCTTCTGATTAAATGGGTCAAAATCTAACAAGATGATTTGAACTAGTCAATAGAATATTATTGGATATGCTGAAAACCAAATGTTTTCTTTTTATACAATGCTTACCCAAAAAGATCATCCTGTCTGTTAGCCTGGGGAAACCCAGACAACTTCCGGCAAATTTAGATTTGCTCTGCAAGTAGTCTGGCAAAGAGCCCATTCAAGCCCATTTCTAATGCCTAGAAATCGAGGCACCAATCAGAAACGTTGGGGCGGGCTTTACACGATGACGACAGCGCAGCGACGTTGAAGCAGATTTGCCGCCGTGGAGCATCACTCGTTCGAATCAGCTATCGAGTCTGTTTTAAGAGATTTAAACTTTTCCTTTTCGTTAAAACCCGAGCAAAGAACAACATTCGAAGCCTTCATATCTAAAAAAGATGCGATCGCTGTCTTACCGACTGGATTTGGCAAAAGTCTGATTCCAGCTTGTTCCTTTGGTGGCTAAACGAATGGGTCTTAGCAAGAGCCCTCTGGTAGTGTTAATGTTTCACAAAATATAGTTTTAAGTCCTTTTCAGGCGAGAATGTAGTTGTTTAACCCCTTAACTGTCACCCCCCTTTTTGAGAATACACATGAAAATGCACTATCCAAACTTAAAGGGCTGTAATTCAAGAATGCTTTGGAATATAGACCTAAGTTTGGTCTTGTTTTAAAGCAGACACTCGGCAGATTATTTCTTAAGTGCAATACAAAGCAATTCAAAATAAGAAAGTATGAAAAAGTCATGGAAGTTTAAATTTACTGTAAATAAAAAATACTGTACTAAACATTTTTTTATTTTATATAAAATATATATTTTACAAAAATGTTTTAATCTTAAATTACTATAAAATCACAGCCATATGTCTAACCAAGTTGTGTTCCAAATTTGAAGTTGATATCACAAAAATTGAAGTTCCCATGAGATTTTGTTTAGGCACTGTCCCAAAAATAGCCACCGGGAGTCATTGAAATTCCATTGATTGTTTTTTTTTATGCATTTTCCTGTAATTTTCTGTCCAAATGTCACTTCCATCACAAAACAGTCACCAAATATGGAACCTTGAGACTCAGACCTTTCCGACGATATGTGTTTTGTCAAGATTAGAAAAGATTTTGATTATAAAGTATATAAAATAAATGTTGTAATATGAAACATGACACCGCCCACTAGGGGAGGAGCCTGCTAAAAGAATTTAAAGTACCATTTCCATGGTAACGCAATGTCCACAGGATGAATTTTGAGTTCGTAAGCTTTCGAATGATACCTAATTTATGATAATTACTAAAACATATGATATGAAAAAAAAGGTGATCAAAAAAAGAGTGCCAGGTGTCCCGTTAGCGGGACGGTGACAGTTAAGAGGTTAAAGCTCAAATCTGTGGTTTATTTATAAAGAGAGCACCTTTTTGAAAATTTGATCTGCCGTTTTCGGAGTTGTGAGCTCCAGTGGACCAGCGGCGCTCAATCACTCATTAACCCCACCGAGAACACCGTTTCCTCGGCCAGTCCTTCAGCCGTCTGCCGCTGGCTCTGATGTCTCTGTAGTGGTTAAACATAAGATATGATTTGTCTCGTCTTGTGTAGATCTAACGGCTGATCTTTGCTCTCATTAATCTATAATTTGTTCCCTGACAGATCGTTTTGTCTGAGGGCAAAGTGAAGTTTCATAACTTTATATTTTTAAGCTATTAAACTTTACCGTTGTAGTCTCCTAGCGCTGACTTTGTTTGACTGAATTGCTTTATTTATTGTATAGCTTCTTATACCTTTTACTTATACTTTTATAATTGCTGTTGATCACACATAAACTGACATTTAACAATGTCGTGTTTTATGTCATTTTTCATTTATTACAGTGATAATCATAGCCTATATTATGCACACATTAATGTGTTTTAAAAAAAAAAAATGTAAACGAAAAGAGGCTGGGTTTTTTATATTTCGTTTTGTTATAAACATGCATTGAAGATAATATGCATTGCCTGCACTACATTTGTGTGGCTATAATATGTTTAATATTTTTTTTAATGAAAATTAAAAGGGGTAGAGTGGTGTTTTATTATATTTTGAGTGATACTGTCAAGAACGCTGCTTGTCCATTAGCAGAGTAGGCAGACTATTAACTAAATGGCGGCAGGGATTCCCCCGAGGGGAAGCGCTTAGGGAAGTTTGCAAGTGCGTGTCTAAAACTGGAGCAGCATACAATGTTTCTCCGTCGCTCTGCATACGTCATCTCCCTCATCGCTCTGATTGGTTTTAGGTCTATCCAATTGCGCCGAGAGGTATTTGAGCGACGCCCGCTGGTGACGCCCCTTTGGAAATGATTTGTCTATGAAGCTTTGCCAGACCATAACTCAGTTACTACTGAGAATGGTCTGGTTTTAACCAAGCTACCTGTCTGTACTTGTGTGGTTAAAATATTGTAATGTCTCTTTTTAGATGTTTTTGAATAAGCTTGAATGTAGTGAGATGATGGTTATCACAGTTTATATCTGTCATTGAATGGACCTCATCATATTGAATGTACAAAGTCATGAATTGCTGCAGAGCTTTTACTTGTCATCTGTCTGGAGAACCAGATGCTTTTATGGAACCTAAGACCTCATTTTTTCTCTTAAATGTGTAAAAACCGAGTCCTACTTTCCTTCCATCCATTTTGAGTGTAGCTTTGAGAAGCGATTGAAACATTTTTCTGCAGTTGAGGTCTGCACAGAAGTTGATGAGTCATAAATGTGAGCCCACACAGTGTGGACACGTGATTATTTTTAGACTTTCATTGGCACAGTATTTCAAATGCATCTTCAAGTTCAACTTTGGACAGTATTCTCACAAAGTCATAAAGTTTCCTTATATGCTGAATCATTTTAAATAATCTGTTAAAATCAGTGTTGGGCAAGTTACTTTTAAAAAGTAATTAATTACAGTTACTAGTTACTTCTTCCAAAAAGTAACTAAATTAGTTACTCAGTTACCAATTTTAAAAGTAACTAGTTACTTAAGAAAGTAACTATTGCGTTACTTTCAAGTAAAATTTTATTTTAAATGCTCAAATGTGACCCCACCTCTACCCCTCTTTAACGGAACTTAAAATACATGTGCATGTTCAATTATTTATGATAAATCTGAATATTATAATGAAATGGACACTTAATACAATACATTATTAACAGAAACATATATACATATACTTCCATTTAGAGAAGGCTACTTTTGGATTATTTGGGCTCGTCGCCATACCTGTCTCTCGTTGACTGACTGGCTTGTGTTGTTCCTTCTTGTGTGTCCTGTCCTGTCCGACTATGCGTTATTATGATGAGTCGTTCGCAATTCATGAGCATTACTAATGATGGGTCGTTCGCGAATGACCGTTAGTGATGATGGATCGACTCGTTCGCGAATGAGCTTTTGATGGGTCGTTCGCGATTCGCTCTTTTAGGTGAACGTCGCATAAGGTGAATTGCTCGCATATCTGAAGAGTCGACTCTATTTTTTACAAATTTAGCCTATAGAAATTCAATAATTATGTAATAAAAATTGAAATATTATAGTCAAAGTCATTTAAAGAGCCGTTTGTGAGCCAAAAGAGCCGGCTCTTTTCAGTGAGCTGAGTCAAAAGAGCCGAATGCCCATCACTACTATGCGTGCTTTCGAACACCCGCCCAACTCTACCTCTGATTGGCTTACAATTTAAATTGTACTCTACCTCAGCCAATCGTCAGAATGTATGCGCTTGTCTCGTGCTCTGCCCACTAACCAAGGAAGAACAGTAAAAAAAAATATTTGCCTCTCGCTCAGAGATCTAGTTGGTCTGATGAAAAAAAAACAGCTTTATCAGTTATAGTAACGCGCCGCATTTTTTGGCAGTAACGGTAACGGCGTTATTAAGATGAGAAGAGTAATCAATTAGATTACTCATTACTGGAAAAAGTAATGCCGTTAGTAACGGCGTTATTTATAATGCCGTTATTCCCATCATTGGTTAAAATACAATTGATTTATAAATAAATCAAGCATTTAAGCCTTTAGATGAAAAGGTTTAAAATAATAAGAAAGTTTTTGTCAAATTTGTTGTTTTCAATAGATGTGTCCCAATTCAGAGGCTGCATCCTTCTAAGACTGCATTTGATGGCCGAAAGTGTCAAAATGTTTTCACAAAAGTGTTTTCGTCAATCCGATCACAAGTGAAAAACACTAAATACAGATGTTTTGGTGTGTTTTATTTGTTTGTTTATGTTTTGGTTGGTACAATTGAACACATATGGCTCAGTGAATGAAGCTACTGAAAAACTCAGATATACAAGCGCATATACAAAGTTGGCCATAATTGCCATTATTGTCAAAACGTTTTGAGCTTGACCACTTCCAGAGATAATCGAAAACGCATTCGACCGGTTTGCTTTTGTAGTGTAAACGCTCATGTGGGCGAATGTGTTCAAACAGCCACAAAAGACTGCCTGCTCTCCCCCTATTGACCTAATGTGTAAACATTATGGGAAGCACGCTAGCCAGACGGGATTTAAACTTTGTCGGCTGAAGACCCATGTTTGGTTTGAAGACCAAAAACATACCAAGTGTAATTTTCTCTCACCATTTCTGATTTCTAACACGCTCACAGCGTTCAGCATGGTCTCGCGACTATACGAGCAGAAACGAAAGCATGTTTTTCTGTCGTCTCTGGTCACATTCATATGTAAATTGTGTGAGCTTATTTCGTCTGTTAGATCTCCTACATTTACCCTCCCATAGACCGTCCCCTCAAAGAAAACAGGACAGAAGTGGTCAAAAGTAGACAAGAGATGGATTAAAACACCAGGTGTAAACGAGAATGTGTCCGCCTTGTCTACTTGTGATCTGATCGACCAAAACGCATCTTAATAACAGGTGAAATCAGGGCCTTTGGTTCCATCGAATGCGGCCAACCAACCCTATCTTAGGTAGCTAATTCGTACAAATTCGTATGACCTCACAAATTAATTTGTACGATTTGTCTATATTGCAGTGATGGGTAGGTTTTAGGGGCGGGGTTAGGGGTAGGTCACTCGTACGAAATCATAAGAATTGACCAACTTGTTAAATACGAATGAATTAGCAAAAAATTTGGTCGTAGGAATTAGCCACCTCATAAAATACGTTCGAATTGTCGTGAGATCGGGTTAGGCCAACATATGCGTCCTTCATTTTGCGGCCGCGAAGGATGGAAAGATAGATCTTTCGCAGCCTAGCCTATCCCAAGATTCATTGTGCTTCGGCAGGATTTACCCAATTAAATGCAAGTATTGGGGTTCAACTGACTCAAATAGCTAATGAAACAAATGTAAAAATAAATTAATAAATAAAGTGGCTCAAATGTGCTATCTTATAGATATATTATACTCTTTATTATGTACATAAATGGACCATGGTGAACATGTTTGTGGACAGGTTGTGAACCGTGTTTTGTTTTCAGACAGTTGAATGTAATTTTCAAAAAGGTCCAGTACAAACGTTACTGCCGCTCATCAACGTCAGCTGTCACAAGAGCAATCCACAATAGACTAGAGCGTTCCATTTAACAACGTTCGGTTCAACTTTCGTCAACTTCAAAGGCATGGCCTATGAAGTCTGAAGGATGCATCCTCTGAATTGGGACACAGCTAATGTGTTCAACGTTTGGTAGTGTCCTTAAAGGAACTTCCCTTGTACTCCATTTGGCCTTAATTTAAGGTAATAATAATTTTAAAAGACATTTATGCTTAAAATAAACATACCCTAAATGACGCTGTTTGACATTTTTAGAATTTTAGACTTTTGGATTTGTTCCAAAACCTAGTGAACTGCCCACCATGGCAACATTTAGGCACTGTATTTCTGTGAACATTTTGAGAAATGTAATCCCCACAAAGGCAACAAAGTTGTTTCCCTTCTGTCTTAATTTTGGAATTCACTTCATCTGAATCTCACTCTGGGGTCTTTCGCTATCTCTTTCGGGCTGTGTGTAGGAATGCAGTTATTTGTGTCTTGTGTTCTCTCTTGAGTCGGTAGCGCTGACGGGTCAGTCTGGCACACACACACACACACGCGGCTAACGCTAATATAGCAGCTACTGGAGCCAACACAACTGCCTAGCCAGCATGCAGTCTTTAAATAGAACCAAATGAGAGACAGTAATGTAATCGAATGTGTTGGAGGATCTTCCTCTTTCTATGGCCCTTCCTGGATATCAGAAACCAACCCTGCACCCGTTTCTTTCTCTTCTACAGGTGCTAAATTTGGTGCAATAAGTGTTTGCATACTGTGAATAAGATGAGATTCTGTCGTGGAAATTATTTTATCTTCAAAGTAATTAGGATTCAGAGAAGTATTTAAATGTTTAACAATTGTTTATTTCTTGCAAGAAAGGCATTCATCACTCTGAGCTTTCAGAGAGAGAAGGCAAACTTCCCTCTGTGTCTGAAAGCTTTATACCCCCCCCCCCCCCCTCGCGTGCACAAGCTCTCAACATCCTCTTTATTTTTTCAGCTTGCGCACGGAGGGTTCACAAAAGTCACGTATCGAAAACACATAAACATAGCATTAATCATGACATATTCCTTAATATAAATACACTCTGTATCATCCTGTTGCCGGGCAGAAGTTTCCTCTTTTACAGTTTCTCTAATCTAGGCCCTGTTCTTGTTATCTAGTTTCGGCGAAACTAAACAGAACTTAATGTTCTCTGAAGTTTATTTTAATAAGGCATCAAAACTAAGCAGAACTTAATGTTCTCTGAAGCTTTACTTAATAAGGCATTGGTTACTGAAAATTATATGTTAAGCATGCATTAAAATTTCCATAAATTAAAATTTCTATAACAGATGCCAAATGTAAAAGTGTGACACAAAAAACTCACTATATCCCCAAAAGCCATAGGAACTGAGGAGCCATTAGATTTAAAAAGTGGAGGGGGAAAAGGCAGGTGAGCTGGGTAGCAAAAGTGTAAGTATCAAAAAAGTTGTTTTAAATCATGTGATTATCAATAATACAGGTCATCATACATGTGTGTGTGTGTGTATATATATATATATATATATATATATATATATATATATATATATACAGTGAGGAAAATAAGTATTTGAACACCCTGCTATTTTGCAAGTTCTCCCACTTAGAAATCATGGAGGGGTCTGAAATTGTCATCGTAGGTGCATGTCCACTGTGAGAGACATAATCTAAAAAAAAAAATCCAGAAATCACAATGTATGATTTTTTAACTATTTATTTGTATGATACAGCTGCAAATAAGTATTTGAACACCTGAGAAAATCAATGTTAATATTTGGTACAGTAGCCTTTGTTTGCAATTAAAGAGGTCAAACGTTTCCTGTAGTTTTTCACCAGGTGTGCACACACTGCAGGGGGGATTTTGGCCCACTCCTCCACACAGATCTTCTCTAGATCAGTCAGGTTTCTGGCCTGTCGCTGAGAAACATGGAGTTTGAGCTCCCTCCAAAGATTCTCTATTGGGTTTAGGTCTGGAGACTGGCTAGGCCACACCAGAACCTTGATTATGCTTCTTACAGAGCCACTCCTTGGTTATCCTGGCTGTGTGTTTACAGTAATTATGCTATACTTAATACAGTGCAGTCGCCCTGTCCCATGTGCAGAAAAACACCCCCAAAGCATGATGCTACCACCCCCATGCTTCACAGTAGGGATGGTGTTCTTGGGACGGTACTCATCATTCTTCTTCCTCCAAACACGTTTAGTGGAATTATGACCAAAAAGTTCTATTTTGGTCTCATCTGACCACATGACTTTCTCCCATGACTCCTCTGGATCATCCAAATGGTCATTGGCAAACTTAAGACGGGCCTTGACATGTGCTGGTTTAAGCAGGGGAACTTTCCGTGCCATGCATGATTTCAAACCATGACGTCTTAGTGTATTACCAACAGTAACCTTGGAAACGGTGGTCCCAGCTCTTTTCAGGTCATTGACCAGCTCCTCCCGTGTAGTTCTGGGCTGATTTCTCACCTTTCTTAGGATCATTGAGACCCCACGAGGTGAGATCTTGCATGGAGCCCCAGTCCTAGGGAGATTGACAGTCATGTTTAGCTTCTTCCATTTTCTAATTATTGCTCCAACAGTGGATCTTTTTTCACCAAGCTGCTTGGCAATTTCCCCATAGCCCTTTCCAGCCATGTGGAGGTGTACAATTTTGTCTCTAGTGTCTTTGGACAGCTCTTTGGTCTTGGCCATGTTAGTAGTTGTATTCTTACTGATTGTATGGGGTGGACAGGTGTATTTATGCAGCTAACGACCTCAAACAGGTGCATCTAATTTAGGATAATAAATGGAGTGGAGGTGGACATTTTAAAGGCAGGCTAACAGGTCTTTGAGGGTTAGAATTCTAGCTGATAGACAGGTGTACAAATACTTATTTGCAGCTGTATCATACAAATAAATAGTTAAAAAATCATATATTGTGATTTCTTGATTTGTCCACCGCAGAAAGCGCCAACAGTGGGCATGTGAGCATCAGAACTGGACCACGGAGCAATGGAAGAAGGTGGCCTGGTCTGAATCATGTTTTCTTTTACATCACATGGATGGCCGAGTGCATGTGCATCGCTTTCCTGGTGAACACATGGCACCAGGATGCACTATGGGAATAAGGCAAACCGGCGGAGGCAGTGTGATGCTTTGGGCAATGTTCTGCTGGGAAACCTTGGGTCCTGCCATCCATGTGGATGTTACTTTGACACGTACCACCTATCTAAGCATTGTTGCAGACCATGTACACCCTTTCATGGAAACAGTATTCCCTGGTGTCTGTCGCCTCTTTCAGCAGGATAATGTGCCCTGCCACAAAGCAAAAATCGTTCAGGAATGGTTTGAGGAGCACAACAACGAGTTTGAGGTGTTGTCTTGGCCTCCAAATTCCCCAGATCTCAATCCAATCGAGCATCTGTGGGATGGGCTGAACAAACAAGTCCGATCCATGGAGGCCCCACCTCGCAACTTACAAGACTTATAGGATCTGCTGCTAACATCTTGGTGCCAGATATCACAGCACACCTTCAGGGGTCTAGTGGAGTCCATGCCTCGACGGGTCAGGGCGGTTGGCAGCAAAAGGGGGACCAACACAATATTAGGAAGGTGGTCATTATGTTATGCCTGATCGGTGTATATCAGAGTAAAATGGCTTCTAGAAAAAAAAAAAGTAGGGTGGGACTTGATTTTATCCATCAGGAATTGATTGGCTGGTTGTGGTTTGCTATTGGTCGATCTCATGTGAGTGACAGGTTGCCCCGCCCTAAGTAAACATCATCAGAGAAGAGATGCTGCTGCTAGAGGGAGGGGAAGTTATTTCGATTAAAGATTTAGGGTAGACCAAACAGGTTGTGATGAGAGTTTTATAATATGTGCTCTCCACTTTTCAGACCACTCCAATCCATTTGAAAAGATGAGTTCTAGTGAATATAAACATGAACTTAAACTCCCATGGAGATTCACCAAAACACTGTCTCACTTTCTCTGTCTCTACTCTGTTTCATCAACATCGCCTTAATTCCAGTCAGATCCAGTAAGCTGAACTCCCCTGAGTCCAGAACCGCATTGAGACAGCTGGGCTGGAGATCATGACATGATCAAGAACTAACCGCGTTTGGACTCGACTAACTAATGAGTATTTACTGTATGACTTAGAATCCATCCGGAGCTTTGGATCCTCCGTGATGGAAGAAGGAATGGAGAGAGAGATAGAGAGAGAGAGAGAGAGAGAGAGAGAGAGAGAGAGAAAGACTGTGGTAGGCATAACTCAAATGGAAAAGGAAAATCACATGCTTTATTTCTGCATTCCAAATATTTGTGTGCAGTTTCACTTTGATTTATAATTTAGATGCCCACTGTCCAGTGTGCGTATTGTGTAGCCACAAGGCAGAACATTCAGATCTTCTCATAGGGAAAAAAAACACCCATCTCTTTAATGCTTATTTTTTAATTGCTTATGTTTCTTGCTTTTCTATTGTGAGAAAAAGACCCCAACAATCTCACATCAAACTCATCAGCTCAAACTTTGTTTAAATTTGTTTGCACTATAAAAAATGTATGTAATTTTCAACAAAAAAAAAAATCTGTAAAAACGCTACAGTAAAGTCATCACATTTGTAATTTGGAAGAAAAAGTAGGGGAGACCGGGTATAATTGTAACCAAGCCCAGGGACGGACTGGGACTAAAAAACGGCCCTGGACTTTGACTAGGCCCGGCCAAAAGCAATCGGCACGCGGAAACTCGACAACAACAACAACATCAATAATGTGTTTAAACACTCTCTGTACTGTCAGGTATTTTGTCTTCTTCTGAGGTTGGTATGAAAAAAAAAAAACTATAGGCTGTGACTATCTGACTTGGGGCGCTTAAAGTAATTTAAAGTTGAGCTGGAGTGGGTGTCTTTCTCTGCTCTTTGTCTAAGCTCAACCTGAATAAACAAATGATGAAATGGATTTAAAAAAAAAACAGGTTTTATTCCAAGATAGCATGGAAAAGATTATATAATATGCTGCTATAAAGGCATATTATACAATCTATTCCATGCTGTCATAAAATGAATTTATTACTTAATAATCTTAATTAATGCAGTAATTAATCTTACTGCACAAATAATAATACCACATCTAAATGAAAATACACCATTACAAATGTAGCTTCTGTATTCAAAATCTTCAAAGTTTGTAAGCATTTCCTGTAACATTTTTAAAAGTAAAAGCACAACATATTTCTTAATATTAGCTACTGGATGTGGCATTTTACAGCTAAAATGTTTATGGTGAATAAAAATGAACTGGAACGCAGCACTACTTCTACACTTCCACTTCTTCTCCTTACTTGGCGGCCACGGCCAGTGCAGCTGGCATCCAACTTAAAGGTGCATTGCTGCCACCTACAGTACTGGAGTGTGAAACAGATTAGTGAGTGGGGGGGGGGGGGGGGGGGGGGGGGGACCAGGTGATGACTGCGTGTGTGGCGGGTGGTCGTCCTGGAGTACCGGCCGTTCTGTGATTCTCCAGATCACACAGATGGCCAGTCCGCCCCTGACCAAGCCTGCAGCACTCCTCTCAGAAACTGAAGCCTCCTCGCCTCGATCGCCCTAATACGGTCTATGGTTGTAACACGGGGAGAGTTGTAACACTACCAATTCCACGAATCACGGATAAGATAAGAATCATATGACAGTTTCAGTTTCCTCTGGCTTCCTTTACATGCACATGCAGGTTTTCCAGTCTGTGTTGTTATCTTTCCTGAACTTACAGCAGAAAATCTAATTCTGATAAATATTATAACAAGATAATATTTTATTTAGTACTTCTACCGTTGTAGATAATGTTGTATGAGTTATATCAGGTCAAAGTGTAGTTTCTCTAGTAAAGAATGGTGTATCAAGCTCTTTATAATTTCTAAGCACCATGCTAATACAGCTAGCTAAACAATGGGTGACAGTGGCGGGGTAGGTTGTAACACGTGTTTTGAAACAACCATCCACTTACATATAAGAACATTTTTGAGATTTTAATAATTCTACATAATGCCTATGTTAATTTGCTTTCACTCACACACACACATCCATATGAATGTGCACGTACAGACATGCACAAACAAACGCACATGTGTGCATGCACAAACACACACAATATGCATATACACTCCCCATATTCACACATATTTTATTGTTGCAGCCATTCATTTAAAATAAAACTGTTGTTGTGGCATATCACTTGGAGTACCCTTAGTTTTTGTGCATTTTGTCTGCCTGTTACAACCAGTAGTGGGGTAGGTTGTAACAAAGGACCAATTTGTATTTGTCATCATCTCACAAAGTCTGTGATATAGTTGTAGAAATTTAAAGTTGGGGGTTTGAGCCCCTGCCCCTTTGAAAGTGAAAGTGCTCTTTTTGATCGTGCCGCAGTGCCCCCGTGAACGTGATTTCTAATTTCTACCGGAGTTGATTTACCCCCCCCCCCCCCCCCCTTTCCATAAAAAGTAACTAAGTAACACAACTAGTTACTTATTTAGGGAGTAACACAATATTGTAAGTAGTTTCCCCCCCCGACACAGCATATGATTATACTTTAATGAAACAGTTTTGTTTCTAATTTTGTTATCATTGATGTAAATTAGGGTTTTGTGTTACATTTTTGGGCCCCACTTTATATTAGGTGGCTTTAAGTACTATGTACTTACATCAACAACAAAAAAAGGTACAATGTACTTACTGTGTTCAAATTCATATTGAGGTGGGATACGGGTAGGGTTAGGGACAGGTGTGGTGGTATGGGTAGGTTTAGGTGTAAGGGAAGTGTCAACTGTGTAATTACAAATGTAACTACAGAAATTAATTACAGACGTAATTATGTGCAGGTATTTTTTTAAAGGTCCCGTTCTTCGTGTTTTTTTGAAGCTTTGATTGTGTTTACAGTGTGCAATATAACGTGTTCATGTTTCGCGTGTAAAAAAACAGTATTTTTCACACAATGTACTTATCTGTATACCGCTGTTTTCACTGTCCTAAAAACGGGCTGATGAGTTCCTTGTTCTATGAAGTCCCTCCTTCAGAAATACGTAACGAGTTCTGATTGTGCCAGCGGTTCCCGTGTTGTGATTTGACCGCAGCTTAGCGCACGTTGCACGATTCCTGTGTTGTGATTCGACAGCAGCTTCCGTTGCACGGAAAGGTCACGCCTCTTAATGGGGAGATGTATGCGCTCAATGATCTCTAAGTACAGCGTCCCTGTGAAAGCCAAACAAAGGTGATTTGACTCCGGGATGAAAATCTCGACGACATGGCGACAAACACACTCAAACGCAACACTTCCTCGTCTTCTCCACGCAACACTTCCTCTTCTCCACGTGGGAGAGCAACAAGACCACGCCCCCTTTTTCACGTATTCTTGTGGGCGGAGGTTAGTCTGTTCTACTGTTCTACTGACGTAATTAAAGCAGGCTGTACCAGGATGTAGTCCAAGCCGGCCGTTCGCTTTAGGCTTTGAAAGGGAACTTCTGTTAAATAAAATATCTCGCTTGGCATTGAACTTTGAGCTTTATAATTTTACAGGTATTATTTATGCTCTAACAGCAACATTACACACTAACTAAAGTTTGAACAGTGGGATCGCGAAGAACGGGACCTTTAAATGTAAGTACAATGTAAAAACATGTATGTACACAATAAGTGCATTGTATCAAATGATTAATTAAAATGTTACATAGTAGTTAAGGCCACCTAATATAAAGTGGGTCCCATTTTTGTTTCATGTAATTATAATTGTTTTAGTGTTGTGTGTTTTGTCTTTGTGTGGATTACCCAGTGCACCATCTACATACTGGTATTGACCATGTTTTATGGACTGGTGGGTATCATTTCATAGGGTAAAAAGCAGACTTTATTAGTTCAAGTAGCTTTGTATAGTAATTTATAACTTAATCAAATTTACGGTTATACGTTTTAAAACATACAGGCATCAATATCCCATAATACTGGAAACATTTTTGTACATTTTTACAGTGAATTTCTTGCAATCATACAGTATCTGTCAGTTTAATAAGTCAGATCTCAAACATTTCTAATCAAATTGTACTGAGACAAAATATAAATTTTATAGCCTTGTGCTCTTACTGTATTGTCTCATTTATGTGTTTTTTTCTCTCTCTGAGGAATTTTAGAAGAAACATCTGCGGCAAAATTGATATCCCTATACTTAAAGGTAAAGTATGTCATTTCTGCACTTCATCTTAATATGAATCATAACTTAGAACTCCAGGTGGCTCTCAAATCACATTCAGAGGCCAAATCACATTGGAGCCTCAAAGCATGTAGAACAAGGTTTGAAATTCCCATTTGTCTTGCGAACAATAGTGGTATGAATGTAGCATGAATGACATTTGTGAAAATTTCCATCGTAGCTATCCCATAACTTTTGTATGGTCCTTGTCACTTTATGGTTACACTTTATTTTGTACACTTTAGCAATTCTAACTATAAGTAACATTGCAACTACATGTCAACTAACTCTAATTAAAAGCACAATATGTAAGATTTTTGGATTCAAATATCCAAGAACCACTAGAACAATGTTATATATTTTGTTGGCTTGAGTACTTACATTATCCCAGATATTTCCTAGAATGTTTAAATCCAGAGAAATAAGCAATTTTAACCAGGACACGGACTGTCTACGTGTGTTGCCTATCAATGACATCATGAAGTTAATAAAAGTAATAAAGTGAGATATTAAGCAGACAGTCGAATTATACTCTAATGAGCCTCAGTTGACATGTAGTTGCAAAGTTACTAATAGAATGACTAAAGTGGACCATCGAAATAAAGTGTTACCCTTTATGTCCATTATGGAAAAGTGTATCTTGGACATTCTACAATCTCTTTTTGAGATCTACAGAGGAAAGAACATCCAAAAAGACATGAGGGTATGATGACAGTGCACATTTTTTGGACAAACTTCCTTTTGGATCTATTCAGGGAGTAATGAGCTCATGAGTGAAGTTGATTTTTTGATATTTTCCTTTATGTGTCTCGCTCTCAGTCTCTGCAGTAGCTGGAGGGTTGAACTATTAATTCACATATGAGTATATGAGGGGCAAACGGAAATAGACATGGATTTTGATGCTCTGTGTCCAAAGCAAGATAATAAAGGTCTATCCCACAGGAATGTGGACATATTCTGCAGTTTATTAAATGAAAACAGACAGAGGGATTGGAGGAGCTTTTGAAGCAGAGAAATAGGAAGAAGTGTGTGTGTGTGTGATCATCTCTGTATCCGTCTATCACTCTGTGGAATGCAGACGCTCAGTAATATACAGGACAGGAGCAGCCCAGAACGATTCGGCTCAATATGGGCTCATTACGACCGGATGAAGGCTCTGTAGAGACGACAGAGATGATAGACGAGAGAGAGCAAAAGAGACATGCATGATATATTATCTCGACAAAGGTAGACAGCAAAATAGAAATGGTCTTCCTGTTCTTTTATAAAATGACCAAAAGTTTTGTTTCTTTCTCTAATATAAACAACGATTTATTGTGTTTTTGTTTTATTTTTGAAGCCCGGGGGATATTAGATTAACATTGAAGATGAAAGATGATTGAAGATGAAAATAACATCAGACTGCAGGATCAAAAATCCCTTTTTTGAGTTGACCCATAAGACCAGCAAGAATAGTCAACCTACTTTATCAACCCGTTAACCCCTAGGAGTCTGAACGGTTTTGGGGCTCTTTAGAAGTTTTGACATGCTCAGACATTTGTGTTTTTATCAGTTGCTTATAAACATATTAATGGCAAGTGTAATTACACTGTATGCAGCACAAACTGGGCTACCATAATATGTGAGCAACATGTATATGCTTGTATTTTTGAGAGAATAATGTTTATGCATGATATTTGAAAAAAGTAAAACATTTGTTTTAAAATTAAGGCTTCAAAACACAATAGATACAGGGAGGAAAATAAGTATTTGAACACCCTGCTATTTTGCAAGTTCTCCCACTTAGAAATCATGGAGGGGTCTGAAATTGTCATTGTAGGTGCATGTCCACTGTGAGAGACTGCTTTCCCCGTAGCCCTTTCCAGCCTTGTGGAGGTGTACAATTTTGTCTCTAGTGTCTTTGGACAGCTCTTTGGACAGCTCTTTGGTCTTGGCCATGTTAGTAGTTGGATTCTTACTGATTGTATGGGGTGGACAGGTGTATTTATGCAGCTAACAACCTCAAACAGGGGCATCTAATTTAGGATAATAAATGCAGTGGAGGTGGACATTTTAAAGGCAGACTAACAGGTCTTTGAGGGTCAGAATTCTAGCTGATAGACAGGTGTTCAAATACTTATTTGCAGCTGTATCATACAAATAAATAGTTCAAAAATCATATATTGTGATTTCTGGATTTTTTTTTTTAGATTATGTCTCTCACAGTGGACATGCACCTACGATGACAATTTCAGACCCCTCCATGATTTCTAAGTGGGAGAACTTGCAAAATAGCAGGGTGTTCAAATACTTATTTTCCTCACTGTATGTGTTCACAAGACCTTTGATTATTGGGTGTTTTTGTCTAGAGTTTTTGCTTCAAAATGATGTGAGAATCATTGAGCCTACTCATTCACATAAATTTGCATTTAATATTTACAGATGCTAACTGAATAAACTTAGCCTACCACAATCAGCCCTGAATCAGCTTTCCATGAGGATAATTATTCCAGGATTATTACTCAAAGCGTCTCAAAGCGATGTATCTGAACCATAGCTTCACTAGTTGTGTTTGTGAGTTGATGTGTGTGTGGGCGGCGATGCCTGTATTTGAATCTGAATGAGCGCGCGGTCCGTGGGTGTGGCCGCATTAGAGGATAATGAGTCAGTAATGAGTCGATTGACATCTCCCTCTTTTCACACAGATTACATAAACACAGAATATTTGTTTTCATTTTGATTTACATTATTTCAAACCTGACATTTCAACGTTTCTTTAGACATATGTCTCATGTTTGTGTGTCAAGTTTTCACTAAGCTACAGGTCATTTTCTGCAGAGAATCAGATTAGACAGAGAAGCTGAAGATTGCAAATCATGTTTGTTCAACAATTTGTTTTTATTGTGACTGTACACAAAACATATATATATAAATAGAAACTTAACAGAATATAATGATGTATAACACTTGCCTGAATGATAAAAAAAGAGAGCCGGTCGCGCCGACTCGAGAGGGTTAAATCAGATTACAATCAGAATCAGAGCATGTCCATACTGGTTCACCAATGGGACCAGCAAGACGTGAGCAAATCAAACTCCAAATATAAAAAGAACATTTATGCTTTTGGCAGACACTTTTATCCAAAGCAACTTACATTGCATTCAAGGTACTAGGGGTGTAACAGTACACAAAACTGACGGTTCGGTATGTACCTCGGTTTTGAAGTCCCGGTTCGGTATGGATTCGGTACAGCAGTTTTACAAAATTGCTTTTTATTCATTTTTATTCAGCAGTGGTTTAATGAAAAAAATTGTCTATCCTTAAATGAATTAAATTATAACTAAAAGTTTCTTAAAGATAATGCTGTAAACTATATAGGGAGCCCTTACTTACATATAGCTATTAAAGATATAGCTAAAACAACAGAGCCCAAACTATTAGCCTAAATTCAGTTTCTATTTATTTTTAGATATAATAATCAACACTCATAAGCTTCACATAAGGCAGTTTTTGCATTATCTTCTACATCTAATTATTTTTATTCGTTGTTGAAATATAATCATTTAGTGGCTGTAATTTTCATGACAGGTTTATTTAAACATAAACAAGACATCACTAACAGGCTAGTGATGACGTTTAATGAATATATATAGGCTAATATAGTGAATATAACGGCTAATATAGTGCATGTATTCAGTGAAAGAGTTGATTTCTCTAGTGAGCTAACAGCTGTGAACACTGAATGACTTCTGAGTAAACGTGATTCTGCATGACATTGTTTACAAGCAGTTTTATTGTCTTTCCGCGGTTGAAACACTGATGGAGCTATTACATGACATATGATACATTTCAGTAAGTTGTAATGTATCCTCAACATACTTTAAGATGTATTCATTTATGTTTATTCTTTAGGAAGAGATGATCGCATTGACTCGCATGCTGCCGCTTTAAGTTGAACTGTCTATCAGTCACGTCACATTAAAGAGCGTTAAAACGGCATTTATCGTTTGAATTTCGTGATAAAATGGACTGAATACTTAATATGTTCGTGTGGGAACTCCGATTGAAGTGTGTTCCGCGCTTACAATAAGCCGACTGTTAACTGTTAAAGATTACATTCATAACCGTTCGGTACACGCGTGCACCGTACCGGAAGCCCTGTACCGAAACGGTTCAATACGAATACGTGTACCGTTACACCCCTACAAGGTAAACATTTTATTTTATTGATGTGATTTAGTCAGTTCTTGCTTTCCCTGGGAATCGGACCCATGACCTAGGCGTTGCTAGCACCATGCTGTTCTTTTTGAGCTACAGAAAAGCTATTGGACCCACTTTATATTAGGTGGCCTTAACTAATTTGTACTAACATTTTAATTAATCATTTGATACAATGCACTTATTGTGTACATACATGTTTTTACATTGTACTTACATTTTTAAAAATACCTGCATGTAATTACATATGTAATTAATTTCTGTATAGTTACATTTGTAATTACACTGTTGACAATTCCCTTGCACCAAACCCTACCCTTAAACTTACCCATACCACCACACCTGTCCCTAACCCTACACGTATCCCACCTCAGTATCAGCAAAAGTGTTTTGCAATACAATTTGAACACAGTAAGTACATTGTACTTATTTTTTGATGTACTTAAGGCCACCTAATATAAAGTGGGGCCAAGCAATTTCCTGTATCTCAAACCATTTTTCTTATGCTCACAATTGCATATATTTAATCAAAAATTCAGTAAAACAATAACTTTTTCTATTTTAATATATTTTAAAATGTAATTTGAATGTCGAAGCTGCTGTAACCTCCATAGGCATTTAGGGGGACAAGAAGTCCCCCCAATAATTAGAAATGGCCAAATTGTCCTAAATTGTTTAAAAGTTAGGCTGGTTCGCCTTAGTGGCCTGATAAAGCTCGTCAATGTCAATTGTTTGAGATGGCCAATCAAATCAAAGGCGACAGGCCAACGCTTTAGTTTTAGCAGTGAAAGAGTGCGTTTTTTTGTTGTAAGATATAACTAAACATTTAATATTTGACATCTGTTCTGTGATTAAATGTTCAGCAACTGACAGTAGGCTAATATTGATGCTAATATCCATTTTATGAATTTTATTTATTGAAAATATTCTATCATTTACATGATTTATGTAGGCTAATTCTTATCATAAGAATGCGACGAGACAAGAAACGTTTTACGCTTTTGGCATATGATATTAGACATACAAATAAGTATACTTCATAACTTTGGAACATTTTTTTTTTTTTTTATTTATTCCTGTAAATCCCTTTTAATCCTTTAATTATTTAATTAATTTAAAGGTACACTGTGTAAATATTAGCGGCATCTAGCAGTGAAGTTGCGAATTGCAACCGCCCACCGCTCACCCTATCTTTCGAAGCACATAGAGAAGCTATCACTGCATGAAAAGTGGGATTTTCGTCAGTATGTGGCACTGTAGATTGCCGTGAAACTTCAGGTTTACGACTGTGCACGGCAATTTGCAGGCAACTCCGAAAACTGCCGGAAATTGACGGAAATTGACGTGGGCCTTGCTTGGCAGTTGTCCCCCCATGACCCCCCTCCCCTTAATTCTAGGGAAGGCTTTATCATGTAAATGAACATGCTGTGAGCTACACAAATGCAAATCAGAGTAGCAGCAGGGGGAGTTTTATCTAGGTTCTGAATTTTTTTAACTAAAACAAGTTTAAAGTTTAAGTTAAAATGTTAACTTAAATTTAAGTTAAATGTACTCGTTTTAGTTCACATTACTAAATTTTTAGGGCAACCAGTTTGCTCCAATTTTTTTAAGTAGATTCAACTTGTCCGGGCTCACAGTGTAGATTAATTACTCTGTATGTCATTAGCAATAACCAATGTTATGTAAAAAAAATATATATATACAGGACAGCAGTTCATGTCTTCATCCTTTAGAGAGGTTATGTGATGCAACAAGACAATGAACCAAAGCACACAAATAAATCAAGTAAAGCATGCAGTTTACATACCAAAATTAATTTTTCCACCCTGCACTGTGAATGATTTTTTAAATGGCTATTAATCATAAATGTGAAAAGTACAAGTTTGTGTGTTTATAGTTAAGTCAGATTGTGTTTTTCTGTAATTGTCATTTAAATTGAGCTCACACCACATTTTATGAATTATCAATGCAGATTTTCAAGAGGTGGTTTCCTGGACAGGGTTTAAATTATGCCAAGAGTAGGCCTAATCTAGTAAATCGCGAGTTAAAAAATTGTTGCCTGGAACAAAGATTAAGCACAGATTACTAACACCTGGACTATGAGTCCTGAACTAAAATAAACTGGATTCATTTACAGTTTTATCTAATTGCTTACACACAATTTCTGAAATATGGCTCCATTTCTTGTAACTCTACACACAAAACACACAACATGCAAAACATCAGACATCGCTTGCAAAAGCAACACTTTGTGCAAAACTATTTTAACTCTTCCAAAAATGTTGTTTTTGCATATATCTAACTACACACAAATATGCACAACTGAGGAATTTACAGTTGAACTGAAATCAGTTGAACTGAAATCAGCTGAACTGAATCAACACTGAAGTCACTTGAGCTGAATATTGACACTATATTGGCTTGTTAGAGCCGGTTTACAGCAGAATTTGTTTTGAACTTGTTACTGAAGCTGCTATGAAACAATATATTTTGTTGTATGCATATTCTTTCTTTCTCAAACCTTAGTTTTGATTTCTAAGTGATCAATTTATGTATAAGTGTTTTCACACATGATCATTGGCTGTATGGGTCCTCAGTAAATGAATGTGGCATTTAAATGGCAAAAGTTATTCTTGTCTCTATAACTTATGGCTTCATAAAGACACGTTATGGGTAAATAAAATATTAATAATATAAATAAAATGTATATCAAAACATATTTTAAATATAATGAAGTCATTTTATTATAGCACTCATCAGATGTTCCTGGAAACAAAACAGAGACAGAACAGTATAAACAAACTAAACACCAAATTACAAAAACATTATTATGTGGAAGTGAATAAAGTTGTGTGTGTGTTTTCAGTTATAAATATGTGCTGTGTAAATTAGCCTATATATACTTTTAGAAATTATATATAGCTAAATTATAATAATTGTATAATATTAAGCATTTACTTAATATACATTGTAACATTAGGCTACTTTACTCTAGCACAGTAGTCAGTTAAGCAATTAATTAATATCTTATATTAATATGTATGTAGCCTAGGCTACATCTAAAGGTAAGTCTGCTTTAAAAAAAAAAAAACACTTCGACATGTACAGAATGTGCGCGTTAAGAAACACGTTCAAATGTGTCTTCTTAACATGTTAAAACTGTGCGTCGACTGTGTGTGTATGCCTGTTACACGACCAGAATGTGCGTGTCTACACATACAAAAGAAACACGTGTTGAAACAGTCATAAGTCACGCGTTTCGTATAAAGAGATTTGGCCCCAGGCGCGTTCCATAGTAGAGCCCTAGTCCAATGGCGTGTGAGGTCGAGGTCATGGCCATGACGCGTAGAAGACGAGCTTTAAACCTTTTTGCTTCGTGATCAACAATGACAGGACGCCGTCTTCAACTCCTGGACGCGACCAACTTTTTCGACTCATTTTCAGGAGGCTGTCTTCGTCTTCACAACTCTGAGGAAACTTTAGGCGCTATGAACCAGAGCATGGGTAATGTAACGTTACGATTTAAAGAATATGTTTTTATTCAGCTGTATAAGGAAATGGGTGCGTTAATAGATCCGAGCTTAAAACTGCACATTTTGTTTACACAGACTATCCTCGCCTCATAACGAAGCCGTGAGCTCTTATCTGCTTGGAGCGATTTCCAAGAGTCCAGATTTAACCGCTGATCACGACGAAATTGTGTGTAAGTATAACTTCTAATGTTTTTCTCATTCCTTGTTTAATTTTTACCGTGACCGTTTTTATTAATACCAGTCTCATGTAATTGTTTTCCAGCTGCCTGTAAGACGTATTATGAATCGACACGCCGCAGCTTCAGATACAAACACTGAACTTGCATAGCAGGCGGAAACTGCGAAGTTTAGCTCGAAGTTTAGAGTCGATCAAGAAGAAAAAGGGTAAGATTTATTATATTAGATCCGGTTTTTGTCAATGTGAGTATTTTTCAGGTTGCTTATTGTCTTTATGGATTGTATTACAGTTGCTGGAAGCGAGAGTGTGCTGGATGAGGTGGACAGTCGTGGAAGTCCGCGACCATTGAACTCATGTTTGACGAGGAAGACGCATTGTTGACGGGGTGTCTGGATGGATTGTGCGGCCACCGCTCTCGCAGCCTGGAGCACGCCGAACTTTACATTACATTACTGCTGCACTGTACATAGTTGTGTGTTTAACAATAAAGCTCTTTCTTTGAATAAACAGCTGTGTTTTATAAATGAAGCCCTTTCTTTGAATGAACAGCTGTATGCTTATAAATGCTCTTTCTTTGAATAAACGGCACGGTCCGTATAATTTTCCCATATATTCCTTGATGGTATGAATACTTCATAGCACAATAACATTAATATAAAACAAATTATTACAACATAAATTATATATTTATTAATATTATTGGGGTTTACATTTATAATGAGCCATAGGGACCAATAATGATTGGTTTGCAGTGATCTGCCAACCAATCACAAGGGATTTTTCTTTTTTAAATGTAGTGGCTTCAGCCAATAGTGAGTGAGTAAATTCAAGTCTGGCCGTTGACTCTCTGGTTTCGCTGCTATTCATATGCAAATTAGAGGCGTCGCACCTCCGCGCGGTCTCAGCGGGGGGCTCTCCACCTACGTCATGGTTCGTTTACGACAATTTGTGGCACAGACGAACGCGGCGTTCGCTGCCTGTAAATTGCCGAAAACTGCCGAAAATTAGGGAGATTTCCAGGAGTATACAGGCGTTTACGGGGTCGAAAATCTCACTTTTCATGCAGTGTATGGTGGCCGACACAGGACAAAAATGTCGTCTGAGACAGCAGAGAGTAGCTAGCACTCTGTAGAGCAATTTGTCCATTTAGGGCTACTGTAGAAACATGATGGCGCAAAATGGTGACTTCACTGCAAGGGGACCCCGCACTTTTTATTGGGAGTGTATATTAATTTAAAAAAATGTACTTGAAACTTGCAAAAATATTTATATTTATAATTGCTTGACTGGTCCACCATCTTTTTTTCACAGAGATTTTTGCAACTCATTCTGGGATTATCTTAATGGAGGATGCACGCAGTACCGACTAATGTCTAGATTCACGTGAGGAAGAAAAGAAAAAAGAAAGAAAGATCAAATTCCTCAGGAGTCATGTAGTTTTTAATATGCAAAGACAACTGAATATTTTTCTCTTGTGAATTGCATCTATGGAAATACATTTCGATTGATGACTGTAAAGCATCTCTGAACTATTTTCTAAACTCTTCCCACAAGCCCCGCAGCGTCTCCTAAGTTTTTCCCTCTAATAACCTCTCTCGGGTAATTCATGTGAGAAATGTCTTGCATATTTTGCAGATGAAATAATCCTCAGGGAGCCTAAAACAATTTAAGAACTCATTTTACATATTAACCGATTCGTGACTCAATGGTCATTAACGAGGTCCCCTTCCTCAGAGCTCGTAAGCTTCTATTTTTAAACATTACTCACTAAACATGAATCAATGTTTGAACGTCTTTCATATGTCTTTCTTCTTCAATATTTCTTTGAAAGTCTGAATTCCCTGCATTGTTTCAGCTCAAACCAGATCAGATATCAGTGGTTCTTCACTCTGTGGATCCAGCCACTTGAGTTTTGTAAATTTTCCCAGTTCTCCCAGTACAAAAGAGCCCATTAAACACACATGAATGGTTAGTGTGTACACAGAGTTGTGCGGAATTGAAAGAAAGAGATCTTTCATAGGAGATACACAGCTTCTCTTTCTCTTTGATTCTTTTTCTTTGTCTTTATCTCTTTGCAGCTCATGAGCAGAGGTTTGTTGGACAGTTCGCTCTGAAATGGAGATGAAAGTCTGACACATCTATATAGTCTCTTTATTCGTCCACCTCTATACATGTGTGTGAGCTAATAACTGTACATTCCCATGTGTAATACATGCATACGTGAGTGCACAAGATTGGGGGTTTGGGGTCTCATTGATCCAGTGTGTTTAAGAATGCAAGGGCAGAGAAGCCAAACCCCCCTCAGGGCCAGAGACACCCTCCAATCAATACTGTGAAAGATCAGCCCTGCTGCCTAAAGCACAACCTCACACACTCACTCACACTGTATCAAACTTGTGTGCAAAAAAAGCTGCGTTTTCCACCGCAGGAACTTTCCCCAGGTACTCAGTGTGTTTCGACTGCAGGGTCTAAATTAAGTTCCGGGTAAAAATGCCCCCCTCAAAACGGCCCTGCTCGCGAGGTAGTACTTTTTCAAAGTTCAGGAACTTTCGAGGGGTGGGACTTGGGCACTGAACATGTTGATTGGTTGACTTCACGCAGCATTTTGATTGGTCGATTTGACGCAGCATTTTATTTCAACCTCTATTTTTAAAATAGGTGCGTGCAGTAAGAGTTGTTTGCTATTCGAATCAACAATGAAGTTTAAAAAATACGACCGATGGGCCGACGACGAGCTTCAGGCTTTTTAAAATGTATTTGCAAAGGACGAAATCCAGCGGGAACTGTGAAGTGGACAAGCGCGGACCTACGTCACCAGACGATACTTAGACTGCGATGGAAACTCAGACAGCAGCAGGTCTGGGAGAAAAAGTTCCTGGGACAGATTGTTCCGTGTAATTTCGGTGAAAACGGGACCTTATGTTAAAACATTTTGTTGCAGGGCTCCCTTTCAATTCATTAGAATCGAAAAAGAAGAATTTACCTAATTGTAATTCAAAGAAATTCAACAGTAGATTTCTTACAAATTGTAGTCGGTTACTGAAATCATTCTATCCGTCCACATTCGTGTCAGCTCTCAAATGGCAAATTCCAATTGCCATTCTGGATTCCGTTTGCTTCATCAATTCAAACCTGTTGCTATAGAAATACTAATAATTATGCAATGTGCCTTTAGACCAACAACAGAGGGTTCAAAACAGAGTTAATGTGTTTTTTCTCAAGCGTTTGGCCCAAAATTGTAACTTAATTTCCCCCATGTTCTTTGGCTGTGACCCAATTCTGTGGCATAAATGCAGGTAGGAACGACACTTCATGCTGTTGCTGTCACTTTATGTTGCTGTGTCTCAGTGTTGTGCTATTCCACTTTTAAAAACCAACTCGCATGAACATTACACTATTCACATTCAGACCGCCAGGCTTTATGGTTTTACATCGGTCATTAGCTTGTGGCAGACCTTTGCTCAATCATTCAGGAAGCATGTTGTGTTCTTCTGAGACTGTGGTGTGTGGTTGACTTTTTCGTAAGTGTACATCGCCTATGAGAGATTTTCCCATGAAGCTGTTTTCTTTAATTGAGAACAAAAGGCCTCAACAGCTCTTTCTTGTTACAAAGATGAACATTGTAAAGGCATATGACACTTATTTGTAGATTCTTCTCAATGGTTTAGATGTGCATTTAATTGGACTGAGAAGATGTACTGAGCTTGGCAGACCATTTGGCATAAACACTTAGATTCATCAAGCGTTTTATAGTGCCATGGAGGAGATGTGATGAAAAATCCATTTATCAAAATGTCAGCGAGCCACTAACAATATATGATAATAGTAGACAGCTTGTGAGAAACCGATGCTTTGGTCCTCTTCTCTCTCTCTCTTCCTCTCTGTCCCTGTCTCCCTTACAAGCTTGCCTTTTTTTACACTCACCCCCCTATACCTCAATCCCATCCAGGTCACGGCATCAAATAACTGGTCCTATTCGACACTCTCTGAGCGTGATTTGCTCCGGTATGGGAGGAGGGCGCTAACAAGGACGCAAAAAGCCCCAGAAGCGTGCCTCTTAAGGCCAGGGGAGTGAGGATTACATGCACAGCTCTTACTAGCTTGCCTGTTACACTCAACCCCTTGTCTGGCTATAACCAGACCAAGCTCAATTTATCAACACTTACAATTTAAATTCAATCTTAAATTTAAATTTAAGATTGAACATTGGTCTGGGGAGTCTGCTATGTATTTTCTACTGCACAAGAGGCCTGATAAACGAGCATAAATTAAATTACTCTGTATGCATTTGGATAGTCCTTCAACCAATCAGACCACAAGAGGCGTGATCAACGGGCAACAACCGACCTATGGCTTCTCTATCCGTCATCGTGTTAAACCCAATAGCGTGCCAGGAGGATAAGCCAGTCTGTGATTGGTTCCCGCAAAAGTGTAACAGAAGCAGTAGAAATGAATGTACAGGTTTCCAGACGAAATCTAATCGCCGGCCGATAAGGCACAGGACTGTTTACACAGGTTTACAGAGTTCAGCGTCTGTTACGTAGAGCACTTTTTCTGTAAACTCAATTACTAATTTATTAAAACATACATTGTAAATGCAATTTAGTGACTATTTTATGATGGACATTCACTTTTTGTTTATTTTATGAAATGATTCATCTTTGTTAGTTCAGGTTAAATATAATGAAGTGTGACTCCACAAATTTGTATTTTTTGTCCAAATTACAGATTTTGGCTCAATTCTCGATTGTTTTTCTAGGTTTTTGTCCATTAACTAGGTTTTGAAGCATGAATTAAATGTTTTGGGTGAGTTATTTTGCAGACATGCAGGACCCACGAATAGACTTTTGTCCACTGTAGTGGACATTATATTTGTGTGAATTTCTCTGACATCATACATGTCACATGTCTGGATGTCCTGTAAAGAGCACATTCGGGGCTTTGCAGAGATACCAAATGTTTGGAGGTTTCACCAGGACAACAACAACTTCTTGGTCTTTAAAAACGGCTGACATTAATGTTTAGCACTCTTATGGAAATATGATAATATTTTTTAATTATAATTTAAATTGGATTAATTTTCAAATTGTTTGTTATAAATCAACATCTCAGGAAAATGTTAAGGGGGTTTCTAATCAAAATATAACCTTCTGTAACAAAACGGCATTGATTTCATAAATGTGCACTGTAGAGGACGCCAGGACTTAAATCATGTTTATCAGGCATTTTGGAGATATAACAAGTGAATAGGGAAAGAAATTGCATATCAATATTCCTATGAAATATTAGATATTGTTATGAAAATGTTGCCAATTATTACTCCCATTATTACACTTATTTTTTCATTACATGTTGCACCAAGAACACATTAATATGCAAATTAGATGCAGTGTATAGATGCATTGCATTGACTGGGAAAATCAAAGTATGGCCATTTTACCCACATATTTCATAAAGTAAAATGGTTTATCAATGCATTTTGTTGTATCTTTCATAACATAGTTCAGAATCATCTTTAAACAAAGTTTGTTTGAAAAAAATCCTGAAACCTAAAAATTGATTGGTGAATTAAAAATAAATCCCATTGCTTTTGCTTATACATACAATTTCATGTCATTTTTTTAAACAACGGAGTCCTGGTGTCAACTACAGTGGACATATGATTTTTTTTTTCTTCATTTGTTTCTTATGCTCTAATTCAAAAAACTTTTCCTGGGTCCCAGGAGGATATAGTTCTGATGTTCCAGCAAACAGTTGAAAATGGCATTTGTACTTACAGTTTAGAGAATGTTAAGGCTGTTTCGAAAAATGTGCCAAAGCGTTTGAGAAAAACTGCAATAGGACATGTGAGAATTATGATTAAAGAGATAGTTCGCCCAAAACTGAAAATCAGCCCATGATTTCCTCACCCTCAGGCCATCCTAGGTGTATATGACATTCTTCTTTCAGACGAATACAACTGGAGTTTTATAAAAAAAATGTCTCGGCTAATCCAAGCTTTATAATGGCAGTGAATGGCAGCCCAAAATTTAAAGCTGAAAAAAGTGCATCCATCCATTATAAAAGTAATCCACACGGCACCGGGGGAATGAAAAAATGTCAAAAAAATGTCTTACACAAACCCATCGATTCCCTTCAGAAGGCCTTTATTAACCCCCCGGAGCCGTGCGGAGTACTTTTATAATGGATGGATACACTTTTTTCAGAGCCTGGACATTTTTTAATATAACTCCAATTGTATTCGTTTGAAAGAAGAATACCTAGGATGGCTTGAGGGTGAGTAAATTATGTGATCATTTTCATTTTTGGATGAACTATCCCTTTAAGTTGTTTACACTCACATGTATTCAAGGAAAATATTCCACCACATTTTTCTAAAAAAAGTTTTCAAAACGTACTCTATTCGAAAATCTGGGGTCAGAAAGAGTTTTTTTTTAAGCACAAATCACGCTTTTATTTGGTAAGGATGCATTACATGAGTCAAAAGTGACAGTAAAGACTTGCACATTGCTCAGAATTATTGTTTTCAACAGTGATAATATTAAGAAATGTTTCTTGAGCAAATCACCATATTAGAATGATTTCTGAAGGATCATGTGACACTGGAGTAACGATGCAGAACATTCAGCTTTGTCATCACATGAATAAATTACAGTTAAAATATTTTAAAATAGAAAATAAATATTTTTAATTGCAATAATATTTCACAATATTACTGTTTTGCTGTATTTTTTGATCAAATAAATGCAGGCTTGAGGTGAGCACAAGATACTTATTTCAAAAATATTTTAAAATCTTACCGACCCCAAAGTTTTGAATGGTGCATGAAACCAACAAAAATCATTTCCAATGATTAACACATTATCTGTTTTCATTAAAATAGTTGTGTTTGAGAGAAAATGTATTTCCATGCAAATGTCACCACAGAACAATGAGAAGTTAACTTTTCTCATGAATCAACGTCTCAATGGTTTGGAAAGTTTTGTTGGGAGATGCAAAGCGAATAAGAGAGTCGAGTCACGATTTAACACCATAATGCTCAAACAGAGCAAACACAAACAGACTGTTTGGAAATTAATTAAGAAGCCTTATGCTACTGTGTGTACACGTTTCATCAAATAATGTGTGTATGTTGTGTATTGCAGGCTGTTGGTTTCTACCCCAGGACTCTGAGGTGAGATGCGGAGTCAACTACAGTGATGTCTACTTTGACTCTTCCTGCTGCTGCTTTGTATCTGGACACGTAAGCCACACTTTAACACGTAAGAATGTCTTTGCATTAGATCAATTGTGTTTTTGGACCCTTTCTGAGAGTGTATCATGTCCATATTTATTGTGATGATCTACCACTGTGGTTACTCTGCTAAGACACCTGTGTGAATTTAAGGGGAACTACTTTTATGCACCTACTAAACATAATTGTGAGAAATCTTCAACTGGTTAAACTCAGGACAGTGAAGTGTTTTCTGAGTAACTGGTATTATGTGTTTGCAGATGCCACTTGGTTTGATATTGTTGCAGAGTCATTCATCATTTTTACATGTGGCTAAGTGTCTAAATACACTCTTACAAATAATAGACCCTTTTCACAGACTGTGATGACACGTTTTAACGGTTATCAATATCGTAAATCCTGCAAAGTTTTTTGTATTTTCATTTTTTAAAAAAGTATGTAGATTTATAACACTAATACTTTGTATTATATAACATTTGCATCAAATTACTACAAAAATAAAGTTACCGCTGCTCTGAGTGTGTTTCTAATACTGCGTCTATGGGAGTGACAGTAAAATTAACATCTTTCTCTCTTTTCACTGCCGTTATCAATCTCGCTCTGTTTTCCCCCTCTTTTTGAAAGTTGTGCAATCACTATTGTGGAGTTTTTCTTTTGCTATTTGAGCAAATGGGGACACAAAAAAATATATTTAATGTATACTTTCAAAAGTTAAAAATTAACTATCTATGACGACTTACACTTCTGAGAAACCTGAAAATGCGAAAAGGATTTTTTTCTCCCACAGAACCTTTTTTGCAATGAAAAGATTCCATGGATGTTAAAGGTTCTTCATGGAACCACCAATGCCCATTAATAACCTTTATTTTTAAGGGTGTATGTTAGCCTCTATGTATTCTGTCACATGCACATGCCGTAAATGATTCTTTAAAAGGGCTTTAATGTTACAGAGCTTTCAGTAGTTTTGTGAGTCACTTAGTCATTTTGATAGTTGTTCGTTTTGTGGTGTGTGTGTGGTGTGTGTGTGTGTGTGTGTGTGTGTGTGTGTGTGTGTGTGTGTGTGTGTGTGTGTGTGTGTGTGTGTGTGTGTGTGCGCGCGCGTCCCACACTCTCAGGAGTGTGGGACAGAAGTGTGGTTTCTGTCTCAGTAATTACTTGGCTTTTCCATGCCAGCATGCCTGGAGACACACCAACACATTCCTACCCTCCTCTCTCTCTCTCTCTCTCTCTCTCTCTCTCTCTCTCTCTCTCTCTCTCTCTCTCTCTCTCTCTCTCTCTCTCTCTCTCTCTCTCTCTCTCTCTCTTTAGCCCCTTTGTTAAATATATATGATCTCACTTTTTTGCTGAACACTTCTCAGCTTTCATATTTTGTTAAATGTTTTGACATTGTCATTCTATTTACTGTCACACCTCTGTTTATTTTTCACTTCAACCTCTTCAGCCCAAATGTGTGTGTGTGTGTGTGTGTGTGTGTGTGTGTGTGTGTGTGTGTGTGTGTGTGTGTGTGTGTGTGTGTGTGTGTGTGTGGTCCTGGTAAACCCTACATTATCGGGACAAAATCCCCACAAAGATGGCAATATCCGAATCCTTGTCCTTGTGGGGACATTTTTTTTGGTCGCCATGAGGAAAACAGCTTATAAATCGTGCATAAGTCATGTTTTTGAAAATGTAAAAATGCACAACGTTTCTGTGATGGTAGGTTTAGGGTTAGGGGATAGAATATGCAGATGTACAGTGTAAAAATCATTATGTCTATGGAATGTCCTCCATAAAACGTGTAACGGACGTAGGCTAGTAAGAGCTGTGCATGTAAACTTCACTCCCCTGGCCACAAGAGGCGTGCAAGAGGCTCCCGCGCCGGATACCACTGTTTGAATCCCGCTTGGAGCGGATCTAGTAGGACTGAAACACATGACAGCCCAAGATATGTGTGTTAAGAGGAGGGCCTAACCCATCATTCCCTTGATTTCACATCAATGATTCTTTGTCCTTTGTACCACACCGATACCATCATTGTTATCATATAAAGCTTATGACTAATTCTACACTAATTCTAACCCTGCCCTAAAAGAAAACTTTCCATCTTGTATGTCGCCAAAGGGAGTTTTTTTTATTATCAGCTTTAGCAAAGTTCTGGGGACAATTTGTTTCCACACTATAGTTTAGTAATCCACACACACACACACACTACCTCCTTACCCATAAGTGCCTGACTAACCCGAACCCTTACTCTAAACTTACCCTTAACCTTATCCTAAAATCAAGTCTTAACCCTCAAACAGGTCTTTAAAGGGGTCTTAGAAAGTGAGGACCGGCCAAAGGTGGAAAGTGTCCTCACAAAGATAGTCGTAAAAGTACACACACACACACACACACACACACACACACACACACACACACACACACACACACACACACACACACACACACACACACACACACACACACACACACACACACACACACACACACACACACACACACACACACACACACACACATGGCTCCTGTTCCTCATTAGGCAGAAGGCTCTTTCATGGTCAGATCCAATAAAACTTGAATGCGTCTGTCTGGAGCAAACATGGGCAGAGAAGCTTATTTGCGTAATTATTGCAGCACAATCCCTTAGCAGATCTTCCACCACCTGCCACTTCAGCCCTACGGGGGCTCGACCACATTACCCCACGTCAGCATGCCCATGTCACTGTTTCAGAGGGAAGTTCAAATATAATGGCTTAAAACCGACATTGATTTCCTGTAACAGAGTGGTTTGTTTTTGGATTCAGAACTCTAGAGCTCAATCTATCCATCCATCCATCCATCCATCCATCTTTCGGTCTGTCTGCCTGCCTGCTTGTCCGTCCACCTGTCTGCCTGCCTATAGGATAAAAGTTACTATAAAAACAAAATCTAAATGTTCAATGTCTGTTTTTTTGACGGGATCACAGTTTCCCAGTTTTGTAATTTAGCATTTTTCAACATTAATAATGATTTTCTTGAGCAGCAAATCAGCATATTAGAATGATTTATGAAGGATCATGTGACACTGAAGACTGGAGTAATGATGCTGAAAATCCACAGGAATAAATTACATTTTAAAATGTATTCAAATAGAAACAATGTATTTTAAATTGTTATAATATTGCGCAATATTATTGTACATTTGATCAAATAAATGCAGCCCAGTGAGCATAAGAGACTTCTTTCAAAAACATAAAAAAATATATATATTTGGAAACATCTTTATTTACTATTTTTAAGTGTAAAACAAATATTTTCAAGTAGTGTGTTAACAAACTGTAGTAATGAATTAATAAGAAATGCTAAATGTGAATTATCAAGCATAACCGTCTCTAATTTTGTATCATTTCGAAACCTAGTTCACTGTTCATTTACCTCATTTATATACACCCTATATGCAACTTGTCTTGTTTGTTTCCGTTTTATTTCTCCTAAGAAATTTTGTGAGAACAGAGACACACAAGCTGACCCATGAAAGACCTCGAAGTAAGCATTCGTTCCCCCCTCTGAGTTTGTGCACTCGACATGTACTTCTGTGTTTATTATGTGTAGTACTTGATTTTTGTATGGGTAAAAACCTGTCAACTGGCATAAAATCCAGTCTGTTAGATGTTTGTTTTTTTTACGCTGTCTTTCTACAAATATCTCCGGATCGGATCAGAAGAGTCTAATTAATGATTCAGCTGTTTAGATGATTCATATTTAGAACCATTGGTTTTTTTGTCAGAGTGACATGTTATGTTGTGATGACCAGTCAGATGAGTGGGCATGGATGAGTCAGCCCTCTCCTAAAGGCTTGGATCACATGACCGGATGGTCCCAAACCACTGCATTCAGTGGCTTTTCGGCTCTCCAATGGCCTGACTCACTGAGAGCAAGCTGAACACACACACAAATGCCACAGACAACCTTGTGCTCCAGTGTGAGAGCAGTGTATGGGTCAAGACCAGCAAATCTGATGGACCTCTGGTAATAACTGCACCGCGAAATTCAGCTCTGCTTAGTGGAGTTCTGCCTCTGTGGGAGAGGATATGCCACCGCTGCTGCTATTCTTGTTTAGATGAGCTGAATTTGCTCCCCTCGTTCTCTGAAATGGCATCTCGCTGTCTCTCAGGCTCGACAGAATACTTATGCACAGGCTGCCATATAAAACTGCATCAAGGCATTTGTTCTGTTTGCTCTGAGGAAATTATATAATGCTGGTGAACTGAGCCTGAATTTGACAAGCAACATTTGTTTAGCTTATCTAATATTTAGATCTCAGCATCATTTTATTTGGATTATACAATTCACATGATGGTAGCACCTGGTCATCTTTCTTCTTACATTAGGCCTACTCCTTGGAAAGCAAAAGTGCACTGTGGTGAAATCAAGCTTTTTTTATTCATCGACGATGTTTAGCAAAAATCAGGTGTTTTCTTTCCGTTAGACATTTTGAACAAATCCCTCATTTATTTAAAGGGGTGGTAAAGCACACTCTTTCGAAGGCTTGATTGTGTTTGTGGGCTGCACTGTAACATGTGTTCATGCTTCGTTTTTAAAAAATTGCATTATTTTTCATATATTTTACCTTTATTCTACACTGCTCTGTCCCTCCTTGTAAAAACGGTCTGATGGTTTCCGGATTCTATGAAGCCAGTCTCTCAAAAATACGCAATGGGCTCTGATTGGTTAGCTGGCCCAGTGTGTTGTGATTGGCTAACCGCCCGCCTAGAGCACGTTTATCAGAACGTCACGCCCCTTACCTTCGCCGGTAGCCTCAAGCTAAGCCTGTGCTTCGGGTACAATAGCATCAATAAAACCATACCAATTTGAGCCTGAATCAGACCCAGACAATTTTAGTGAAGATGATCGAGCAGAACCTGTTCAGTCCTCAAGAGTAAAGACTGCGGATCTATAGTGATCGATTTGCCAAATATCTATCATGTCTTAAAATGGTCCAAAATGCTGCTGCCCGTCTGGAAAGTTAGAGCACATTGCACCCATCTTGACTACACTGCACTGGCTCCCGATCGAATTTAGAATTGCTTTTAAAGATGTATTATTTGTTCATAAATCATTAAATAACCAACCACCTTCTTTTGTACTCTCACAAATGGTCTCTCAAAAATCCAACAGTCCCTTGATATCTAGCAATCTTAGCCTGCTTTCCATTCCCAGATCTAGAAAGAAAGAAAGAGAAAACTGTGAATTCAGAGTTGAATCATTCTGAAGCCTGATTAATTTGAGCAATTTGGTTCAATTAGACTCGTTGGAGTCTATTTGAACTAAAATATTTAATCACATAATGTACATGAGATTCAACAAAACGGTGTACTGTAATTTTGCTCACTCTTTCACACACACACACACACACACACGCACGCACGCACGCACGCACGCACGCACGCACGCACACACACACACACACACACACACACACACACACACACAAATTTATTTAGCACAAACTTTATTTACACTATTTAGTACACACTTCATTTAGTATGATTTATAAGCTGTACATTTATTTTGTACACGCTTCATACAAATCACTATGATTTATAAGCTGTTTTTCTCATGAGGACCACAAAAAAGTCCCTATTAGCTGCAAAATTACTGGTATTACTATCCTCATGGGGCATTTGGTCCCCATAACTTAGGGAATACCAGGTACACACACACACAATTTAGTACACACTTAATTTACACTATGTAGTACATACTTTATTTAGTATGATTTATAAGCTGTTTTCCTCATGGGGACCAAAAAAATGTCTTCATAAGGGTCAAAATTTACTGGTATTACTATCCTTGTGGGGACATTTGATGATCATAATGTAGAGAATACCAGGTACACACACACACACACAATTTAGTACACGCTTAATTTATACTATGTAGTACATACTTCATTTAGTATGATTTATAAGCCGTTTTCTTCATGGGGACCAAAAAAATGTCTTCATAAGGGTCAAAGTTTACTGGTATTACTATCATTGTGGGGACATTTGATCCCCCTATGTAGGGAATACCAGGTACACACACACACACACACACACACACACACACACACACACACACACACACACACACACACACACACACACACACACACACACACACACACACACACACACACACACAATTTAGTGCACACTTAATTTACACTATGTAGTACATACTTCATTTAGTATGATATATAAGCTGTTTTCTTCATGGGGACCAAAAAAATGTCTTCATAAGGGTCAAAGTTTACTGGTATTACTATCCTTGTGGGGACATTTGATCCCCATAATGTAGGGAATACCAGGTACACACTCAAACACAATATATTTTATTTTAAAATATGATAAATAAAAAAAGAGAAAGTCTTTTGGCATTGTGCAGACGTACACAGAATTTCCACATCAGCTGATACATATACAGATACACAAAGAAGGTACAGTGTACCGTAAGTCCAACAGATTTTATTTGAAAACCAAATCAGATAAATAAAGCCAGAAACAACGTTATCATTATCTTAACTGCTTGAGGAAAGAAAGGGCAAAGCATTTAACTAACTGTGTGTCTCTGTAAAACAGTTTTACCCGGCCACACCCCGCTATTCACTCACACAAATATCCCTGGCAGCTCCGTTCAGTTGTTATGTAAGTATGTCTTATTGCTCACCATGTAAGTGTGCCACTCTTTATCACTAACCTGTTCATATTCGCTCTCCTTTATTCTCTTTTGAGCACTACATTTCCTGGATTATCTTTGTAATATTCCGCCGACTCTTGTTTGTGGCCCTCAGGCTGGTATTTTCTCTCAGTGCAAGGAGTGTTTCCTGTCAGATTTGTCAAACTGCAGGCCGCAGACATGACTCAGAAAACACCGTAGCTGTCAAACAGTAACTACGGGTGTGCATTGTCACAGGCGAGCTGCAGCCTGTTCAAAAATTTACTGCATCTTTGAAGCATGTCAAGATCTGGCCTGTCCGCAGAGGGGTTGACAGTCTGGGACCGTAATAAATATGGCAGAGAATTACATGCACCATGAAATAGAGAGGCTGGGACTCAACCCTGTTATTTCCCTCATAAATAATTCAATATAATCTTCCAACTCTCTTATTGAGAGGCGTTTTTGCGGCCAGAAAGGAAGATGATTCCCCTAGTCCAAAAAAATCTAAATTTCACTTTACACTTTAATGTTTTATTTGATAATGTTTAGCATAATCTTACAAATATGCTAGATTTTCTTTGAGATTACTTAATTTCTTTAATATTTTTATTATATTTTTAATCACATGCTTTGACCCACCATGAACACCAAACAGGAAACCATTTTAGTTGTGATTTTTAGCTGATTTACATGATTGGATCTCCAAAAAATAAGTAATATTTTTATTTCCAAAATTATAACTATGTTCTTTGTTAAATTAAGCATGCATATGGAGAGGTCGTGATAATATGACAGGTCATCTGCTCAATTTTCTTTTTTAAAGGGATAATTCACCCAAAAATAAGAATTCTGTCATCACTTACTCAAGTTGTTCCAAACCTGTATGAATGTCTTTGTTCTGCTGAACACATTTACATTTACATTTATGCATTTGGCAGACGCTTTTATCCAAAGCGACTTACAGTGCCTGTATTACAGGGACAATCCCCCTGGAGCAACGTGGAGTAAAGTGCCTTGCTCAAGGACACACTGGTGGCAACTGCTGGGATCGAACCAGCAACCTTATGCATATCAGTTCAGTGGTTTAGTGAACACAATGTGGTTCAGTGGTTCAGTGAACACAAAGGAAGATATTTGGAAGAATATTTGTAACCAAGCCAGGGGCGTAGCCAGCGCACAGGCCCGCCCACTATGATGACTAGGCCCCCCCAGTTTATTATACAAATATAATAATATTTGTTAAATTACAGTTGTTTAAATTATTTTAACGTGATTACAAAATTATTATAACATCTCAAATACTGAAATAAATCTTTGTACAGTCGGTTTTTGCATAATGCTTGATGAGTTTGATTGACAGCTGTGTTAGGCAATGTGTCGCGCGGCTCGCGCCTGTGAGTTCATGAAGTGTGTTTACCTATATTCACTTAGCCTATAAATTGCAGTTGTGTGATAGATAAACAGCAGCGATGCAAAATTCAATAAAAAAGGACTTTTAAAAACGCGCATTAACGTGGAAGAGAACCCATCCATACACAAGTAAGGGTAACGCTTTTCAATTCCAAGCGCAGGTTCATTTTGTAAAGCCGGGAACACACTCTCAGGAACTGTCAGTAGTGATAGTGTAGGGGTAAGGTGGGTGGCACTAAGTTTTGACGCAATTGAGACCTGTTCGAATCCACCCGTGAAAGTGCCCGCTCACTTTTGCCCAGGCCCGACCAAAAGTAAAATTCTGCCTATACGCCACTGAACCAAGCAGTTCTCGGCCCCCATTGACTACCATTTCCCCCCACTATGGTAGTCAGTGGCTGCCGAGATCTACTTGGTTAAAAGGATAGTTCACCCTTAAATGAAAATAAAGCCATCTTTTACTCACCCTGCTGTTGTTCCAATGCCCTATGTCCTTTTCTTTTTCGCATCTCAAAAGCAGAAATTTAAAAAACAGTCCTGTATGCGCTCCTCCATATAAAGGCAGTGAATAGCGACCAGGCTAAAACATTACAAAAATTATACAAAAGTGTTCAGGAGGGAGGCATACTATAAGGTTTTGCGAGAAAGAAACCATATTATTCAGTCAAAAACACTGAGCTCAGCCGTTACTCTGTTCCTGTGATGAGTTCGAGCCATCAGCAGCCCCTCACGCAATGTTGTCATGACAACCGGTACACAACATTCACTTCAGGAGGTTTACCTTATTATTAGTATAATTGTATTATTTCTTATCATATACCTTATAGAAAAGACGAGAGTCGCGTTTGTTTCTATTGAGCCTGATTTCTCAAAATGGTGCGTGTGTGCGCTTATCCTTGGTACCATGACAACAGTGTGGCTGCTGACGGCTCGCACGCACTCACAGGAACGTGTGTGCACAGAGTAACGGCCGAGCTCAGTGTTTTGACTGAATAATACGGTTTCTTTCTCGCAAAACCTTGCCTCCTGAACACTTTCCATATATGGCACACGTTTCACTGTATCATCGCGTGATGCTTTTGTATAATTTTTGTAATGCTTTAGCCTGGTCGCTATTCACTGCCATTATTTGGAGGAGCGCATACAGGACTATTTTTTAAGTTTCTGCTTTTGAGGTCCGAAAAAGATAGAAGGACATAGGGCATTGGAACAACAGCAGAGTGAGTAAAAGACGGCTTTATTTTCATTTCAGGGTGAACTATCCCTTTAACATTCTTCCAAATATATTGAGGTGAGGGATGAGTGAGGACTCAGAGATGCAGAGGAAATGGGCTTTTTATTAATAACAAAATAAAACAACAACAAACAAAAACTACCCCGAGGGGGAAAAACAAGACTTAACTTGGACATGGCTTGGCTTGGCACAAGGAGCAGGAAACACAAAGTACACGTGACAACGATCCAGCACAGCACTGCAAACACAAGGAGAATAAATAGGGAGCAAACAAAAGAGGGTAACGAGTGAAGACAGGTGGGACAAATTAACCAATAATCAGGAAACAATGGTGGGCGGGGTTAGACAATAGACATGAGAGCACATGGCACAAAAAAACACATGACAAGCCATGTGCTCACACCAAACATGACAACATGAAAGCACGTAGCAGCTGCGTACTACACAACACAAAACATAACATGAACATAAGAGCGCATGCTCACGAACAAGTGAATGCTCATTCCGTGCGCTCACAACAGAAGACACTTGGAGAATGAATGTCCGAATCCCAACACAAAACCGAAACCAAACCGAATGAAGTGCTGGGATCCGAACACCATGCCCCACACACAAAACTCAAAGAACAGAAGATAAACCAAGAGTAAGCTAGACCGAAGTGACAGAACCCTGACACTTCCTTTGTGTTCAGCAGAACAAAGACATACAGGTTTGGAACAACTTGAGTGTGATCATGACAGAATTTTCATTTTTGAGTGAACTATCCCTTTAAGTCGCTAATTACTGGAAAACAATCCTTGTCCTTATTTGGGACGCATCAGAACAGATTAAAGGTCCCGTTCTTCGTGATCCCACTGTTCAAACTTTAGTTAGTGTGTAATGTTGCTGTTAGAGCATAAATAATACCTGTAAAATTATAAAGCTCAAAGTTCAATGCCAAGCGAGATATTTTATTTAACAGAAGTTCCCTTTCAAAGCCTACAGCGAACGGCCGGCTTGGACTACATCCTGGTACTTCCTTCATTAATTACGTCAGTAGAACAGTGGAACAGACTAACCTCCGCCCACAAGAATACGCGAAAAAGGGGGCGTGGTCTTGTTGCTGTCCCATGTTGCTGTCCCTTAAAAGCGTGGAGAAAAGGAAGTGGTGCGTTTGAGTGTGTTTGTCGCCATGTCGTCGAGACGCTGTTATTTTCATCCCGGAGTCAAATCCCCTTTGTTTGGCTTTCCCAGGGACGCTGTAGAGATCATTGAGCGCATACATCTCCCGTTAAGAGGCGTGACCTTTCCACGTGCGCTAAGCTGCTGTCGAATCACAACACAGGAACCGTGCCGCGTTCGCTAAGCTGCGGTCAAATCACATCACGGGAACCGCTGGCACAATCAGAACTCGTTACGTATTTCTGAAGGAGGGACTTCATAGAACAAGGAAGTCATCAGCCGTTTTTAGGACAGTGAAAACAGCGGTACACAGATAACTAAATTGTGTGAAAAATACTGTTTTTTTACACGCGAAACATGAACACATGTTATATTGCACACTGTAAACACAATCAAAGCTTCAAAAAAACAAGAAGAACGGGACCTTTAATGTTTACAGTACAACTGCAATGAGGTCACGTGTTTTTGTCCATTTTGAATGCTTGAAGTGGATGAATTTTAAACCCTCATTAGACCTCGTTTACACCTGTATGTTTGTGCAAGCGAGGCCAGGATGCACAGTTCTCTCTTCTTTTTTTTTTTTATAAATAGTTGGACATTCCGTGAAGGCTACATTTCATTTTTATGTTATGTTGGAATCCTATAAGAAAATCCTCTTTAGGATTCTGAATCCTATAAAGTTCTTACAGTATCCCTTTGGACTAGACAAAAATCCAGCATAATGACATGTCAAAGTCAGCTCAAAACCAGAGTTTCACTAAATTACATAAGGAGACTCGGAGATCCTTATCCTGTCCTACAGGAGAGCCTGTGGGGAAATGGAATCCCGTCTTCATTGGCCAGCGGGATGATTTGATGCAACATCCTGTGAAGGATCGCGGCGGCAACGGCAGACGAACCCGATGCCCTACAGTTGGTGCCTTCGCTCGCTCGCGCGCCCGCCCCGCTCCGCTCCGCCTCGCACTTGACCGAGCGCGAGCGCACAGACGCGTCTCCGAACTGTGAGCTCCCGTGAGCTCCTGTCATTCCTCCCTCTCCGCTCCGTCATCTCTCACACAGGATCGCGCTCTCCGTTTTAATTCAAGCTGTTGCCACTGAATAAGACACAGCGCGTGGGAGCGAACCGGTGCGCTTTTGGAAACGGGAGATAGATTTCGCCGTGGATGCGTGTATCCGCTGCTCTTCGCCATTGGATTTGATTCGCACACCACGCTTCTTTCTTTTGTCCAGGATGGGGTTTGTCGTGCTGGTGCTTCTGTGCGCTCTCACCGGGCTGGTGTTCGGGGACAGTAAACCCAAGACATGCTCGGACATCAGGCAGTTCTACAACAGCAAGGGGTTCAATCTGCACGGAGTCCCGCAAACAGAAATATCCGGTAGGTAAACCAGTCCTGCTGTTATTCTAGATTTTGATTTTGAATGACAGTTGTGAATGAAGACATTGGACACAAAGCCAAACTTTAATGCAAGTAGCTACAGTGAGATTTAAACGTATTTTCACTTTGTTATCAGCAGGCGAGACAAGTTTCATTCATACAAAACACAATGATACAGTAATTCAAAGTGGAATAGCCTAATACAGATATTAATTCCTTCTAGTCAAATATATATATATATATATATATATATATATATATATATATATATATATATATATATATATATAGTGCGTGAAATGTTAATTTTTTCACTGTCCATGACAGACCCCTGTCCTGCACATGTATTTGACATTCCCACAGGTCTTTGGGTTTTATAATTTTCCATGACCCATGGATTCCATAACAGTTTCCCAGACAGTTTTTTTCTGCTGTCATTCGGGTTGAGTTTGTGGGATGGTTACAGAGATATACTGATGATTATGAGCTTTCTGCAGTCACTTATGGTGTGTGTGTGTGTGTGTCAGGGTGGAGTTTCATCTCATCCAAAGTTGCTCCATGAGCGTAGAGTTTTCACTTTTGATTTTTGAGGCACAAAGTTGATAAGACGAAACCTCGCTGGGTGCTTGACCTTGATTTCTCTTTGTTTCCTTGAATTCTTTTCTATCACCTTAGATACTGAAGGCACTGCAGACTGAATGTATTTTTACCCATCATCCTCTTGCACATGACGCAGGAGATGATCCCCGGCCGGTATTCCCTAATGATCAGAAAGTGTTCTCCATTTAGAAGATTAATAGAGGTGAAAATCCGACGTTAGTGACTGTACATTAATGTGATGGAGATATTATCCTCATAAACACTTACAGCATGTCCAGATGCATTCAATCAGAGTGATGCATCGTTACGATGGCTTCAATCAGACATGTTAACATCGCCAGTGAGGGCTGTGTTTAGACAGCACGCTCTTACATGTCTAAGTGATGGTGATCAAGCCCCTATCCATAACTTCTCAACCGTATGGAGACAATGAGATTTAATTGAAAGTAATTGTCTCGGAGTCATGAGTTTCCCCCCAGGAAATGTTTGGCAATTACACTGCAGCTTTTTCTTTAGCAGTGATGTTTCTCTGGCTCTCCACTCAAGAGCTGACATACTTGTCCTCCCATGCGTAAAACTGCGGGAATCTGATTTTGGTTTTTGTGAATATTAAAGTTGTATGACTGTTGTCAGCTGCCTGGACAGGAAATCTGGACACAAACTCGGATCTTCTTTGCCGGTTTCTGTGATATTAATGGATTCGCTTGTTTTTCCAGCTCTTCTCGCTCTTTTTTCCATCCTTTCCTCTCCTGTTGCTATAGTCGGTGATCAGCATTAACCTTAGATGGATGAATTCGGGCTGTGTCTTTAATTTTTGATAGGGAAAGTCTTAAAAGCTTCATTTGAATTTCTAAGGCTGGATTTGAACATTCAGCTGGATTGTATATCATTTTTCGCTCTGACTCATTTGAGATGAACCTGACACCAACCCTGTGAGAGCAACGTTTGGCCCTTGGTCATGTTTGTGAGTGTGTGTGTGTTTATGTTTAATGTGTTTTATCTAGTAGAACACCACAAAGCTCAAATAAAAGCAGCTGTCTTCTATCAGTCCTCATGCGTTCTGTTTTACTCAGAAGTGAGTAATGATATTCCCCTGGTGATCCGGAGAGGGGATCCCACCTCGGCGAACTGTGGCACACCCTGCTAATGGCCCAAACAAGCCGAGCGACCCACACCAGAGCCTGAGGTTACGACAATACACTGCGATAATCTCTACCTGACCTCATTTTAAGAGTGATTCAGTGACAGATCAGGTCAAGATGGCTCCTGTCAGTTCTTGTTAGGCTCATATCAGGAATCATTTTAGAAAACCAAGCCAACTTCAACTCACCTTTGTCCCAGTGTACTTCTTATTTTCCTTTTTACTTGCTCTCACCCTCCTTGTATAGTAGATGGAATTACACCCAATGTAAAGGCTATCATCTTGTGAAATCTTTCAACAGTTAGGGAGCATATAATTATCTAATATGCTCCAATCATAGATCACATTACTGGAATTGTACAAACACACCTTATCAGATTAGCGGTCTTGGACAATTTGGGGATCATAAAATATATGGATGACTTTAAAAAAAGGAAGCAGCAAATTGACAAATTGTTTGAAGGCGTGGCATTGTAGTCAGTGCAAGGCTGTGTCCAAAATCGGCCCCTCTACCCTTAAATAAGGCAGTATTTGAGGGGACAGCCATTTGTAGTGGTGTCCGGAACCATAGTGTGTGTTATCGAGTGCAATCATTCAACCCCACAATGTACCACAATAGCGAGTGTACGCTCAACAGCTAGAGAATACCCATAATGCACTGTGAGAGTCGTGCACAGAATGAATTCCCACGTCTGACACGCAGTTGAATCATCTATCCATCCATTTTTCAAACCACTGGTCCAATGTGGCTAATATCATACAGGTATAAATTCATGGGCGTCGGAAGCAAAACAAATGTGGGTGGGTCCTCATAAAGTACAAATATACTGTTTTGCTTGCTAAATGTATAGTTTGGAAAGACAAAATTACGGAAATCGCCAAATAATTGAGAGTGGCAGTAGTGTAGGGGTAAGACGCACGACATCTAGTTTTGACACAAATCGACCTCGGTTCGAGTCCGGCTTTCGCCGAACTCAATCTTCTCTCTTTTCCCATCACATATCAGATCGGAAAGGCATTTATTTTCAATAAAAATGAAGAAAATATTAGAAAAGTGGAAATAAAGCATCTAACGTGTTTAATAAGAAGTGTTTATCGATTAGGGGCAGGTAAACAGACATGTGCTGAATGTTAGAGACGATAAAAGTGAGTGGGTCCAATATCATTGATCGTAAAAAGTGGGTGGGTCTTGTCCCACTCACATATAATGGTTCCGACGCCCATGTATAAATTCCTTTTGAATTGATTATTAAATTGTTCAATAAAGGTTTATACATAGTTTCCATGAATCTTTTCATCTTACAACAGGAGCTGCCAGTTTGATACATTTGAAATGATTAATAAACAGCAAGCACAAACTATGCAAAAGTGGACGCTCTTCCTTGGCACTCAGTGTCCGAATTCACTCACTCGTTTTCATTCACTCCCTTAAGTGAACTATATTAGTGGACTAATGTAGGGAATAGTGAATGAGGGGGTGATTTCGGGCACAGCCCAAGTGTTGATCCATGGTGCTCATGTGGGCTACCCAGGTTGAGCCCAGCCTGCATAAAATGTGGGAAAAGTTGATCATTTATCAAAATCTATCATTTATAAATCATATATAATAAATGAATTATACTAATCATGAATTATATGTAAATTTTATGTATAAATATAAACTATATAATGTATATTTTCTCTATTGCTTAAAATAATATATAATTTAGAATTGATCATTTGTTTTTTATGTTGTATGAAACATAAAATATCTATTTTATATTTATTTATGAATTTAGTTGCCAACTCACCGAGTTCCCCTTCGGAACATGTTTAATTTAATTTCAAGTTTTAATATTGTATGAAAACAAATATTATTTATTTACTTGCACAGGATGTCACCTGTAGCCTCTCAAGCCACATTCACCGTGATGATGACGGGTAGCGCCCCCTAGCTGTGACTCTAGAGTCTGCAGTGGTCATGAAGCAGCTGTCATTAGTCATGTTTAAGTCATGGACACAGGCGAGCATGAAAGCACTAATGAGGTCCCTGAGCCGTGCCGGCCCACTGGATGATGGCCGCTAGTGCATCTGCTGGAGGCAAATGATGGTTGCTCGAAAGCGAAATGGCCCATGATAACATCATAGACTGCAGAACTTCTTTGTGCATGAATATTTCAGTTTAAGTTGCATGAGCACATTTGCTCGAGGGCATATACCAGAATTCCCCCTTTTTATTCATGCTGTGTGTATGTGTGTGTGTGCTCATACAGAATGCATTGTATTTTGTATTGATTTGTTGTAAGTGTGTATTGATTTGCATGCATTGATTTTAGGGGTCACACAGCAGGCTTTCACAATGAATCTGTGCATTTATCCTCCAATCCATAGCAAGATGAATTGAGAAAGGGGTATTCCTAGACTCACATACACATACACAGAGTGAAGTGTTTATAGTGCTGATGCAGTAGATGTTGAAGGCATTAAGCTGTAATCTGCCCTCTGGAGCCTGATACTCACCACATAGTGTTTGATGTCATGCAGAGCCGAGGAACCACTCGGCACACTGCAGCAGTGAAGGGGGAAGAAAAAACTGATATCGAGACTCTCATTCCAATCTGCCGCTTCTTTCTGTCCCTTAAACAGGAAAAACAGATTGCTGGACTTTAGAAGTACTAGTATTTTATTAAATTGTCCCTTGATGTGTTGTTCCCTTCCAGATGCTTTGCTAACATGGTTCTTATGGCTAGCAAGCATATGTTGTGTTTTGGATGCTGGTGTGCTGGATAGTTCACCCCAAAAATGGAAAATTTCTCATGTTGTTACTAACCTGCATGACTTACTTTTAGTCACTCTTTTCCAAGGGGCCTACAGCGTTCAAGCTTCTAAAAAGTTGCAAAAGCACCATAAAAGTAAAAAGGGTCTATATGATTCATATGCATTACATTTCAAGTCTTCTAAAGCAACGCAATAGCTTTGTGTGTAAAACAGACTGAAATGTTAGTCGTTATTCAGTGATCATTTCCCCCTCTATTGAGCTGTTAACCACTGCAACTGAATCAGTGAGTCGATGAGTTGAATTTGATTTGTGAATGAATCATTCCGACTGGTTTTGTGAACTGAATCATTGAAAATATCCAACTGAAAAGCTGAGTGATTCAGTTTTCATATGAGCAGATGTTTTTAATTGAAGAATGTCACAGGTTTGGAACGATGAGGTGGAACAAGGGTGGGTGAAAAAAACTTTTAGGATAAACTATATTTTTTAACTATAGCTTTGGACCAGCCATCTCTAACCAGGCTGGACAAGTGTGAATTAGCATGGTCCACTTGTCTTTTCAGCAGATCTGATCACTTATCAGGGATTTGTCTTGAGCGTAATCGTCCCGTTTTAGGCAGACCTTGATTTTTTTGGTAATTGGAAAAACTTAAGACTTTCTGTCTATACAAGACCTTGGCCTCTGTCCCAGGATGCAATCCACAGCTGAATATGATACTTCTGAAATCAGATAACGCCAGGACAGTACCGTGATGTAAATCTGCAGTCCACAGCGAGGCTTACTGAATTATCTAGCCACTAAATATGACAAACTGACTCAGATTGTAATACATGCAGTGTAATGTAGTTCCCAGCCTTCCTGTGAGTGAAGGACTCGCAGCCTCCCAGAGGAGAGAGAGAGAGAGAGAGAGAGAGAGAGAGAGAGAGAAGTGACAGACCAAGGTGACATTTAGATGAAGACATTTTTGATGGATTTGCTACTGTGTGACATCCTTTGAAAAAAGAGAGAGAGAGAGAGAGAGAGAGAGACATAGAGAGAGAGACAAAGGGTCACATTTCCCCCATAGCTGCCATCTGTGTACTGTACATAAAAGCCTGAATGACATGGCATATACTGGTATACTGGTGTAAAATTAGATTTTTGTCACAATTTATGCATTCAGAGACCTCGGTTGAAATGAGCGCTCTAAAAAAAAAAAAAAAAAAATTGTTTAGTTGCTGTTGCTGTTGCCTTTTATCATCACGAACCAGTCTGGCCATTGTCCTCTGACCTCTTGCATCAACAAGACATTTTCAGCCACAGAACTGCCACTCAACTGATATTTTCTCTTTTTCTGACCAGTATCTGTAAATCATAGAGATGGTTGTGCATAAAAATCCCATAGATCAGCAGTTTTTGAAATATGATATATTATATATAGCCTACAGTGGTGCTTGAAAGTTTGTGAACCCCTTGCAGAATCGGTGAAAATAATTTTAACAAAATGACAGGGATCATACAAAATGCATGGTATTTTTATTTTATTTATTATTGTCCTGAATAAGATATTTTACATAAAAGATGTTTACACATAGTCCACAAGACAAAACTAAAAGTTTATGTACCTTATTTCGTTAAAATTATTCACATTTTCACAGGGGTTCACAAACTGTCAAGCAGCTCTGTAGATATACAAATCTACTCCTTTTTTCTTAATATAACATACTTTAGTCCATTTATTTGACTTTAACCTGTTTTTTTGTTTTGCTTTGTTGCTTGACACCTGTTCTGTGTAGCACTTGAATGTTTGGACAGTTCGTTTCATCCCAATGAAACTCAATTAACCCTGACTCTGAGCGAGAGTCACACAGTGTTCTCTGGAAAGCAGTTTAATCTTTATAATCCTAAACACATTTCCAGCTAGCCTCGATGATTCATTGTAAATTCATAGCAAAGTACTAAAACTTTATGCTGCGTCAAATGAAAGTATACACATATTGATGGGTTCAGAGGTGCATCCCAATTTGTGTACTTATGCACTATTCTATAAAGTTTTGTAGTATAGTGCGAGTAGTGTGTTCACACTGAAAAAAGAAAAAGTGCACTTTAAATACCTGGATAATGCACTTAATTAACCAAAAAAATAAGTATGGACACTTCATGCACTTAACTGTCACAGATTTAATTACGTAGCGGAAGGGGGAGGGGCTATCAGACTCCAATGTTGAATGACAATATAACCATATGAAATTAATACACTACACGGCTGAGTGTATAAGTACATAGTGTATAAGACACAACTAACTAAGCAAGGCCGTAACCATGACTTAAACATTAAGGGGGAACCAATTTTTTAAAGCCTATAGAAACAGAACAGCAAAGGAAATTCTAGTTCGGAAATAATCATTTTGAACTATTTGCAAATAATATTTGCATTCAAATATGCACATATGTACTTTAGGGATGGCTCGATACCACAATTTTGGCTTCGGTACGGTACCACAATCTAATACCGAAATACCGATATTACATCGATACCATACAGGGTCTGAATTTTGGCGCATAATTTTACTCTCGCACATTTGGGGTTTATGAAGCGGGAAATTACAGCAAATGTTTATGATTAAATTAATCAACAAAGATTATCACATCAAATCAGGCATTTGGAAACTTTCTTGTGAGAAGTAATTTCAGCAATGTCTCCCTTCTCGTTCTCAAAATTTGCAAATTGCTTCTGGCTTCAAAAGACATCGCACCTGCACTATAAAAGCAATCTGCGCGCTCAGATTCAACACTTTCGCTGTCGTTTCGGGAGAGCTGATGGAAATCACTTGCCCACGTCTTTTTAAACCTTGCCAATTTGAACATGCAAGCAATTTTATAGCATTTCGTAATACATGGCATGGGAGCTCTTTAAAGGGCCTGTTTTAGCAGCCGTCAGTCCTCACCACAGTTTTGAAAAATGCAATAAAAGTGGGCGTGGTTAAGCTGCGGGGCTGAGGGGAGACTGACTGACAACAACACGGCAACTGATTCAGAGTATTATTTCACTCTCAGTAAAAGCATCAACGCTTCCCAAAAAATTGCACGCTGCAAAATATCATTACGTAACACCATATACACATGGTTTTCTAAGCTCATCTTAAATAACGCAAATACATAAAATACATATCCTATGACAGCTATGTATTGCACAAATAAATGCACAGCCATTCGCATGTTCTCTGTATAGAAAATATATACAAGCACGCTGTTGCATCATTGATAATTTTTGAGGCTTAGCAGTGTTTTATGACCGGTTTGATCAGTTAATGAGCCGTAAAGAGAGGTTACACTCACATTGTGGATGAATCGCGTTTGTGTGAAGACTCAGGATCTACTGAAGAGAACTTATGCGACGCAGAAACTCTTACAGAGCAAAAACAAATACTCGTTTTTGATCCATTAATGCATCTCTCACTTACTGAGTGCGATCTCACTCTTTGGAGCGCTTGTCAATCAACGCGTGCTGCTGTGTTAAGCGGGGCATCTTCTCATAGGATAAGGACACGCAGACTTGTGAATAATTAAGCAAGACGTCTTCTCATAGGATAAGGACACGCAGTCTCATGAATAATTAAGTGAGGCCTCTTCTCATAGGATAAGGACACGCAGAATCATGAATAATTGAGATATCGATGAGTCATCGCTGTACTATAGTACGACAAAGCGTCACAAAGATGAATTTAAACCCGATTAATTTAAATGTTTAAAATTTAAAGTTTAATTTTCCTACGGTCAAAATGAATGGATGGTAACATTGACTTCTGTGATGCTCAACACTCATAACTCTGTTAAAATCTCAGAAAATTTGGTTTAGGGTTTCATGACCCTTTAAGAGAGTTTTCATTGCGCTCATACCAACAACAAACACACTAGCCAAAAGAGCTTGCGCATTCCAAATTAAGTTGTTTTCCCTTAGTCAAATACACAAAAAATTTGGTCAAAATTGTCCATCTTTAGTGAATAGTTACATAAATATGGTTGGTTATGTCTTTCGCGAATGCAAATAGTGCAATAGTATGCGTGCAAATATTATGAAATCTAAACGTCACTGGTTGAAATCAAACGCTGGAGATTTCGTTATATTTAAACGCTACGATGTATGTGCGTTGATCAGTGTTAAAAGAAAATAAATGTCTGAATTAGATCGTTTGATTTATGCACTCACCTGTCGATCTCTTGTACAAGACAGGAATGGCAAGTGACAGATGCTTGGCAAGGTTTGATGGTTCTTCAGCAGTTTTATAAGCTAAGTAATTCCAAATTCCACGTCTACTCTTGTCTTTGTTAATTCTTTTTGTGCGTGTTGAGTGAAATTCAACTGCTGTATTCAGTTTGTTCTATGTTGCCACATTTGCCGGTTTCACGTCAGTTTGGGTAGCGTAATGCCACCTAGCGGTGAACTTCGGAACAGCAGCATATACCGAAATGAGCAAAATCATGATATTGTACCGTTTGAAATAAAATGTATACCGGTATTTTCCCAGTACCGGTATATTGCACATCCCTAATGTAATTTTACTTGTATGCCTAATATGTGGAAAAAATAAAACGTTTCTTGTCTCTTCACACTCAGTTAGGAATTCCACAAAATGATTTTTCAATTCAAAATGGCCATATTTGAGAAAAAAAGTCTCAAAACAGTTGACATGTATTAAATGTTTCGCTTCTTACCTCACTCTCTTTCAGCGTTTAACTGATGCTTCACACTGGAATTCACACTCCGTTTCTGTGACCCATAAACCCCGCCAACTTTGATTTGACTGGCCATCTCAATCATTTTGACGTTAACAAACGCTGTTAGACCGCTGAGGCTGACCAGACTAAAAATGTAACTTTTAAACCTTTTTGTCATCCTAACAACATACAGAGCGCCACATAATTTCAAATATTGGGTAGGACAATTTGGCCATTTCTAATTATTGTAGGCGACTTGTCCCCCTCATTGTCTATGGAGGATACGGCCCTGCAACTGGTGCTGCGTTCACACCAAACGCGAATAGAGTGTCAAAATCACGTCTACCGCGTGTAGTTTGACGCGTGAACATTTTGAATCCATTCGCGCGTCCGCGGTGAATTGGACGCGCATAGAAATATATTTCACTCCTCTTTTAATTTTCATTAAAAATATATATTAAACATTAATAACCACACAAATGTGGTCCAGGCAACTCCTACATTATCTTGACTGCATGTATATTTAAAAATCCTAAAAAAATAAAGTTATGAAACTTCTCTTTGCCCTCAGTCAAACCGATTTGGCAGACAACAAATTGTAGATTCATGACACCAAAAATCACCCGTTAGATCCACACAAGACAAACCACAACAGGACATCAGAGCCAGCGGCAAACGTCAGAAGGACTGGCCGAGGAAAGGCTGCTTTTGCCGGGTTAATGAGCGATGAGTGCCCGGTGATCGCCTGGATCTCACAACTCCAAAAACACAAGATTGTTTTTTTAAATAGGTGCTCTCTTTATAAATAAACCACAGATTTGAGCTTTAAACAACTACATTCTCACCTGAAAAAGTCTTAAAACTACATTTTGTAACACAATAGTAGTATTTTTAAATTATGCACGGTTTCTCATCACGTCACTTTACCACGTGACAGCAGCAAGCAGGCTCCTGATTGGTTAACACGGCGCAAATTGACGCCAAAGTTAAGATTTTTCAACTCGGGCATCAGACGCGAATTCGCTTCAAACACGTGAATGCACAAAAAGCATCACTCGCGCATAACGCGTGTATCGCGCAAGACGCTCAATTCGTGTCCAATTCGCGTCATTCGCGCGAACTGGACGCACGAATAAGGCGGAATCGCGCTGGTCGTGCTGCAGGACCTCCAGACGCGCGTCAACGCGCCTTTCCATTGACTTAACATTGAAATCACTCGCGCCAGATGCTCTATTCGTGTTTGGTGTGAACGCAGCATAAGGGGTTTGGCTAGTCAGCATGGCTTAGTTAGCCCCTGCTGGTAGATGCTGTAACTACACCTACACTTTGCTCGCTTATGCCTAGTTCAGACGATTTTCAAACTCGTCGAATCACTGTTCTTTTCACACTGCATGACTATCTGGGCCAGCACTCAGTCACTGCTGTGTTCACTCAACGGCGAGTCTCGGCGAGTCTCTCTGATCGCGTCTTTGATAATTCACACTGTGTGATTGTCACTCACGTGCACGAGCACCAATTTGCGTTTGATTTCGGGCAATTGTCGGCGATTTCGCAAAACCTGTCGGCGAGTCAAAATCGGGGCTAAAATCGGGCAGTCTGAACTAGGCATTATTTGAAAGTCGGTCCTTCCAATTTCTATAGCCGCCATATTGAGCTTCGCAGATTCGCCCATTCATTTTTCAAAGAGTGGTGCATTACCTCCTTATGGAAGCCTGTTTACACCTCAAAGAAAAAGGCATCCAAACTAATTTAATGTATGAATGTTTGTATTTATTTATTCATTGAGATGAAACAGGGTTGCATATGCTTCGCTTTATATTGTACATGGAGTAAGTTAGCAAGACGGCTAATGTTACAGCAGTTACGTTATGAAACTGTGATTTGAATGACAGTTGGCTGAGAACCTAAATTCAATCTATAACTCCTGATTGCTGTACATTTTTGAGTTATGACTCAGAATAACAACCAACACATGGGTTTCCTGTAATGACTTTCTGACAGAACAGTAAGTGTACCAGAGCTTGTGAATTCTTAGAAATGGTCAAGTCTTGTTTTAATTTTAGTCTCTGGCCTGACACTCCTAACAGCAGCCTGACTTTAACTCCTGGAGACTAAGCGCAAAGCTTCTCCAGATGAGAGCAGAGGGACGACTTGAAAGAGTCATTACATGCACTACAATCACAAGGAAGTGCAGAGAGAGCATTCTGGGGGATTTGGAAGAGCAGCGTAGTCTCAAATGTGAAACTCAATGGGGCTTCCTGTTAAAGCTGGGTCGAACTCCGCTTTGGATATTCACAGCAGCGAGCTTGCAGAGGGGAGAACGTGTTTGGTTTGGCTGGACTCGCAGCAGCTGTAGGGAGGTGTGGGAAAAGGAGAGAGATTTCACCCCATTCATTATGGGAGCATCTGACGTAATAATGATCACTAATGGCGCTTATGAGAAACATTCAGCTTGTACAGCGACCTCATAAAAATCACACAAGCACCAGTGCTGTGGAAAACCTGCAGGTGGAACCTGGGAAGACTTCACAGAAAAATGATAATTCTGTCATCATTTATTCACCCTCACATCATTTCAAACCTGTATGACTTTCTTTCTTCTGTGGAACAAAAAATATGTTTTGGAGAATGTTTTAGCTGTTGTTGGCCGTACAATAAAAGTTAGTGGGGTTCAAACAGCATTGGACCCTACTGACCTTCACTGCATGGGGAAAAAAAAAAAAACCCAGACATTTTTCAAAATATCTTCTTATGTGTCCAACAGAATAAAGAATGCCATACAGATTTTAAATGAGTAAATGATAAATGATTTTTCATTTTGCAACTAAAAAATGTTTTGTTTAAAGACATCTGGCTTATAGCGCTGCTGAGGAAGAACTAGTCACATAGGTTTGTGGTTTCTAATTGTAGAGATATTAGTCATAGCTTTGTTGAGGCATTTAAGCAAGCTAGATGTTTATATTTTGTGTAGTTACAGTATTACAGCATTATTTTTTCTCAACCTCTTCTGTTTAACCCTTAAAGGGATACTTCACTGCTGGAAAGATGAATGTGTATTTAAATTTGGGTCATTTAAGTAGTAGAAATGTGAAATTATTTTAGAAGTTGGTGCCTTCTAGACTGCAAAAAGACAGAAAATATATTTTTGGCTCATTTGGATGCAAGAGAACACTCCCAGAATGCACTTTCTTTGCTGCCCTACGATAGCCTGGTCCTACCAGACTCTTGTACATTTCATTTGTACAGAAAGTCTGGCCACTCTCCATTGACATGCGTTTACTTCCTTGAAGGCCGGTTCTCTGTTGAAGTTTAAAACTATTGGATCTGCCCAGAGCCACTCTGGATCTGTCATAACCAATTGCTAACGTTTGGTCGTGACGCATGTCATGCGCCGTTCGCCTTTATTTCTCACATGAAAGTCCGTAAAAATAAATGTGCAGCCACCTCAGTGATAAAACCTTGTGCATTCGGATTGTGATTTATTCACGGTGGAGGGGAGAGTTTTGTGATCGGGAACGGCTGCTCACGTGGTCCTTAACATGATTGTATACTGTAAATAAAATATAATATGCTTGGTATGATAAGAATAAATGCTGCCGTAAATAACGGCCCAATTCAAATGTTTACGGGCTTTTCTTCCTTTAATTTTTTGAGCGGTGATGAAATATATTGCTCTTGAAAATACGTGCCAGCATTTAAAGAAATCTAGAAAGTCTATAAATGCATCCAAATTACAGCGAAGCGCAGTCGTACGGTGCTCTGCAGTGGTCAAAAAGGATATAAACAGTGAATTTTGAAGTGATATTCTTGACAGCTCAGAGATGTGGATTCAGACAGCAATTAAATGACCACACAACCGTGGTGTTTGTCTAAGACAGTAGGTAATTCAGCTGGGGATTTTTACGCGGGTGGTGGGAGACCACTGACCTGCCCCTGTAAATGATGACAATAACTTCCTTTTTTGTCTCAAAAGTCTTGTTACACAACATTGTGTGGGTTGGTTTCCGTTATCAGTCTGCGGAAGGAACCAGTGAGAAATAGAGAAATTGTGAGTATCTGTTGAATCCAGCTATGACAAATTGGTTACTTAACCCAGAAAACAAAATGTTATGCAGTTCATAATTTCGTAATGCTATAGTTGTGTAGTTTCCTTCTCCTTTGGCTCAAATATTAATTTATTATGCCTCTAATGAGAATTTCCATTGTGCTTTACAAGATGAAGTGTCTTTGAACAAACAGTGCGCTAATTGCAGGCTCTGTTCTCCCTGAGGCAAACGGGGGTTAAGTGCCATGTTGACGGCTGCAGTGGAGATGGAGAGGGATTTTCATAACTCTAGTTCATGGGTCAGAGTTAACCAAAGGCCTCGTTAAACGAATATTTTCCGTCACTGACAGCATTTTTTTTATAGCAGAGGCGGAAAATTCTGAAGGATGTCCAGTCATTTTGACACAGAGGGTGATCTATCTATCTATCTATCTATCTATCTATCTATCTATCTATCTATCTATCTATCTATCTATCTATCTATCTATCTATCTATCTATCTATCTATCTATCTATCTGTCTATCTGTCTATCTGTCTATCTGTCTATCTGTCTGTCTGTCTGTCTGTCTGTCTGTCTAATGTCGTCTGTCTGTCTATCTATCTATCTGTCTGTCTGTCTGTCTGTCTGTCTGTCTGTCTGCCTGTTGTCTGTCTGTCTGTCTGTCTGTCTGTCTGTCTGTCTGTCTGTCTGTCTATCTATCTATCTATCTATCTATCTATCTAATGTCGTCTGTCTGTCTGTCTGTCTGTCTATCTAATGTCATCTGTCTGTCTGTCTGTCTGTCTGTCTGTCTGTCTGTCTGTCTATCTATCTATCTATCTATCTATCTATCTATCTATCTATCTTTCTATCTAATGTCTGTCTGTCTGTCTTCTTCTTTATGGAAAATATAATTTCTCCCCTTTTTTAACAAACATTTCTTTGTCTTTGTGACATTCACCTTTGACCTTTGATGGAGACCTGTCATTTATTGAGGCTTTACAGTACTAGAATACTGATATTCATGTTCATTTGTAATTTCTGTACTGAGCTGGGAATTTCATCACAAATGTTCAAATGTCGTCAGTTTCTTTGCATCGTCTTTAACAGACAGCCCCTTGAGACAGGGTAGTGAGATATATTTTGTTCTCTGTGAGTTTGATGAGATTGATGTATTTTTAGATGTGCTAAAAGCTCTGGGCGATCCATTCATCTCTCTTATTCTCTTGAGAAACACAGCTAACATAAAGATAACAGCACAAAAAGAAGCATAAACTGTCATCTAATGCAGCAGTCTGTGTGTAATTAGAGACAAAGCTGGAGTGGAAATTCTCTCGTTTTCTCATTTGCTATTTTTATTTCTCTCTTATTCTATTTCTGTTCCTCTCAGCCAAAGTTGTTCATGAATAATACAGATAACCCAGCTTTGTTTTGATGTAGATAGTTCATGCTCATTTGAGTTTCGGTGTATGTGTGTGTGTGTCCACAGACCACAGAATTTATTTGAACACTTGAGTCAATAGATAGATAATAGATAGACTGTTAGAAATGTCTATACTGTAGTTAATGTAATAAAGCAAACGCTTTATGTGGCTTATGTGTCTCTTTAAGTCCCATGTTCAGTGAAATGACCCTGCAGCTGCTGGAGGGTGATGGCCTACTGGCTCTAAACTCTCTCAAGCTCTCTCTCCATCTCTTTCCATCTCCGCGTGCTGATTTATATTATATGCATGTTTCCAGTATGATGTCAGAATGAAGTGGTTTCCAGTGGAGGTAGTGCAGCGTTTCATCAGATTGGACTAGAGATTTTGTTCTGTGGGCTGGTGTAAATCTGGGGCAGCTTTCCCCACTGAGCCAAATTGTGTGTGTGTGTGTGTGTGTGTTCACACTCTATCCATCTATCCGTCTGTCTGTCTGTCTGTCTGTCTGATAGATAGATAGATAGATAGATAGATAGATAGATAGATAGATAGATACCATCCATCCATCCACCCACCCACCCACAAACCCACCTACCCATCCATCCATCCATCCATCCATGTTGAAATATGGATCATAAATGGGTCCAAATATATAATGTGAATGTTGAAATATGGATATTAGTTGACAGTAGCAGTCGTAGCTGATCAGGTTGCTCTCAGAGTTTTATGGCAGATGCTGGTCAGTGTGAACCAAGCTTCCCTTAAATTAGTCCAGCACGTAGAGAGGGAATCTGTCTCTTTGGCTGTGAAAGGAGGTGTTCTCCTCTGTGACCCAACCACATGGCATCACTCAACAAAATTGAATCACAAATCCACACAGGAGGAAACAGAGGAGGGAGATGGATGGGACGGGAGAGAAAGACAGTAAGAAAGAGAGCAATGCTGACACATCAGTTTTATCAATGGTTCCCCTTAAAGTAATTACAGTACATTACATCTCACCACGACACAAGTCCATCTCTTTGTTGCTTTGTATAGAAATACAGAGCTGATTTGCAGTGTACTAGAAAACCTGTCCCTGTTCTTTCAGCCTTTTCTCCTTTTCAAACTCCAGCACATTGATTTCTGATTTTTCATCCATTATAAGCAAGAATACACTTTGATAAGATGGAGGATACTGTTAAATATCTGAATGGTGCTGCCGACGTCAGTGATTTTATGCTTGAGTGCATGTCTTCAATTTCAAGAGGTCTTAGATGGGTCTAAGTGACAATTAAGTTGTCAGCAGTTTAATAGAAGTTGCATAATGGAAGTAGAAATCCTATTTTGAATCACTACATTTTTAACAATTAAATATAAACACCTCTAAATCTATCAGACTAGACCAGCTGGGCCAGGGAAAACCAACTTATTGACCAGATAAGACCTGCAAACCACTTACACTAGAAAAGTCTGCAAAAAAAGGGCACAATAATGTCTTATTGTGTTATGAAGGAATTTTCAGTATTAGGTTTTGTCGGATCATTGTGTTGACCCCTGTTGGGGTCGGTCAATTGGCATTTGTTGGGTCTTGTGATGTACTGTAATCTGGTGATTGTCCGCATTGGTGCGGTGTGAATTGGCCTTAATGTTGATTAATCAGACCAAATTCATCCAGAAAGAGCAATAGTAGATGTGGCGACAGTGGGTCAAAGGCAGAGCTGATTACGCACTGCCCTTCATATGATGACAGGCGAAGGCGTCCTGTGCTGCTCTCTCTTGTGTAAATGAGTCAGTCCAGCTGTTGGGAATCACACTGATTAGCGTTGTTACATAAGCAAAGTAATTTCTGACTGTTGTTGATTTTGTCTGACGTCAGGCATGACCGATTTTGTTTATATGTTGGCTGGATAGCAGGGTGTTGTATTTGTAGATGAGAAAAGGAGGGAAAAAACGAGATGAAGTGAAATGAGGAACAGAACAGTGATATCATATATTTGCTCTTTCCAGCTCTGATATTGACCTGACCTGACACAAAAAAAATGCCCAAAATGATCACTCTTTGATTGCTTAGTGTGACTTGCTCACAGACGGCCAGTGAATCCGATAAAGTTGCCATCCTGCAGTGTGACTGTTAATATATATATATATATATATATATATATATATATATATATATATATATATATATATATATATATATATATACTCACCTAAAGGATAATTAGGAACTCCTGTTAAATTTCTCATTAATGCAATTATCTATTCAACCAATCACATGGCAGTTGCTTCAATGCATTTAGGGGTGTGGTCCTGGTCAAGACAATCTCCTGAACTCCAAACTGAATGTCAGAATGGGAAAGAAAGGTGATTTAAGCAATTTAGAGCGTGGCATGGTTGTTGGTACCAGACGGGCCGGTCTGAGTATTTCACAATCTGCTCAGTTACTGGGATTTTCACACACAACCATTTCTAGGGTTTACAAAGAATGGTGTGAAAAGGGAAAAATATCCAGTATGCGGCAGTCCTGTGGACGAAAATCCCTTGTTGATGCTAGAGGTCAGAGGAGAATGGGCCGACTGATTCAAGCTGATAGAAGAGCAACTTTGACTGAAATAACCACTCGTTACAACCGAGGTATGCAGCAAAGCATTTGTGAAGCCACAACACGCACAACCTTGAGGCGGATGGGCTACAACAGCAGAAGACCCCACCGGGTACCAATCATCTCCACTACAAATAGGAAAAAGAGGCTACAATTTGCACAAGCTCACCAAAATTGGACAGTTGAAGACTGGAAAAATGTTGCCTGGTCTGATGAGTCTCGATTTCTGTTGAGACATTCAGATGGTAGAGTCAGAATTTGGCGTAAACAGAATGAGAACATGGATCCATCATGCCTTGTTACCACTGTGCAGGCTGCTGGTGGTGGTGTAATGGTGTGGGGGATGTTTTATTGGCACACTTTAGGCCCCTTAGTGCCAATTGGGCATCGTTTATATACCACGGCCTACCTGAGCATTGTTTCTGACCATGTCCATCCCTTTATGACCACCATGTACCCATCCTCTGATGGCTACTTCCAGCAGGATAATGCACCATGTCACAAAGCTTGAATAATTTCAAATTGGTTTCTTGAACATGACAATGAGTTCACTGTACTAAAATGGCCCCCACAGTCACCAGATCACAACCCAATAGAGCATCTTTGGGATGTGGTGGAAAGGGAGCTTCGTGCCCTGGATGTGCATCCCACAAATCTCCATCAACTGCAAGATGCTATCCTATCAATATGGGCCAACATTTCTAAAGAATGCTTTCAGCACCTTGTTGAATCAATGGCACGTATATTTAAGGCAGTTCTGAAGGCGAAAGGGGGTCAAACACAGTATTAGTATGGTGTTCCTAATAATCCTTTAGGTGAGTGTATATATATATATATCTCAGGGGTGTCCAATCCTGCTCCTGGAGGGCCACTGTCCTGCAGAGTTTAGCTCCAACCTCAATTAAACACACCCAAACCCACTAATCAAGGTCTTATTAGGCATACTAGAAACTTCCAGACAGGTGTGTTGAGCAAGTTGGAGCTAAAATCTGGGACCAACTTTGGACACCCCTGATCCACATTCATGTTGAATGTATATATACAGGTAAAGGGTGGTTTTTTTTCTATTTACGATTTATAGTTGTCCCTGCATGTTAAGACTGGAGAGGAGAATATTTAACATTAAATAAATTTACGCACACCGTCTATTCCAGTCTCTGATGTGTTTGGCCAACATTCACACACACTGATCTTTATCTGATTTCTCTCTCAGTTATCGACATTCTGTAAAAATCAAGCTTGTGATTTGTTGCTTTCTGTTGAATAGATGTAGCTCACACACAGCCCAGGTCTGTCAGTGGATGGGAAGTGTGTGTGTATTGATATAAATGCTGAAGGTGGACATGGTCTGGCTTTTCTAGGCTTTAGCTGAAGCAGCAGATGTGACAGTTATTGATCCTCTTCAGGGATCAGCTAATCCGAACCTGGCTCTTTGAAGCTCTCGCTAATGTTACATTTGTGCTGTCATGTATGGTTTCTGGGATTACTTGGGAGCAGGAGCCCATGACATTACTGTGTGTGTGAGTGTGTTAGGGCTAGATTTGTCCAGCATTGTCAGACCTTTTACTTTACTGCATAGTATACTTTACATAGTATACCAGCAATTGCCGTTTAGACCGGAGGAGACCATCTAACTGACATGTATAGAGACCAACCACAGTTCATTTTGTTTTTATGCACCATTTAGAGGCTGGATTATCTGCAACTGCATCAGATAGTCAACAGACAGTCTGTGGCTGTGCTGTCTAAGGCTGAGATTAGGGCTAGATCATTATGAGAGGTTGGGGAAAGTGTGTGTGTGTTCTGTGCTCCAGGTGTTTTGGGTTGTTTAGTCGAATCTATCATTACTTTCATAAATGATGAGTGTTTTGTGGTTATTGATACACTCCAGAAACATTGGCTCTGTTTGAAAGCTGACTCGTTTCCAATAAGCTGTTAGTTGCATTAATTTGCAATGTTCTAATTTCCAGCCAACTGAACAGATCCACTACATCTGCACTGGAAAAATCATGGCTGTTAGAGCAAGTGTTTGCATTGTTGAGTCGCCTGAGCACATTTGATAGTTCCATGACCGCTGATTAGATTTAAATACCAGCACTTTGTTCTTAACAAAGCAGCATAAACCTTATTAAATTCATAATTTTGGGGACCATAAATTAAAATGACATCTTCGCAGACTCTTTTTGGAGATTACGTTGATGTGATATAATTAAATGAAAAGAGCAACCGTTGACTGATTCTAAACATAACAAAGAATCAAGTTTGGGAATTGAGAACTGAAACAATTACTTTTTAAACTAGATGGTTTTATGATGTTATTTTCCATTAATTGTATTAATTTATTTATGCATTTGTTTTCGCATTTATTTACCTGTTCTTTTTTTGTGCAATAACTGTAGAAATTATCTTAATATTTTAAAATGTCGAGTCACTCCCGGATAACAGAAAATGGGCAAAGAGGCGGGACGTGGCTGGAGCTGAGGTGAAGTGATGACTAACAGACAGCAGACAAACAGCAATCCATCTGTCACTCAAGTGGCCATGCCCTTAATTATGCAGAACTTTAAGGCTTAATTTAATTTCACCCTCCTTACAGTTGTTATGAAGGGCAAAATTAGCTGTATAGACCAAAACCACAATTTGTACAAGGCTCTAAATTTTTTTATTTTTTCCTGCTGTAAAGTTGGGCATTTTTACATGGAGCTCAATGAGATTCTGCTCTCCTTTGGAGCCTGTCCCTAATCAATCGATGAATTGCAGTTTAAGTCACTTCCGTATTGGCTTCAAGAGAAATTGGGGGAGGTTTCCGCTTGGCGATAACGCATGTTGCCAGTTTACCTAATAGTATTTTGCCACCACAGGTTGCCAGTTGTCGGAAAACACAACGTATTGCTGCCATGGAAACCATCAAACTTGGTCAGTGATCACAGATTCTACCCAACCTAAAAAGCCTCGGCATCCATCTAAAAATAAAAAAGCACATTAAAACATGGATAAATGAACTCATCAACTTACAGTGTGTGAGTCTCCTCATCTTCCATTGTCAATTGTGCTCGTTCCAGTTGCGTGTCCTCAAACTGGCAACCCGCGTGAGCGTCGAGTCTGAGGAGGAGGGGGCAGGGCAAACAATATTTTGAATTTGGACTGCAGTACCCATTTCAACCACTAGCTGTCATTCTTACATATAGCACCTTTAAGTAGATATCACAAACTATTTCAGACCAAATAAGAGTTATACGCAATCAGTGTTAACCACTTTCAATATACAGTACATTTTTTATACATTTTACGGAAATTCTCATGGTTCATAGAAATATCCAACTTATTTCTATGGGATGTTCTGTAAATATTGTCTAAAAAGTGGTGGAGCTTACCAAAAGGTCCTTTGTCATCCTCAGAAATACAAAAAAAATGTGAAGTGGAAGCAGACATTCCTTACTAAATTCCTTAAGATTGATAGCATCCTTACTTGGAAGTGAATTGTCTGTCAGTTTGGAAGACATTTTTGGAATGATGGTTAACATGTCTGCATTTACTGCTAACACAGTCCCATGCTTAGGCTTCATTTATAATGTTTGGTCTGTGGATGTTCTTGCATGTTCTTTTCAAGGCGTCCATGATGCATCGGTGTGGTGGTACTGGTTGGTTGACGCCTTGATGGTAGTGATGAATGAGTCGACTCCAAAAGAGTAGAATCCTCGAATGTATAGCCACAGAGTCGAGGTCGACTCCAGCATAGGAATCGACTCTCGTTGACGACTCTGTTGCTGTGTCCGAAATCGTTTACTCGCTTTAATCCCTATATAGTGCATGGCAGTCGAGTGCACTATACACTCACCTAAAGGATTATTAGGAACACAATACTAATACTGTGTTTGACCCCCTTTCGCCTTCAGAACTGCCTTAATTCTACGTGGCATTGATTCAACAAGGTGCTGAAAGCATTCTTTAGAAATGTTGGCCCATATTGATAGGATAGCATCTTGCAGTTGATGGAGATTTGTGGGATGCACATCCAGGGCACAAAGCTCACGTTCCACCACATCCCAAAGATGCTCTATTGGGTTGAGATCTGGTGACTGTGGGGGCCATTTTAGTACAATGAACTCTGAAATTTGAAATGATTCGAGCTTTGTGACATGGTCCATTATCCTGCTGGAAGTAGCCATCAGAGGATGGGTACATGGTGGTCATAAAGAGATGGACATGGTCAGAAACAATGCTCAGGTAGGCCGTGTCATATAAACGATGCCCAATTGGCACTAAGAGGCCTAAAGTGTGCCAAGAAAAAATCCCCCACACCATTACACCACCACCACCAGCCTGCACAGTGGTAACAAAGAATGATGGATCCATGTTCTCATTCTGTTTACGGCAAATTCTGATCTCTACCATCTGAATGTCTCAACAGAAATCGAGACTCATCAGACCAGGCAACATTTGGTGAGGTCGTGCAAATTGTAGCCTCTTTTTCCTATTTGTTGTGGAGATGAGTGGTACCCGGTGGGGTCTTCTGCTGTTGTAGCCCATCCGCCTCAAGGTTGTGCGTGTTGTGGCTTTACAAATGTTTTGCTGCATATCTCGGTTGTATCAGTCGGCCCATTCTCCTCTGACCTCTAGCATCAACAAGGCATTTTCACCCACAGGACTGCCGCATACTGGATGTTTTTCCCTTTTCACACCATTCTTTGTAAACCCTAGAAATGGTTGTGCGTGAAAATCCCAGTAACTGAGCAGATTGTGAAATACTCAGACCGGCCCGTCTGGCACCAACAACCATGCCATGCTCAAAATTGTTTAAATCGCCTTTCTTTCCCATTCTGACATTCAGTTTGGATTTCAGGAGATTGTCTTGACCAGGACCACACCCCTAAATGCATTGAAGCAACTGCCATGTGATTGGTTGATTAGATAATTGCATTAATGAGAAATTGAACTGGTGTTCCTGATAATCCTTTAGGTGAGTGTATAAGCAAGGAGTGAACGAAATGACGCGAGGAATTCTGATACTGGCTGTCACACTTTTATCCTACATGTAGCTTACTTTAGTCATAGTCATGATGACTTTAGTTTATACATACCCTCGTGCCAGCTTTAGTTTAATTGATGTTATATTAATGCAATAAATATTCGGTTTTCCATGGTTAACCCTGTGTTCATAATCATTCATTCAATTAAATTTACGTAACATTTATTTGTATAGCACTTTTCACTATACATATCATTTCAAAGCAGCTTTACAGAAAAAAATCTTTACAGAACGTCTACATTACATTAATCATTAAACTAATCATAAATCATAAAAAAGTCACATCAACAATCAACACATAGATGTACATTATTGTACGTGTTTTTGTATGTATTGTATTTTAGTATCTTTAATTCTCCTGTCACACCTTTTAAGACAATGATCATGTGCGTTTAAATAATACCTTCTTTCTTGTTTATTTAGTCCTGACATATTCGGCCACAGCTGTTTTTCGTGACTTTTCCCTCTGTAAATTAGGTATTGGCAACAGCTTGCAAGGTATATGGCTACTCATCAAGTCATTGCTAAGTTGGACTGATTTGGACAGTCATGCTAAAAGTGTGTTGTTTTAATAAGGGGGATTTTAAGGCTTTGTGTCAGGTGGAAAATAAACGAATTAAGTGTGCAACGACTGCAATCTTGTAGGCTGTTATTCTTGACCTTGTTTTGTCAAGGACTCGATTCCGTCGACTCCTACGTTGGGAGTCGGGAGTCGGAGTCGACTCCAAAAAACCTGGAATCGAACACCCCTACTTGACGGTGTTCATCAGGTTCCCATCACAGGTGTTGGGAGGCCCAACTGCTGTGCTGTAGTGTTTCACTTTCACTGTAATCCTTCTCTGCTGGGCATCATGGGTTAGATTATCACAGTGGGCAGCCTTGTCGTAATAGACCGTTCTAATGCATGCTGGGAGTCTAATGACATCATGTTGAGATTGAGCAGAGATGGGCCATGATACAGCGTGTTACAGCGGTCTCAGATTAAAGCCTTTCACCAGTGTTCAGATGACAATGAATGTGTTGACAGAAACTCGGAGTTTGAAAGAGATTCAACTACACAAAGACAACCGCACAAAACTCTGACATCACAGTCAGGAGTCAAAGGAAACAGCTGATCTTTATTTTACGATCCCTGACTTGGTTACTTTAGTGTGTATATGGCAGGTTCTGTAAGGTTCTTAAAAGTTTTATATATTATAAAAAACAACAACAGGAAAGCAATTCGAAAACAGCTGACCCTTGATAGGCCTATACTATTTTAATATAATATAGTATTGCATTGTATTTATTTTTTATTTATTGGTAAACCTGAGTACATAGTTCCCACGCAATAATATTTCAATTGTAATAATATTTATTTATTTAATTGAGTTTTTATTAAAAAACTAAGCACAGAGGTTCCAACCTTTTTGATCAATGACTTTCCATGAATTATCCAATTAAATGTTTTTTTATTATTTTTTAATTTTTGTAATATAATTGGATTGCTGTGGAAATTTTACAGTTGTATGTCACATTCCGAGTCCTGGAAATGATACTTATTAGTGGACAAAAGTCTCGAAAGAAGTCTGAAATTTGAATGCAAAGAAGAATTTGGAAGAATGTTTTGACTGTTTTCATTCATACAATGAAAGCCAATAGGAAAGTCACTGTTGTTTTGGACCCCGCTGACTTTTTATACACAAAAAACACATAAAAAATAAATACAAAAAAGCTTTGTTTGTGTTCCACAGAAGAAAGAAAGTCATACAGGTTTAGAACGACATTCAGGGTGAATAAATGAAAAAAAAAATGGGAAAAAATCTATTACATTGAACATGGCCTTTTAAAAACTAAACTGTTAACTTTATGACACAAGCTCTTCTGCTTCTCTTCATGACACATCGTCTTCTGCGTCTCTTGGCATCTGTGTTGATCTTGTTATGGTTTAATGCGAAAGTGAGGACAGTTCATGCAGAAGCCAAACCCAGTGTGACGGTGTGTGGTTTGTTAGTGGAGGTGAGGGTTGCGTAAGGGAAGTGCTTGGCCTCTGTTGGGTTTTTGGCAATGACGTGGTGTTCTGTACAGCTTCATGAATTCAGTGTTTGTTCTTCAGTCTAACTAAAGACAGAAACGCATAAGAAGAGACACAAAACACAAACGGAGAGGGAGAGAAAGATATTGCAGGGTTTGTTTTCCCGTGGGATTAAAATGCCTCTGAGAAATTGAATATCTGAGGAACATCAAGGCGGTAATCCTGTTCTTAGCGGAACACAGAAGCTTCTTCCCGCCCTCTGTTTTTCCTTTGCTCATCTCTCTCTGCATCCATCCTCTATCCATCATTCTCTCTCCTTGTCTCAGTCTTCTGTTTTTTTCCTCCATCTGTCCCTCTCATCCTCCTCTTTCTGCTTTTCACTTGTCATCTGATCTCACTTTCATCGCTGCCCCCTCTTGATTTTTATGAATCATTCTTATCTAACAATAGTGCAAATGTAATTTAATTTAAATAATGCAGAGCAAGCAACAAAAATAAAATAATTTAGCTGATGTTGATACAAATAATCAATAGCGCAAAATAGAATAACAGTGTATTTTAAGAGAGTAACAATAAAACAAATACCAAAAATAAACAAATAACTGTAATAAATTTAGTAACATTATTTTTCACAATTATCAGTTTAAAATTATGCATGTGTAATTTTGCTCAAATGTGAATGACCTTCTTGCCCTGTGAAAAACACTGCATCTATATTATATATCTGTGTGTATATATGGATGTGTGTGTGTTTTCAAAAGCAGAGCTGACGTCAGTGAACGTTATTTACGTCCTGCACTTAAGCAAGGAAAGACTTCATACCGTGTTTATCAAACATCCCCATATCGTGATCTTTAGGATCCTTCAGCCCCAATGAGGGCATGAGCGATCTGTCCTACACACTCCACTGGAAAACAGACAGAAAGTGAGGATGGTGTGTTTCTGTGTGCGTTTTACCATGCATTCTCTCATTCACTCATTCCCTTTATCTCTCTCGCTCAGTCTTCTGAATGCACAGTGCTGTAATGCCCAAGCAAAAGCAGGCTAGGCAACAGATAATACAAACTAAATCTTAATTTTTTTCTGTTCTAAAGAAAATGTGAAGGGTGCTTTTCCATACAAAAGTACAATAGAAAAAAATTCTATCTTTGTTAGGTCCACATAATATAGACAAAAGCAGACCGGTACATAGAAACAGACAGAAAGCACCTTGTTGTTTACCACGAGCAGATTCAGTCTGGCAGCCGGTAAAGTGTGTTTGTGTGTCATGTACATTCAGATTAAGCTGCCAGAGAACATCAGCTCCATCTTTGACAGCCTGTAATTTTGAACTGAGCCTGTCCAGACAGGCAAGTCTGTGTGGACCTTGTTCTGAAATATGAGCAAGTGCCACTTGCTAGGGCTCAGTATAATGCTCACACTTAAAGGGATAGTTTACATTTATATTTATTTACATTCATGCATTTGGCAGACACTTTTATCCAAAGCGACTTACAGTGCCCTTCGTACAGGGACAATCCCCCTGGAGCAACATGGAGTAAAGTGCCTTGCTCAAGGACACACTGGTGGTGACCGCTAGCTCAAACAGTAGATCATGGCGCTAGCAACGCTGAGGTCATGGGTTCGATTCCCAGGGAAAGCAAGAACTGACAAAAATGTAAAATGTGTACCTTGAATGCAATGTTAGTCACTTTGGATAAAAGCGTCTGCCAAATGTTCATCCAAAAATGAAAGTTCTCTCTTCAGTTACTCACCCTTGTGTCGTTCCAAATGTACATGACTTTTGTTTTTTGACCCTTTTGTCGTTCCAAACTTGTACTTGCTTAACGTGCGAGAACAAACCTTGTTTTTTTTTTGCGAAAGCTCAACCTGAGAAAGAACCGCATCAAGCAAGCATGCTTGAGCTTCCGTTTACCAAATTTGAATGCTGCATGTCCTTTCATATAGACCAATGAGGTTTGTTCTTGTGCGTCAAGCAAGTACGGTTGAGTTTGTTGCTGACTAATGTTTGTATGTGAATCCGAAGATAAATGAAAGGATTTGGAACAACGTATGGGTGAGTAACTGATGACAGAATTTTCATTTTTGGATGAACTAACCTTTAAACTCTTTCCCTGCCAGCGTTTAAAAAAAAGTTGCCAGTCATCGCCAGTATTTTTGATCATTTTGACAAAATATTCATGGCCCCAAGAATATTTTGTTGTATGAATATCTTAACATGCAGTAAATCGAAAGAAAAAGCTGAACTTTTGCTTTAACTAAAAAATAAAATAAAAAAGTTTTACTCTAGCTTAATGCATTCTTTTTTTAATCAACATAATCAACAAAATGCTTTTTCGTCAAAGACTACATCCAGTTTGGATTGCACAGCTTGCACAGTCCTATAGCTCGTATAGTACAGTACAGTAACATTGGGCAGTTTTGATTTATATGCTGTTTAATGTTGATGATCGCGTTATTTTACATATGCATATGCTTACATACACTGTAAAAAAAATTAGGTCTCCAATTGAAAGTGTTCTAGTGACTGATCACATCAAAACAATTTTGTTGGCAAAATTGATTTTCTGTTAATTAAATTGCATCAATTTACAGAAATTCTTTTTTTTACAGTGTATGATATCGCTTGTTTCTGCTTCTTTTTCACGTCTTCACTTTTGATCAGGAGATTCTGTACTCTTTCAGAAGATGTGTCATAGTACCCCCTAACGCATTACAGTGAAAACACGGAAAGCCAGAAACTTCCGTCAATGGCGGGGAAGCGTTTTCTCATAAATTACGGACATTTATGTCAATGGCGGGGAAAGGTTTAAGATGCTGTCACATTTACCATTGTTCTGTGAATTTTCACGGGCAAAATCTCAATAGGAATCCATATGATCTGGAATTTTACGTGAGGGCAAATGATTTCCCCACGCAGACTTTGCATCGGGTTCAAAGTTGGTCACACAAATTTGACGCATTGAACAACAGAATACTTATTGATTTGAAAATGACTTCTTTTTAAGCTGTGCTTCATACATCGACAATAGCAATGGACAGTTGATATTTTTGCCTCAAAACTTTCACTAATGTGACCACACCTGTAGGGTTAGGATATGAATAAACACTTTACATCATTAATAATATTGTAGAAGCTTGGGGTGTGCTCTTATGAATTAGGCCAATAAGCAACCACCTAGCAACATGCTAAAAACCTCCCAAAACACCTTAGCCAACAGCATTCTAGCATTTTGGCTGTATTTCTGCACAAAAAAGCACCACCTACATTGTCAGATGATCAATTGTTGGTTTAAAGTAGGTTTTAAGTGTTGCTCATGTGTTTGACCTTAATTTAAGTGATTGTTTTCACAGTTTAAGGGCCCTCCAGAAAATCTCAGCTCATTTTAAATAGTTGCCCCTTCAGGACGTGTTCTTTATGTAACCTTTGCCTTTCTTCTGACAGATGACTTAAAGAGTCTGACTCACATGTGAGGTCATTCGTTTTTTAATGAGCGGTTCGGTTTCTGGAAGGAGGTCAGAGCGTTGACGTGTCTGATTTGAAAACATCACCGTCGTCTTCTGCATACTCTGAACTTTAGCTTATGTGTCCTGTTTTGGGTGGTTCTATTCTGCACAAGGATCAATATTCACTCGCCAGGGACTTTAGTTTGTGCTAATCATGGAAAGTTATTCGAGAATGAGCACTAAACTCTTCAAAACCCTGCACGCTCAATACTCTTTAGTGGTTGTTTGCAGACATTAGATTAAACATACAGTTGAAGCCTCGTTTTTGCTATATATGTGTTTTTTGAGTTGATGATTTTATGCTTTGGAGATTAAAACATGTAATCATATGTTCTTCAGATCAATGTTTTGGTTTCACCAGTGCATAAATGGTTTTCTGAAGTACTACAGAATAGAATGTTCCTTATGGAGCTTAAAAAGGTTCTTCTTTGGCATCCGGCTTTAAACCTAAAAGACTGTGTAAAGTGTGTATTTCTTGCCACTAGTGGCACCAAATCAAATCTGTTTGTTTAAGCAGCCTGACATAGCAACTTTGACTCATCCAATGCCGTGATTCGGGATAGGGCTAGACAAGGTAGTCATTGAAACCTGTTTGAAAACAATAATTATTTATGCAATTCTGTGGCACAGAAATGACACACTGTACTTTTAAGATGAAGTCAGAAGGTGAACTGGCAACCACAGAAACTTTCCAAATTACTGCAAAATGTATAATTGGAACAATGAGGAAATCTCAACCTTCCCATCAGCCCTTGCTAATGAACACCTGCACTGTAATGTCTATTTGCATCATTTTTTACTGTATGTTTTGTATAATTTAGTAATGGGCACAAACTCTGTGAACTCTTCCATTGTTCATGATGTTCTCCAATGCTTGTGAGCACAGTCGTTTTTCCATCCAATACTGGCTGTGTATTGATTGGCTGCTTTGGAAATATTATATGGAAAAGAAAGGAAGAGATCGTCTCAAAGTTCCCATGGCACATGATCTGACATGCACTCTGTGTTTTTGGCACAACACACAGACAGATTTCAACTGAATTAAAAGTGAACTTTTCATCCATTCACTCAGCCAGCTCTTTATGATGAGAGAAAGACGGAGGTATAAAGAGAAAGAGTTGGACAATGCATGCTTTGTATGCCTCTGTGATGGAGGGTAAAGGGTAAAATGATGTAAGTGTGGTCACCTCAATATTCCAACCAGCAATCTTTATACAAGCACACACATGTGTAGTCATACTTATGCTTTGTAGCTAATATTCGAATGACAGACAACTGTTATCCATACTGAGAAATTTCACCAATGACTCAGCCAATCAGGAAACAGCCAGGGTTCCAGAGCTGGAAGTCTGTTGATGGTCAGATGTACATGATTTGGCTGTCAGTTTTTGATCTTATTTACACAGAAGGAGAACCAGCCTTTAGGTTGAGCTACGGTTAGTTTGAGTGACAGGCTTGTTCAGCCCATTTTTTTTAAAGAAATCTGTGGCTTTTCGAACTAGCTGAGACTTTTTAGTACTGACTGAAGCTTTATAGTATCAAAAACAGATTATAATTGCCGTTGTTCGAAAACGTTACTTTTAAAAGTAATGCATTACAATATTGTGTTACTCCCTAAAAAGGTAATTAAAGGTGATGAAACACGGGGCAACTTTTTGTTGCCGGGCAATGTTGCTGAGCAATTTTGCTTGGGCACTTTCCCATTGAGATTGGCAATAACTTTCTATCTGGATACTTTAGATAGAAATGTGTTGGCCATTCTCAATGGGAAAGTGCGCAAGCAACATCCCTCTGCTTCATTGTCCGTCAACATTGCTCAAAAAGTTGCCCCGTGTATCATCACCTTGATTACATTACCTAGTTACTTTTTATGGAAAGTAATGTGTTGAGTAATGTATACGTAAGAGTACACTCTTATTTCAGCAATAAAAAAGTTGATGTTTAACTGAAGTCATTTTTGGTATGAGAATGCTTGAATTTGATCATCAAAGGTCAGCAGCAAAGGCACTGGTTAATAAAGTGAGATTAAATACATTAAGGATTTGTGTAATTTAACATGTAATCATTGCAGATTTTAGTTTGCATATTCATTTTGAGGAACACTGAACCTGTTTTTGTGCAAGTGAGATGAGATGAGTATGTTCACATTTAAGCCGCGTTTCCACTGCAGGAACTACTCAGTGTGTTTCGACTGCAGGAACCAGAGTCTAAATTAAGGTCCAGGTAAAAATGTCCTGCTCAAAACATCCCTGCTCGCGAGGTAGTACTTTATCAATGTTCAGGAACTGATTGGTCGACTCCACGCAGCAATTTATTTCAACCACCATTTTTAAAAGTTTGTTGCGGGTCATTAAAAGAGTTGTTTGCTATTCAAATCAACAATGAAGTTTAAAAAATACAACTGATGGGCCGACGACGAGGTTCAGGCTTTATTAAGTTTATATGCAGAGGACGAAATTCAGTGGTCGGATGTCACCGGACTAATTTGCCTAATCTTCACAGTACTTTAGACCGCAATGGAAACGCAGACAGCAACAGGTCTGGTGGGGGAAAAAAATCGGTGGAAACTGGGGTTGGAACTTTAGTCTAGTACTTCAATAACCATCATGTTTACACAGTGCACACAACACCTCTGTACTTTCGATTTCTCTCAACATGGGGACAGGAGAGATGTCAGCCAATACATTGGAAAACAAAGAAACTTGCGTTACTTATTTAAAAAGTAACTCAGATTGCAGTACCTCAGATCGCAAAACACTTGTGCTGCTATTGAGGTGGGATACGGGTAAGGTTAGGGACAGGTTTGGTAGAATGGGTAGGGCTAAGTGTACAAAAATTAAGTAATTATGGCCCGGTTTCACAGACAGGGCTTAGACTAAGCCAGGATTAGGCCTTAGTTCAATTAGGACATATAAGTAACTTTTATAAACGTGCCCAAGAAAAAAAACATTACTGGTGTGCATCTTGAGACAAAACAATGCCACTGACATATTTTAAGATTTGTCAGTGCAAGATTCTTTCAGTTAAAACAGCACAAACATGCATTTTAGTCTAGGACTAGCTTAAGCGTTGTCTGTGAAACCGGGGGTATATGTGCCATCTCCTGGAAATTCATTTTTGCAGGGTGGGTGTAAACAGAAGTCATAAAGTTTCGGTTTTCAGTTTCGGTGGGACGGGTGGGACATGTCCCCACCACTTTTTGCAAGGGTTGATATTGTCCCCAACAGTTTTTGAAACATCCCGTGGCATAGATGAACCTACCTAATACAAACAAAACATCTCCAGTTAACTAGCAGAGCATAATTTTGTTCGTTTGTTAAATAAGAGGCAATCTGGTGCTCGTTGCCGCTGTTATCAGTGGCACGGATTTCTCTTGTGGCCTGTGCACACTGTGCAGTCTTCACACGGGCGGAGCTTTCTATTTGTTCCGGTGACAAATAATAATATAAGCAACCTGGTAGCAATCTCAGCATTGCACTCAGGCAAATCCTCAGATAATGTTAAAATCTAATTGAGATTTTCTGCTTCTCTTTATAGATGCTGTGGAAAATAAATTTGCAGTAAGCCAGATACTTCATCGTGGTAAAATTAAAGTAAAGTCCTGTTGGCAATACAGAAATGTGGCTGGGATTAGTTAAGAACTGGAATTTTTGCTTCCAAAAAGATCAAGACGCAATCTCTCTAAAATTCGTGGCCATAGGGGGAGAAAGATATGGAAACATTTTTTTGGAACAAAAGATCAGTACCTGAACACTGAAGCAGGAATGTGGTTTTTAAAATGAAAGTGGGATAAAAAGAGATACACAGGGAGAGACGGCAAGAGAGATGGGCATTCATGCCTTTCAACCTTCTTTTGATGAAAAGCTTCCTTTCAGTGTGACGGTGAAAGAGGGATTAGGGAGAAGTGGATGGTGAGAAAGAACAGTGCATTCCTCTAAACGCCGCTCCCATTCATCCGTCAAAACACCTTAATTCACTCTCCGTCTCTCACTGCTGTTCGTGCGCTCATGTAAAAAATATTAAGAAAGCTGATATTGAACATGTAGCCATTCCTTGTCTTCTATACCTCTTTCTCTCTGTGTATTGTTTTTTTTTTTTTTTGTGCCATGCTTGAAAGAGACCCAGTGTAGCTGTGAATGAAAGAGTGAATGTGCAGGTAGAGCAGTGGCTCTGGACCGCACTTAGAAGACGGATCTCAGATTTATTCAACAGTGTATATATATATGTTATATTTCAAAATGTTACTGTTTTTACTGTATTTTTGATTAAATAAACGCAGTCTTGTTAAGCAAGACACTTCTTTCAAAAACATTGAAAGATTTACCACATTTAAACCAGACTTTTCAAAATATCAGACTTTTAAAATGAATTTTGTGGGGTATTTTTGTAATGTAAATACAAAAACGTACAAAGTCACATTATTTTTTAGGGGACCCAATTTAAGTCCATGTTGTTAATACCCATTTCTGACTACATTTCCGTGCATGCGCCTTTAAATGCAAATGAGCTGCTGCGTGCAGCCCCCTCTCCACACAGTTCGTGCCTCAATCGGATTCTCTGCCAAATACTAACAAGACATCTGCTTGGTTTTGATTATCATCTATGATCACTCTCACAGATAGCATAGTTCTTCTTTCATCATTAAAGTGTATTATTTCCACACGTTTTAAAGCTATATTAGTTTAAACTTCTAATGGATCGTTTTCTGAGCGCACTTATCTGAAACACACGTACACAGACAACTGGCTGTCAGACGTCTTTCACATTTTTTGTTGTTTAAACTGTCATATACACACAAGGGTCTTGTTCACCGTTGTCGCTTGCGAAAACAAAATAGTGGTGCCGTGGAAGGAAACGTGCAGATTAGGGGGCAGTAATATTATAATAAGATCCCCTTCCTACATCAGAAGGGGAGAGAAATCTGAGCGACTCGTTTTTTCACTTGCTTGCTGAGAAAGGCTTACCAAAACAAAGTTACTGGTTGTCCTTTTTCAAGTTTTCTGCACCGGGGACCCGATTATAGCACTTAAAGGACAACTCCGGTGAAAAATGAACCTAATTAACACATGGTTACAGAGTAGATTGTTCTCTGGGATGCGTTTTCATGAAAATCGAATGTAAAGAGTTTTATCTCTAAAAACAGATTAGCTTATAACGCTAGTATATGGGGCATAGAATAAGTAAAATTAAATCGCTAGTTAATACCACTAAAAAGGCTCAAAATAGCCTCACACTAACACAGTAGCATAATGAGGGTCCCTACATGCAAACAGAAGCATTGAGAACTTTGTAAGTGTACAAACAGTTTAATAAGAAGATACTTTATAAAGACAGTACATTACGCATATACAGACAGGATCCATCTTGGAAAACAGTCTCGACAAGTCGAGCCACGGTTGAATAATCCGCCATCTCTTTAGTGTGTATCCTTTGGCACTAGTCTCTGTTGCGTTCAGTTTTAAAAAAAATATTTTTATTTATTTATTTTCTCTGTTGGCTTCAGTGATTTCTTCCGGAAACAACGGACCATATGAGATTCCAAGTCGCAGTTCATCACTTAGCACAGCGTTCGTGGCTCGACTTGTCGAGACTGTTATCCAAGATGGCTCCTGTCTGTATACACATAATGTACTGTCTTTATAAAGTAGATTCTTTATAAAGACAGTACATTACGTGTATCTTATTAAACTGTTTGTACAATTACAAAGTTCTCAATGCTTCGGTTTGCATGTAGGGACCCTCATTATGCTACCGTGTTAGTGGGAGGCTATTTTGAGCCTTGTTAGTGGTATTAACTAGCGATTTAATTTTACGTATTCTATGCCCCATATACTAGCGTTATAAGCTAATCTGTTAGCTATAAACTAATCTGTAATCTTTTTAGAGATAAAACTCTTTACATTCGATTTTCATGAAAACGCATCCCAGAGAACGATCTACTCGGTAACCATGTGTTAATTACCCCTAGGTTCATTTTTCACCGGAGTTGTCCTTTAAACACAGAAAAATCAGATTTTCATGATCTGTTCCCTTTAAGGTATGGTGCATGTCCATAGCATAAATGGTTAAAAAAGTGTAATACAAATCGCTAACTCTAAGTTTGAGCAGTAGTAACAGTGATGATTGCCTCAGCCACCACCACTAATTACAGGCCGCAGACTTTTTAATGCTTCAGCTATCTATTAGCACTCTCCTGAGGATTTTCTTTAGAATGGCTTCGTTTTTCAATATCAACCTCATTTCCTTTTAATGAACTCATCTTACCTTCAGGATAATGTCAGTGTAGTGGCTCCTCATTAATCATTTTAGGCATCACAATGCAAATAAACAAATGTGAGTCTACAACCGTCCAAAAGTTTGAATCTCAGCTGAGGCCTAACACCACCATGACCTGACTTCAATGACCTTTGACTCCCCTGTGTTTCCACAAAAATGTGGAGTTTGGAGGTGGAGGTCTGCACAGGCTTTAATTTGACATTCCTAAGACCTGAATTGTCAAATTTTAAGACTGAACCCAACGGATTCCCACTCAAATAATATGACATAACATATACCTCCCTCTGATATCAGCGCCACCCCGTCCCTGTCCCTTGCTGCCCTTGTTAAAGAGAGGAGGGGACAGAGCGGTAATGAACAGGACTGGCAGCATGTGATGAGGCTCATCTGAGGTGAAGGAACGTTCGTCACCTCTGCTGTTAAATGCTAAACGTGCCTCTTCTCAGGAGACTAGTCTCTTCTTATGGGAAGGGAGCGGGGTGGGATTTCCTCACTGCCCAGCCGTGAGTCGTCGGACCCATATTCCTAGCTGGGAAGCATGCAACGCCTCTTTCCGGGCTGATCCTGCCTCTTATTAGTGCCACTGACCCAGGGAAGACAAGTCTCTCTACAGAAGACGCCACTCCTGGCCCCCGGGACGCACTCCCTTTACCTGGGCCGAACCCCCTCGACACTCTCTGCCTTAACAACTCCCCCCTTTTTGGACATTTTATGTTTTGTTACAGCGGCACTTATAAGAGGCAAGGGCGACCCAGCAAATCCAGCCCGAAGGAGGAGTTGCATGCTTCCCAGCTGGAAAATGTTGTAAATTTGTGTCTGTCAGTATACATATATAAAGCTTAATACTTATCTGAGCTTAAAGCGGGTCTCTTAGTGGCTGGATGTGACCCAAGCGATGAGGACGAGAGGGAAAGGGTTCAGGCTGGCATCTGTAAGAGAGTGTGAATGATGTGTGTTAGAGGAATTTGAAAACCTTAAATTGGATTGTACTCAGGCAGAGACAGGGACAGATGAACTCTTGTGGACCCTTGCTTACTGTGCGAGTGCGTGTTGTCGCGTGTGTCTGCCTGATAGGACAGGCTGGCATGAGGCCCGGCTATGGGCTGCCCAGTCAAGCAGCGTTTCAGGCTGAATGCGGCCCAGCTTCCCACTTGACTTCTGCTCTCATTCACATCTTAATTTGTGATGTTATGCCAGCTGACTAATCAATCAAAATATTAGATTTGATTTCTCGCTGTGTTAAAGGTGCTGTTGTTTATTCACTCAAATTTTATTTAATTGGCATTTGTTGTTCGCAAATCACATCAGGCGGATGGAATTTAAAGAACTGGGCGACTGAATTCCTGGACGCTCAAGGATGATTCTGCCAGGAGTTCATCAGATTTCTGGAGCTAATCCTCATGCTTTCTGATTGCTTTGTGCCAGCGTTCGTGCCAGAGCTTGTACGATATCACTCAAAGATGCACATTGTGCTGAAATATCACATTATGGCCTCATATGAGTCAGCAGCATGGGTCCAATGACTGTGTCCCAGACTCCTTTGTGTCAGATGCCCATGTGACGGTGAGACACACTGTTATGGGTTAATGTAGGCATTGGCTACAATGCATGATCTTGTAAAAGACAAGGAGCGTGACATCACTTCCTGTGAAGTATGACGTTTGAAGTAGCCTGAATGTAATAAAAGGCAGATGTTTATGCTTTAAACTATTTTTTCCCCCACATTATCTATGGGAATTTAGTCTTTAAAGTCTTTTGAATGTTTGAACAAATGTAATTTTTTTTATTGGTCAATAATTTTATGATGTAACTGGTGACAATACTGCTCAAAAGTTTAAGATTAATAAAATGCTTTAATTCAGCAAGGATGCATTAAATTGATCAAAATTGACAGTAAATGCATTTATAATGTTATAAAAGATTTATACACTCACCTAAAGGATTATTAGGAACACCTGTTCAATTTCTCATTAATGCAATTATCTAATCAACCAATCACATGTCAGTTGCTTCAATGCATTTAGGGGTGTGGTCCTGGTCAAGACAATCTCCTGACTGAATGTCAGAATGGGAAAGAAAGGTGATTTAAGCAATTTTGAGCGTGGCATGGTTGTTGGTGCCAGGAGTCTGAGTATTTCACAATCTGCTCAGTTACTGGGATTTTCACGCACAACCATTTCTAGGGTTTACAAAGAATGGTGTGAAAAGGGAAACACATCCAGTATGCGGCAGTCCTGTGGGCGAAAATGCCTTGTTGATGCTAGAGGTCAGAGGAGAATGGGCCGACTGATTCAAGCTGATAGAAGAGCAACTTTGACTGAAATAACCACTCGTTACAACCGAGGTATGCAGCAAAGCATTTGTGAAGCCACAACACGCACAACCTTGAGGCGAATGGGCTACAACAGCAGAAGACCCCACCGGGTACCACTCATCTCCACTACAAATAGGAAAAAGAGGCTACAATTTGCACAAGCTCACCAAAATTGGACAGTTGAAGACTGGAAAAATGTTGCCTGGTCTGATGAGTCTCGATTTCTGTTGAGACATTCAGATGGTAGAGTCAGAATTTGGCGTAAACAGAATGAGATCATGGATCCATCATGCCTTGTTACCACTGTGCAGGCTGGTGGTGGTGGTGTAATGGTGTCGGGGATGTTTTCTTGGCACACTTAAGGCCCCTTAGTGCCAATTGAGCATCGTTTAAATGCCACGGCCTACCTGAGCATTGTTTCTGACCATGTCCATCCCTTTATGACCACCATGTACCCATCCTCTGATGGCTACTTCCAGCAGGATAATGCACCATGTCACAAAGCTCGAATCATTTCAAATTGGTTTCTTGAACATGGCAATGAGTTCACTGTACTAAAATGGCCCCCACAGTCACCAGATCTCAACCCAATAGAGCATCTTTGGGATGTGGTGGAACGGGAGCTTCATGCCCTGGATGTGCATCCCACAAATCTCCATCAGCTGCAAGATGCTATCCTATCAATATGGGCCAACATTTCTAAAGAATGCTTTCAGCACCTTGTTGAATCAATGCCACGTAGAATTAGGGCAGTTCTGAAGGCGAAAGGGGGTCAAACACAGTATTAGTATTGTGTTCCTAATAATCCTTTAGGTGAGTGTATTTCAATAAATGCTGTCTTTATTTAAAGGTCATGAAAAAAGTATTAAGGTTTCCATAAAAACATGCATGATAACTGTTTTCAACATTGAATCATAATAAATAAATAATAATATTGAAGTAATAAGAAATTAATATGGATATTAAATTAATTAATTAATTAAATTAAAATAATATTTTTCATAATATTGAAATAATAAGAAATGTTTCTTGAGTTTTGAAGGATCATGTGACAATGAAGACTGATGCTGAAACATTACATTTAAAAATATATTCAAATAGAAAACTATAAAAAATAATACTGTTTTTTTAAATTCTTTTTGGTAAAAAAAAAAACAACCTTGATGAGTATAACAGACTTCTTCCATAAACATTAAAAATTCTTACTTATCCCAAACTTTTGAACAGTAGTGTACTTATATTACATTCAATACCAAAAAAGTCTTGATACATAATCATTTGATATAATTAGAAACTTAATTACCCAGTATTTGTGCATGTTGTTTTTGTTTTTAGGATATTTCCAAAAAACATATTGATCGTAAGTGTAACAGTATGCCAATGCCAAACTTATTTATGTGCCGTACATAGTTGATATGCTACCAATATGCTAAATACCAAACAACATGGTAATACCTCAGCAATCCTATAGCAACGCCACTTCAAAATGATAGGAAGTACCAATCTTACTTTATTAAAAAATGTAAAGGTCTAATTTAAGTTGTAGATTTTGTTAGCTGAAAGAAAAGCTCTTAATGGTTTGTGCTATTATGTTTTAAGGCTTTAGCCTGTCCAGTTAGCGCTCCCACGCTGTAGAGTGATTCTGCCGCAGACTAGCAGAACCCCAGCACGACTCCGTCCTGACAGCTAAATTATATTTGCCTTCACCTCTCATTTATATCTCCTGAGGTGATACAATGAATATTTCAGTTTTCCAGAGTGTATTTAAGTCTTCCTGGATGAACTTGATTCTTGCCTGCTGGGTGTTAAATGTTGGAATGGAGTTGATTCTGTATTGGGGAAACAAAGGCTAGTCAATGTTACTTGAACTTTCTGCATATGAACAGACATGTAAGCCTCAGGACACAGAGATTGACACACACACACACACACACACACACACACACACACACACACACACACACACACACACACACACACACACACACACACACACACACACACACACACACACACACACACACACACACACACACACACACACACACACACACACACACACACACACACACACACACACACACACACACACACACACACACACACACACACACACACACACACACACACACACACACACACACACACACACATTTAACAGGCCTCACCTTAGGCTGTGAGATGGAGTGTATCCCACCCACATGGGCACAAACTGTGTGTGTGTGTGTGTGTGTGTGTGTGTGTGTGTGTGTGACATATGTGTATTTTGAGATTTTGTCTCTATGTGAATTGCCTCATTTGACCTGTGCTTTCTGCTCTGAATCTCTTCCTCTAAAGATGAATCGAGATCTAGTTAGTTTGAGGCGACTCTGCATCTGCACTCTTGAGAATAGGCCGACAGCTGGCCAGAGGCAGATTTTATTGCAGAGGTTGCTCTTCCAAAGCCCAGGAGACTCAATTTAGTTTCTTTATGGATCAACGTATATGTTCACATTTGTTTCTCTTTTCCAAAATTAAAATGAATAAGCCTTAAAATAGGAAAAAAATGCTTTCAGATAAACACAATTTATGATACAACTGTTGTTACATTTTATTCTGCCTTTTCTGTTTATTTTATTTCTCAATCGAAATATGATTCCTGATTTTAATATTGGGGATCAGTACAATTCTTTGTTTTTAAAATAAGATTTTTAAGGCTGCATTTAGTTATCGAAAATACAGTCAAAAACAGTAATAGTGTATATGAAATATTATTACAGTTTAAACTGCTATAAAATGTATTAATTTTTCTGTGTTACATGATTGTTAAGAAATCATTTGATGAGCGTTTGAAATATAATTATTTTGTAACATTAGAAATGTATGCATGTATGTATATAATCAATTAATTTGTATTCACCATGGATACATTAAATGAATAAAAACATATTAATCACAGTTGAAAAATTGTAAGCAGTGCTGCTTAATAAGAAATATTTCTTCAGAAATCAGCATATTAGAATTATTTCTAAAGGATTGTATGCTATTGAAGATATTTCAGCTTTGCCATCACAGAAATAAATTGCATTTTTACAAATATATTAAAATAGAATATTTCACAATATTACAACTTTTACTGTATTTTTGATCAAATAAATTCATTGGTGAGCTAGAGTCTTCTTTCCAAAACATTAAGAAAATCTTACCGACCCCAAACCTTTGGCATACACTCAAAAAAATTACTCTGAATGAACATTAAAAAAAAGGAAAGTATTTCCACATGATTAACTTGCTTTATTTCAGCATTATGCAATTCTGTTATTCCAATTTGATGTACTTAATTTATTAAGGTTGATTCAACTTATTCAACTGATTTAACTCAATGTTTTGGACCAACTAATTTATTTAGGTTAGCCTAACAAAAGTGCTTAATGCTGAAAGAAAGCCATTTAATCACATGGAAATCCTTTCCATGATTTAATTATATTAATTAAAAGAATAGATTTTGAGAGCATTTACAAAACCTTTTACAAGATTTTATTGGCTAGCCAGAAGATGGTTTTGTTACATCCATGGCATGCCCAGAGTAGTTTTTTATTATTAAAACAACTGTAATAGTTATTAGTAGGTCCTCACCCCAAGCACATGCTCTACACTTCACCCTATGGTAACCTCCAAAAAACACTAACATAACACAACCTTTTAAATACCAACATAACAAAACATCAGGCATTAAAAAGTCTCTCAATGTTCTCATCTTGTTAAAAATGCATCAAATTGCATTTTATTTAAACATTTACTCTCCGAATTCAGCCGTTTGCAAAGCATGATGGGAAGTGAAAGTCTTATTTCTTTGAGTTACTTGATTGAAACATGTTATTACAAAATGAAAACATCAAGTTATGTCAAAGAGTAACGGTTTTAAGTCAGTTTAACATGAATCAATTACATTTGAACCAGAAACCTAATATAATGGTGTTAAATCAAGATGAATTGCTTAAATAAACTGAACAGCATCATAAATAATTTTTTTGAGTGTAGTCTTTATACTGTATAGACGCAACATTGATGTTATCTGACTTTGTTCTGATTTGAGTAGATATGAGCTGTACTTCCATGACTGGAAATAGCTGGAGTGGAAAGTGACTTAGAACCATAGACTGTAAAAAAATATGGACGTAGTGTCCGTGACGTCACCCATAGGATTCTGATGAGCCGTTCTGAAGCGCAAAGTAGGGACGAGCCATCTTGGCAGCGCGTCATCGCGCGTCACTCCCGGATAACAGAAAATGGGCAAAAAGGCGGGACGTGGGCGGAGCTTAAGTGACGCGTGACTAACAGACAGCAGATAAATGGCTATCCACCTGTCACTCGAAATGGCCACGCCCTTAATTATGCTGAATTTTAAGGCTTTATATAATGTAAACGAATGAGTTATACAAAAATTCACCCCCCTCACAGTTGTCATGAAGGGCAAAATGAGCCGTATAGACCAAAAGCACAATTTGTACCAGGCTGTAAACATGTTTTATTCTGCTCTAAAGTTGGCCATTTTAACATGGGGCTCAATGAGATTCTGCTCTCTTCTGGAGCCTGTCCCTAGCGGCCAGTCGATGAATTGCAGTTTGAGGCACTTCCGTATTGGCTTCAAGAGAAACTGCGGGAGGTTGCCGCTTGCTTAGAACCTTGACGCTACATCCGAGTGAAAGATTTGATGTGAATGTGTTAAGTGAACTTGTCTCGGCACTTGCTGTAAGGCTGTGTGTAATGCAATCAAACATAAAACAGTGATGTAGTGTTTTGTCACGCTAGGCTACTTGCTGAGAAAAGTACTGTAGCTTGTTTCTGGAAAGGCTACAATGTTACTGAAAAAATGTATGGTAATGTGGAAGGCTAGTTAAAAATGCAGTTACTTTAGCTTAAAGGAACACGCCACTATTTTCAAAAATAGGCTCATTTTCCAACTCCCCTAGAGTTAAACAGTTGAACATTTAGAGTTAAAGAGTTAAACATCCATTCAGCCGATCTCTGGGTCTGGCAGTAGCACTTTTGGCTTAGCTTAGCATAGATCATTGAATCTGATTAGACCGTTAGCATCTCGCTCAAAAATGACCAAAGAGTTTTGATATTTTTCCTATTTAAAACTTGACTCTTCTGTAGTTAAATTGTGTACTAAGACTGACGGAAAATTAAAATTATTGCCATTTTCTAGGCCGATATGGCTAGGAACTATTCTCTCATTCCGGCGTAATAATCAAGGAACTTTGATATTACTCAGTGCCTGAAAATAGTCCCCAGCTAGGTAACTTCCAACATGACCAGCACTAAGGCTGAATCCAAAATCACCCCCTATACCCTCAAATAGGGCGTTATTTGAAGGGACAGCCATTTGCAGTGGTGTCCGAAACCATAGTGGAAGTTATTGAGAGCACTCATTCAATCCCACATTGCACCGCAATAACGAGTGTACAGCCGATGTACACACAGTGGCTGTCCGAATTCACTCACTCGTTTTCATTCACTCCTTCAAGTGAACTGTGTTAGTGGACTAACGTAGGGAATAGTGAATGAGGGTTTAGGGGGTGATTTCGGATTCAGCCTAAATTTGTGTAGTTGCAGAGTTGCAGCCGGCAAATCAGATAGTGGATTTACCTTGAGCGATTAGCTCAAAGGTTAGAATCTGCTCTCCTCCTCCCTTCTGCCCCAGTTGTTTCTTGCTTTTCACGGTCCAAAAGCTCATCTTCAGTGTATTCCGGTTCAAATAGATATGTACTTTGGTGCAGATCCTGAACCATATCTTCTGAATCGTCTCTCACAAATGTCTCCATGGTTACAAGGCACGCTCTTTAAGGTGGAAGCAGGTTGTCACATTGGTTAAGTTGATGGAAGTTAGCCTATTTTCAGGCCCTGTGTAATATCATTGCGCCGCTGCACCCATGGTATGGCAGCAAAGTTCCTTGATTATTTTGCAGGAATTAGAGTATAGTTCCAAGCCATATCGGCCTAGAAAATCACAACTTTTCATTTTCTGTCAGTCTTAGTACACTATGTAACTACAGAAGAGCACTGAAACTCTTTAGTCGTTTTTTTGAGAGAAATGCTAACGGTCATATCAGATTCAATGATCTATGCTAAGCTATGCTAAAAGTGTTACCGCCAGACCCGGAGATCGGCTGAATGGATTCAAAAACCGTAAAACTTTGGAAAATGAGCCTATTTTCAAAAATAGTGGCGTGTTCCTTTAAGCTAAAAGTCACTTAAATAATTTTTTTATCAGTAAAAATCCTGTTTCACACATTACATTTAGTGAAATGCATCTGTTCATTCACAATAATTGAGAAATATTCTCATTAAAATTATTCAATTTCATTTTCCTTTCGGGTTATCTCTGTGGGTGTCAGATTTGACTCAGTCGACCCTTTACTCATTGCATTGCTTTTCTTCCACTAAAATCTCAGTCTATTTCCTAGTTCCAACACTCATAGTCAAGCGAGCTGTCGGCGTTTGGGGCGACTGCGAATCTGCTCTCTTGGGAAAGAGCTGACAGATTTCAGCAACAGCAGAGAGAGAGAGAGAGAGAGCTAACAAGAGAGGGAAACAGACAGACAGACTGATGCATATAAAAACAAAAAACTGCGTTAAACAAGAAGAGGTTTGCACTTGCTCTGATCCAGCCCGAGGTGCTGAGATATTCCAGACAAACACAAATGTGTGCATGCATGTGATTCATCAGTCGCTGGTGACTGATGTGGGTGTTGTGTTGAAAGAGTGAAGAACAGAAAGACAGCTGAATTGTGTTTTTGTGCCCTTACTTCAGGAAGGGACCACAGTGTCTGCTGATTCATGGACAGCTGCTTTAGGCTTTACAGAGTGTGCAGAAAGTTTTTTGACTAGTGCCGTCTCTTTTTAAACACACTTTGTGGCGAATTCACACTTCAGCGTGCTATATTTGAATGTCAAAACCCTGTTTTATTCATATACAACCCACTGTTTATTCAATTGCTAAATGTGCTTGTGCATGTATAATATTTATATTTCAATCAAGTTGTTCTTATTTGTTATGCAAATAAGTTTCATTATAGAATATGCCAGATTCAGAAACATTAGAACTTTTTTTTTATCAAGTTAGCCCCTACTGACAGATTTTGGAACTACACTGTCTGGAAAATCATATTTGTCCATAGCCATTCCAAACTAGCTGCACATTTAATAACTAATAATAATATATACATACTTTATGTATAACTTATATTGGGAAATTCAAAAGTTACATCTATCCATGTATTTTAAAATATAAATTATTTATTGATACTTTTCATATAGAATTGTCTTCTCTCTAATAACATTCCATATCTAGATAATGAATGTTTTATAGTTATCATTATTTATTAATAATAATGTTTATTTTATAGTTTTATATTGATTATATAATTAATTATAAATACATTTCATACTGTGTATATACACCAATTAGGCATAACATTATGACAGGTGAAGTGAATAACACTGATTATCTCTTCATTGCGGCACCTGTTATTGGGTGGGATATATTAGGCAGCAAGTGAACATTTTGTCCTCAAAGTTGATGTGTTAGAAGCAGGAAAAATGGGCAAGCATAATGATTTGAGCGAGTTTGACAAGGGCCAAATTGTAAAGGCTAGGCGACTGGGTCAGAGCATCTCCAAAACTGCAGCTCTTGTGGGGTGTTCCCGGTATGCAGTGGTCAGTATGAACAGGCGATAGGGTCATGGGTGGCCAAGACTCATTGACTCAAAGGCTGGACCGTGTGGTCCGATCAAACAGACGAGCTACTGTAGCTCAAATTGCTCAAGAAGTTAAAGCTGGTTCTTATAGAAAGGTGTCAGAATACACAGTGCATAGCAGTTTGTTGCATATGGGGCTGCATAGCTGCAGACCAGTCAGTGCTGAACAAACAAGTCCAACATAAAGTATACATAAAGTTAAAGGATCTGCTGCTAACATCTTGGTGCAGATACAACAGCACACATTCAGGTGTCTAGTGGGGTCCATGCCTCGACGGGTCAGGGCTCTTTTGGCAGCAAAAGTGGGACCAACACAATATTAGGAAGGTGGTCATAATGTTATTACTACATTTTAGTAGTTACTGATAGTATGTCAGATTATGGTTATGGGAAGCTGCTGCATCCTCTTCAGCCTACCACCTAGAATTGCCTTGCAAGATGGGCAGTTGCACTCTGTAAATTGAGATAAACAGTAATTTTGTGGGTGTGTTTGCACCATAACCCGATTTACATTTGTCTTTGCTGAATACTTCCTTTGTATCTCAGCAACATGTTTCACTAAACAGTGGAATGTTCAGACACACACACGCACACACGCACACACGCACACACGCACGCACGCACACACACACACACACACACACACACACACACACACACACACACACACACACACACACACACACACACACACACACACACACACACACACACACACACACACACACACACACACACACAATTACAAAATTCAAAACATCTCATGCTGTCAAAACACAAAGACACAGATGGGATTGACTTTTCCAGTAGACTGTGTCCATAATGAATGTTAAAACAAAAGCAGAGGGAACGGATTAACCAAAGCCCATCTGTAGATCAGGTCAAGGACTGAGTCCTCTCTTGTACATTTTTTTCAGCTACTAAACAGCCATTTCACCTCTTTGTTATGAAAACCGCCTATTTTATTCTATAGATCAGCAAGAGAGCTGGAAAAAAATCTGTTTTATTTGTGCAAGAAATCTTGACACTCCTATGAAAATAGTCCAATAAAATGCAACTAAAATTGTGCTGTGTAAACTTTATAGGCCATCTCGGTAATCTGTAATTCTCCCAATGCATTTATGGCTCAATGCTTCATTCAGATATTGGGACAACAGGTAAGCGAAGCGAATCGACAGACTCAAAAGCAGGTTAGTGTGCAGATATAGGGCACTGATGCTCACCTGCATGGTGGCAGTCGGCCTGACAGCTGAGCAGATTAGACACTGATTTAGATCCATGTCAGTGTCCCTGAAGAACTCTCCCACAGGGAACAGAACGCGCTGCACCACGGGCCACAGAGCCCAGATGGTTTTTAGCTATCGTTCACTACTAATATCCTACCGCAGAAAAGATAGCTTGTAAGGACTCCATCTGCTATGGAGCAAAGAGTGTTCTACAGCATTGGGGTATTATTAAGTTAATGTATTACAAGTAATGTTCATTACATAATCAGAATACCAGCCACTGTGGCTAGTGGTTTTCCGAAAATTACTAGCCACTCAGCACTTTCACTGGCCACAATTTTGTTGTTGGGATATTACGCTTTATTAGGGGTGTGACGATACACTTAGCTTACAATCGCAAAACAATGCAGGAGAATTTAGAAATGTTCTAACTAACCAAGGCTGTCACCTATAATGATTATTTTGGTATTCAAGTAATCGGCAGATTATGTTGACAATTCATCTGATATTTTTTTGTGGTAATTACTTAAAATGCATATATAATAAAAATGAGGCCATAATAATTGGTGTCAAATAAAGTATCAAAGCAATCATTTGGGTTTTATTGAATAATACTGTTAAAATATAGCCTGACAAGCCAGACCCACATCAAGATGTTGGGTCTGGGAACATTCCATTGGCAGGGCTCAATCTGAGGGGCGGGATAAACGGTTGTCTTTCAAATTCCCTCTGCACGCAATAGGATAGCGCTACAACCAACCAGAGCACCGAAGAAGGTGAAGCGGAGCTAGTTGATAGATTAAACTTTCGCCATATCCGGTCGGCAAAACTCTGAACCCATCTTCCTTTCTTAAGAATGACTTCAGTGCCGCTCTTTGTTCTTTTCTCAAAGAAAAGCTTAACTCCAAGTCTTCTAGAGTCACGGCCAAAGCCAATTCGAAAGGCTGCTGTTCGCCAGCTTCTTTGTACTTGGAACCGCGTCAACTGTAGAGTTGCTAGACTACCCTGGCTGCAAATTAGATTTGCTGCTGCTAGGGTGCGTCTAGATTTCTAGGCTAGTTAAAATACATAATGCAATAAAAATTATATAAACAATCAACTTATGTACATTAAGTATTATAACAAATGCCTGCAGAGGGCGCCAACGGCTTGCTGATTGTTGTTGTTACACTTTACAGCATGATCAAATGTTTTTTTTAATATTAGCCCAACAGCATTTAATTCATATGTCCACATAAACTTTCATATCTGGACACTTCTTTACGATACAACTGCTATAGCTGTCATTTCTTGAACAAGCACATTTGGACATCCAAACGAGGTTTTAAACTTTTATTTTGAAATCTGGTGAAATTGCGCATGTTGTATTCCCAAACTCATAGCATATGTGAGTTCCACACATCTAAATGATAACAGTGCAACACTTCGCTATGAAACACAAAGCGTGTCAGACTTCAAGCGTTCTCAAATTCATGTTATTGGAAACCCAAACAAACAGCACATGCAGAGACTGAGTTTATGTGGAGCAGCATTTACTGTGAATGGAGCCGCTCTGAGACGCTGGAAGAAACATGTAAATAATTAATGAGTCTTGCTTCACTCTGAAACCTGCAGCGTATATATGTATATATATATATATATATATATATATATATATATATATATATATATATATATATATATATATATATATATACATACACATATATATATATATATATATATATATATATATATATATATACGCTGCATATATATACATACACGCATATATATACATACACATATATACGCTGCATATATATACATACACACACATATATATATATATATATATATATATATATATATATATATATATACATACACATATATATATATATATACATATATTAGTGCTGTCAAGCGATTTAGATCATTTAAATTATAAATTAATAAAACAAATTCTTGAATATATACATGCATGTGTGCGTATTTATATATACATAATAATTACACACACAGTACACACACATATTATGTAAACATAAACTTTTATTTTGGATGCAATTAATAGCGATTAATCGATTGAGAGCACTAATATATATATCTGATGTTCTGTTATGTTATCATTTTACAAGTTTAAGAGTTTCTTAATTCTTAAAATCCTGGATGACGAACTGCAAGCTGGCTTTACTGTTATTAGGCTACTTAAACCATAATGTCAGACTCTGTTGATATTTAATATTTTTGTCTATAATACTGACTTCCAAGCACATGTAAAATGATACAGTATTTTTTGGTGAAAATCCCTTTGTTTTTTTTCCTTTATAGGAAAATTTGTAAATGAAAGACTTTTGTATCATCATGGAGTGTTGAATTACGCCACATCTGACAGTATTTCCCCCCCTCGTTTTCTCAACTTTCATATTTTTTGCACGGTTCGTTTCTCAAATCCCTCATTTACACCAATAAATGCCTGCTGATGAGGCTGCGTGTGAAAACTGTCCAGTCAGCTCTGCTACAGTGATTTTTGCTTGTGATTCAAGACAGGGGAGACAGATGCAGACGGGCGGATCAGAAATCCAGATTCCTCTCGGCAAAACTTGATCATCTGAATGTCATCTCAGCATTACCTGTCTGTTTAACAGGGTCTCCTGTCAGTGCCATGTTGTCCTGTTTTTCATTGAGCTGAAACAGCAAAAAGTGAAGAGAGAGTTTTTTTCAGCCGCGACTAAACTGAACATGTTCCACTCTGCCATTACTCTTAAATGAAATATAGTGGCTATTGCACAGATTGACATCATATTGATTAACTCATGTTTCATAGCGATCACTGCACATATTTGATTTGAGGTGCTTTTGTGATGTTAGCTATCAGATTTATCTGGAATGGTTGGTATGCTAGAATATAAGATAACTAATATAGACATTAATTGTCATTATAATGTAGTTCAAACAGCATTTATCATAACATGATTTTGTTGGAATTGTTATCAGGCTCTTAAGAGAGTAGCTATTAAAAGAAATTGAGCCAATGGGGTCGCTTGGGGTTGTTTGTGTACATTTGCTACTGATTTGATCATTCATCAAATTATACAGTAAAAAAAAGTATAATCTGTATGCATGGTCAAGCGATAATTTGGTGGATCTCTTTGCAACCTATGCTCTATTTGCACAATATTTTGTGAATTGGGTACTGAAACACTACAGACATTGCATTGGTGGAATTTGTAGGAAATAATTACAGTGAGATAAACACTGTGATCCAGCGGCAGAGAGGAAGATGTTACAGTGATAATCCTGTGTTTAGTTTTACACACCGGATCATCTGTCCTGTCTCTCTGCCCACAATGCTATACAGCTCAGTGATACTGAACGCCACTGTGTGTCTGTGTGTGTGTGTCTCTGTTCAGGCTTCATTTCTAAAACACGCTGTAATCCATCATGTTCCTGATAACTCTCTCTCTCTGTGTGTGTGTGTGTGTGACAGGAACGGTGTGTGGGTGGGATTTCTCTCTGGGATTTATTTAACGAGGCAACTCACTAGAATGGGTCACATCTTTCCTATGAACTTCCTATGATATCTCTACTTCCTCTCATCTGATGCATGTGGCATTAATAAAGCCAGAATAATGATGTATTACTGAGCTCTGATAAGATTGAATAATTTCTGAGATGCTTATTCAAGTCTGAGATTAGCTGATTTGAGAACAAGTGCATTTTTGTACATTTTTGATGTATTGAGAGCCATTCAAAAGAAGCTGTAAAAACGGCATATGCTGTTTGAAAATGTATGGTCAGCAAGATTTAATTTGTATTTATTCTTTAAATAAATTAATACTTTTATCTTTCATTTAGCCAAGATCCATTAAATTGATAAAAAGTTGTATAATGCCATAAAAGATTTTGATTTCAAATAAATGTTTTTTTTTTGTTACTTTCTTTTCATCAAATAGTAATCCTGAAAATATATATACAGTGAGGAAAATAAGTATTTGAACACCCTGCTATTTTGCAAGTTCTCCTACTTGGAAATCATGGTTGGGTCTGAAATTGTCATCGTAGGTGCATGTCCACTGTGAGAGACATAATCTAAAAAAAAAATCCAGAAATCACAATGTATGATTTTTAAACTATTTATTTGTATGATACAGCTGCAAATACGTAAGTATTTGAACACCTGTCTATCAGCCTGAATTATGACCCTCAAAGACCTGTTAGTCTGCCTTTAAAATGTCCACCTCCACTCCATTTATTATCCTAAATTAGATGCACCTGTTTGAGGTCGTTAGCTGCATAAAGACAACTGTCCACTCCGTACAATCAGTAAGATTCCAACTACTAACATGGCCAAGACCAAAGAGCTGTCCAAAGACACTAGAGACAAAATTGTACACCTCCACAAGGCTGGAAAGGGCTATGGGGAAATTGCCAAGCAGCTTTTAAAAAAAAAAGGTCCACTGTTGGAGCAATCATTAGAAAATGGAAGAAGCTAAACATGATGCAAAATCTCACCTTGTGGGGTCTCAATGATCCTAAGAAAGGTGAGAAATCAGCCCAGAAATACACGGGAGGAGCTGGTCAATGACCTGAAATGAGCTGGGACCACCGTTTCCAAGGTTACTGTTGATAATACACTAAGACGTCATGGTTTGAAATCATGCATGGAACTGAAGGTTCCCCTGCTTAAACCAGCACATGTCAAGGCCCGTCTTAAGTTTGCCAATGACCATTTGGATGATCCAGAGGAGTCATGGGAGAAAGTCATGTGGTCAGATGAGACCAAAATAGAACTTTTTTGGTCATAATTCCACTAAACGTGTTTGGAGGAAGAAGAATGATGAGTACCATCCCAAGAACACCATCCCTACTGTGAAGCATTTAAAAATCTTACCGACCCCAAACATTCGAACGGTAGTGTATTACTGATACCGCCATTTTACCATGGTACAGCTTCTGTGTAAGGGTTTGTTACAGTGCCGATAGCTCCTACAATGTTTATATATGTGAATGACTGATGCTATAATGGAATGCTTGCTATCTATCCCAGAATTCAAATGCTCTCATTAATGCAAGACACACCGCTTCACAATCGTAGTTGTTTGCAGTGGATCGTTAGGAGAAATGCACGCCACTGGCAAACTCATTTATCAAATACCGCAGAAAAGAGATTGTGTTTTAGTATGAGGGCTCTTGTGTTGTATTGATTGGGTGGTGAAGAGCTAGCGTGTTAAATGTTTCATATCAAATCACTGCTGTCCCTGCTGCTAACTCACACTCGTCTGTATGCGAGGAACAAATGGGAAGTTTTACATGCTAGTGTGTCATCTGCTTTTTCACACACACTTTTTCTCTTGCATGCAGTGACCTTAGCATTAATCATACTACTCCAGCAATCGCAGCTCAATAATGTGCTGAAATTAAAATAGTTGCTAACATGTCTCCCTTGTAGATTGAAAACAACTCACTTTACATTTAGAAACAGCAAAGTGGACAACGCCTGCTTGTTTCTCTGCTTTGTAAAAGCAGCTTCCTCAGAATGCGTCGATCGGCTAATTGCTAGGCTAACTGTCTATGCAGTACACTTCTAGTAATACCGTTAAGGAAATAAAAGGTAATAACTGTGTTTACTGTAAAATAAAAACTTTTTGGATGGCTGGTAAAGGTGAAAAAGATAACTGTTACATAGGAAGTCCTGTGCTTAGTGGGTTCTAAAGATTTTATCATGTGTAGCGACCATGTTAAGAATAGGAGGGATGTGCATGTTTTGTGAATAAAGAGTTATGCAAATTCCATCAGGGCCTGGTTAAGGTCAAAGGTTTATTTTGAAGATCATTGACATAAAGCGACTTATTGTTTACTTTTGTGGTCTGTAACAGTTTTCTTCTCCCTAGTGCAATTTGGGATTAAGTGTCTTGTGGTATCTGTAATGCTTTTAATGAGGTTTGACAGCTCAGCAGTGGGATTGATTTACATTCTACCATGACTATTGCTGTACCTTCACATGCTATTGTAATTATCATAAATACCAATTTCCTAGTCGGAAATTGGGCATGAAGGATACTTTTGATAATTTTGATACCCGAGTTTCTGAGTTGGGCATGCCATAAACTTTAACCCTTAAATGCATGAATGTTTCGCCAATAATTATTACATATACAGGTCTTTATAGGGTGACCATACGTCCGGATTTTGGCCGGACAGTCCGGATTTTAAGCTCCCTGTCGGGCGTCTGGCGCAGTCTGAAGCCGGACACTCATTTGTCCTGCTTTTTGGAGTTGCGCTGAATCGGCCTATACAAACCCCGCTCTAGAATCTTTATTGGGACGCAGCAGCATAGCGTCTAATGCCGTAAGATCTCTGGTCAAACAAACGATTGGCTCAAAGCGGTGTCAAATAAATATCTGATAAATCATTGGTTAAAAACGTAAACAAGCATCCACGATGTGCTGGCTACGTCATATCATAACGTTAACATACCTAAATGTCAGACGCTTGGACCTCATTTATCCGGAATGGACAAAAGAGCACAAATTTATATAAAATATTATGTATTATGTCACTGTGAAGTGGACGTTAATAGTCAAGGGAAAGCTGCCATTCACCGACATGCCAGCACGTAAAAACATAAAAGTAACCGACAGGTAGGCTACGTCTTCCCTTAGGTCATTTTTTCGAGAAGCAATATCACCTCACGATGACAAAATCTCTGCTGCAGAGCTTTGTAAAATCTATCATAATCATGCAGTCAAGCATCACCAGTCATACAGAAATACATAACCAAATAATCTGGCACAGTGCGAGAAAACATTACATTTCTGGACTTCTGTAAATAACAGAAATACATAAACAAATAATGAATGCGAAAAAAATAAATAAAAATAAATAAATACACGTCAGATAGCAAAGAGCTGCCTGAGCTGCTGCAGAGGGTGAACTTCTTTGTTAAGAACTGATATGTGTATTTATTTATTTTTCGCATTCATTATTTGTTTATTTATGTATTTCTGTTATTTCCAGAAGTCCAGAAATTTTATGTTTTCAGGCACTGTGCACTTTGCAAGACTGTATCACGATACCATTGATTTGATGAACAAAATTGTATTGTAGTTGCGAGTACACCAGAGTCCTATGCAATTATTCTTGCCTCACTAAATTCCACAAAGTGTCCTCCTTTTTGGTGTTATGGAAATGGCCACTCTTTAGCGACCCGGATCTATATCTAACACGGATGGATATCTACTGTTACCTTTTGGAGCATCTGGTACATTCAGCATCTGGCTCATATCTGACACTATATATCTTCTATACATTTTGTATTTAATACGTTTTTCCCAATAAATAGGCAAGAATAAACATAGTGCCCTCCATGATCCCTGTTCTTTCCGAAAGCAAAGAACACAACAAGCTCATAATCACGACTTTAGAAGTGGGAAGAAGGACATTTACAATAGCGCGTGTCAGCATGTGTACACTATTGTATAAAAGTTTGGGGTCAGTATGATTTTCAAGATTTTTCTTGAGCAGCAAATCAGCATACTAGAATGATTTCTGAAGGATCATGTGACACTGGAGTAATGACAGGAATACATTACATTTTAAAATATAATAAAATAGAAAACTTGTAAAAAATATTTCACAATATTGCTGTTTTTACTGTATTTGATAAAATAAATGCAGCCTTGGTGAAGAGACTTCTTAGAAAATATGACCAACCTCAAACTTCTGAACGGTAGTGTACATTCACATGCCAAAAAAGGCAAGGAGGAAATGCATTCTGGGAATCACATGTTGTAAATGTCCTCTTCCAAGGGATTTATTTAGATAGATATCCATAATCACTTCCTTCTGAATGTGGTGATGCTATACTGCTACTCATACAGGCTGCAGACTGTGTGTGTTAATTTGATGCTTTATCTGTGTAACTGCTTTTGAGCTGAACAGATTAAACCGAACATTTCCTTCCTCTCCCTGGTAAAATAACATTAACTCACTCACTCATCTCTTTTTCTCTCTCTCTCTCTCTCTCTCTCTCTCTCTCTCTCTCTCTCTCTCTCTCTCTCTCTCTCTCTCTCTCTCTCTCTCTCTCTCTCTCTCTCTCTCTCTCTCTCTCTCTCTCTCTCTCTCTCTCACGCACACGCACACACACACTTTTTTTTGGGATTCTCATTTTGTGGTCTAATTGGATCCTAATAGGAGTTTTCCTCCCTAGAGTTCTCTGATAAGTTAATGGTCTGTGAATTGGTCCTTCTTCAATCACCAATTCTTACTGTGTATGTGTGTGTTAGTGGGCCATGAGAGACCTTAGAGGGAAAATAGCACTGGCTTAACTTACTATTTTAAATGCTTTTATTAGGGGTCACATAAGGCCTCTCTCTCTCTCGCTGTTTAGTTTGTACTAGGCAGAAACCAGAAGATGTCCACAAGATGTTTTTTATGTTTTTAGTTTTACCTGCAGAGTAATCTATTTTATATTAACCCTAATTTATCGAGGCGGAATAGAACTCCAGCCCAGCTCAGCTCACTTTACAGAGAGATGTGATTTATTGATCTCTGAGGGGTAATTTAGTAAGCACAGCATGAGTTAGAATCGAACAGGGGTTGTTACGGCCAAAAACACTGAATATTAGCCACCAAAAGATCACAACCAATTGCTTGGCACCTGTGTGTGTGTGTGTGTATATATAATTATCATTATGACCTAACATTGTGTTGGTCCCCCTTTTGCTGCCAAAACAGCCCTGAACCGTCGAGGCATGGACTCTGGCACCAAGATGTTAGCAGCATATCCTTTAAGTCCTGTAAGTTGCGAGATGGGGTCTCCACTGATCGGATTTGTTTGTTCAGCACAATCCACAGATGCTCAATTGGATTGAGATCTGGGGAATTTTGGAGGCCAAGTCAACACCTCAAACTTGTTGTTGTGCTCCTCAAGCCATTCCTGAACTATTTTTGCTTTGTGGCAGGGCACATTATCCTGCTGAAAGAGGCCACAGCCAACAGGGAATACCGTTTCCTTGAAACGGTGTCGTGGTCTGCTACAATGCTTAGGTAGGTGGTACGTGTCAAAGTAACATCCACATGGATGGCAGGACCCAAGGTTTCCCAGCAGAACATTGCCCAAAGCATCGCACTGCCTCCGCCGGCTTGCCTTCTACCCATAGTGCATCCTGGTGCCATGTGTTTCCCAGGTCAGCGACACACGTGCACCCGGCCATCCATGTGATGTATTTTTTTTCTTGATGCAAGAAAACGTGATTCATCAGACCAGGCCAGCTTCTTCCATTGCTCTGTGGTCCAGTTCTGCAACAAACTGCGATGCACTGTGTATTCTGACACCTTTCTATCAGAACCAGCATTAACTTCATGAGTAATTTGAGCTACAGTAGCTCATCTGTTTGACCGGACCACACGGGCTAGCCTTCGCTCCCCACGTGCATCAATGAGCCTTGGCCACCCATGAACTTCTCGCTGGTTCCCTTTCAGTCGGTCACGTTCGACGTACGTCGGAACTGACCGACGAATTGGTCTCTGAAAATAGATCCCAATTCGTTGGTCAGTTCCGACGTACGTCTCCGTTCCCTCCTTCAGGGAACGAGGGTTACATACGTAACCGAGACGTTCACCACTGTCCATTTGAGGACAAAATGTTCACTTGTTGCCTAATATATCCCACCCACTAACAGGTGCCATGATGAAGAGATGATCAGTGTTATTCACTTCACCTGTCAGTGGTCATAATGTTATGCTTGATCTGTGTATATAATATATATATATATATACACTCTGACCATGTCCATCCCTTTATGACCACAATGTACCCATCCTCTGATGGCTACTTCCAGCAGGATAATGCACCGTCACAAAGCTCGAATCATTTCAAATTTTCTTGTACTTGAACATGACAATGAGTTCACTGTACTAAAATGGCCCCCACAGTCACCAGATCTCAACCCAATAGAGCATCACACACACACACACAGAGGTGCCAATAATTTGTTGTGATCAAGTATATATATATATTCTGTGAAAGAATGCCCTTCCTTCCTTCCTTCCTTCCTTCCTTCCTTCCTTCCTTCCTTCCTTCCTTCCTTCCTTCCTTCCTTCCTTCCTTCCTTCCTTCCTTCCTTCCTTCCTTCCTTCCTTCCTTCCTTCCTTCCTTCCTTCCTTCCTTCCTTCCTTCCTTCCTTCCTTCCTTCCTTCCTTCCTTCCTTCCTTCCTTCCTTCCTTCCTTCCTTCCTTCCTTCCTTCCTTCCTTCCTTCCTTCCTTCCTTCCTTCCTTCCTTCCTTCCTTCCTTCCTTCCTTCCTTCCTTCCTTCCTTCCTTCCTTCCTTCCTTCCTTCCTTCCTTCCTTCCTTCCTTCCTTCCTTCCTTCCTTCCTTCCTTCCTTCCTTCCTTCCTTCCTTCCTTCACTGCTGAACCCAGTGTCATCTATCCACAGCCTCACACAATAAATGACAATTAATCACATCCCTATTAATATATATATTTTTCTTAACCAGCCATTTTCACAGCAACACATTTTGTCCGTTTCCTTGGTTTCCGTTTTCATTGTGTTGCACTGGATGTTGAAGGCCAAGCACATTAGTTGTGTGGGTTTAATCAAGTGTTATGCTGTTCAAGGGCCTGTAAACATTCTTGAGCAGTAACATTAAGCTCAGATAAGAGCGCATTAAATTCCATCTGTTTGCAGTGCGCTTTTATATGTGAGAGTGGGAAATGAACTGTGCTGCCGGAGTCTCTCCCTCTCTCTTCCTCTGCCCTTGGATTCAAGAATAGGCTCAGGATAGAAATGGCTGACAGCCCAGCACTTTAGAGAAAGAATCCTGTCTTTGACAGTGTGTACTCTCGCCCACTGACAAACACGTGTGCTCAGACACACAAGTCACAGGTACACTCTAAGAAAAAAAGGTACAAAAGCTGTCACTGGGATGGTACCCTTCAAAAAGGTTCAAATATTTACCATACTAATATGTACACTTTTGGAACCAATATTTACATTTGAGAAACTAATACGCACTCTTTAGGTACAAAGGTGTACCTTTTGAAAATGTACAGCCCCAGTGACAGCTTTTGTACCTTTTTTTCTGAGAGTGTAAACACTTGCTTTATTTGACACTGACACACCACACAAGATAGACACACTACACTAACACACAAATACACACGTCTTTATGTCCTAAGATGGCAAGAGTGATGTGGTTTTGATAAAATCATTAAACAACAGAATAATAATAATAAAAAGTCAATATAATAATATTATTTGTTTTATTGTTGTTAATAATAATTGTAATAATAAAAAAAAGAATACATTAATAGTAATAATAATTACTACATTTATTTAATAATTATACACATTTATTTTGCACAGTTTTCTTTGTATGCAACGCTGAGCTGCAAACTGTTAATAAAAATGCATTTGTCATGCTAAGAAAGAACGTTGAAAATTAAAAACTGGAAAGAGCAGATTGAATTTTAATATCGACTGACCGTGTCATCACTTCTATACTACAATATTTGATCAAACACAGGGATGAACATCAGTCGATTGTGTGGAAACTTTCATAGATTACTGCTTCAATTACTATTAACCCCCCCCCCATCATAAAAATCATTTGTACTCCATTATATAACTGTGCTGTGATGTTCGGTTGTCAGTCGCATTTTTTTGTCATACACATTATGAAGTGTTTATTTCTCAATAATATTTACTAGAAAAATTTAAGAGACTACTTAACATTGATTTCTCAATTTTTTCCAGAGCTGCATATAAAACATCCATCAAAAGGTGCATACATTTTTTGGTCAAGATCTTGTATTGACAGTGCAAGAGTCAAGCACTCTGTAAAGTCTCCTCCAGCACATCCCATAGAATGATGCATGAATTAATAAATGGATTGATGGAGAAAGTTCTACTGACGGTCCTGATAATGTTGTTAATTGTGTCTTTCTCAGGTGAGCACCTGCGGGTCTGTCCTCAGGGTTACACCTGCTGCACGTCTGGAATGGAGGAGAACCTCCTGAACTTGAGCAGACGAGAGTTTGAGACACAGGTGAAGGAGTCTGGACGCACCTTACAGGCTTCTCTCAACGGCCAGTTCAAGAGCTTTGACGGTGAGTTACTGGATACTCAGTGATGACACATGATACAAGATGGTCTCTTTCCATTAGACTTTCCATCATTAGGTTGAGAAGAATCGTTTGTTGAAATAAATGATGCCACTCTTTGAAGAAAATGCTCTGAACCTTTAGAACCTTTTAGGGGTTCCCACCATGGGATCATGTAATGGATTTAGGTCTAATTGATTGTTTTAATTCGTTTTAATGTATTTTTTATTTTGATCAAATTTGAAGAATTACACAGCTTGTAAACATACTTAGGGCCTTATTTTAACGATCTGAGTGCATGGCGCAAGTTCACCTAGGGCAGGGGTGTCCAAAGTCCGGCCCGGGGATGAATTTCAAACGGCCCGCAGCGCATCTATTAAAATATATATTGTATGTGGCCCGCCACAGATAATTTACAAATCGTGCAGTTTTACAATGTCAACGCAAGGTGGCAGTACTAGGTTTTAGGCCAGGGAAACAGCGCCAAAAGCAGAACCGAACAGCGCTACTTGTGCTCTGTGCAACTTGCGAGCTCTGACTCTGAACAAATGTGTTAACCTGCTGAGTGTCTCGATCACGCGCCCACTAAACAGCCTGTGAGAAGTGTTTGTGTTCGACGCAGAGTTCTCCGGTACGAGCTGCGAATCTCTCTGTGATTTGATTTAATTTAAATCCAGTGAAACAGCGCTGACCTAATCAACAACACTAACGTGCAAATGAGCTGAGCCGATTCAGTTAAAATACTTTTCAAACAACAATTCACCAACATTTATCATGGATTTACTGTGGTAACACTACATGTAACCATGGTAATTTGTCAGAAATGTAGGTTAATATCTAATTTTATTTAATTTGTAATGTAGACATGTATTACCTAAGTAATAAGAGTAATAAAGGCCCAATTGCAGACTATTTTTGTCATAATCTTGCAGTTTTGTGCATTTGTATTTATATGTTTATAGACTAAATACCTTAAAGCCATTCTACACTCACCTAAAGGATTATTAGGAACACCTGTTCAATTTCTCATTAAAGCAATTATCTAATCAACCAATCACATGGCAGTTGCTTCAATGCATTTAGGGGTGTGGTCCTGGTCAAGACAATCTCCTGAACTCCAAACTGAATGTCAGAATGGGTAAGAAAGGTGATTTAAGCAATTTTGAGCGTGGCATGGTTGTTGGTGCCAGACGGGCCGGTCTGAGTATTTCACAATCTGCTCAGTTACTGGGATTTTCACGCACAACCATTTCTAGGGTTTACAAAGAATGGTGTGAAAAGGGAAAAACATCCAGTATGCGGCAGTCCTGTGGGCGAAAATGCCTTGTTGATGCTAGAGGTCAGAGGAGAATGGGCCGACTGATTCAAGCTGATAGAAGAGCAACTTTAACTGAAATAACCACTCGTTACAACCGAGGTATGCAGCAAAGCATTTGTGAAGCCACAACACGCACAACCTTGAGGTGGATGGGCTACAACAGCAAAAGACCCCACCGGGTACCACTCATCTCCACTACAAATAGGAAAAAGAGGCTACAATTTTCACAAGCTCACCAAAATTGGACAGTTGAAGACTGGAAAAATGTTGCCTGGTCTGATGAGTCTGGATTTCTGTTGAGACATTCAGATGGTAGAGTCAGAATTTGGCGTAAACAGAATGAGAACATGGATCCATCATGCCTTGTTACCACTGTGCAGGCTGGTGGTGGTGGTGTAATGGTGTGGGGGATGTTTTCTTGGCACACTTTAGGCCCCTTAGTGCCAATTGAGCATCGTTTAAATGCCACGGCCTACCTGAGCATTGTTTCTGACCATGTCCATCCCTTTATGACCACCATGTACCCATCCTCTGATGGCTACTTCCAGCAGGATAATGCACCATGTCACAAAGCTCGAATCATTTCAAATTGGTTTCTTGAACATGGCAATGAGTTCATTGTACTAAAATGGCCCCCACAGTCACCAGATCTCAACCCAATAGAGCATCTTTGGGATGTGGTGGAACGGGAGCTTCGTGCCTTGGATGTGCATCCCACAAATCTCCATCAACTGCAAGATGCTATCCTATCAATATGGGCCAACATTTCTAAAGAATGCTTTCAGCACCTTGTTGAATCAATGCCACATAGAATTAAGGCAGTTCTGAAGGTGAACCGGTCAAACACAGTATTAGTATGGTGTTCCTAATAATCCTTTAGGTGAGTGTATATATATATAATAGAAAAGGGACCAGTCCCCAGGTATGTCCACAGAATCGAATCTGGCCCCCTTTAAAAAACGTTTGGACACCCCTGACTAGGGATGGGCATTTCAAGCAAAAATAATATTCGAAGATCGCTGGGAATTGTTCGATTTTTATTCGAAAATCGCAACTCCTCCCCCGCATGCACGCATGTAAAGGCTACATGCATATAAACAGAGAGAGAGAGAGACCATTCACACTCTCAATCTGTATGATGACAAACTGTTTAATTCATTAGGGAATAGGCTATATCAACTCAAGCCATATAACTATTGTAACATGCTGAAGCATATGATTGTTATTTGACATCGCCCCAAGTTACCGCAACCGTTATATGCCACAAGTCTACAGTGTGTGCGTGAGGCGATGCGTTCTTCTTCTGTTGTCTGAGGGCGTTTTTGCTCTGGCAGTTTAGTTCGAAATGGAGCACGGTTCGCATGAAAAATTGCTAATGTGAAAGCTTTCATACACAGCTTGGTGTGCACTGAGGTACCGAACCCGAGAACACACAACCGGAGTTCGGTTGCACTCGGAGATGTGCCACGATTCACGTGAATGTGCGAACAACACTCGGGTGTGCACTTGTTCAGGAAGAAAAGTAACCAGCGCATGCGTTTTAGCCGATTGCAATGTCATTAGTTCAATAACACACATGTAAGTGATGATAGTGTTGATGATTTACCTGAGATACGATCGCGAGAGCGAGCCTGCAGTGTATTCGCACATAGAGTGCAATCAAGGCAGCAAATGAATGGCAATTCACGTCTCCTCAAAAGAGTCTGTTTGCAAGCAGCAAAGCCGCCTTCCAGCGACACACATACGGTAAACCCAAGTGTCGTTTACTCAGCTGCACATAATAGCACCAAATTAATTTAAAAAAGCCCAATATATTTGACCCGCGTTCTGTTTACTATCATGCCCGTGCACGTTTGTGATGACGTTAGATGAATGCAAACGCACCAGGTGTGAAACCAGACCAACACTGCGGAGGCGGAGGGAAGAATCACGCTCGGACTGCATCAAACGTGCCCAGTATAAAACACCCTGAGAGCTGACTGACAGCTTTAGGTGCGTTATTGGCAGCGCCTCCCTCTGGTTACATGAACACATTACCACCACACCAAAAACATTGGGATTTTTTTGAGGACGATAATCGCACAAACTATTCGATATTCTATAATTAAATCAACTATCGAATATTCGAAAATCGCGACCCATCCCTACCCCTGACTTAGGGCGTGTCCGAATCCACTTTTGCTAGTTTAATGACTGGAAAAATGGTTGGTGCGCTAGGCGCATGGTCTAAAAGAGTTGTCCCTATTCTCTTAGGCTGCGTGTCCACCAAAGCTGGCTGAAAACGCTAGGCGCTCTGCTGAAAACATCTCGCTGTGGGCGCTTGAGAGCGTTTTGGCAGCGCAGCTTTTTTTTTTAGTTGAGACTCTTTGCTTGTTATGATACGGAATATCCACATAAGTTTTACTAGTATCTCATTTCACAAATAGTTTGTTTCTATATTGATTCTATAGAAAAATTCCGATACAATGTAAAGTATTTGCTCTGGCTCTTGTTTTAAATTATTTTGTTCCGTTATTATACGGCTTGTTGTCATCTGTTCAGTACTAGCAGAATGTGGCGGTTGGTCGGTGTTGAATTTGTCCCGCCCCTCCTCCACTGTGATTGGACGGCTGGGTGAAAAGTGACAGTGATGCGCTGCGTTTTACTCAAAGTTGAATATTCTTCCACTCCCAGCGACCAGTAAAAAACGCTGAGTGCTTGAGCGTGAAATACTTGCTCAGCGCCTCGTTACGCTCATGCCGTTCTAAAAACAATTGAATACGCCAGCCAGCCGCGTGAAAAAACACTTTGGTGGACACACGGCCTTAAAGGATTAGTTCATTTTTAAATAAACTTTTGCTGATAATTTACTCACCCCCATGTCATCCAAGATGTCCATGTCTTTCTTTCTGCAGTCGAAAAGAAATTAAGGTTTTTGATGAAAACATTCCAGGATTTTTCTCCATATAATGGACTTCAATGGGCCCCAAACGGTTCAAGGTCCAAATGACAGTTTAAGAGCAGCTTCAAAGGGCTTTAAACGATACCAGACGATGAATAAGGGTCTTATCTAGTGAAACGATCAGTTTCTGATCGAGCAGAAACAGTTTCTGATTCGAGAAACCGAGCAGTATTTATGCTATTATTTTACCTCTTATCAGATGAACGTGATCATCCCTGAGCTCCGCCATAACTTCCGCTAAGTGAGGTCAAAATACGAGCGTGGTCATAGATATATCGATCGTAGATGCCTCATTCTTCTGATCCGTGCAGGCGCTAATGAGACATCTACGTATACTTCTATGACCATGCTCGTATTTTGACCTTTCTTTTTGGCAGCAGAAAGAAAGACATGGACATCTTGGAGGACATTAAAAGTGAACTAATCCTTAAATGAGTAATGGGTGTGTCTCATCTCCCATTCCCTTTAAAAGCCAGTTGCGCTTGCCTTGCACCATGGTAGATTCACTATTTACATGGCGGAATTTGTGAGCGGAAAGAGAGGAATCCTTTTATTTTTCATATTAAAAATGTTTGTGTGCTGCTGCGCGTCCCTGTGTGTGTGACAACACACACAGTGTATGTGTGCTGTGCACTCGCCTATAGGCGCATATTATTAACGCGCCCTTTAAATAACACAAAAAATACTGACTTTAGACCAGGCTTCAGTTGGTCAATGGCGCAGTCTATTTAAGTTGTCTCAAAATAGCAACGCACCAACATTGCGCCTGAACACGCCTCGTTTTCTGACCATGGGCGAACAGATGTAGATTCAGGACGTGAAAATGATCTGTGTCGGACAACAACTGCGTCGGGCTGAAACTAGCAAAAGCCGCATTGCTCCGGGTGCTCCGGGCCCTATATCACTAGAACAAGTATTTTTTGGCATAAAGGGTTCTTGAAATTAAGTCCCTAGAAGAACCCTAGAGTTCTATATAGAACCCCCTTTAACCTTTTTTTCTAGAGTGTGGCTTGTTTGCCTAACAAACCCGTGCTTGATATCTCAGAGCAGCACTGATAAAACCTCCTAGTGGCATTAAACAGATGGTGTGTGTGTGTGTGTGTGTGGATTTCTCACTTACACACAAGCCTGCTGAATACCGTGAGTGTGGATGTTATTCACGCTGTTTACCTGAGTGATTGTGTTTGGAGAGATGGACATCAAGCCCTAAAACTAAATGTTTTGACAGCAACACACTCACACTTGTCTTACAATAATGTGTATAATGTCTGTACGTATATTTATTATGTATATAATTCTCTCCCTCTATCGTTCTCTAGCATCATGTGCCTTTCTTTCTCTCACTCTGAGTGTAGGCGTTTTAATCAGTGTTTTTACTTTTTGTGTAGATTGGTGGGTGTGTGGGTGTGATTTGTTTTGATTAGTTCAGTCTGTAAGAGACAAACAACATCTCAATCGCATCAAAGCATGCTTTACACAATTACATGCTTTAAATGTGTGTGTTTTGCTGTTTTGGATGGGGGATTCTCACAGAAGAATATAATGGGCATTCTGAATGGGGATTAAGAAATTAAAGCGAAATTATGAAATTATTTTCATTCAAGTGCATTTTCCTCCTAAATTCTCATTGCTATAAAGAAATACAAATGTCATTCTTGTTAGTGTGATACAGTAATTAAAAAATCACTGACTGTTTAAAATAAAATTGTAAAATAAAATGACAGGCATTGCAATAATAGTACTGTGGTGTATATACTTGCTAGACATGATATTTCAATAATTAAAATAATGTCATAATGCAAATAATAATAATAAAAAAAGACTTGATTTTGAAAAGTTTATATATATGTAAATATATATATAGAATCTCTCTGTTTTTCTCTTTGTGGGTTTTTGTGCAGTTGGTGACTTTGGTACTTAAAGTTGAAAAAATCAGTGTCTCTGTCGTTCTGGAGTTCATAAGTGCCAATTTTGGGGTTTAAAGCATGTCTCTGCCAGCTCACCTCCAGGAATCCAGTGTGTGTACAAACACTTTCTCACACACACATAATGTAGTGTGTTTGTGGTGAGAATGCTTGAACTGTGATTATTTCCCCAAGTGCTGTGGCACAGGGAGGAGATCTGGTCAGTGTGTGTTTCCCAGCATGAATTATGCTTGGCACAGTAAGCAGCGATGGTGGATTATACCCAGGGTGTGTGTGTGCGTGTGCGTGTACGCGTGTGTTTGTGCAGTCATTTATGTAAGATTTGAAAGACTAAAGGCATTAACAGTGCAAAATGTGACTATTTATTATAAACAAAATAAAACAGCCTCTCTGAATCATGCGTGCTGTCAAAGACGCATGAGACGAACATTTGTTTCCAGTTTTCACCCCTTACTGACTGGCAATAAGATCAATTTACAGCAACCTGGAGCAAAGTCTCTCAAATCATAAATCTCAGGCGCTGTCATTTCTACATTCATTTAATTGTATTTTTTTTTTATTAATTTTTTTTTTTAGTTACGTTTAATATCTTTGTAAAAAATCTATCTATTGTCTGTCTGTCTGTCTGTCTGTCTGTCTGTCTGTCTGTCTGTCTGTCTGTCTGTCTGTCTGTCTGTCTATCTATCTATCTATCTATCTATCTGTCTGTCTGTCTGTCTGTCTGTCTGTCTATCTATCTATCTATCTATCTATCTATCTATCTGTCTATCTGTCTGTCTGTCTGTCTGTCTGTCTGTCTGTCTGTCTGTCTGTCTGTCTGTCTGTCTGTCTGTCTGTATAGCTGTCTGTATAGCTGTCTCTATTGTGATTTATCTATTGTTCATCATTCTATCATTCAGTTCTATCCTTCTGTCTGTCTTTCATCCATCCATCATCTTTCTTTCCTTAGGTCAATCTTTTAATCCTTTCACACACCCCTTCATCCTCTTTTACTGTCTCTTTAGTAGTATCTGTCGTCAGGTATGTGTATGATTTGATTTGTTTCTTTATGTGTTGAAAGGTTCGTCTCTAAGAGAGTTTGTTTTGTCTTCTTAGAATCACAGCTAAAAGTATGTTAGAGCATAATAAGCTGTTATGAGTCTGTTTTAGGAGGTTAAGTATGACTCTCTATGTGTTTTAGGGTGTGTGTGTGTTTGGTGCAGGATTCTCTGGCAGGGTGAGGAGATTCTCAGTAGTTTTTAGGAATTCATAAGGAGTGGCTTTTCGCTGTAGGGGACAGTTTCTGAACATATATCAGACACAGACACACACACGTTGAAAACATTTGGCCACATTTAGATACACAGCTAAACAGAAAAAAATTAAATTGATGTTGCATGCCAGAAGGTTTACATGTCTGTGTTAAGACAACTACATTTAATCAAACCACAGCATAGAAGATAATAATCTCTTTTATCAGATCACATTGTTCAATTTATGACTTTTCTTGTTCACAGGTGCCTTTGTCTGAATCACTGCAGAATTAATCAGTGATATTTTCTTAGCTGAATACATTTATTAGTCCTGAGTATGAATAGCAGCCGAGCAATTCAAGCGCTCATATATTGAAAGAATATTTTCAATTACACAGAGTCATCCAGGAAAACAATTTCCTGTTGAAGGTCACCTCTGATGATGTCATCTGCGACAAGGACAGCAGCTCTGTCGTGTGTCCTTATTGCCCGTTTCGTGTTGACATGCAAATAATGTTGAGGAAGACCTGCAGTGACACAGACCTATGATCCCAGAGACGTTTCTCTCTATGTCTCTCTCCCTCACACACACAAGTTTTATGAGGAACAGTGATAGACATTTTTTATGTACAATTTTTTCTTGCTTCTTATACTCCTTAATTTTCCACATGCCAACATGGTAGTTGGCCAAAGTGCTGTATATATACATCGATCAAGCATAACATTATGACACTGATTATCTCTATCATCACAGCACCTGTTAGTGGGTGGGATATATTAGGCACCAAGTGAACATTTTGTCCTTAAAGTTAATGTGTTAAAAGCAGGAAAAATGGGCAAGCGTAAGGATTTGAGCGAGTTTGACAAGGGAATTGTGATGGCTAGACGACTGGGTCAGACCATCTCCAAAACTGCAGCTCTTGTGAGGTGTTCCTGGTCTGCAGTGGTCAGTATCTATCAAAAGTGGTCCAAGGAAGGAACAGTGGTGAACCGGCGAAAGGGTCATGGGCGGCCAAGGCTCATTGATGCACGTGGGGAGCGAAGGCTGGCCCTTGTGGTCCGATCAAACAGACGAGCTACTGTAGCTCAAATTGCTCAAGAAATTAATGCTGGTTCTGATAGAAAGGTGTCAGAATGCACCAATAGTTGGCATGTGAGCATCAGAACTGGACCACGGAGCAATGGAAGAAGCTGGCCTGGTCTGATGAATCATGTTTTCTTTTACATCAAGTGGCTGGCCGGGTGTGTGTGCGTCGCTTACCTGGGGAACACATGGCACAAGGATGCACTATGGGAAGAAGGCAAGCTGGCGGAGGCAGTGTGATGCTTTGGGAAACTCTGGTCCTGCCATCCATGTGGATGTTACTTTTGGGTGCAAACCTTAAACATGAATATTATTCCTGTTAATTGGAGATATAGAAATGCTAAAACAAATACATAGCGATTTAAAGGTGTCATGAACTGGCTCTTAACATTTTTTTTATTCTGTTGTCTGAGGTGAACTTATGACGTTTGCGTGTTTTTACATTCAAAAACATCATAATGAATAAGTAATAGGCTATTTTCTACCCTGGTTTTGAGGCTCTCTCCTGCACGCTCGGATTTTATGGGCGTGCCGCACTGAAGACTTGGAAGTAAACGCCCACGGCTAGGATTGGATAATATTTGCATATTTAATGAGCTTCAGCTCCCTGCGAGTACATCGTGAGGGATTGTTTTGAAGCGTGTGGGAAAACGGCAACCGGAATAATTCGTCCCACATGGCTCGCAAAATGTTTTTATCAAACAAACACAATGATCTATCTCTCATCCATCCACGATTGATTGGAATGTTATTTTTTTATTACTTGGCCCGCCCGATCGGTGGATATAGGCGTGAACCGTGCATCACACACAGATGCACGTGCACGCCAGTACGTTGCAGACTGCATGATTAAAACTTCCTTCAAATATCAAGTCAAGAGAGTGAACAACGCACATCAAGAACCACAAATAAAGGATTCTTCAGCCTTTGACAGCGTGCTAAGGTATGTTAGAAACGTAAACAATCAATAGATCTATATCAAACGATCTGTAACAATGCAATACTGTCACATATAAAAAACGTGTTGCTTCATTCATTCATGTAATCTCATCTTGTCTGTAAATCCAGTCTCTTGTTTACAAACGAATCCGTGATCAGAAAAGGAACAAATGCAAAGTCTTCCCCACGTGAGCTGGATATTCATTTAAAATAAAGTTCATCCATGCATTCATAATATTGGAATCCGAATGAAGCTTATGCGGTATGTTTAGAAATTCGATGTGGTTTAGCTCTCTCTCTCTGTAGGCCTGTGTCATGTTAGTGGCACGAGTCGGTGGGCGGGGCTACAGAATCAGGCGTTGTTCTTCTTCTGTTGAGGCGTTGCTTCACTACATTCGTCACGTCATAGCCGGGCATAATCTGAGATTGAGCGTTTGCTGGGCCTGGTGTCAATAAAAGCTTTTCTTTGACTAACAAGGAAGTTTTCAGCTCTGAAACTTACAGGATATTCTTATATTACCATTACTTTTATATATCAAAAGCTCAAGGGAAAGTTGATTTCTCAATTCATCACCCCTTTAAAATACCTGTTTAACAACCTTCCTCCACCGTTATTGCTTATTGAATGAATCTCTCTCTGTACACTAACATTGAAAATCTTGCCATTTTTAAATGTTTTTTTTAAAGAAGTCTCTTTTGCTCACCAAGGCTGTATATTTTTAATAAGAAAAACAGTTATATTTTTGCAATCTAGAATAACTGTTTTCTATTTTAATATGTTTTAAAATGTAATTTATTCCTGTGATGCAAAGCTGAATTTTCAGCATTATTATTATTATGATGCTTAAGATTTTTTTTGTCTCGTATTATCAATGTTAAAAACCATTGCTTAATATGTTTGTGGAAATCATGATACATTTTCTCACAATTCTTTGAATAGAAAGTTCAAAAGAACAGCATTTATTTGAAATATTTATTTTTGTAAGAATACAAATGTCTTTAGTGTCACTTTTGATGCATCCTTGCTTAATAAAAGGTTTTAAAATAAAACCAGACCCCAAACTTTTGAACACAGTACTATAGGCTCCATTGACATGTGGTACACCTGTGAGTGCACCTGTGGAGACTCAGGCCATGCAGTTGACATGCATGTTATCAGGAGGGGATTTAGGCCACAGCTGGTGTACTGTCTGATTTAAGACCCTACAGACAGAGCTGCAGAGTTTACGAGCTCCACTGAAGAAGGCTTTAAAGAGCTCGCCTGTGACTATAAAGCTCCTGAAATGCATGTACATTCCAAATGCATGATCTCTGATACTAGGTGTAGACAGACCTGCAGGTGAAGAACATGACCTTTCAGCTGCGGCTCTTCTCGGCCATATGTGTGTTCAAGCCCCAATCAGACCTCTTCAGCTTATGTGACGGACTCTGCAGCCTTACACTAGCCTGACAAGCCAGACCCACATCTAGATGTTGGGTCTGGGAACTCACCATTGGCAGGGCTCAATCTGAGGGGCGGGATAAACGGTTGTCTTTCAAATTCCCTCTGCATGCGATAGGATAGCGCTACAACCAACCAGAGCAATGAAGAAGGTGAAGCGGAGCTGGTTGATAGATTAAACTTTCGTCGTATCCGGTCGGCAAAACTCCGAACCCATCTTCCTTTCTTAAGAATGACTTCAATGCCGTTCTTTGTTCTTTTCTCAAAGAAAAGCTTAACTCCAAGTCTTCCAGAGTCTGAGACAAATAATGTATTGGGGTTTAAGATTAATGTAATATATTTGTGATTAACTTTAAATTAATGTATTTGTGATTAACTTTAAATTTAAGCAGGTCTGCTGTACAACAACTTTGGGTATATCATTATTCACTGTTTAACCATGGTTATGCTCACCTAAACATGACTGATTAAGTGTTGTTTTGAGGTTAGATTTCCTCATTGTAAAATAAATAAATATAAAAAGAGCTTGAGAATAAACCATATAAAAATTATACTTAATGGGGTTAAGGGATAGACAGTATCATTAGCTCAATATAAACACAGCACTGGAAAGCCCCATGTGTGTGAACAGATTTGGTATACTTGTGAAGGCCAAATTTTGTGAAAATGTCTTAGCAAATGAACATGCAGAAAAATGACAATGCACAATACTTATTTGAACTGTAAATAATGGACATATGGACACTGATCCTGATGAACAGAACGAACGTCATACCTGTATGCAAATAATTTCCAGCTGATACATGACATACCAGTTACAAAATGTATTGGTACTTTGGAAATTTCATGACTTATTAATTGAAAACATAACTATGACGTTGAAGAGTGTGCACTACGAGCTACATCTGAGAGAGCAAAGCTTGTTTTTCTGAAATGAGAGACTTTTTATTTCATAACAGGTTAATAATGTTAGCATATTGTAAAGCATAAAAATACCATAATATGTCTGCAGAGATTAAGGAAACAAGTTCTCCGAAAAACAATGCTACAAACATTTTATTCTACTTTGAAATGTGCATTCCGTGTCGGGTAGTCTTTTTGGTTTTGGTCTGTGTGATCCCGCTTGAGCATTTAAAGTATCACACACAGTTTCTGTCAATATCATGTAAATCTTGAGTACCTATAGAGCAGTATTGCATCCTTCATATCTCTGAAAAGTCTTTAGTTTTATCATATTTACAAAAGACAGATACGCTGTACTGTTTTTAGAACTCCATGTCATTTGCGAGTTTTACATTTGTGTGTGTTTACTCGTGGTTTATGAGGACATGATTTGGTTTATGCACTATTGCATGTGACTTAGCAGTAGAAAGCGGAACGGTTTTGCATGTCAGACTAGTGCGTGTTTACATAGAAAAACAATGGAATAGTAGCGCATTTGAATGAAGAAGCACACTTGGTGTGAACTAGGTTTAATATGAAATAATTCATTTAGTTCAACATATTTTCCCACTCTGTGTTTATTGTTATTTGGAGTGGTTTTACAATAAACAAACAGACACCTATAGTGGTCAGCTAAACAATTGTATTTAAACACACACCATACATCACATGCTCCATTGATAAATTAACTATACGTTCATGTCGTTTACTTGATGTGCACTTACGTTCTGAACAACACACAGACATTTGAAGCAGTTTTACTCACTGACCATGACCTTGAACCTTTATTGTTGGGACCGCTCCATCTTTCAGCATTAGATGATCTGCAAATTCGGGGTTGAACTGGGCCTTGTTTTTAAAACAATCATCGCTGAAATGCAGGGAACAAACAGAAACACTTGCGCAACTCCGTTGCTGCTCCGGAAAAACAAAATCCACCCCTTAATGCTGGGGTCTTTGGGAAGCTGAACAGGGTTGTCTTGCCCTGACAACCAAAAACACACTTCTTTGGTGACATTGTTGATTTTGTGAAGTCCTGTGACCTGTGCAGCGCAGCAGACGAATTCCCTAAAGCCGAGCAAAGTGTGTTGATGTCACATACAGACCCATACTCGAAAAAAACTTTCCGAAACTTGTGAGAAAAAAGAAAGTATTTTTGGCACAGAAATACTTCATCAAACTTATCTTTTAACACCTTTGGAAATGTTTAGCATGGGACTCCAAGTCTTTAACAGTGTAAAAAAACTCAGCATGCATGAAATAGCATTATACCCCCCATTTAAAATGGCGGACGACAAACTTGCACATACAATGTTATCATCCATTGGTGTGGACACTAATATAGTTATTGTTATAGTTATCGTTTTTGGTGTGAACTGGCATTTAGTAGTAGTAGGATTTGCTACTAAAGTGAATATTGCTTCTAGGAAATGTCCTCCCCAACACAGCTTCAAATTTATTAAATAAAATGAGGGAGGGTTGGTACTCCTTTAATTCAACCATTCAGCACTTTGTCAAAATGCACAAATGCAATTACATGTAATTACATTCAAATCCCTCTCTTCCTTTCATCCCTTCCCCTCATTCTCTCCTCTCATTCCATCACTCTGTGGTCCCCAGCTGCTTGTCTCTCCATCACGGGCTCGGCCGCAAATTAACAGCCCGACGTGTTCTGTTACGATGCTGCTGATATCATTACGCCCGCACGCCTGTCAGAGAGATAGATGGAGGAGAGGGAGAACGAGAGAGGGGTGAAGTGAGGGGGTGGAGGGTTAGACGAGTGTGACAGGAATATTAAGAATGGAGTATCTACCTTTCATGGCCTTTCTTTTTTTATATCACTGTCTCTTTATTCAAAGTCAGGATGTTTCCTCACCTCATACATTGACCCCCACAAATAATCAGACACTTAAAGGGATAATTCACCCTAAAATGGAAATTCTGTCATCATTTACTCACCCTCATGTTTCTTCTGTGGAACACATACAATTTGGATGGCAACAATCTTTAAAATATCTCTTTAAAACTCTGACCTGAAAATAATACTTAAATGTTTTGCATATATACAGTGGGGAGAACAAGTATTTGATACACTGCCGATTTTGCAGGTTTGCCCACTTATAAAGCTTGTAGAGGTCTGTAATTTTTATCATAGGTACTCTTCAACTGTGAGTGACGGAATCTAAAACAAAAATCCAGAAAATCAAATTGTATGTTTTTTAAGTAATTAATTTGCATTTTATTGCATGACATAAGTATTTGATACATCAGAAAAGCAGAACTTAATATTTGGTACAGAAACTTTTGTTTGCAATTACAGAGATCATACGTTTCCTGTAGTTCTTGACCAGGTTTGCACATACTGCAGCAGGGATTTTGGCCCACTCCTCCATACAGACCGTCTCCAGATCCTTCAGGTTTCGGGGCTGTCGCTGGGCTATACGGACTTTCAGCTCCCTCCAAAGATTTTCAATTGGGTTCAGGTTTGGAGACTGGCTAGGCCACTCCAGGACCTTGAGATGCTTCTTACGGAGCCACTCCGTAGTTGCCCTGGCTGTGTGTTTCGGGTCATTGTCATGCTGGAAGACCCAGCCACGACCCATCTTCAATGCTCTTACTGAGGGAAGGAGGTTGTTGGCCAAGATCTCGCAATACATGGCCCCATCCATCCTTCCCTCAATACGGTGCAGTCGTCCTGTCCCCTTTGCAGAAAAGCATCCCCGAAGAATGATGTTTCCACCTCCCATGCTTCACGGTTGGGATGGTGTTCTTGGGGTTGTACTCATTCTTCTTCTTCCTCCAAACATGGCGAGTGGAGTTTAGACCAAACAGCTCTATTTTTGTCTAATCAGACCACATGACCTTCTCCTATTCTTCCTCTGGATCATCCAGATGGTCATTGGCAAACTTCAGACGAAGGACGCGGTCGAGCTGGTTCCTCCAGCCGATATAAAGTCGGGGTTCTACAGCCCCTACTTCATTGTACCCAAGAAAGGGGGTGGGTTATGGCCAATCTTGGATCTGCGCATGAATCGGGCCCTGCACAGACTTCCGTTCAAAATGTTAACGCAGAAACGCATCTTCGAATGCATCCGTCCCCAAGATTGGTTTGCAGCGATCGACCTGAAGGATGCGTACTTTCATGTCTCTATCCTTCCTCGACACAGACCGTTCCTATGCTTTGCATTCGAGGGGAAGGCATATCAGTACAAAGTCTTGCCCTTCGGGCTGTCCCTGTCGTCCCGCGTCTTCACGAAAGTCGCGGAGGCAGCCATTGTTCCACTCCGAGAACGTGGCGTTCATATTCTCAACTATCTCGACGACTGGCTTATACTTGCCCAGTCTTGAGAGCAGTTGTGCGAACACAGGGACCTGGTGCTCAGGCACCTCAGCCTGTTGGGCCTTCGGGTCAAGGAGCAGGAGCAGGTCTTGCTAGTTGCGCCCTACTGGCCCAACAGGTTCCTCAGAGGTGTGAGGAGACTAAATCCTTCTCGTTCTATCTCACTACCCTCTTGGGACTTAGCCCTGGTGCTCAGAGCACTTCAGGGCCCTCCTTTTGAGCCTTTGCAGTCCGTTGAGTTAAAAATCCTGTCTATGAAGACGGTACTCCTGACTGCATTGGCCTCAATCAAGAGGGTGGGGGACCTGCATGCATTTTAGGTCAACAAATTGTGCCTAAAATTCGGGCCCGGTAACTCTCACGTCATCCTGAGACCCCGGATACGTGGCCAAGGTTCCTACCACTCCCTTTCGGGACCAGGTGGTGAACCTGCAAGCGCTGCCCCCGGAGGAGGCAGACCCAGCCCTGGCTTTGTTATATCCGCGCTCTTCACGCTTACGTTGACTGGACACAAAGCTTTAGGACCTCAGAGCAGCTCTTCGTCTGTTTCGGAGGCCAGCAGAAGGGAAAGGCTGTCTCCAAGCAGAGGTTAGCCCACTGGATAGTGGATGCTTCGTCTTAGCGTACCAATCGCAAGACGTGCCTTGCCCGTTCGGGTTGCGAGCGCTCTCCACAAGAAGTGTTGCTTCCTCCTTGGCGCTGGCTCAAGGCGCCTCGCTGACAGACATCTGTAGAGCTGCGGGCTGGGCGACACCTAACACGTTCGCTAGATTTTATATAATAGTTTCTTCCCGTGTACTCGCCTCCAACGGCCGGTAGACGCGAAGTACCCGTTCCTGTGTCGGCTTGCTACGCCACTCCCGCCTACGGCCGAATATGTGCGTTTATCTTCTCCAGTTGTGTTCCCCAGAAATGGTGAACCCTGTTGAGCTCCTCCGTCACCCCTGCAGTGTCAGATGTTGCGGCCGTCTGACGCCAGGCCAGCACCCGTATGCTTGTGGAACGTGTGTGTTAGGCTGAGTCCATATGTAGCGGTTCCCTCACGGCGACCCCATATGTGTATTCTCCACGGTACCAGCTACCCTACTCGGCTAGCCCCGTGTCTTTCCCTTGACAGAGCCCGCTCTGTCGTCTCTGGGTGTGTTCTTTCCCCCCTGGGACCAGGTTGGATCCACCCCAGAGACCCCATATGTTGTTACTACCCAGATAGGTTAGTCCGTATGAGTATTCTCCACCTCTCCTCCTCCGGAGGACGTGGCTCCGCAGCGTACCATCTCCCGAGACGGGCACACTTTCCCAGCGTTATCCAATAGTCACGCTGAGTGGGTCTTGCAGAAACAGCAGTGTCGGACCTCCCTGCCTTAAGCCCTGTCTGCTGCTCCAACTGGGAGCACCCAGTGAGCTTAAGCAGGGCGCTGGAAGGGCCAGCACCCTGGCGTTTTTGTAGAGATCCCAATTCGTCGGTCAGTTCCGACGTACGTCGAACGTGACCGACTGAAAGGGAACATCTCGGTTACGTATGTAACCCTCGTTCCCTGAAGGAGGGAACGGAGACGTACGTCCCGTCGCTAGGTGCTGTGCTTCAGCTGCAGGCCCGAGTCACATCTCGGCTCCTCAGTTGTAAAAGCAGTATGCGTTGTTCACTTCCGTGTTTAATACCCGCGCTGTGGGGCGGTGCGTGAACCGCATGCCAATGTTTATTGGCTCGTTTCGATACACTTGAAGTAGATTGGTCTCTGAAAATAGATCCCAATTCGTCGGTCAGTTCTGACGTACTTCTCCGTTCCCTCCTTCAGGGAACGAAGGTTACATATGTAACCGAGACGATGTCTTTTGTGTATTTTTACTGTCAAAAACAAAATGATGTCAAAATGTCAGTTCAAGTGACAGTCGCTTATGTAATGCTTAAATGCTTAATGTATTACAATTTAACTAAACTAATTATATTTTAGGAGACTAAATCTACTGTAGATTTAGTAGACTAAAATCTTATGATATTTAGTCGACTAAAACTAGACTAAAACTAAAAACAATTTAGGTGACTAAAATATGACTAAAACTAAATGGCATTTTAGTCAAAAAACTATGACTAAAACTAAATCAAAATTTGCTGTAAAAATGAACACTGCATGCAATAAAATGCAAATTAATTATTTAAAAATCATACAATGTGATTTTCTGGATTTTATTTTTGTGATTTTCTCTACATGCTTTGTAAATAGGAAAACCTGCAAAATCGGCAGTGTATCAAATACTTGTTCTTCCCACTGTATATAGTTTTACATTAAGTGTGTTTAAGCTTTATTTTAATAGTATGCATAAAAAAAAAAAAATTCACACTAATATATTTACATTTTAATTTATGATGCTAAGATTGAAGTGCCATTAAAATAATCAATATTGATGTTATATTTGTACATTTTAATTTTAATACAATTTTTAAAATGTTGATAATTAATCAATTAATAAACATTTCTAATGAAATTAATTGAATTCAATTAAATATTAATGTGGGAGGAACAATGAAACATTTAACTAGTTTGGTTGAAGTGATTTGTTTTTTATTTTTTGTCTTCATTTTATTTTTCCCAAAAATTAGTTTGATTTAATTAAATTAGTTTTATGCCTTTTATACCAAAGAATGAACAAATATTCAAAGATTTCTGCCCCCCAGGCTGTCATTTTGTGAATCACACTTTAAAAACCTGCGTTCGGAGTGACGGGGAGTGAAGATACACTCACCTGGATCAGTGGTAACACACTTTGAGAGGCTTTTAAATGAAAATATGAAAGGTGAAAAAAAGTGTCCATTGAAGCGTGAAGAGAGAGAATGAATGTGGGATCCTCACAGTGCAGGGAGACATGAATGTGATGGGATTTAGAGTCCAGTAACTGAGCCATTGCAACAAAAAAAGGCAGCTGGAAAAACCAAACGGTCAATGATCTGTTTAAAATGGATGTTTTGAAATGCTTGATCAAGTCAGTGTGCATTATCCTTTTTATAGCATTTGTTCGGCCATTTCAAAAGTATGATTAATGTGAAGTTAATCAGATGTAGGGCACAAAAAGCTCTTATTTACAGCACACTTCTCTGCATTTCATCATGAAAGTATTTGTACAGACATGATCCCATTGGTGCAATGTGTGGAAGATCTCTGAACACACACACATAAGATGTAAGAATAGAAATGGTATAGGATTTAGAAAGATTAATTTTGACCTTGTTTGGGTTCATCGTTATGAAATGTTGTGCATCTTGTGTGTGTGTGTGTGTGCACAGACAAGCATGGCTGAATTTATACACTCATATCCAATAGTGGCTCCTGAAAATAAATTTGGGTAGATTCTGGTTACTTAGTCCAGGGGTTTTCAAACTGGGGTCCGGGGACCCACAGGGGTCCTCAAGAGGGTTCTAAGGGGTCCCCAGAAAATTTCTGAGAATAAAAAAGACAAACAATGGATAAAGTCTACCGAAAATTCTTCCCGTTTCATGTTAAATCTCATGTTAAATCTAAACGTTTCTCCCCTTTCTGGCCGTAAACATACTTTCCAGAATTGTATATATTTGCTTTGTATCTTTTTATAGTTTTTCTCACTATAGTCCTTTATCTTGCTCACTGGGGTTGTTAAGGCAGTATTCTTAACGCAGTATGTAAGCTGCTTGCATACATTTATTGTGAAAGTTGCTTATAAAAATAAGTTTTAATTGAGAATTTATACATCCAACATTAAGTATAGCCAATTTAAGTTTGGAAACAATATGTTGTATTTATAAATGTCATACTTACTATTTATCTCTGTTTTTTCATACATACAAATATATAGATGGATTTTAGGAAAGGGATACCTCATACATGGTTCGACATATTTGGGGGTCCTTACCATGATAAAGTTTGAAAACCCCTGACATTTTGTAAGCTTTTTATTCTAATCGCTGAACAAATGCAGACGCACTTTTAGCAAAGAGCTAATGTTCTTGTGTTATTCAGCCTGGGGGCAGCGCTCTTATGTTGATTGACAGGCTTTAAGTACACACGGCACATGCACATTTTAGAGTTGCCTGAATGTATTATTTATTGCCTCCGAATGTTGTTTTAGAATGTTACAAGTTGTGGAGGAATTCCAGTGAGGAAAAAAAAGTGTTTATTCTCAGAACAGACATGTTCAGCTTATAATCACAATCTTACAAATGATTCGAAAATATTTTTAGATCAAACCCGAGAGAGTTATCGGAAGCTAGTGGCAGTTAATTTGAAGTCATGGTACTGTGGTGAAGTCCGTTTATAGCCTACCTTTACCATTTTCTTCTGGTGATTGCATTTAGGCCTCAAATTCATAAAAGTTGTGTTCATCTGTGAAAATTGTCTTGATGGACAAACCGTGTAAGTATCATAAACTTTTGTTGATCACAGAGCACATTTTTTGGCGATAATCCCAAAGCATTTGCTATTTTCCAGGGTTGGCCTACAAATATACTTCATTCCTGCACCATTCTATGTCCAGTTTCTATCCTTGCATCCGGAATCGCATTTTCTGAGTAGGTAATACATTTGAATTTGAATGTACTTCATGACTGAAAAAAAAAGTATGCTCAATATGGATATGGTAGAATAAATGAAATTCAGACGTACTACATCCACCATGTTGTTACTTGCTTCATTCATAAATTCTCACCAATGGCCTCATGGGATAGAACCTGGCTCCTCCCGTCCTTCCGCTCAATTTTAGTAGTAAAGTATTCGATTTGTGATGCAGGGTATCTTTCTTTCTGTACTTTAACACTCTCTCTTGGGTAATATGGGATTGACTGATGTGTGACTGGGTTATTGTGAGCTTATGATATCACTGGGTTACATAACACAATTCATACTTATCGACTTTCTCTCTGAACGTTTTTGCATGTGTGTGTGTGGAAAAACCCATTCATATGTATCTCATAGCCTCTTATTGTGTTGCTGGTACACAAACTACACAACTGACTGTGAACTAAGAACTAAGATTGACTAAGAATGCAATTTTACCTATAGACATGTTTCAATGTGTCTTTGTTGATTTTATTTGGGAAATTTTATATATATTGTCTATATCCAATTTTTGGAGCTTGCACCCAAATGGAGAAAAAGTGCATTTACTTAGGCTATACTGCTATAATTTATTTGTGACATTGCATTCTTAATAGTACCTCATCTAATCAGATTTATAATGCATTACTGTTTTAAGTTGTTATAGTTCCCTTTCAGTCGGTCACCTTCGACGTACGTCGGAACTGACCGACGAATTGGGATCTGTCTTCAGAGACCAATCTAGTTAGAGTGTATTAGAAACGAGCCAATTGTATTGGCATGCAGTCCACGCACCGCCCCGCACCGCTGGTATAAATACGGAAGTGGAGTACCGCATATTGCTTTTAACTTCGGAGCCGAACGGTTTGCTGTATCAAGCTGTTTCTGCGAAGAGTGTTTAAACGAGTCTCGAGGAGGATCGCTCTCTTACCTGGGTGCTGGTGTGACGGCGCGAGTCAGCGAGTGGCTGCTGCAACATACACTTGTTCCTGTGTTGGTTGGCTGGGCGTTCCATTCATGAGTGCTCACACACAGGCTTGCATTCGGACACTTGTGTTAGCCGCGGTCATCTCCCTGAGTCTAAAAGAGCATTTCCTTCTAAAAAGAGCAACACGGTTTGACCCTGCGTCTATTTCAAGATGTCATTCAAACCGTGTGTTTCGGGAATGCGGTTGTTTCCTGTCCTCATTTGACGGCCATGATCTCTCTCGCATATAAACATGTGAGATTGCGTTCGTGGGTGATCCGTCTCCTCTCAGGAGAACGTGGTCACGTCGGCGCGTTGTTCGTCTCAAACCTTTCTCGTAAGCTTCAGTACAAACACGTACTGGTCCGCACGGACAGCACTGCGGCCGTTGCATACATCAAGCGTCAGGGTGGTCTCTGCTCCCGTCGCATGTTCCAACTCGCTCGCCACCTCCTCCTGTGGAGTCAGAAGCATCTGAGGTCGCTTGGTGCCATTCATCCCTGGTGCGCTGAACCAGACAGCCGACAAGCTCTCTCGTCAGTTTCCACTTCCGGGAGAGTGGCAACTCCACCCCCGGTCTGTCCAGCTGATATGGGATATGGGACCTCTTCGAAGCCGCGCAGGTGGACCTGTTTGCCACTCCGGACTCGTCCCATTGCCAGTGGTACTATTCCCTGAACGGGGGTACCCTCGGCACAGATGCACTGGTGCACAGCTGGCCCCGGGACCTACGCAAATATGCGTTTCCCCCAGTGAGCCTTCTAGCACAGACTCTGTGCAAGGTCAGGGAGGACGAGGAGCAGGTCTTGCTAGTTGCGCCCTACTGGCCCAACCGGACCTGGTTCGCCGAACTCGCACTCTTCTCGACAGCCCCTCCCTGGCCGATTCCCCTGAGGAAGGACCTTCTTTCTCAGAGACGGGGCACCCTCTGGCACCCGCGTCCAGACCTCTGGAAACTCCATGTCTGGTCCCTAGACAGAATGCGGAGGTTCTAGGTGGCCTACCACAAGCAGTGGTAGACACCATCACTTCAGCTAGAGCCCCCTCTACAAGGCGCCTCTATGCCTTGAAGTGGAACCTGTTCGTTGACTGGTGTTCTTCCAAACGAAGACCCCCGAAGGTGTTCGATTAACGTTGTGCTTTCTTTCCTGCAGGATGGGTTGGAGTGAAGGCTGTCTCCCTCCACCCTGGAAGTGTACATCGCAGCAATAGCGGCGTATCACGATGTAGTTGAAGGTAAATCCTTAGGGAAGCACAACTTAATCGTCAGGTTCCTCAGAGGTGCGAGGAGACTAAATCCTCCTCGTTCTACCTCGCTACCCTCTTGGGACTTAGCCCTGGTGCTCAGAGCACTTCAGTGCCCTCCTTTTGAGCCTTTGCAGTCCATTGAGTTAAAAATACTGTCTATGAAGACGGTACTCCTGACTGCATTGGCCTCAATCAAGAGGGTGGGGGACCTGCATGCACTTTCGGTCAACGAATCATGCCTAGAATTCGGGCCCGGTAACTCACGTCATCTTGAGACCCCGGCCCGGATACGTGCCCAAGGTTCCTACCACTCCCTTTCAGGACCAGGTGGTGAACCTGCAAGCGCTGCTCTCGGAGGAGGCAGACCCAGCCCTGGCTTTATGTCCCGTCTGCGCTCTTCGCGCTTACATAGACCGGACTCAAAGCTTAGGACCTCAGAGCAGCTCTTCGTCTGTTTCGGAGGCCAGCAGAAGGGAAAGGCTGTCCCCAAGCAGAGGTTAGCCCACTGGATAGTGGATGCTTCGTCTTAGCGTACCAAACGCAAGACGTGCCTTGCCCGTTCGGGTTGCGAGCGCTCTCCACAAGGAGTGTAGCTTCCTCCTGGGCGTTGGCTCAAGGCGCCTCACTGACAAACATCTGTAGAGCTGCGGGCTGGGTGACACCTAACACGTTCGCTAGATTTGATAGCCTCCGTGTGGAGCCGGTTTCTTCCCGTGTTCTTGCCTCCAACGGCCGGTAGACGCGAAGTACCCGTTCCTGTGTCGGCTTGCTACACCACTCCCGCCTACGACCGGATACATTAGTTTATCTTCTCCAGTTGTGTTCCCCAGAAATGGTGAACCCTGTCGAGCTCCTCCGTCGTCCCTTCGGTGTCAGACATTGTGGCCGTCTGACGCCAGGCCTGCACCCGTATGCTTGTGGAACGTGTTAGGCTGGGTTCCATATGTGTTGGTTCCCTCACGGCGACCCCATATGTGTTTCTCCACGGTACCTGCTACCCTACTCGGCTAGCCCCGTGTCTTTCCCTTGACAGAGCCCGCTTTGTTGTTTCTGGGTGTGTTCTTTCCCCCCTGGGACCAGGTTGGATCCACCCCAGAGACTGCCATATGTTGCACTACCCTGCTAGGTTAGTCCTTATGAGTATTCTCCACCTCTCCACCCTTGGAGGACGTGGCTCCGCAGCGTTCCATCTCCCTGAGACGGGCACGCTTTCTCAGCGCTATCCAGTAGTCACGCTGAGTGGGTCTTGCAGGAACAGCAGTGATTGACCTTCCCTGCCGGGAGCCCTGACTCCCACTCCAACATAGGAGTGGTCCAGCGAGCTCAGGCAGGGCGCTGGAAGGGCCAGCATCCCTGGCGTGTTGGTTGGGATTCCAATTCATTGGTCAGTTCCGACGTACGTCGAACGTGACCGACTGAAAGAGCACGTCTCGGTTACGTATGTAACCCTCGTTCCCTGAAGGAGGGAACGGAGACGTACGTCCCGTCGCCAGGTGCTGTTCTTCCGCTGAAGGGGCGCTGAAGGGCCTCAGTTGGAAAAGCAATATGCGGTACTCCACTTCCGTATTTATACCCGCGGTGCGGGGCGGTGTGTGGACCGCATGCCAATACAATTGGCTCATTTCTAATACACTCGAAGTAGATTGGTCTCTGAAGACAGATCCCAATTCGTCGGTCAGTTCCGATGTACGTCTCCGTTCCCTCCTTCAGGGAACGAGGGTTACATACGTAACCGAGACGTTTTTATTAATATTTTGAATCATTTTTTTTTTTCATTTTAATTTTTAGTTCAAGTTTTAGTAATTTTGAAGTATTTAAATTTTTAATACTTAAAAAAAAATTGTTTGACTTATTTTAGTACATTAAGTTAAACTAAATTAAAATTAAGAAATGTTGTCTTGGCAACTATCTGAAATATAAGTTTGTATATTTTATTTTTGTTAACATTTATTTTATTTCTGAAAAAAAAAAAAACTGAACACAATTTGGTGCGAAACAATTTTCTCTCAGACATTGATAGTACATGTTACAAATAATTACAAAGAAACATAACCAATTAATTAAACATTACATTTTTAAGAAGAAAGACTGAAATAGTATTTTCTTGTAAAACATGCTCCATTAATTCTACAGTTTAATTTATTTTGGTTCATTTGTTATGATGTCACAGTTGGTTTTGGGTTTTGTTTGTTTCATGTCTTTTATTTTGCAGTTTATTTTCATAGTCTGGTTCTTGTCATGTGACCTCCTTACCCTTATGTGAACATGTCATGTGCTTCCCTAGTTTCATGTGTCATGTTCTCATTGGTTGGTCTAGTCATGTGTCCATAGTTCTCATTGGTTTATTGTCTTGTCATGTGGTTGAGTCTTGGCTGTTCATTGGTTGTCATAGTCATGTGTTCCCCTAGTCTCTGTATATAGTCCTCATGTTTGCCTTGTCAGTTTGTCGAGTATTATCCCGTACCATTGTTGGTGAATTCATATTTCTTGTCGATTCTATGCTAATCTATGCTAAACCAAGCCAGGACAAGCCAAACCAATATTCATCGTATTCCAGTTCACTTTCTGGATTTAATAAATGCTGCACTTGGGTTCAACCACAACTTGCCTCCAGAGGAATATGTTACATTTGAATAATCTTATCTTTTAGGTGCATCCATCAAATTCCCAATAAAAAGGAAATAATCAAATGAGATAAAGTGCCTTACATTGTAAAATATTTAATAAAAAAATAGACAACACTTCATGATTATGTAATTTATCTGACTTATTATTATGAGTACATGGTTAAGGGATTTATATGTAAATATAATTTAACATATAAATATATATTTATGAGATATATACTGTGATATAAAATAAATTTTTATGCAAAATATTGGTCATATTGTACTGTCTACTCACTTTATTAATTACAAATAATAATAATCCCCTTAAACCTATAGTCCCAGACAAAAATGCATGTTTGAGCTGTTTTAACTGATGCAATTTATAAAATATGTCAGTTGCATTGTTTTGACTCCAGATGCACACCAGTAATGTTTTTTTTCTAGGGCACGTTTATAAAAGCTACTTAAATGTCCTATTGAACGAAGGCCTAATCCTGGCTTAATCTAAGCACTGTCTGCGAAATGGCAAATGTTTTTTAAAATTAGGAGTGTGGCCTTTGAGCTTTCCAAAGCTGTGAATCACTGCTTTAATGTTGTTCTTGTGTGTGTGTTTCCAGATTATTTCTTGGAGCTGTTGAATCGTTCTGAAGCATCACTCCAGACTTCCTTCCAGAGTGGGTTTGGACCTCTCTTCCCCCAAATCACAAAGGTGTTTCAGGATCTGTACTCAGACCTTCACCGCTACTACCGAGGGTCCAACCTCAATCTCGAGGAGGCGCTGAACGAATTTTGGGCCCGTCTGCTGGAAAGACTCTTTAAAGCATTAAACCCTCAGTACAGTATTGGAGAGGAGTATCTGGAGTGTATAGCCAAGCAGTCAGAAACACTGAAGCCATTTGGAGACACTCCCAGAGAGCTCAAGACCAAAATCACACGCACGGTCATTGCAGCCAGAACATTTGTGCAGGGTCTGGTGATCAGCGGCGAAGCGGTCCGGAAGGTTTCACAGGTAACTTCACTCTTGGTGTCTTGAAATAACTTTTCCACCGTAATCTAAAGTTTTCAGCTATGACCTTGATGTACTTGAAGACATTTTGCCTGTCATTCGATTGTTTTTTCCATTGAGTAGCCCAGTTTATATCTCTATTTATCTGTTGCTCGACAAGGCTGCATTTATTTGATCAAAAATACAGTAAAACGGTTAACATTGGAAATATTGTATAGCCGCATTTCCACTGCGGGAACTAGGGACTTTGGGGTGGTACTCGGTGTGTTTCGACTGCAAGAACCAGGGTCTAAATTAAGTCCCGGGTAAAAATTTCCCCCTCAGAAAGTCCCTGCTCGCGAGGTAGTACTTTTTCAAAGTTCATTAACTTTCAGGGGGTGGGACTTGGGCGCTGAACATGCTGATTGGCTGACTCCACGCATCATTTTATTTCAACCACCAGTTTTAAAAGTCTGTTGCGGTACGGGCTATAAGAGTTGTTTGCTATTCAAATCAACAATGAAGTTTAAAAAATACGACCGATGGATCGACGACAAGGTTCAGGCTTTATTAAGCTTATATGAGGAGGACGAAATCCAGCGGGAACTGAAAAGTTGCGCGCAGTCCTACATCACCGGACTAATCTTCACGGTACTTTAGACTGCAATAGAAACGCAGACAGCAACAGGTCTGGGCGGAAAAAAGTTCCTGGGATAAATTGTTCTGGTGGAATTTCAGTGGAAACGGGTCTTATTATAACAATTTAAAATAAATGTTTTCTATTTGAATATATTTGAATGTAATTTATTCCTATAATGCAAAGCTGAATTTCAGCATCATTACTCCAGTCTTCAGTGTCACATGATCCTTCAGAAATCATTCTAATATGATGATTAGGTGCTCAAGAAACATTTCTTATTATTATCAATGTTGAAAACTGATACATTTCTTTAGTATTCTTTTTTTTTCTTCTTCTCCAAAATGTCTTTATTGTCACTTTTGATCAGTTTAATGTGCCCTTGCTGAAAACAAAAATCTTTAAAAATGTTATTGATCACAAACTTTTAGACAAGAGTGTAGCTTTATATTAACGGGATGGAAAAATATCCCCTTGATATACAGCTACACTCCCATTCAAAATTTGAATTATTACACTTTTTATTTATTTCTTATTTTATTTGTTTACCCTCATATCATTTCCTATGCGGTTATTTCTTCTCTGGAGCACAATATTATTATAGAAGAATCCCCACACATCTTGCAATAAAAAAAGCTTATAGTGAATGTCAACACTAAAAGTACCGTAAAAGTATCATAAAACTGATCCATATAACTTGTGCACTATATAATAGAGGGACAGACTATGATATATTATCTATAGCGAACAAGTATGGAGAACATTTATGATACACTCATGGTGTTTTTTTGTCATTTCTTTGGGGCTTGACAGCCTCTGGTCACTGTTTCTACTTTTAAATTACAGCATGCAGGTTTGAAACGGCACGAGGTTGAGTAAATATTTATAAAATTAGCATTTTGCAGTTTCCTTCTCAGTATCCATTGTATTCATAATTTATACCTGTGGCAATACACAAACCAATACCTCCTACTAGAACCAAGACACAAACAGATACATAAACGCAGGTGCATGTTGAGGCATTGTGGGAAACAGCGTAGGATCAATGCATCAGGAAAACAAGACAACATGAATATCCCTTAGGCTCCGGCAATCAATGTACATATAAACACACCCACACACACAGACACATTGCAACAAAAGTATTGCATCTATCCAATTAATGCTGATATTAGACAGAGAGATGCTCGCAACTGCAGCCTTTACAGCTTCATCCTAACCGTTGTTTTTTAAAAATTAAAACCCCATTTCCTTACCCAATGAAAGTGCCTGTATATTCTGACATGTGAAAGTTAGAAACCTAAAATGTACCGCAGACATAGCACATGGCCCTATTACACTGCAGGGAGACAGGAAGTGTAGTTATAGATTAAACCCAACCTGACCTCATTCATTGATATTTTGGATGTTATTCACCAGTTGGGGAGGAAACTGCAAGTACTTATACTTTTAAAGTAGTTCAAAAGCAGTTGGCAATTAAAAATATATGACTGAAGGTTATAGACCTATAGACAGATTATAGATTTGTTTTTTCATCCATATTTATATGAAAAACACACAATCATGAGGATCAGCATTTGAACAGATTTATGAATAACATTGGTAACACTTTATTTTACAGTGTCCTTGTTACATGTTCTTACCATAGTAATAACAGTAAATTATGCATAATTACATGCAACTAACCCTCAACCAAGTCCTGACCCTATAGTAAGTACATGTTGTTAGTTAATATTAATCAGTACTTACATATATAATAACACTGTAACAATGATTTAAATAAAGCGTAACCATAACATTTATAAATAAAATTACAAAACATATTTTTATTCTGTATTATGCAAAAAAATATTTTATCAGAAGTGGCGGTTGACTAAATGTTTCATATAATAATAATAATAATAATAATAATAATAATAAAAATGTTTTTTATATGTATTTCGGTTACTATTATGACATCAAACATTTAGTCATGAATGGCAACGTTTGATAAATATATTATTTTGTATATTTCATTATTAGGGCTGGGTATTGACACAAATTTCACAATTCGTTTCACATAATCTTGCAATTCGATTTCAATTTGATATCGATTAATTGGGGTAAGTATCAGGTACAGTAGATAAAAATATCTCTCAACTAACGCTATAAACTATACAGAGAACTCCATTTTGTACATATTAATATTAAAGTTTCAAATGTGTGATTTGTATAGGCTACTAGGCTTCTTTTTTACAATAATAACTTTTTAATGACATAATTATGTTTCTACTCTTTTTTTAATATAAACATTTAAATGGTGTCTGTCATAACATGGCGGATTTATTCAAACATAGGCTATATTAAATATTGAAGAACAGGTTAGGAAAAAATGCTATGAATATGCAATATAGTGTATATTCTGAATTTCGTAATACAATTAACATAGTTTGAAACCTGAAACTTTCACATCAAAAGTAACAAAGCAAACAAAGGTTTTGTTCATTTTGTTCAACGGACTAAAAAAGATTCATTCTTGGGATTTAAGAATTGATATTGTTTCATTACAATGAGAATCAATAAAAAACGAGAAATCAATATTTTGAACCCCACCCTAATATTTATTTATGTACAACATGTAGGGTGTGTCCGAATCCACTTTTGCTAGTTTAACGACGGGAAAAACGGTCAGCGCGCCAGGTGCATGGTCCAAAACGGTTGTACCTATAGTCTCTTAATGAGTCATGGGAGTGTTTTGGGCGTAACGTGAATAAACCAAACAGAGTCTCATCTCCCATTCCCTTTAAAAGCCAGTTGCTCTTGCATCATGGCGGATTCGCTATTTACATGGTGGAATTTGCGAGCGGAAAGACTTCTCCAGAGAGGAATCCTTTTAATTATCCTTTTATGCTTTTACTCTGCTGCGCATCCCTGTGTGTGTAACAAGCAGAGTGTACGCGCCTATAGGTCCATATTGCTAACGCGCCCTTTAAATAAAAAAAAAAATACTGCGCTATTGACTTTCAACCTGGTTTTTGTTGGTCAATGGCCACAGTAGTTTTCAGTTTTCAGCGGTGAATAGCAACACACCAACAATGCGTCTGAACACACCTTGTTTTCAGACCAGCGCACGGGCGCACAAATGGCCGTGTATTTGCTATTTAAACAACGTGGCGCTGAACATGAAAATGATAACTGCGTTGGGCAGAAACTAGCAAAAAACACTTGCCGTCGCATTGCACCAGGTATATTATATGGCCCTTTAGTGTTTTTGATCAGTGTCACTCAGCAAACATCAGTGATATAGTATTTTCTTACATTAAGTGTTGAAAATGTTTCTGTGAAAATATGATTGTGCAGAAACTGAATTCTGGGTAAGGCCTTCTCATTCTCTCAACTCTCGAAGCTTCTATTAGCAAGGAGTACTCCACCCAAAAATAAACAAGCTGTCATTATTCACTCTCATGTAGTTCCAAACCTGAGGTAAGCGTTCCGAACCGAGTTGAACCATGTTGTTTGTTTCCATACTAGGAAACTTGACAGTGATTCAGACAGTTCCACAAAGGGTTAAATACATGTTACATTATCACTGATGAAGGATAGAAGGATCTTTGATTTCTTTTTATTGTTGTTGTCCATTTCGGTTCATCTGTTGTTTACTTCTCATTCTTTCCCTCCGCTTTTCTTTTCCCCTTCTCAATTCTCTTCTCTCCTGAAATCTAAATGAGTAGTGAAGGGAACCTAACTCTGTGCCTGACCTCTTCAAAGTAAGTCAAGGTTGACAACACAGAGAAACTGCCAGCACTGCATATTGAAAAGGGCAGTGTGTGTGTGTGTGTGTGTGTGTGTGTGTGTGTGTGTGTGTGTGTGTGTGTGCGTGTGCGTGTGCGTGTGCGTGTGCGTGTGTGCGTGTGCGTGTGCGTGTGCGTGTGCGTGTGCGTGTGCGTGTGCGTGTGTGTGTGTGTGTGTGTGTGTGTATGTGTGAACTAAGGTGGGAAAATGATTGATTTGACGGTTCCAGTCTGTTTTGTATGACCAAGAGATGGTTTTTTTTTAACCTCAGTGTATAAGAGGGAAACTACACAGAGAAGAAAATCCCAGAATGCACTGTACAACCCTCTAAAGTAAATCACTCAGATATGCAATTAAATTCTGCACTAGGCGACTAAATGTATATTGTTAGCCATAATGCACAAGCGACAATCTCATTGGCTGGTGCTTACCGGTCACACTTCACATTTTGATTGCAGCAAATCAGTTCCAACAACATGATTAATATTCATGAGCCCAGCAGCCTGCCAGACCTTAGCATGTTTTATATTGTTATTAGAAGTAGTATTTGTTTTTTATTGTTAGTCATTTTTTTACAGAAACATTAAATGACCAATAATGTCTCAAGCACCACCAGCAGCCCAGAATTTTTTAATTTCTGGTTTATATGACAAATAAGCATTCATACATTTTCATTTATGCAGTACATAGTTGGTAATTAGTTCAGATCTAATTACCAAAGTTCCAGCATAATATTGCTTGATGTTTCTTAAAAGTTTAGTTGTTATCACATATTAATCTATCTTTGTAAAAAAAAAAAAAAAAAGGATCAAAACTGTGTGTAGAGAAGCTCATTTGGGTGGGATTTGTTTGATTTTGAATATATTGCATGTCAAAAGTTCTAAAAATGTACTTATTCTAAATGATTTTACACAATATTAGTATGTGCTATTTTTATGTTTATTAGAGTATGTTGTTAGTCAAACTTGAGCTTCCACTGTTTGTGTGGAATGCAGTGTGGCTCCCTGTGTAGGGTTTTTCAAATCTAGGCAGTATACAGCAAGAAAACTAACTCTTTCCCTTATATATGCCTCCATGCCATTTCTGATGAATAATCCTTCATTCTATTCGTTACTCATTCATAATTTTCATCTCATTCATTATGCTCGCCAATTCTCTTAATGGATTGGTCTGGCTTCAATACAAGTTAAGCTCTATCAACAGCATTTGTGGCATAATGTCGATTACCACAGAAATTAATGTAGACTGATTCCTCATTTTTTAAGCACTAATCGCGGTTATAGTGACACACTTACAATGGAAGTAAACCAGGCCAACATTCCAAAGGGTTTAAAAGAAGAAATGTGAAGCACATGAATTATTCAGTAAAACCCTTATTAATTAAGCTTCTAAATTATGCTTCTTGAGTACTACTTTATTAAGGTGAATGAATCTCTGGTTACTGACATAAATCCTAGATGGAGTTTGCTTCAAAGATATACAGTACATGAACTTTGACTGGATTAAAGACAGTACTGCAAAAAGTGTGTGATTTTTGTTTTTTTGTAAAGCTTTAAATTTAAAAGATTCTTTTTTTATTAGTTTTTATTAATATTTTTAATTAGCTTTGAGTTTATTTTTAATTTTGTAATGATCTTTTGTATTGTTTAATTTAATTTGTTTATTAAATATGACTATTTAGTTTTAATTTATTTTCATTTTAGTTTTCATTTTAGTTTAATTTCAGTTTTAGTTTTTATTTTGTTCCAGATAGTCATTTTGGTGCCTCAACTTAAATGTATTTCAGTTATTGCCAAGGCAATATTTCTATATATATATATATATATATATATATATATATATATATATATATATATATTTTATTTATTTATTTTTTTTTTTTTGCAATTGCGAGAAAATAAAGTCACCATTGTGAGACTGGGGGCCCTATCATACACCTGGCACAATGCGATGGCATGCGCGACAGAAGTGTTTATTGCTAGTGTCAGCCTGACAGTTATCATTTTAACGTTCAGCGCTACCAAATAGCAAACTGAAAACGACTGTGCCATTGACCAACAAAAACCTGGTCTGGAGTCAATAGCGCAGTATTTTTTGTGTTATTTAAAGGGTGCATTAATAATATATAGCATATTAGTAATTAGTAATAACGCGCGTACACTTTGCTTATTACATACACAGGGACACAAACATGCCAAGTATTAAAAAATAAAAGGATTCCTCTCTGGAGAAGCGTTCAGTCATGTAAATAGCCATGTAAATAGCGAATCCACCATGGTGCAAGCGCAACTGGCTTTCAATAAAATAGGGCCCAAAAAGTCATAGTTTCTTCTTTTATTTTGTTATTCAGTGGCATAAATAAGCTTCCATAGAATCTATCTTTCTATATACTTGCACATTTAAAGGATACACTAGCTAGTATGGCAGTTGTCTCATGTATACTGATTCCTATTGGTGTAAATGTATCATGCAAATCAATAGATTTTGGTCAACAAAGCCATAGTAGAAATGCTCTATTGGTAGCCGGCCATTTTTTATTTATTCAGTGAGCGAAAGTGTCTTTATAATAATGTGAGTTTCATGTACTTGGTCATGTGATCTAAACATGTCTCCCGCCATGAGACGACCCACTCCATGTGGAATAAGATAGTTTGTATTAGGCTGGATTCTTTATCGCTTGAATGATTTAAAATATTTTTTCAGTCTTTCAACTCCAGTTTTGTTTCAACTATTTTAACTCTAATGCTTGCACAGTCATAGCTCGTCTTGGGTTGACATTTCATTCAGTAACATTAGGCAGTTTCGATTTATATGCTGTTTAATGTTGATGATCACATTATTTTACATATGCATCCGCTTACATATGATATTGCTTGTTTTATGTGTTTTGATTAGGAGATTCAGTTATCTTTCAGAGGATGCGTCATAGCGCTCCCTACCATACAACAGTGAAAACACGGAAAGCTGGAAAATTCTGTCAATGTCGGGGAAGTGTTTTTTCACAGGCGGGGAAAGAGTTAAAACTGAGAGACGAATCAAAATTATTATATTAGATAAACTTGTAACTTTAGGGTCATTCAAGTTGAATATACAGAGATGAAAGAGTTTCATAGGAAAGTATTAGGGGAGTATTAGCCTGAAATAAAGGAAGGAAATTAAAGAATAAAAGAGCGATGAGCACAGCTGGCCTTCCCTTCTTTCCTCTTTAGTCATTCCTGTTTTTTATTCATTTTTATTAAGGACGACATGTGCTCTCCGTGACTTCAGAAGTAGGCCAGTTGCCGCACATCTTTCTCCGCACACTGGGTGGAGCACAACCATATTTCTTTCTAATTACTTAAGAGAAGATAGTCTATAAAGAGAGCACATCTAGATCCCGACCACATACACATATCCCTTATCAGACGTGCCATTTAAGGACAGAAGAACAAGTAGTGCCTTATAAAACATCGGCAAGAGTTTTAATCATATGTTAATGAATGAATGCATCAAACAAAGGACCTATTATGCTTTTTTACATTTTCAACTTTCTTAAGTGTGCAGTGTTGCTGTTTGAGCATGAAAAAGGTCTGCAAAGCTACAACGTCACTCATATTCTCTAAATCAGTAAGCACTGTTTCTGAACTCCCTGAAACGCCTCGATTGTAGTCCTGCATTTTCTTCTTTGAATGTAGCCGTCACAATATTCCTTATTTTAATAATTCCCAATAGGCATATAGGCATATGCAAAAAAGGGGACGATGCATTAGTAGTGTGTTGAAATTTCCCGAAACATGCACAAAGCGGTTGACCAATCACAACACACTGGTCTAGCACTTTTCAGAAGGAGGGGCTTCATAGAGACAGGAACTAAACAGAGACAGACTGGAAGAGAGGTGCTGCAATAATGTAAAATATGCAAAAAATAATATAGTTTTATGAACATTCAAGCAACATTTGAACATGCCACCAAAAAACACACAAAGCCCCGTTTCCACCGAAATTACCCGGAACAATTTGTACCAGGAACTTTTTTTACAGGAACTTTTTTCCCCCCAGACCTGCTGCTGTCTGCGTTTCCACTGCGGTCTAAAGTACCGAGAAGATTAGGCAAATTAGTCCGGTGATGTAGGACTGCGCGACGGACAGTAATCATTTTTGTGCAACACTGTCTGCAACAATAACAAGTGGAGGAGATGCAAGCAGGGCTGCTTTTGCTGGTTATATATTGGTTTACTAAAGAGGTCATTAACAAAACGGCGGAAAAGAGACGAGCACTGATACTAAAACGTATTCTGAAAGCTCGTAAAGCTAGATTTAAAATATGACAAAGTATGTTATCATCAGCTAAAACGGACATTGACCGTGCAATGGAGACGAACGCGCACCATCGGACAGAAAGAGCAAGACTGATATTTACTGAACGCTGAACGATCCTCGCAAAAGACTTTTAAAAATGCCGGTTGAAATAAAATGCTGCGTGAGCTCAACCACTCAGCATGTTCAGCGCCCAAGTCCCACCCCCGAAAGTTCCCGAACTTTGAAAAAGTACCACCTCGGGAGCAGGTCCGCTCGGAGGGGGAAATATTTACCCGGAACTTCATTTAGACCCTGGTTCCTGCGGTCGAAACACACCGAGTACCACCCCAAAGTTCCTAGTTCCTGGGGAAAGTTCCTGCGGTGGAAACGCGGCTAAAGTGATCAGTTGACTTAACTTAAAAAAAATTGTAATTGAAAAAATTTAGTTATGTGTCAACTGATCCCTTTTTATTGTTGGTGATACCATGGTATTCTTTGAAGTACATTACCCTACAATATTTAACCTTGTGAAAAACATATCATGGTACAGTGATGGTATCAGATGGTAATAGTATGATATTCTGAACTAGACCATGTATTCCATGATATTAGCATAGTACTCCATAGTACTAAAAAAAACATGGTAGTACTGTGATACATTTTTGTAAGTGTACATAACATTCCACAAGTAAAATGGGTTGTGAATGTTGATGTGAATCACTGTAGCACTTGAATATGGTAATCAAATAGCAATAGTTTGCAAATATTATGTCTGTGAAATAGATTATACAGCTGTAGATGAATAAATAGCTTGAGACTCCTCTGTAACTCAGGGCTTTTGTGGGCTAGGACGAGCCCAGGCTAAAGAGTTAACAATCTAGAGCAGACAAACACAGTGGACCTCACAGGACCAGGCCTTCTGCTTTCGAACACAGATCCACCACAGCTGGGAATGTGGAAACAAGGCATCATGATGCAATTGTTTTGGCTTTAAGGGTTTATTGAATGCAGCAAGCTATGAGAGAGTGGCTCAATGTCAGTTGCGATGTGTGGGAAAAAAATATTGAAACATCATTGAATAAGATGCATTTTATTTGAGAAATTGCATTAGATATTAAATACTTTTCCAAAAAAAAAAAGACCACCATTCAAAAGTTATGGGTCCATTTTTTTTCTTTTGGAAAGAAATGTATACTCTTATTCAGCAAGTGCACATTAAAATGATCAAAGAATTTTGAAAAAATGCTTTCTATTTATCTATCAATACTTCCACAAAATAGTAGCATAATTGTTTTCTACATTGATAACAATAAGAACTGTTTCTTGAGCAGCAAATCATATTAGAATGATTTCTGAAGGATCATGTGACACTGTCATTATAGGAATAAGTTACATTTTATACAATATATTCAAATGGAAAACAGGTATTTTAAATTGTAATTATATTGCACGATATTGCGGTTTTTAATTATATCAAATAAAGCAGCCTTGGAGAGCATAAGAGACTTATTTTAATGTATTTAAAATCTTACAGACCACAAAGTTTTAAACAGTATTGAATTGAGTTAATCTTTTGTAGTACATTTAACATCATTAATTTGTGTATTTGATTCGAGTATTGTAAAAACAATGGCAGAATCATAAATATTTCTTTATTATATGCAACATTTTCCCTTCTATTTACTGTATGTAAAACAACAACAACAACATTATCAACCAGATTTTAAATGTGATCTCAGACTTTTAGTCCCCACAAAATTCTCTGAAAACAAGTATCATTATCTTGCCCATTTTTTATTCACTAATAAGTGTATCTCTGAATCTGTTCTTCTGTTTTGTGTGGATTTTACTAAGTTCCCCAAAGCGGAATATAACAATGAATTTTTCACAAAAAGCACAATGAGAGCAATAAGCTCTGGCGATATTTTTAACCATAGTCTGAGCTCTCAAGAGAACAAGTTATCTTCTCTGAAATTATCACCCTGTGTTGTGAAATAGCTCAGTGGCACAACTGGCTAACTGTATATGACTGGATTTTGCCCTTGTAGATATTGGTAAATACTCTACATATCATATAAAACATGTAATGTGAAACTCCATTCACAACCCATTTTAATGTTTAATGTGAAAGTTTTCACACAGCCTTTACTCCATATCGTGACTGTAAAAAGTCAAGTTGTGGAAAGTCAAGTTGTCAAAGGGGCTCACACAGGTGTATAAAATCAAGCACCTAGGCATGCAGAATGCTCCTACAAACATTTGTGAAAGAATGGGTCGCTCTCAGAAGCTCAGTGAATTCAAGTGTCAGGTTGCCACCTGTGCAATAAGTCCATTCGTGAAATTACTTCACTACTACATTTTTCACGGTCAATTGTTAGTGGTATAACAATAACAAAGTGGAATCTGCATCCAAGCCTTACATCACCAATTGCAATGCAAAGTGTCAGATGCAGTGGTGTAAAGCACGCCGCCACTGGACTGTAGAGCAGTGGAGACGTGTTCCCTGGAGTGACGAATCACGCTTCTCTGTCAGGCAGTCTGCGTTTGATGGTTGCCAGGAGAACGGTACTTGCCTGACTGCATTGTGCCAAGTGTAAAGTTTGGTGTAGGGGGAATTATGGTGTGGGGTTGTTTTTCAGGGATTGGGCTTGACCCCTTGGTTCCAGTGAAAGGAACTCTTAATGCTTCAGCATACCAAGCTATTTTGGACAATTTTATGCTCCCAATTTTGTGGGAACAGTTTGAGGATGGCCCCTTCCTGTTCCAACATGACTGTGCACCAATGCACAAAGCAAGGTCCATGAAGACATGGATGAGCGAGTTTTGTGTGGAGGCACAGAGTTCTGACCTAAACCCGATAGAACACCTTTGGGATGAATTAGAGTAGAGACTGTGAGCCAGGCCTTCTCGTCCAACATCAGTGCCTGACCTCACAAATGCGCTTCTAGAAGAATGGTCAAATTCCCATAAACACACTCCTAAATCTTGTGGAAAGCCTTCCCAGAAGAGTTAAAGCTGTGAAAGGGTGGGCCAACTCCATATTAAACTCTACGGATTAACGCATTAAACTGATCAAAAGTGACATATAAGACTTTTACATTGTTACATAAATATATTATATATATATATATATATATATATATATATATATATATATATATATATATATATATATATATATATATATATATATATATATATATATATATATATTTATATATTGAATGACCACATTAATTTACCTTTGTGAGAAATTAAGTTCACCTTGACCTTTCAGAGCTCAAAAATTGTGGAAATCATTATTTTAATATCTATTTAATATATATTTATAATAAGAAAAAATTCCAAATTTAAAACTCTATACTATATTTTTATATATTTTTATACAAGACTTCACAAAATAATAAAAAATAACAATGACAGAAATTAACTGTGACAATCCAACATCTGACATTTTTTGAAGGATCATGCAGCTGAAATTTCAGTTTTGCCATCACAGAAATAAAATGTATTAAAATAGTTATTTTAAATTGTAATTGTTTTTTGCAATATTACGGTCTTTACTGTATTTTTATAAAATGAATGCAGCCTTGATGAGCATAAGAGACTTCTTTCAAAAACTGAAGTAAAATATATGAAATACAATAAAAACAGTAATATTGACAGTATATTTAAAGAACATAAAATATTATGTGATGTCTGAGAATATGATATGAGAGAACTTCAAAAATCAGTCAAAAGCAAACTTATCAAAATTAGTAAAGCCTCCTTGAGAAAGATAACTTTGTATCTCATAGGACACCTTTTTTTATTTGTCGCCCAATGGCATGACCTCAGCTTGATTTGAAGGGTTTTTCCATGCAAACAGCATACTTCCTCAACCACTTTAGATAAACAGATATGACAGTGGCCCATTTCAGCTTAATGAAGTAGTCTGGACTACTCTGAACTACTTTTGGTGAGGGAGGTTTGGTCCAAGAATTTTTCATTTCTGTCCAAGAAAAATGTCCCAAAAATGTTTCAGTTGGTTTCTGTTTTGTTACTCTAAAGCTCTTGATCAGATTTGCTGTGGTTTGTTTGGTATGTGGTTTGTTTTCCTGACACATATTCCAGCAGTTCCTTCTAATTATCAGGAATCAGGGATACGTGTGTAATCTGCTCCCTGGGGTGTCTGATTCAGAGCTGAAATTAATAACGTGAGGCGATAAGATGGAAACAGATAAAAGGATTACATTAGATACTGTTGCCGACATTAACCTCTAGCTATTGTAGCATTAGCTAAACCGCTAATTCTATTAAGCCCTTTGTTTTGGGATTTGGGTGCCAAATAGATTCTGGCATATGTGCCATGGAGCCCTCATTAGGATGCAAAGGCAGGATGGCAAGTAAAATACAGGCCTAGAGATTCTGTGGGTGCTTGGTTTTGAGAGACATGGATATTTAACTCAAATTTATCTGTACGTGATGGATGAACTCGTCTCATACCATTCTTTCCTCCATCTGCTGTCATGTTTTATATCGCTATAGTAGGAAACTCAGTAATTCTGAAAGTTTCAGAGGTCTCAAATCTTAAATCTACAATGTTATGAATCTCTGGGCACAAATTAGTAGTGTTTGGAAAGTATGACTCATTTCTGCGAATTTGGTTCCTTCGGACAGTTCCACAAATGATTCAGTTATTCTCATGTGTTCCAGTTCAGTCTAATTGAGATTAATATGTCACATAAGGTCACACTGTTGCCTACAGCACTTTACTTACTCATTAAATTAGTATATTACATATGAGACTCTGCTCAAGCACTTAGATTACCCCTTGAACTAAAGCAAAAATACATTAGATAAAGAATTTGGTAATAATAAGAAATATGGGAGGTACAAAAATAAAGGAGAAGTAGGGATGCTGGAAGAATTGTCACAAAAGTGAGGTAAACATGCGCTTATATATCCTTGAAATATGATTGGAATGATTATATGAACAAGCTCATCCAATTTACGTTTACATTCTATTTATATATTATATTTACATAACAGTGTTGCAGATAGAGAAATATGTAAAATGGTATTTGTGCCTTAAGCATAGAATGTAGTTCACCGTTATACAACCTGCTTTGCTCATTAATAATGATTTGTATGAACAATAAAGAATACTAAAAGCAATATCCTGACTGGAAAAGTATTTAAATAATTTGGTAAGTGTTCATATCAAGTATCGAGTAAACGCTCAGGGAAAAAAAGGGTACAAAAATTGGGACTGTACCCTTTCAAAAGGTACTAATATGCACCCTTAAAGGAATAGTTCACCCAAAAATGTAAATTATCCCATAATTTACTCACCCTCAAGCCATCCTAGGTGTATATGACTTTCTTCTTTCAGCCAAACACAATCAGAGTTATATTAAATAATATCCTGGCTTTTTCCAGCTTTGTAATGGGATTGAATAATGGCAGAGTTTATGAAGTCCATCCATGCATCATAAAGGTAATCCATATCTCCAACTCCAACTCCAAATCCAACTCCAGTGCATTAATAAAGGCCTTCTGAAGCAAAGCGGTGGGTTTTTGTAAGAAAAATATCCATATTTAAAACTTTATAAACTACAACCCCTAGCTTCCGGCAACGGCTGTATACGCTGGAAGGGTGACCTCTGATCCGACGTAGGACGTAGAAGCTCCTCTTCTCTAATATTGAATATTGTTTTAGACTTCTCATGATCGCATTTTGTTTTTCTCTATCCTCTGCACTTCTCAATTCTCACCTAAGCTTACACTACGCCTACGCCATAAATATGGACTACTTTTATGATGGATGGATGTGTTTTTTGGAGCTTCAAAAACTCAATGCCAATATTCAATGCCATTATTAAGCTTGGAAGAGCCAGGGTATTATTTAATATATTTCCAAATGCGTTCGGCTGAAAGAAGAAAGTCATATATACCTGGCTTGAGGGTGAGTAAATTATGGGATAAGTTTCAGTTTTGGGTGAACTATTCCTTTAAGGTGACAACTTTTGGACCTTTTTTTCCTGAGAGTGTATGAAATGCCCAGGCCAATTCGATGAGCAAATAACACATTTGCAAATGGGTTCAATAAATTAATTTGATTCATGAAAATTATAAATAATTTAAAAACTTCCACTGAAGTCCTAAAAGCTGCAATTCAAATGTAGGTCCTGTGTCAGAAGTGAATTCGAGGCGTATATTGGGCAGCAAACTCTCTCTATCCTGCTCTGAATCACAGATGCTCAGAGGCTTTAATGTGCCATATTATCCTCCCTCAACTTGTTCTATCTTTTCCCTCTCTCACACTCTCTTCTCCTGCCCTCACTTTCCCTCCTCCCCGGAGCTTCCTGTGCATCTTCACACATCCTTCTCACATTCTCTCAATTTGTCTATTCGCTGTATGTCTCTTTCATCTTATTCTCTCATTCTTCTCTTCTCTCCTCATTAAAGAGTGTGTGCTTGAGTCATCCTTCAGGTATCAATCATTGCCAGGTCTCCCTGAAGTGTGGTGTGTGTGTGTGTAAGGTGTGTAGGAGTCTGAATCAAGTCTTTTTACCTCGGTCTAGTCCATTTATTTATGTCTCAACGTGTGACAAAAAAATTCTTCCTCCCTTGGTGCTGCTGGATTTAACTTTAAAGTGAAGTATATGTGCATATTAATATCTAGAGCGAAGTGAATCTGCTACCCATGTGACGCCTTTCCCAGTCATATTACTACTGTTCAACAAACAAAAAGTTAATATTGAGTAACTTAGATTTTATACACAATATAGCCATTTACGCTGTCTAATCAACATTTTTGATACATTGAAATGTCATATTTCTTATCACCATCATTTAAAAAAATTATACTAGTCTTAAAAAAACTTGGATCCTCTCAACTGATTCACTTAAGCCATGCATGACTGTTTATTTCCAAATGCATGGTCACTTTGACACATATGTATGTATATTTAACCGTTCAAGCCTAATTAGTTGGCAAAAAGCACTCGAGAACGTTCAGTTCTCACTCGCTTTATGAGCAGCCGCTTTATGTCGCGGGTCTCTCAGACAGCGCTGGGAAACAGCCTATCAAACACGCATATACTGAAATTAGTTATCTTTCGCTGCTAATTGTGCTTCAACGGTTTAGAATCACCTGTTTTTAGCCCACAATGCTTAAAAAAAACACATGCAAACGATAAGCTTTCGTGACCGCGCCCAACAGCAATGTCGCATGAGTGCAAAACGGCGATAGAAAAGATTCTACCGGTTGACAAATTTCTAATAGTATATCTCCCACCCCTAAGGTTTAATATAATGGACAATGGAGTCTACTTTTATCAGGCTGAACACATACTGTATGACAGAACTGCAGCTCAGCATTAACTGAACTAATGTCATCTGGGGTTACTTGTCTGTTTCGATTAGAATTTAAAAGTATAATTTCAAGTGTAATACAAATTTATTTGCATCACTTTCTGAACGACTCCCAGTTGATAATGAAGGAATGCATGTGATTGCAAGCGTTTCATCATCTGATCGCATTGACACTTCACACAAGTCATTGCAATATACAGTCACTGACATTCAGCTTTGTGAAACTGTGTCAAAGTTGCATGGCCCAGCTGCGACAAAGTTTCATGCAACCTAATGCAGTTACAGAATAAAGTTAAATTCACAGAAATCAAATGTCATGCTGACTGTATTTACATTTACACCTAAACAAAAACTAGTTTTGCCTGAAATTATAATTCATTTAAACATCTATACTAGGGCTGGCTGCCACTAACGACTATTTTTATATTGATGAATCTATCGACTAATTTATCGATTAATCTATCGACTAATTTATCACAATCATTTTCAACAATTTTACTTAAAAACATTTAATTTAACTTGCAACATTGGCCTTCAGTAGTGTACTATAAAAAAAAGTATAAATGTAAACAAGTCATTGACAAAATGTAAAACTAAAAGAGTAAAAATGTAAAAAGGTACAAATTTGTAAACCAACATAACAAAAAAAGAGAACATCAGCAAATACTTTTTATATCGAATAGTGTTGTCACGATACCAAAATTATTACTTTGATACGATACCAGACTAAAATACCTCAATACCGATACTAAATCAATACCATGGCAAAAAACAGTAAAAGTAATTGAATAATATGACAGAACTTACTATTCATTGTTTTATCATTGTTTTTAGGGTTAATAAACCCTAAAAACTCACTTGGCCAGCATGTTCCTGCCAGGTTCCTGCCCTGCTTCACACAGAATATTAGGTCCGGCCCTTTAAGAGCTGCACGGACCAAATTCATTGCAACACCCGATTTCTCATTCAACTCTGTATACGACTGCGTTTACCCGAATATTCGCCAGGACGTGCATTTTTACATATTTTTTTTTACCATTCAAACCCAATAATCCGCGAGACTGTCTTCGCGATCTGTCTGAGTGAAAGACGTGTGCACGGCTGCGCGCGTTTCCGGTCAGAGTCTGGCAGCGCGCGCGAGCACGTCTCGACCGCGCAGCACTTTTCTGTTGCTTTCTTTTTCCTGAGCTGCGCGTATATATTTGACTGTTCTGCTTCCATTGTTTAGTGTACGATGGAAGCAGAGCTCACACACACTCCTGCTGTCACACATCGACGCAAATTAAGAAATACTGCTCTTATTAGAATCTATATAATTAGAGTGCTGTCATTTTTAAAGTACCGGTACTAATACAATTTCATATCGTACCCAACTTGCCCAGTCGACTAAAAATATTGAGGTTGACTAATTAACAGCGTCGACGCAGTCGATTGTATCGACCAATTGCGACAGGCCTAATCCATACAAGCAAATGTCAGGTTTTTCTTTGCTTTCTGAATTGCATTACTTTTCCCCAAGGGGCTCTAAATAATTTCCATGCTTTGACAGAGGGGTGGAGGTTTTTGATAAAAAGTGGGAATATTGTGAAAGATGTCTTTGACCTCTCAGAGACTGTCTGTAGAGAAGCATGATGGGTATTATGCAATAATCATATCAAAATGTATCATCCCACGTCCTCATGGGAAACTGTAGGAACTGACAAAGACTTGTTTGTAATTATCTTTTTTTCATCCTTATTATGTGTGACAGAACAATTCAGGGCATGTTCTTTGGTTACATGAGTCAGTGTAGATATGCTTCAGCTGTTTTTTCATTTCTTTGTCTCTGTCTTGCAGGTGTCTCTGAGCACTGAATGTGTTCGTGCCGTCATGAGGCTGACGTACTGTCCTCACTGTAGTGGCGTGACCTTTGCCAAGCCCTGCTCAAACTACTGTAAGAATGTCTTGAAGGGCTGCCTCGCTAATCAAGCGGATCTGGACTCTGAGTGGAGTAACCTGGCAGGTAGGCGGGGCCATGATAAGCCCTGTCCCAAATGGCACCCTAAACACTTGCGGTCTTTCTATGAGTCCTCACTTTCGTGATGTAACACCACTTTGACTGTCTGGTAGAAGTCTGCTGTGAATCTCGCTGCAGAACCTGATTTCACCAAGTGCAACATGTTCCCGGATCAGCATCTTTGTTGATCCTGGTACAACATTCCAATCAACCAATCAGATTTGAGAGACAAGTTTACAGTTTATGTCAAGTTTAGTCTTACAACCAGGGTTAGGTGCTTCTACATCAGAGTTGTTCACCATCATTTCCCTCTGTTTTTACAGATAACTTATGTGTAGGGTTAGGCTTAAGGGGTAGGGATATGGTTACGATAAAATTTTCAGACAGGAATGTTGTTCCAAGATCAACAAAATATATTGACCCAGGAACGCATCTTACTCGGCAAAATCAGGACGTACAAGCTTGCTTTGGTGCAGGCTGGGAAAAAGTGTGCATCGAGGGCACTTATCAACCACAAATTGGGGTGCTCATGCCCTAAAATGACTACAGTTTTGTAGACTTAATGGACATGTGCACACGACGGCCATTGTAAGACCGTAAGTGCATATAAAGTGTGCTATTGGGGACAGGGCCATAAAATGCAACAGTCGGTTTCCGGAAGTAAAAATTCCATTAATTTTCTTCAGGGGGATTGATTTTAACTTTTAAACTTTTGAAGACAGACCTGTGTCGAGCTCCAAGGTTGTTAGTCGATGGACTATTCTTTTGTTGAAGCCAGCAGTTCTCATTCAACTTTTTTTTTTTTTAAATAATCTTGTTTAACAGTGGAATTCCTAGTGAAAAACTGCTGTGAAGAAAATGCCACCAATCCCAATCAGGGAGTCGCTGCGAGCAAATTGCACTAAAAGAGCATGGCATTGAACACTCTCTCCCATGAGGGATGAAAAGAAGTCGGTCTCGATAGAGCAAATTTAAAGGTAGGGGAGGCAAATTTCCGAGAGGCTAGCAGTAGCAAGTTGGCTTTGAAAGCATAAGATCCCACCCTCCCTTCAAAGCATCTCTAAAGCCACGCCTCCTTCAAAACACGTGAACGTGTATAGCAGAATTTGCAAAGTGTCACGAGACAAGATACGGCGTTAAACTATACCTCATGTCTCAAAGCACTAATATTACAATAATAATGAACATAAACAACTTAAAAAGCACTGACCTGTACCACATGACTGCTGCAGATTCATTTTGACGTTGATCATGTTGCTATTGAAACGCATAAATTCATAAGAGTCACAAACCGCTCTGAGTAACTTCACAGGTTTCCATCTATTTAATATCACAGTAGTTATGGTGTAAACGCAGCATAAGCTCATTGTTTTGGTTCAGGAGTTACTGTAAAAGGTGGCTGCTGTTTCAGTTGCGGTGCTCGGTGACTGACGTCTGTCTAACTCTGCATTCCATTAAACGCTGATGATGTGGAGGTATGAAAATACTTATGTTGACAGGCAGGTGTGACATCGTACTATTGCATTTGGACGAATGCAATGATTGGACATCATTTTATGGTCCTACGCCTTTCGCAGATTATGTATATATTAATCTAAATACATTTAAACCACTTAACTAAGTGATTGCTATCAGGATGTGAAGAGACTTTCAACCAGCATTACAAAAACATTTCTGAAACAAATCACCTAACCTGCCTTTAAATTAATAATTTTATATTTTTATTTGATTGTCATTCGCATGTTTCTGTAATGCACTGCTCTGAGACACAAAGGCTGAGGATCCAAACGTAGCTTTATTAAAGGGTAATCCACAATTGTAGTCAAAAACAGGCAAATGGTCATACACAGGCAAGCAGTCCAAAGTCAAACAGGCAAACAAGACAGGAAAGACAGGCAAAAGTGTGTCAGGGATGATGAGTCCGGGCAGTGAGTTATGGGTGGAGTGCCCTCTGGTGGTAATCACAGGCGCTCTCACTGGTGAATCGTGAGGTAGCACAGATATTCAGGGCAATAAGCTAAATGCCAACATTTAATACTTAGGCAGCCAGGGCAGAAGGGCTAAAGACCACCACAGCCTTGCTGGAGACCACCATGGTGGAGCAGACGACCACCAGAGCAGCACCAATGGGCTTGAAGTCCCCCACGGTGGAGCAGACGACCACCACAGCAGTGCAGGAAGTTCAGGGGACCACAGTGGAATCGGCAGTTTACGGATGGCCTTCGTGGACCTATAGCCCCCCCAGAAAACTTTCTTGAGAGGAGCTACGGACTCTGGAGCGAGCTCATGGCTTGAGTCCTCTCTGGACTCTGGAGGGGATACAAAGTGCTCTCTGGACTCTGGACGGGAGACAAAGTCCTCTCTGAACTCTCAACGGGAGACAAAGTGCTCTCTGGACTCTGGACAGGAGACAAAGTCCTCTCTGGACTCTGGTCAAGGGCTGGAGTCGAAACCGGACTCTGGTCAGGGGTTGGGGCCAATGTGTGTGCAGCCAACACACACAAAATGGCTGTAGCCATGACAGTCAGTACTTCATTGACAGGAACAGACACAGGCTCAAGAAATTCTCTCTCAGGAACAGGCTCTGGCGTGCCATCTTGGCAGAGGGCTCTGGTGTACCGGCAACCATCTTGGCAGAGGGCTCTGGCGTGGCCGCGGCCATCTTGTCCGAGGGCTCTGGACTGGCGGCCATCTTGTCCGAAGACAGGCTCGGGGAGACAGAGTACAAAACTGATCAGGTTAATTTTCAATGGTACAGGTACCTTGATGAAGGAATAGGATTTCTTCTGCTGGATTCATGTTTAGGCGAAGTCTTTTGTAATGAACTTCTCTGAGACACGAAAGCTAAGGATCCAAACGCAGCTTTATTAAAGGGTAATCCGCAATCGTAGTCAAAAACAGGCAAAAGGTCACACACAGGAAACCAGTCCAAACAAGACAGGAGAGACAGGCAAAAGGTTAATCCACGGAACGGGCAAGTAATTCCAAACCAAGAGACAAGAAACCAGGGAAAACACTCAGAAATGCAGTAATACAACAAACAAGACTTTGCAATGAATGACTGAGAAAACCAGGCTTATATAGGGTGAGGTGAACAGGGTAATATGATAAAGGCCTTCTGAAGCAAATCGATGCGTTTGTGTAAGAAAAATATCCATATTAACACGCTATAAAGTATAGCTTCCTTCAGACCACTTTCCGTTTTCAACTTACGATGGCTAGATATTTTATAACAAAAGAGTTCTAAAAAAAATCCTTCTTGGAAAAATGAATGGAAAAATACTTCCGGAAACAATGAAAAAAAGTGGGCGGGCAAAGGACATGACATAAATTTGTCACACATGAGCTGAAAGTCATCTGACAGCATGTCAACATGATATAAAGACTCTGTGCTTGTGTGTAGATGCTATGCTGGAGGTAGTTGACAAACTGAGTCGGCCTTACAGTGTGGATTCGGTGGTTCTGTCTCTACCAAAACGCATTGCTGAAGCTATTCTCTACATGCAAGACAACCTCAACACGTTCAACAGTAAGGTCAGTGCTGAACTGTAAACCTTTCTGTAAAGACTTAACCTTTTATATATCACAAATTCATATAACCAAAGTTAACCAGAACCCTGTGCCGAAACCCATGCCATGATTTATTGTTCTTCAGGTGTTTCAGGCATGTGGATCTCCTGCTCAGAGCTCTGTCATTGAGGACGAGATCAAGCGAGGGAGAAACACAGCAGACGAAGTCAGCAGCACCCCAGGAGCGCAGCTGGAGATACTGGTGAGTGTGTTTACATGGTGTACTGTAGCAGGACCCAGATTTTACATTCAACAAGTGTTACCACAGTAACAAAATTGTTTATTACACAAAATGTACACAAAAATTTCATTCAAACACTGTTTTTTTTAACCTGTTAAATCCTGACATATGAAATAGTCAGAAAAATCAAATTTATAAAACAAAAAAATATGTGTTTTTTTTAGCACCATATTTGATTTTTTTTTTTTTATTAATAAAAAAAAAACATTTTTTTAAATGAACAAAAATAGTCAATTTGGTGCAGTTGATGGTATTTATATAGCTGAAAATTAAGAGAAAACTCTGATAGCTTGCAATGTAAATCAATTAAATCTTTATAAAAGTATATACTATAAATATACATTTTCACTCTATCTTCACTATTTATAAGGATATTTAAATTTAATTTAAAAGCTCTATAGTTTTATTGTGGCTGGAAACATCTTGGTTACGGATGTAACCCTCGTTCCCTGAGGAGGGAACGGAGACGTGACGTTAGTGACTAACGAATGGGGGTTTCGCTTAGAAGCCTATCATCTTCGAGATCTTAGAAAATGCCCAATGGCGTGCCAATGCCATGGGCATGCGGAATTTGCATACGTAACTCCGCCTCACCGCGTGAGTATAAAAGGAAGTACGTGGCAATATCGCATTACGTTAGCTGCTGAAGAGCCAAGACTGAACTCCGGCTGTTCTAGCAGCACAGCTGATGTGGCAACGGTATGTTACGTCTCCGAGGGTTACATCCGTAACCGAGACGTTCCCTTTCGTTCAGTCACTACGACGTAACGTTAGTGACTAAGAGGTCCCAAGAGGGTACGAGAGGAGAGCGAGGAGGATTTAGTCTCCTAGCTCCCCTCAGGAACCTGATGACCAGGTCGTGCTGACTTACCTTTTTGTTCTCCAAGAGGTCGTGGTAGGCAGATATTGAGGCCACATATACTTTAAGGGTGGAGGGAGACAGCCTTCGCTCCAGCCCTTCTTGGAGGAACGAGAGCACAGACCCGATCGGGCATTTCCAGGGGTCTTCTTGGCAAGAAGAACACCAGGTGACGAAGAGGTTCCACTTCAACGCATAGGCATGCCGAGTGGACTCTGCCCTAGCTGAAGTGATGGTAGCCACCACCGGAGGTGGTAGGGTACTCAAACCTTCCGCGTCCAATCCAGGAGCCACACGTGGAGGTTCCAAAGATTGGGACGCGGGTGCCATAGGGTGCCCCGTCTGAGTAAGGAGGTCCGGTCTCAGAGGAATAGGCCAGGGAGGGGCTGTCGCAAGGAGTAAGAGTTCGGGGAACCAGGTCCGGCCGTGCCAGTACGGGCCGACCAGAAGAACCTGCTCCTTGTCCTCCCTGATCTTGCACAAGAGCTGTGCGAGAAGGCTCACTGGGGGGAACGCATATTTGCGCAGGCCCCGCGGCCAGCTGTGCAACAGTGCATCCGTGCCGAGCGTGCCCTTGGTCAGGGAATAGAACAGGCTGTATTGGGAAGAGTCGTGGGAGGCAAACAGATCTATCTGCGCGTCGCCGAACTGTTCCCAAATCAGCTGGACCGTCTGGGGATGGAGTCTCCATTCTCCCGGAAGTGGCTGAGACTGTGAGAGCTCGTCGGCTGCACGGTTCAGGACTCCCGGAATATGGACAGCACGAAGGGACCTCAGAGGCTTCTGACTCCATAGAACGAGATGGCGGGCGAGTTGAGACATTTGGCGGGACTGGTGTTTGTTGTATGCTACTGTGGCCGTGTTGTCTGTCCTGACTAGTACATGTTGACCCTTCAGCAACGCCTGGAAGCGGTGCAGGGCGAACCGTACTGCCAGCAACTCGAGGCAATTGACATGAAGAAGGCTCTGGTGTCCTGTCCAGGAGCCCGCGGCTGCTTGTCCATTGCACATGGCACCCCAGCCCGTGGCAGAGGTATCCGTCGATATGACAACATGCCTGGAAACTCGTTCTAAGGGCACACCGGCCCGTAGAAAACTGAGGTTCGACCACGGGGTGAGAGTCTACAGGCAGGCCTGAGTCACTTGTACCCGGAGTGTGCCAGACTGCCATGCCCATCTCGGGACTCGATCGCGAAGCCAGTGCTGAAGTGGTCTCATATGAAGCAAACCGAGCAGCATTACCGCGGCTGCAGATGCCATATGCCCCAGGAGCCTCTGAAATAGTTTCAGTGGAACCGCACTCTGCTCTCGATTTGACGGAAGCAAGTCAGCAGAGACTGCGCACGCTCGCTCGAAAGCTGCGCGAACATAGCGACCGAGTCGATGTCCATATCGAGAAAAGAGATCCTCTGCGCTGGGCAAAGTTTGCTCTTCTCCCAGTTGACCCGAAGGCCGAGACGGGCTAAGTGTTGGAGCACTAGATCTCTGTGTCCGCAAACCTAGCCCAGTATAAGCCAGTCGTTGAGGTAGTTCAGGATGCGAACTTCGTGCTGCCTGAGTAGCGCAAGGGCTGCCTCGACAATCTTCGTGAAGACGCGAGGGGACAGAGATAGCCTGAATGGGAGGACCACATACTGATATGCCCGCCCCTCGAAAGCAAGGAAGGGTGGAGGAAGGATGGAGACATGGAAGTAGGCGTCCTTCAGGTCGATCGCTGCAAACCAATCGTCCGGATGAATGCATTCGAAAAGGCGTTTCGCAGTCAACATCTTGAACGGAAGCCTGTGAATGGTTTAGTTCAAGATGCGAAGGTCCAGGATTGGTCGTAACCCACCGGTTTTCTTGGGTACAATGAAGTAGGGGCTGTAGAACCCGGACTTCATTTCGACTGGAGGGACAGGCTCGATCGCACCCTTCGCCAGCAGGGTGGCAACCTCTGCACGCATGACGGGGGTGTTGGCCCCGACCATGGTATGGCGGACTCTCCTGTAGCGGGGAGGAGCCTGCGCGAACTGAAACGCGTAGCCAAGCCTGATGGTCCTCGCGACCCAGCGGGACAGTACCGGAAGCTGAAGCCAGGCTCCCAGGAACTGCACCAGCGGGGTCATTCGGACCACAGACGTACCCAGGGTGGGGCAGCTAGGCAGCGTTACCGGCCCGGACATGGGAGGCGTTTGGGCGTCCCGGTGTGGGGGCACGGTTAACGGCTGCGTCCTGACAGAGGAGACCAGGGAAGGACGTGCGTTCCACTGGGGTCTGCTCTGAGAGGAGGCTGGCGACAGAGAGGGATGCGAGTGGCGGGACCCGGGGGTAGCGCGCACTGTCATCACTGTTCTCTGGGTGCTCAGGGATGGGATTGTCAGTTCTTTCTTTAACCACATTAGGGTGCTGCTGACCCGGGGGCCAGCAGCTGGACAAAAGATTCTCCCCCGGCCCTCCACTGGGGGAAGGAGCGGCCCTGCTGCCGTCTCCTGGAAAGAACTGCCTATCCCTGAGCTGTCCGCGTCAGGAGCGCCGCTTGGCCTGGCGTTTTTTTGTGGGCTGCGGGGCTGGAGCGGACTGGGACGCCTTCCTGCGGTTACCTCTGCACGGCCCGGGTGGAGGCTGCTGCTTGGGTGGCGCAGAGGTTGAGGGAACCGTGGGAGGGTGCCCTCTGTGGCGAGCAGGCTGAGGCAACTGCGCGGGCGGCTGGGTGGAGGCAGCAGCGGACCGCCGGGGCAGTATGTGTTTTATAGCCTCAGTCTGCTTCTGGGCGGCTGAGAACTGTTGGGCGAAGCTCTCAAGCTCTCGAAGCTCATGGCAACTCATCTCTGAGTCCTGGATCAGCTCCGCCCTCGTGCAGGTCACACAGCAACTTGGCCTGGTAGGCCTGAAGAGTTGCCATGGCGTGCAGAGAAACGGCGGCCTACCCCGCAGCTCTATAGGTCTTCGCCACCAGAGATGACGAAAACCTACAGGCCTTGGAGGGGTGCTTTGGATCGCCGCGCCAAGTCGAAGCAGTCTGCGGACACAGTTGCATCGCAACAGAGCGTTCGACTGGGGGGACCCCAGTGTACCCTTTAGCCGCGGCTCCATCGAGGGCGGAGGAGTTCGCCGAACGGTCATGGGAAGACAACGGGTTCTTCCAGGACCGCGTGATCTCCTCATGCACCTCGGGAAAGAAAGGAATTGGAGGGGTGGCCGGACGGGTGTCTGGACGCGCCGCCCCCAAAAACCAATAATCCAACCACGAGCGCTCAGGTCAGGGCGGAGGGTTCCACTCCAAACCCAAGCGTCACGGCTGCCCGAGAGAGCATGGCTGTCAACTCTGGGTCCGACTCGGGCAATGCTGGCACACCTGAAGGCGGCAGCACAGCCGATTCATCATCCTCAGATGACTCCAGCCCACCTTGTGATGCGGCGATAGACATTTCCTCGTCCTCCGCGGCCACAGTCGGGACAGCAGGAGCCGGCCCGATGTAGACGCCTGAACGCACGGCGTGTTCGGTGCATGAGAGGGGGGTGTGGGCAGAGGCATGAGCGTCGGAGCTTTATTCCACACCGTCACCCTCAGGTCACCCTGGCCACCAGCCAAAGTGCCGCCTCTCGTGGAGACCGCAGATTGGGGTGTGGCAGAGGGGACTCTCGCTCCGACATCAGCACGGAGCTCATGGAGTCTCGACCGTAACACCGAGATGATCATGTTCCCGTAGTGGGAACATGAATCATCCACGAGCGCTGCCTGAGCGTGCTGAAAGCCTAAACACGTCACGCAGCGCTCGTGCCCATCAGAGGGCGAGAGAATTCTACCGCACCCAGAAGTACACGGGCGAGACATCCTGAAAAGGACGTGCCACGTGTAAGATCTTTTTGTGAGAGGAAGCCTCGCAGTCGATGCCGAAGCGCCCAGGGAACACACACCAGCTGGATGCAGACCACTGCACAGATCAGCAGGCAGGAAGTATGCGATCACTGGAACGTGCGTCACACCAACACCGACTGGAAAGCTGCTCATCTCGAAGAAGCTGAGAGTCTCAGAAGGATTGTGAGGAGTGAAGAGGTAGGTACTCTTGGCTCTGAAGCAGAAACGTAATGCGATATTGCCACGTACTTCCTTTTATACTCACGCGGTGAGGCGGAGTTACGTATGCAAATTCCGCATGCCCATGGCATTGGCAACGCCATTGGGCGTTTTCTAAGATATCGAAGATGATAGGCTTCTAAGCGAAACCCCCATTCGTTAGTCACTAACGTTACGTCGTAGTGACTGAACGAAAGGGAACATATAATTCAGTGATACAATGATGATTGAGAGATGTACAAATAAACGTCCCTCAAAAGCCATATCTATATTTAATACAAAAAATTATATATGGATAATAAAGTAAAGTTTCTTCAGTCCAGTAAGTGTTAATCTTGAAATATTACTAATATAAAAGTTTACGTTTACTTAAAAAAAAAAAAACACTAAATATTTCACACTAAAAAGATTTCACAGTACCACAACCTGAATGTGGACCCTTTTAGAATTAAGCCTTATACTTGCTAACAAAAAATATGAACTATAAATCAGATGACAGAAGGCATGTAGTAGGTTACGTACAGCGTTATGATCATGTTGATAATTTAGAGGCCTTAAAAATGTGTGTATCAAATATGAAACAGTAGATTTTATAGGGTTAATATTACCATGACCTACAAGCTCAATAATATGCAAAATGATTCATATTAGCATTAGCTGAATTAGAATCATTTTGTAAATGCATAAACAATAGCAGAAGTGTTTTTTTTTTTTTTTTGTAATTATATATTTTTCCCGTTTCGTTTCATATGCCATATTTGTGAGATCACATTTTCTTTCTCTCAGTTATCCGATGTGTCCAGAATGTTGAGGGATATGATGCAATACTGGGTCCATTTGCCCAGAAAACTGTGTGTGGATCGTGAGTCTGGACCGAGTGATGTAGACAGATGTTGGAATGGAATGAATGTGGACAGGTAAATGCACACAAACAGCTCACTCAACCTCAGTTTTAATAGAAACACGACTGTGTTGCAGTCTTGTACAGTGACTATACAAGATGGCTCTTCTGTAGATTATTTTAGCATTTTAGATAGTAAAACATCTGCAGCTTTTTAAAAGCTGGGGAGCACAGATATTATCATCAATGGCAAAATGTGTACTCAGATTTTAGCTTGTCTGTGATGTCGCCTGTCAAACAGATTGCATGCTTCTTTCTTATTGTGTTGTGCTCTGTCAGGTATCTGCCAGAAGTGATGGGAGACGGGTTGGCCAGTCAGATCAATAATCCTGAGGTGGAGATCGACATCACTAAACCAGACATGACTGTACGCAAGCAGATCATGCAGCTTAAGATAATGATCAACCGACTTAAGTATGCCATCAATGGAAATGATGTGGACTTCCAGGACACCAGTAAGTACTGTATACACATACACTACCGTTCAAATGTTTGGGGTCAGTTAGAATAAAAAAAAGTAATTCATACTTTTATTTAGCAAGGAACAGATAATACATTTATAATGCCATTTGAAATATAATTTCTATAGAAAAAAGCAAATGGTTTATTCTTATAGTCTATGACATAAAGTCAACCGTTTTATAGTGTATTGTCGTCAATGATTTGACGCTATATTACTTGCCATTGGTTTCTAAAAAATGTTTGTTCACAAATCAACCACTTTGAGAAACAGCAAGTTAAATGACTGTACAGCAAGTACAATCAAAACTACAGCGACCCATTATTATATATAATAATTGTTTATATTTATATGAACAATTATTAGTATATCTAGCATCAAACAAAACTAGGACGACAGCATTAAAGGGTTAGTTCACCCAAAAATGAAAATCAGACCATGATTTCCTCATCCTAGGTGTATATGACATTCTTCTTTCAGACGAATAAAATCGGAGTTCTATTAAAAAAATGTCCTGGCTAATCAAATCTTTATAATGGCAATGAATTGTTACGTAATTTTTGAAGTGCATCTATCCGTCATATAACTGCTCCACACGGCTCCAGGGGGTTAATAAAGGCCTTATGAAGCAAATTGATGCGTTTGTGTAAGAAAAATTCTGTAGCTTACCTGTAGCTCAAACAGTAGAGCATGGCACTACCAACGCCAAGGTCATGGGTTCGATTCCCAGGGAAAGCAAGAAATGACAAAATGTAAAATGTGTACCTTGAATGAAATTTGGATAAAAGCGTCTGCCAAATGCATAAATGTAAATGTAAAAATATCCATATTTAAAACTTTATAAAGTAAATTATCTAGCTTCCGGCTGATCGCCTTCCGCATTCAACTTACAGAAAAAGTGTAGTGCCTCTCACGGTTCAAAATGCTTACGCTACTGGTTTGCAATGTCATCAGAAGTAGCGTAAGCATGTTGAACTGCGTTTCTTTCTCAGCATTTTTTTTATATAACTCCGATTTTATTCATTTGAATAAAATATAACTTAATTTTAATAATTAATCTTAATAAAAAACTCTAATTTTATCCGTCTGAAAGAAGAATGTCATATACTAATATATACTCATCATATACTAAGATGACTTGAGGGTGAGTAAATCATGGGCTAATTTTCATTGTGGGTGAACTAACCCTTTAAATGTTGAAGACAAAATGTAAACCACTAATACAACCACACTAATAAACCAACCAACAAACAAAAAAATATATAATAATTAAACAAAACTGAAAACTACTTATTTTGCTTACTAGGAAGGGATAGTAATTGATTGACGTCTGGTGATTGATGATGTGATTTTGTTTTTTGAACTGCCCTTACAACAATAAGTATACTTCAAGTAAATTTTATTAAGTATACTTAAGTAAAGTTCAAGTATATTTTAAGCATACTTTATGTAGTAAGTACACTAATATCAATGTACTAGTATACTTGTAAGTGTACTGTTCAACTACTACAAAATTGGCCCACTTTTTAGTGTATAAAAGTATAGTTTTATTGGAGTATTTAATAGGCTACTCAATCAAAAGAGTAGCTAAACACAACTACAAGCCAGGTATACTTAGAATACAGTTATATCTTGATCAAAAGATTTAATACAGGTATAGGCCAAATATACTCACTTTTCTGTCAAGTATACTTAATTCAAGTATAAATATAAGTCAAGTATATTTAAGTACAATTTTAAGTATATTTCTGAGAAGTACATAAAAAGTATACTTAAAGTACTATTTTTAGTTTAAAAGAAGTATACTAATAGCACACTTGAATAAACTTCTTTTTCGTAAGGGTGGTTTATTAAAATGAACTGATTCACTAAAATTCACAAATCTCTGTATTTGTGAATTTATCAAAAAAACGTCCAAAAATGTAGCTTCGTCATTACTGTGGAATGTTCCTGAACGCTGTCTCACTTTAGTTCATGAATCTCTTTGGTGTTTTCTCACCTTTAGGTGATGATATCAGCGGTTCAGGAAGTGGAATGTGTGTCGAGGAACAGTGTTCCCGTGGTCCGCGTTTAATGGCCCCAAACACGGACAAACCCAAAGTGTACGTCTATCCGCCGGAGAACAAGAATGTGTTGACTGGAAGAAGCAGCCAGAACCTTCCTTGCGTCAGCCTCTACCTTCTCTCATTGGTCACAGTCCTGCTTAGGCGATAATTGACAGGCGTTTGCACCAACTGGGACTGAGTACAGGACTGGGTTGGATTGTGGAGGGGCGGGGTTAGTCACATTGCCAAAACAAAAATGCAAACATCAACGGAAACCGGCGAATGCATCACTTTTTTGTCTTGAATAAGAACACCATGGAATAATATTCTTAGATCTGTGTACTTTTTTGTCTCTTATTTGATATATGACACCCCTAGAGCTGGTCTTTTGCTTGTCTTTATGTCTGTGGTGAAAAAGGTCTCTGAGAATGCTTCAATGATATCTATAACAATAGCTAAGAAAATCCACCCCAACAAACAAAACATGCTGGTTTTTCCTCGTTCAAAAATCATTTTTGATTATATTTATTTATAAATTAAGACCCATAAAGAGAAGACGTCTCAACCGCAGGTTCTCCTTTGTTTTAAAGCTGTTCTAATCACGAAAAACAAGCTCTACTGAGTCTTGTTTTGTGAAGACCAGCTGTCTCTCTCTCTCTCTCTTTCATTTATTGTAACAGTTTCCGCACTCCGCTTCACAAATGGGTTTCGGGGGCCATCCTAAAGAAAACCCAACATGTATTTACTCTGGATGTAAATAAATGTCTACTAACCACAGTCACATTTTCAGTATATCCTTGAAGACCCTCAACGGCACTAGAGCAATATATGGGATGAAACGTTAATGCACCAGCAATGAGAAAGAGACGGCCACATTTTACAAAGCGACGTGCTCTAATCCGTGGGACAGATATATAATGAACCATCTCAGAAAGGGATTTTACACGCGGGAAAGGACAAGCCAGAGAATGAAAGACTCGAAACCAGAGGGCTTTCTGGACATTGTTAATTTGATATTGATTCAAACCTCATAGAGATATGTGTGTTATGTGTGAGTGTACTTCAGAGAAAGCATTGTACGAACTCACTATACGAATATACACGTGTACTCGACACATGCTGCATCCACGTCAGGTCAGATTAGCTCAGTGAGTCACGAATGTGTGTCTCAAATATTTCCCAGCCCCACGCCCTGCCCTTCGTCAGCGGACAAGTTGGATTGTTTATGGTACGCTCACAATGTTGATGTGAAAAACGGTGTTGCGCAACATTTTACCAATGAAAGTCTGTCGGTTGTAGGAGAAAATCATACTCTATGCAAGTATGCAAACGCAAATAACATGCCACCATGCGTTTTTGCGTCGCGATGTAGCGATAACACACCCACCTTAGTACTCAAGGGAGCGATGGAGTTTACCTTCAAATATTTACGTGTCCAGGTAGCTATAAACATGTTGAGTTTGACCAACCAGCTAAATCCACTTCAAACGGTTTCTCCGCCATTATAGTAGCAAAGTTTGCTTCTGTTGCTTAAAATACATTGAGACTCTCTTTAAAGAAGCAATGTGAAATTGAGCAAAGCTGGAAGCATTTGCGTTCTCGTACTTGCATAGAGTTTCAGGCCTGACCAAACCTGAGAAGAGCGTATTTTATTCGCTCTATGAAGGAATTTTGCGTTTGTAGAGGTTATAGGAAGTGATGTAACTGTCCTGAATGAGGATTAAGGTTGCCATTGGCTCTGCAGAGAAAGTGCTGCAGTTTCAGTCACTAAACACAGTGGCGGGCAGATCTGATCGGGTCATTAAGATGGAGAACACCCTTACCCTTACCATTAGAAATGCTGCACTTTGCATGACGCACGAGGCCACGTCCGCATGACTACATCATGATCAGGGGTCGATAACAGAGAAGCATCCCACAGGCAGTTTTGTTGATCGATTGGATCAGATGTGGTTGAAGAAATGGACCCGTGCCGTGGCACAATTCACTATCTGTAGAGTGATCTGAGTTGAAATCAGTCTCAACTGTCTTTAGCACCTTTGTTAAATCATTGACGGTTAGTGATCCGACTCCAGGTCAGGAAAACAGTCCCACCTCTAGGTGCAATGGCGTAATGGTGGCACTGCCACTCTCTCCTTACTGATGAATGTGGCTGATATTGTCAAAATGTGCTGAGATGAAAAAAAAAAAAATGCATTCTGGTATATAGTTTATTATTTTTGTCCGTTTGTTTTTAAGTAAACAATTATTGGGAGTTTGTGTTTAAGGTTGAAAGTAGAACATTTTGAAGAGACTGAAGAAATGATCTGTCCATTGTTGTTGTATGTTCTTTAAAAAGAAAGAGAAAAACCCTTGTGTCAATTATATAGATCAAAAGATTTTGAAAACAACTGTTGTGTTTATTTTGTTCACACACACACACACACACACACACACACACACACACACACACACACACACACACACACACACACACAACTCACATACATGAGATATGTGTGCTGATTTCAGAAAAAAAAAACAATTCAAACCATGAAATATTACTGCAATTATATAACCAAAACATCTTGGGTCAGTTTACTGTTTAGGGCAATTCCGCGGAAAACTGTCACATCCATAACACCAACACAATGCCATGGTATTTAGTTGGCGTTATGGATGTGACATTTTTGCGTGGAATTGCCCTTTAAAGGGATAGTTCGCCTACAAATGAAAATTCTGTCATTCGTTTCTCACCGTCATGTTGTTCCAAACCCGTAAGACTTTAGTTCATCTTCAGAACACAAATGAAGATCTTTTTGATGAAATTTGAGAGCTTTCTCTCTCTCCATTGACAGCTACGCAACTGACACGTTGATGCTTCAAAAAGTTCCGAAGAGATCCATATAAAACTAATCCATATGAATTGAGCGGTTTGATCCACATTTTCTGAAGAGACTCGATCGCTTTATATGATGAACAGATTGAATTTAGGCTTTTATTCACATTTAAACATTAATCAACTCACACATCAGTTGTGGTAAACGGAAGCTCAAGCATGTTTGCTTGATGTGCATTCTCGTGTTACGCAGCACATTTGAGCTTCCACAAGAACCAATGAGGTTCATTCTCGTGTTACACAGCACATTTGAGCTTCCACAAGAACCAATGAGGTTCATTCTCGTGTTACACAGCACGTTTGAGCTTCCACAAGAACCAATGAGGTTCATTCTCGTGTTACACAGCACGTTTGAGCTTCCACAAGAACCAATGAGGTTCATTCTCGTGTTACACAGCACATTTGAGCTTCCACAAGAACCAATGAGGTTCATTCTCGTGTTACACAGCACGTTTGAGCTTCCACAAGAACCAATGAGGTTCATTCTCGTGTTACACAGCACGTTTGAGCTTCCACAAGAACCAATGAGGTTCATTCTCGTGTTACACAGCACGTTTGAGCTTCCACAAGAACCAATGAGGTTCATTCTCGTGTTACACAGCACGTTTGAGCTTCCACAAGAACCAATGAGGTTCATTCTCGTGTTACACAGCACGTTTGAGCTTCCACAAGAACCAATGAGGTTCATTCTCGTGTTACACAGCACGTTTGAGCTTCCACAAGAACCAATGAGGTTCATTCTCGTGTTACGCAGCAAATTTGAGCTTTCACAAGAACCAATGAGGATCATTCTCGTGTGTTATGTAGCATGTTTGAGCTTCCACAAGAACCAATGAGGATCATTCTCGTGTGTTATGCAGCATGTTTGAGCTTCCACAAGAACCAATGAGGTTCATTCTCCTGTGTTATGCAGCACGTTTGAGCTTCCACAAGAACCAATGAGGTTCATTCTCCTGTGTTATGTAGCATGTTTGAGCTTCCACAAGAACCAATGAGGATCATTCTCGTGTGTTATGTAGCATGTTTGAGCTTCCACAAGAACCAATGAGGTTCATTCTCGTGTTATGTAGCACGTTTGAGCTTCCGCAAGAACCAATGAGGTTCATTCTCGTGTGTTATGCAGCATGTTTGAGCTTCCAAAAGAACCTATGAGGTTCATTCTCATGTGTTATGTAGCACGTTTGAGCTTCCTCAAGAACCAGCTTTTTTCCCGCGCGTCAAGCAGGTTCGGTTCAGCTTCTGTTTATGTCCACTGATCAATGTTTATATGTGAATAAAATCCTAAATGTAACCTGTTCATCATATAAAGCGATCGTGTCTCTTCAGAAAATTTGGACTAAACCGCTCAATTCATATTGATTCGTGTTTAGCTACCTGGACAAACAAATATTTGAAGGTAACTAAGGTGAGTACTAAGGTGTGCTATCACAATGCAAAAAACACACATCAGTATGCATGATTGCGTGTTATTTGCAAAGTTGTAGTTGCGTAGCTGTCTATAGAGGGAAAGAAAGCTCTCAGGTTTCATCAATAAGATCTTCACTTGCGTTCCGAAGATGAACAAAAGTCTTACGGGTTTGGAGCGACATGAGGGCGAGTAATTAATTACAGAATTTACATTTTTTGGGTGAACTATCCCTTTAACTGAGTAAACCATGGTACTTTCTTAAACATTGGGGTCCACATATCTTGAGACCACAAGTGAAGATATTTCTGTTTTACATTATTATGATGTATATGTATATATATTATTATCAACATGATTTAAAGCGTAACTTTTTGCGCTCTAGCGGTTAATAAACAGAACTGCATGCATCTTGCGGAAGAACATTGCAGCCGAGGCTACTTCTCTCTGTTTATGTCTATGGCGAGTCACACAGGGACTGTGCTCCTCCGCAGCGGTTCCTACCTGACCGGTCTAAAATAGTCCCACTATAAACACTTATTATAAGTGTTATATATACCATAATGATTCAGGGTAAGACAAAAACACTGTTTGGAAAATGGATTCATGTTGTACATTCTCATTATATAATTTTTGTAAATCTTGAACACAAAAAAACGTACAGACGGCGACTTTTTGTGATAAAGATTTAAATGTAGAAAGCATTTCACAATGTGAAAAAACGGATATGAAAAGATGTGGCCTTATTTTAAAAATTTGCACAGGTTAGTTTTCCTCTTCCTCTCCCTGACCAGGTCTTCAGGTGCAGGTGAAGGCGGATGTGAGAAACGCTTCTCAACTGGATGTAAATGTAATTAGTATGGTTTGACAATTTAAATAAATAGGTCCACACAGGAAAGATGACAAAATATTTATTCTCCTTCAACGAAATGTAATTGCAAAAGAATCAAAGTGTGTGACGAAATCGCCCCCTATACCCGTAAATAGGGAACTATTTGGGTGGACAGCCATTTGTAGTGGTGTCCGTATCTTCAATGGCTAGAAAAGACCCATAATGCATTGTTTTGTGCCAAATTAATTCCTGTGTCTGACCAGAAGTTGGTGCCTGCAGCTGAATCATCCATCCGTCCATCCATTTTTTAAACCGCTGGTCAAATGTGGCTACAGCGTAATATCATACAGGCAGAAGTTCCTTTTTAATTGATTATTAAATTGTTTAATTAAGGTGTATACATAGTTTCCATGGCAGAGTTCACAATTAATCTTTTCATCTTACTACTGGAGCTGAATTTACTTTATATATAGGATAAATATGGGTAGTATAAATGAAATTCGTATGTACTACATCCACCATGTTGTTACTGTCACATGGCCTACCAGTGTCAGTTGTGCAGGTTTACTTTCATTCATAAATCCCTCCCGTGGCCTCATGGGATAGTAAAGTCTCCATCGTATGCACACTTCAGACAACACTGAAATATCAATGGAATTGGTTCTCACATCTCTTAGTGTATTGAATAGGCTAAATAAAATGTAAATGAATGTGCACAATGGGGTAGTTTAGTCATAAATTTCAATCAGGATTCATAGTGTGTACTTCATCCACAGGATGCATACAAGAAATTTATAGACAGCTTCATGACATTATGACATATTGTAGTAGGAATATCATGCCAGAGCTCTGGGCCATTTACAAAATAGTTATGGATTAGTTTATTTATTATCAAAAATATTATGCGTTGAATTGTCAGTAGGCAAGTGAAAATGATGAGTTTACACGTGAGCGTGAAAGAGTGGATCCAAAGCGGAGGGATTACTGAGCAGAGAATCTCTGTTCGCTGCCAGTGTCATGCTAATCTTTAGACTTTGTGTGTGTCCGAAACTCGTTTTCATTCACTCTCTCAGTTGAACTATATAAATGGACTAATGTAGGGAATAGTGGATGAGGGTATAGGGGGCGATTTCGGGCACAGCCAAAGTCTAAAGATTAGCATGACACTGGCAGCGGACAGAGATTCTCTGCTCAGTAATTAATCCGCTTTGGATCCACTCCGGGTTTTCACGCTCACCTCTTTCTAGTCAGAATCATTTTCACTTGCCTCCTGACAATTGTAATGCATAATATTTTTGATAATAAATAAACTAATCCAGAACTATTTTGGAAATGGTCCACAGCTCTGGCAAGATATTCCCACTGCAATATTCCATGATGTCATGAAGCTGTCTATAAATGTATTGTATGCATCCGTGGATGTCATACAATGAAATACAGGACTAAACTACCCAATTCTGCACATTCATTTTAATTCTATTTGGCCTATTCAAGCCTATCCACTAGGAGATGTGAGAACCAATTAGATTGATATTTCAGTGTTGTAACACTGTTTTCACTCTTTTAATACTGAAAGTCATAAACTAACACACATCAACCTTTTTAAAAAGCTTTCATCTCAGCTATGAGGGTTTGTTCCAATGTTTTCTTCCCTCTCACCTTCTTGTGTCCTGGGTAGAGCCCATCTGTGCCCTCTACTAAATTTATGATGTCAACAGCCATTTCCTGTCTAATTGTGCCAATCTGTTCATGCCAGTGAATCTGCTCAGGGATCAGTATCGGTGTCTCATTGATTATTCTGCCTAATCTCATTTGTTCTACATCTCTCTCTCTCTCTCTCTCGACATGTTTGGCTCATGCTGTTTTTCTAGCTCTTTCTCTGATGATCAGGTGTGTTAATGCCACCCAATTGTGGAGGTTGATTACTGAAACCTACATCATTTATATTGAGAGAGAGAGAGAGAGAGAGAGAGAGAGAGAGAGAGAGAGAGAGAGAGAGAGAGAGAGAGAGAGAGAGAGAGAGAGAGAGAGAGAGAGAGAGAGAGAGAGAGAGAGAGAGAGAGAGAGAGAAATCTTATCTCTCATTCTGGAGCTAAAATAGCATCTAATCCCATCCCAAAACACATGCACCCCACGCTCGGTACAGCAGATGGGCAGTTTCTACATTAAGAAACATAGGGTTTTATATCTATTCATTTAGTTCCATGAAACACAGTCTGGTCCAAATTAAACAGGCAAATACTCAAACAGGGTGAATACAGAAAATACTGAATACAGAAAATTGCCTTTTTCCCCCTATAATTTTGCTTTATTTATCTTTTTTTTCTGCTTTTTAGGTCTGTTTTTATGCCTGTTTCATGCTGTTCCTTATCAAAAAGAATTCATGCACTACCATGATTATTTTGGACATGCACTATGGTAATGCCATAGTATTTAGACGTGGTACCACAATGGCATTTTGGACAAGCACAATGGAAGTACCATGATATTCTTATAAGTGGTAGGCCTACATGAATTTCAGTATCATCATGTATTTCAAATAGAGCTGTCAAATTGATAAATCACAATAAATCGCATCTAACATAAACGTTTGTGTTTATATAATATATTTCTATACATTATTTTGCCAAAAGTATTGGGACACCCCTCAAAATCATTGGATTCAGGTGTTCCAATCACTTCCACGGCCACAGGAATCCAGATCGCTTCTACAAACATTCGTGAAATTTCCTCACTACTAAATATTCAACAGTCAACTGTTAGTGGTATTATAGCAATTGGGAACAACAGCAAATCAGCCACGAAGTGGTAGGCCATGTAAAATTACAGAGTGGGGTCAGCGCGTGCTGAGGCACACAGTGCACAGAAGTCGCCAACTTTCTGCAGAGTCAATAGCTACAGACCTTCTACATACAAGCTTCGTGTGGCCTTCAGATTAGCTCAAGAACAGTGCGTAGAGAGCTTCATGGAATGGGTTTCCATGGCCGAGCTGCTGCATCCAAGCCTTACATCAACAAGAGCAATGCAAAGTGTCGGATGCAGTGGTGTAAAGCATGCCGCCACTGGACTCTAGAGCAGTGGAGACGTGTCTCTGTCTGGCAATCCGATGGACGAGTCTGAGGTTTTTGGTTTCCAGGAGAATGGTACTTGCCTGACTGCATTGTGCCAAGTGTAAAATTTGGTGGAGGGGGGATTGTGGTGTGGGGTTGTTTTTCAGGGGTTGGGCTTGGCCCCTTAGTTCCAGTGAAAGGAACTCTTAGTGCTTCAGCATACCAAGACATTTTGTATAATTTCATGCTCTCAACTTTGTGGGAACAGTTTGGGGATGGCACTTTCCTGTTCCAACAAGACTGCGCACCAGTGCTGTCATGATCCCAGCCTGTGTTTCCTAGTCTTGTGAGGACTTTTGTTATTTCCTGTCTTTTATCATGTTTTGTAGTTCTTTGTAGTCTTTATGGATGATTATTTTTCCCCAGGTGTTGCCTATTAGCCACTCCCCCTGATTAACATTGTTTCCCTTTGTGTATATATTCCCCAGTGCTTCAGTTGTTGTTTGTTGGTTGTTGTTCTTGCATGTGTGTTCCCTGTAAACCGCTGTTGGTGAGTTCTTTGTTCAAGCCAAGTCAAGTCAAGTCATTGTTTATTTTGCATCTGTTCATGTTTTGTTTTGGAATAAACTGCACTTGGGTTCACCGTTAAACTTGCCATCAGTGGAATTCGTTACAAGTACACAAAGCAAGGTCCATAAAGACATGGATGAGTGAGTTTGGTGTGGAGGAACTTGACTGATTTGAGAACTGAGTCCTGACCTCAACCCGATAGAACTTCCCATAGTGCATCCTGGTGCCTGTTCAAGAGATGCACATGCACCCGGCCATCTACGTGATGTAAAAGAAAATGTGATTCATCAGACCAGGCCACCTTCTTCTTCCAACCTCGAACTTTATTCACCCACATGTAAACGCAGTATAGGTATGTAGGCCTACCTGTTTCTTATGGATAATTTGACTAATATCTAGAGATTACAAAGATATTTTGTATATGTAGCTTGTGTTTTATGTCTTTAGATCCACATTAGTTATTAACCGTGATAATAATGATTAATATGTAGTTTCAATAATGGGACCAATGTCAAACTTTAAAATAACTGTCATTTTTTTTGTTTAGAAACTTTGAAAGTGCTTTAAACCTTTCACACGCATTTTAGAATATTCCAGCTGGTCAAGCAAAGTGAACGAAATTAGTCTCAAATTAAATGTAGTGTGTGTAGGCCTGTGTTGTTAGAGAAGTTAGTGACAAGACGTCCTTAGATGAGATCCAGAAACATTCTCAAAAAAAAAAAAAAAAAAAAAATCATACATATAATTTGTATATATAAATTTGTTTTAAATTATTGTTTAATTTATAAAGTTATATTAATTCATTAACTGTGTATTTATTAAAAGAAGGATTCATTTAATTCTGCATTTGTATAAATAAGGCTGTTCTATTTTTTTGCCCCCAAACCCCCCTAGAGCAGGGGTTTTCAAACTGGGGACTCCCAGGGGTCCTCCAGAAGGTTCTAAGGGGTCCCCAGAACATTTCAGAGAATAAAAAGACAAAGCAAAAATGGATAAAGTCTACCAAACATTCTACCCGTTTCATGTTAAATGTTAAATCTCATGTTAAATCTAAACGTTTCTCTCCTTTCTTGCCGTAAACGTACTTTCCAGAATTGTATATTTGCTTTGTATCTTTCTAGTGAGTTTTTCTCACTATAGTCCTTTATCTTGCTCACTGGGGTTGTAAGACAGTATTCTTAAAGCAGTACGTAAACTGCTTACATACATTTATTGCGTAAGTTGCTTATAAAAATAAGTTTTAATTGAAAATTTCTTCTTCGAGTTTATACATCCAACATTAAGTATAGCCAATTTAAGTTTGGAAACAATATGTTGTATTTATAATGTCACACTTACTATTTATCTCTGTTTTTTCATACATACAAATATATAGATGGATTTTGGGAAGGGGGTCCCTCATACAAGGTTCATCATATTTGGGGGTCCTTGCCATGATAAAGTTTGAAAACCCCTGCCCTAGAGGGACAGAGGTCCACCCACAGTTTCACTAAATCCTATGGGAAATACTGAATGCCATTAAAAGATAATAAGGTTGCTTGCTGAACTTTAAATGATTTGGATGTCTACAGTTCTACATATAAAAACACAACATGAGATTGGCCTCCTCTGTATTAATTGTGGCCCCTCTTGTGTGCCCCCTCCCAGTTGAAAAAATCCTGCACAGCATATGAATAATAATCATGCAGTATCAAGCTTTACGTCAAAGTACAATATTCCCTGTCTGATTCCATCACAGTAATGTTCAAACTTTACCCATCACTGTATATCGACCTCTGCAGTGAATTATACGCCTGCTTCACCGTTTGAACCTGACGTTCCACACCCCACGTGGAGGCCTGCAGCCCAGCTTCAGATTGGTCTGTTTGAAGCGTATCTCTTTTATGTGACATAAAGGACCCTGCAGTACGTCTCTCACTTTGATGAAATCTGGTCAGCAGGCAATGCGACGCGCATCCCCTTTGTCCTGTGTGCTCAGAACACCCCGCATCCTCTTCCGCTGTCTTCCCCCAACAGATTGATACCAGGCAGATTCCCCATAAAACAAAAGCTTCAATGCGACAACGTGTCGTCCTGTGTATTTATTTTTCAGAGTAATGATAGCTGTAGGAAGATCTGAAGCGTATCTCTTCCCACCTCCAGATGGATGGAGGTTAATAGTGTGACAATGCGATCGTCCAACATCAACAGCACTATATTCCACATCTGAGATTCCTATCATATTTGTGGAGCCACCGGCCAGAAATAAAATGTCATACTGTTCTTATTTGGGTTCTTAAGAGCGGTTCCAAATGTTATTTTATTGTATTTGTGGTTCAGGCACTGCATGTCTTTCAGACATTCTTCTGTCTCCGTTAAACATTCCTTTCTCGCTAGACTAAATTGACCATTGCTGTTATTTATCCGCATCAGCGAACTCTCGTTAAGAGGGCCTTGACCCTGCTGACAGAATGAAAATCCCTGAAAATATTGTGCAGTGTCTTCAGGAACACTGTAAAAAAAACACACGTTTCTTGCTTACTTTGACTGTTCCACCTTCCAGTAATATGTCACTGAGACAAACCGAGTGGTGCTTGTGTTTCCCACAATGCTACAGCCTACTGTTTTATATAGTTGAGGTCTTTGCTGCTGCTAAGTGTTTTTTACCATGTTTCTGTGAGTTGCTATGGGGTTTGGGTGATAGGTAGCCACCAATAGCTAAGTGGTAACCAAAGTCTAAAGAGTCTATCATCAAGATGCTATTTTGGTCCATATGCCTTTTCAATGTAAATACATGGGATTTTTTTTGGCATGTTATTCGCTACACAAAAACTTGGATCATTTAGCACCTCCTCAACAAGCCGATCTTGAGGTATCATGATGCTCGTAGCACAGATTTTCAGGGCAATAAGCTAGTATATGCCAAAGTTTAATACTAAGGCAATCCTAATAATTAGGGCTGTAATCTCCCAGTCGATTAGTCGATTATTAGTCGATACGTTCTGGCTCGACCAAAATTCTGATTGGTCGATTTTTTTGCCGCGTTCATTTCATTAGTTTTGCCGCGTTCATTTCATCAGTTTTTCCGCGCCGCGTTCATTTCATCAGGTGGAAAGCACTAATTGCTAATGGGGGTGTTTTCAGTGCACCCCTGTTTCACAGGTAACAGTCTGTCTTCAGAAAACCCCTCTTGTTTTCACTTCTTTTGGATTAGCCCAACCCACTGGTGAAGAGAAGTCTCTCGCTGGTCCTTTGTTTTTCATTCCCCGCTGGCTCAAACGCATGCCCATAGCGGTAAAGTTGAGGAACGCCCATCAACATACACATGAGGGGAAGCGTCACAACACCACGCTTCAGTCGTGCCGCAAAAGTGGATCTGTAATGTCGGTTTTGCCGCGTTCATTTCATCAGGTGGAAAGCACTTATTGGTAATGGGGGTGTTTTCAGAGCACCCCTGTTTCACAGGTAACAGTCTGTCTTCAGAACACCCCCCTTGTTTCCACTTCTTTTGGATTAGCCCAACCAACTGGAGAAGAGAGACAGATTGAAGAAGGCTAGTTTGCTGTATATTATTTATTTAATTGTGAGAGCGTTTTTTTCTGCTCTTGATCTGGCTTGTTTAATAAATAGTCCTTTTTTATTAAAGTGGACTTGCCTTTTGTGTTTAAGAGTAAAAGCTTTAAGTTAATAGTCTATTCGTGTCTCAGCCACGAAGCTGAGCTGATCCTATGTTCGAGCTGCACAGAGCGGCTGAAATTATAGTGTCTGTCAGTTAGTATAATACATATGACAAAAACAATTGTCTAAATTATGTTGCATACTCTTCAAAAGTTCTTGTGATGATATCACTAGTTGACAACATAGTACTATATTTTCGGAAATCATAGGCTATGATGGTGCACGTGATGCAGCCCTGTCAGAGCCGACAGACTCATGTGTCAGACTCATTTCAGTGCAAAATAATCAGGTCAAAAACGATTTAATATACTGCAAAGTCAATTTTTAGTCGAAAATTTCAGGACTTCAGTCGACCAAGATTTTCTTTGGTTGATTACAGCCCTACTAATAATCAATTATTTTAACATACCTCCCCAGAGAATCTCATTTGTGAACTGATTGAACGAAATTGTCGCACAATTCGAGTCTTTGTCGTTTGTATGGCTTTATAAAGTTAGCAGTTCACACAATGGATGTAATATTATAGATACAAAAACTACTATTTCGGTCTTCAACAGCGACTCCCTCATAAAGGTCCATTCACACAATGATAACTATAAAGATAACTATAGAGTGGCGCATGTATGATGTCACTTTGTAGGCCAACCGGCAGTTAGCATTAGACTGGTCGGACACTTGACAAAAACCCAATAGGATTTTCCCATTGGCTTTTGGAAAAATCAAGCTCTGTGTTCAACAAAAGTTTATGATACTTACAAGTTTTGTCCGTCAAGATCATTTTCACAGATTAACACAACTTTTATGATTTTTGAAGCCTAAATGCAGTCACCAGAAGTAAAAAGCTAAAGGTAAGGCTATCAACAAACTACATCACGGTCCCATCACCACGAAGCTTCCGATGGCTCTTTCAATATTTATCTAAAAACATCTTCCCAGAAAGTTTGAGTTAGACTAGTTCATAAGAGCACAATTATAAGCATAACAAGGTTGTAAAAGCAGACTGAGCTTACCTGTTCAGCGTGATGACATTTAATCTCCTCAACAGCCTCCGTTCCCATTTAGCCACTTGTTAGCAACAGCCTTCAAGACACTTTAAAAATCACGAGTGGGGCACTGATGTATTTTATGTCGTAGTATAAAACGTGAAAAAAGTCTTGAGCTTGTGTTCAACTTCACCACAAACCTTATTTCAGCCGTTTAACCAAAATCCCATTTGAAAAAACTATTGACTTGAGGATGATGGAACCGGAAGTGCTAAAATGCTAACTCGTTTCTGCACCACTCTATAGTGTCCACACCAGTGGATATAATTCTGTTTATTGTAAGCATGTGCTTGTCTGACACTTTAAATGCTCTTCTGATTGGTTGTCAATGTTTTTATTGTTCACTAGATTAAGTCGTTTTGAAAGTGATTCCAACGAAATTGTGTCTCTGTGCCATTATTGTTATAGGTGTGAACTGATATTCTTTTATACTGAGAACGATTTTAAGAACATTGCCGTCTGTCTATATCGTCCTTTGAGTGATAAAACGCCTTAACACGTGAAAAAACGATCGTTTGCTGCCACCTGCTGGCGAAATATGCAATTGAACTAATCTGTAAATTAATATTTTTGATAATTCCCAAGTGAGCAATAGAAGTTCTACTTGGCTTAGTTAGTACTAGGCTAACTCTATCTAGAAGTTGTATAATTAGAATTTACTGAAGACATAAATGTATTAAACCTATTTATTAACATTTTTCTCGGAGAATAATTCCAACTACCCATGCACAGTTTGTTCTTAAAGGGTTAGTTCACCCAAAATTGAAAATAAAGTCAGTAATTACTCACCCTCATGTTGTTCCAACCATGTAAGACCTTCGTTCATCTTCGGAACATAATTTAGTATATTTTTGATGAAATCTGAGAGCTGTCTCACTCCCCCCATAGGCTTTCAGAGGGACTGAAACTTGATGGCCCAGAATAGTAAGTAAAAACGTCATTTAAGGAGTCCAAATGACTACAGTGGCTCTGTATTAAGTCTATTATGCGACGAAAATACTTTTTGAGCGGAAAAACAACAAAAATAACGACTTTATCCCACTATTACTGTTCAATTTGAGCCTCTGACGAGAGTTTGCGGGAGAGCCACGACGCATGCGCGAGTGGCACTCCCGCAAACTCTCGTCAGAGAGTATATAGTGGGATAAATAGTGGGATAAAGTCGTTATTTTTGTTGTTTTTCCGCTCAAAAAGTATTTTCGTCGCATGATAGACTTAATACAGAGCCACTGTAGTCATTTGGACTCCTTAAATTACGTTTTTACTTACTATTCTGGGCCATCAAGTTTCATTCCCTCTGAAAGCCTATGGAGGAGTGAGACAGCTCTCAGATTTCATCAAAAATATACTAAATTATGTTCCGAAGATGAACGAAGGTCTTACATGGTTGGAACAACATGAGGGTGAGTAATTACTGACTTTATTTTCAATTTTGGGTGAACTAACCCTTTAAATGTCTCATAGGCCTACTGTCATCAATTCCTTAATATCTCTCTCTCTCTCTCTCTCTCTCTCTCTCTCTCTCTCTCTCTCTCTCTCTCTCTCTCTCTCTCTCTCTCTCTCTCTCTCTCTCTCTCAGCAGGACTTTTCAATACTTGTTGCATCATTTGCTTATAGCTATTCATAATAAACCTGTCATGTTTAAACAAAGGTTTAGATGGTTTTGATCCCAGTAACATCTGATGTAGGCTAGTCCTATTTCAAGCCTCAAAGCTGACTGTTTGCAATGAGTTTACGTATGACAATGTGTGGCAAATCACTGGAACATTTTAGTAATTATGTTGTCATGTTCTATGCCATATTATCTTTGACTGTGAGCACAAAAATGTCAAATATCTGTTTTTCTAATTGATTACAAAAATTAAATGCGGCTTCTAATTATGTGCTGTTGATTTTATAGAAACAAATGCAGATGTGAAGCTGTTAGATATTCTGATGGAAATGTTTCATTATTAGCCAAGCCTTTGCTGCCATCTGGTGGTTGTTTATAATGAATTCTGGGCTCGGTATTATCCAAGGTCTGCTGGCAGTATCTATGGCATGCATTCTGTTCATTGCCACAAAATTAATTATAATAATAGACCTCAATGAGTCTAAATCATTTACTGTGGGATTCAACAGTACCCACAGATGCTGTTAATAATGCTATCCTTTCAAGCAACATTCTGGTTTACATACAACTTGAGTATGATCAATAGTAGCCAATTAAAGTGCCTGTTAGAAAACCTGTTTAGAGTAAGGCTTTTTAGCGAGTGTTTTGAAATCATTCTAACACTCTCTCCCACAATTTTCTCAGAACCAAGCCTCTCCTGGCTTACCTGAAGGAGAATATACCCAAAATGATAGAGAGAAAGCCGGACAAGAAGAGAGAGAGTCTGAACTTCTCAGATAATTGCCATGTTGGCCTACATACCTGCTCACTTGCTTGGTTGGTCTGGTACTGGGTCAGTTCACACAAAGATAATCAATTCCACCGGCTCTGATGGAGTGGGGCCGAGTGGGGCAGGTTATAGTCTAGTATATATTTTAACACCAGACAGAAAAGCCTGAAAACTGATGTGTTTTTTTTTCTGTGGCCCATATAGGCTAGAGAAACAAAAATGCCTCAATGTTGCAGTGACCAACTTTTTAAGAGAGCTTTAAAAAGACAGTTAAACATCACATGCAAATCATACAGCGTATATTTGTCCTTCTACATCATTTCAGTCCAGATCAATTAAATGATTCATTCAAAAGATGAAGCTCATAAGAAGAATTTACTCATTACTCTTGTAAATGGAGATATATGGAGATATAGGGCCTTATATTTTAACGTTGTAAGCACATGGGCTAAAGCGCATGGCACAGGTGCACTTAGCACATGTCCGAATCCGCTTTTGCTAGTTTAACAGCGGGAAAAATGGTCTGCGCGCCAGGCGCATGGTCCAAAACGGTTGTACCTCGTCTCTTAATGAGTCATGTGTGTGTTTTAGGCGTAACGTAAATAAAACAATCAGAATCTCATCTCCCATTCCCTTTAAAAGCCAGTTGCGCTTGCACCATGGTGGATTCGCTTTTTACACGGCGGAATTTGCGAGTGGAAAGACTGAACGCTTCTCCAGATAGGAATCCTTTGATTTTTAATATTTAATAATGTTTGAGTCGCGCCTGGCGTCGCATTGCCCCGGGTGTATGATAGGGCCCATAGGGTGGATGTTAACATTTTCAGTAAATAGCAACTTATGTTTAATCTGTTTCTTACACAAATCTTGTTTTCAAACGACTTGGAACAGTTATAGGGACTACACTCACCTAAAGGATTATTAGGAACACCTGTTCAATTTCTCATTAATGCAATTATCTAATCAACAATCACATGGCAGTTGCTTCAATGCATTTAGGGGTGTGGTCCTGGTCAAGACAATCTCCTGAACTCCAAACTGAATGTCAGAATGGGAAAGAAAGGTGATTTTAAGCAATTTTGAGCGTGGCATGGTTGTTGGTGCCAGACGAGCCGGTCTGAGTATTTCACAATCTGCTCAGTTACTGGGATTTTCACGCACAACCATTTCTAGGGTTTACAAAGAATGGTGTGAAAAGGGAAAAACATCCAGTATGCGGCAGTCCTGTGGGCGAAAATGCCTTGTTGATGCTAGAGGTCAGAGGAGAATGGGCCGACTGATTCAAGCTGATAGAAGAGCAACTTTGACTGAAATAACCACTCGTTACAACCGAGGTATGCAGCAAAGCATTTGTGAAGCCACAACACGCACAACCTTGAGGCGGATGGGCTACAACAGCAGAAGACCCCACCGGGTACCACTCATCTCCACTACAAATAGGAAAAAGAGGCTACAATTTGCACAAGCTCACCAAAATTGGACAGTTGAAGACTGGAAAAATGTTGCCTGGTCTGATGAGTCTCGATTTCTGTTGAGACATTCAGATGGTAGAGTCAGAATTTGGCGTAAACAGAATGAGAACATGGATCCATCATGCCTTGTTTCCACTGTGCAGGCTGGTGGTGGTGGTGTAATGGTGTGGGGGATGTTTTCTTGGCACACTTTAGGCCCCTTAGTGCCAATTGGGCATCGTTTAAATGCCACGGCCTACCTGAGCATTGTTTCTGACCATGTCCATCCCTTTATGACCACCATGTACCCATCCTCTGATGGCTACTTCCAGCAGGATAATGCACCATGTCACAAAGCTCGAATAATTTCAAATTGGTTTCTTGAAAATGACAATGAGTTCACTGTACTAAAATGGCCCCCACAGTCACCAGATCTCAACCCAATAGAGCATCTTTGGGATGTGGTGGAACGGGAGCTTCGTGCCTTGGATGTGCATCCCACAAATCTCCATCAACTGCAAGATGCTATCCTATCAATATGGGCCAACATTTCTAAAGAATGCTTTCAGCACCTTGTTGAATCAATGCCACGTAGAATTAAGGCAGTTCTGAAGGCGAAAGGGGGTCAAACACAGTATTAGTATGGTGTTCCTAAAAATCCTTTAGGTGAGTGTACTTTTTTGTTGCTTGACTCCTTTTTGAAGCTTGAAAGATCCAGTCTTCATTGTAATTGCATGAACGATTGATTCGTTTGTGTTCCTAAGCAGTAAAAAAAGTCAATTTTGGAATTCAAACATTAAAGGTCCCGTTCTTCGTGTTTTTTTGAAGCTTTGATTGTGTTTACAGTGTGCAATATAACATGTGTTAATGTTTCGCGTGTAAAAAAAAAACTGTATTTTTAACACAATGTACTTATCTGTATACCGCTGTTTTCACTCTCCTAAAAACGGCTGATGACTTCCTTTATTCTGTGAAGTCCCTCCTTCAGAAATACGTAACGAGTTCTGATTGTGCCAGCGGTTCCCGTGTTGCGATTTGACCGCATCATAGCAAACGTGGCACGGTTCCTGTGTTGTGATTCGACAGCAGCTTAGCGCACGTGGAATGGTCACGCCTCTTAACGGAAGATAAATGCGCTTAATGATCTCTACAGCGTCCCTGGGAAAGCCAAACAAAGGTGATTTGACTCCGGGATGAAAATAACAGCGTCTCGACGACATGGCGACAAACACACTCAAACGCACCACTTCCTTTTCTCCACGTGACACGTCCTCTTCTCCACGTGGGACAGCAACAAGACCACGCCCCCTTTTTTCACGTATTCTTGTGGGCGGAGGTTAGTCTGTTCTACTGTTCTACTGACGTCATTTATGAAGGAAGTACCAGGATGTAGTCCAAGCCAGCCGTTCGCTGTAGGCTTTGAAAGGGAACTTCTGTTAAATAAAATATCTCGCTTGGCATTGAACTTTGAGCTTTATAATTTTACAGGTATTATTTATGCTTTAACAGCAACATTACACACTAACTAAAGTTTGAACAATGGGATCACGAAGAACGGGACCTTTAAAGAAATGAATACATTTTTGAGTGCTTTTATAATTTCAGGGCCTGCAATTCACCTAATGTCCATTGGTAGGCAGTACAGCACATGACTTATGATGAAGTTCTCACTGTCAAAGTTTTGCTGGACTGTTGTAATAAACAACAGAAAACAAAGAGACTGTACTACACTAACAAAAACGGTGTATAAAATACTGTGTACTACCTACAGTGTATCATGGTATGTTTTTTTAGGTATAGCTATGTAAATTATGGTACATGTTATTCAAAAGTTAAGTCTAGTATGCTCACCAAGGCTGCGTTTATTTGATAAAAAATAGTAAAAACGTAAAATTGTGAAATACTATTACATTTTATGTATTTGTTTATTTCAACATCATTACCCAGAAATCATTCTAATATGCTGAACATTTTTTGTTGTTGTTGTAGAAACCATGAGACATTTTGAGGATTTTGATGAATAGAAAGTTCAAAAGTATAACATTTTGAAATATAAATCTTTTGTAACATTATAAATGTCTTTACTGTCACTTTTTATCAATTGATTACTTTTTATTTAGTATTTATTTGTATATCAAAGTATTAGCAGCATGTTACCATTACAGTACTTTTTTTTTTTAAAGAGTGCATAAATCCTGAGAGGCTAGCTCAAACTGAGTTCAGCTAAATCAGAAGAGGAAATCATGTCATGTTTTAATATTATTAGATAAAAATTCCAAATCCAATTATATGAGAGTGTTTGAAGGCACTGGGGGACACAATTACAATTTCCATGTGAGTAAGATTCCTGATAATTCTCAGCAATCCTGAAGAATTTCCTGATCTTCCAGACCGTGTGTGTGTGTGTGTGTGTGTGTGTGTGTGTGTGCGCGCGTGCGCGTGTATGTGCGTGTGTATTTTTTTTAAATCCCCGTGGGGACTGAATGCAGGGACTCATGTCACCGTGGGGACCTAAATTGAGGTCCCTGTGAGGAAACAAGCTTATAAATCAAACAGAGTGAGTTTTGTTTTTTATTTTTTATTTTATGTAAAAATACAGAATGTTTTCTGTGATGGGTAGGTTTAGGGGTAGAGTTAGTGTAAGGGGATAGAATGTACAGATACAGTTTGTACAGTATAAAAACCATTACGCCTATGGAGAGTCCCCACAAAGATAGCGAACCAGATGCGTTTGTGTCTGTGTGTTTGTTTTTTTGATTTATGAGGACACACATTTTTATAATGAAACGGTTATCACACTGGTATTACGACATAAAAATGAAATATGAGGACATTTCATATGTCCTCATTTTTAAAATAGCTTTAAAAACATACTAAACAATGTTTTATTAAAAATGCTGAATGTTTTCCTGTGATGGGTAGGGGTAGCGGTAGTGTAGGGGGATAGAATGTACAGTTTGTACAGTATAAAAACCATTACGCCTATGGAATGTCCTTAGATAGCAAAACAAACCTGTGTGTGTGTGTGTGTGTGTGTGTGTGTGTGTGTGTGTGTGTGTGTGTGTGTGTGTGTGTGTGTGTGAGAGAGAGAGAGAGAGAGAGAGAGAGAGAGAGAGAGAGAGAGAGGAGAGAGAGAGAGAGAGAGAGGAGAGAGAGAGAGGAGAGAGAGAGAGAGAGAGAGAGAGAGAGAGAGAGAGAGAGAGAGAGAGAGAAAAAAAAAAGTTGAAACTTAGTCTGAAATAAATTAATAAAAAACAAGCCCTGGTGGCTTCCCTTAAGCCACATTTTATATCCCAAAAATGCTGTCCAGGTGTAAACAAACTGGCAGATTCATTACCATTCTGCTGATACAGGTTCAGTTTTTTGTCAAATGACTCCTTAAAACTAAATCTCAACTAAAAACTTTCTCTTATTCGCCTCTCTCATTTTCTATATCATTAGAAGTTCTCCAGGAAGTGTTACTAGAAAGCATTTTTTTCTTTAGCATAGAAGAGGGCAACTCTCTCCAAAAATATGACTTTGCATCTCACAGCGGAGACTGCTTTAGTGGGCTTATTATCATAGTTACTGAAGAGCAGGGCCTATTTCCACTGCAGACTGAAAATGGCTAGTCATTATAATCTGTGCCATGTTGAAATAAAGTCATTACAGAGGAACATTGTTAAATACACTCATAAAATTGTTTTTCATTAGCAGCCCGCAGAATTTGTTTTGAAATGAAGCAAAACATTACTTAATTTTTAATGCTGCTTAAATCCTCACCGACAAACAATAAACGGCTAGAAACATTCAGTCTAAACTAGGCATAAAATGTTAGTCAGATTTTAGGATAATGTTTTAACTCTTGGGGGTGTGATCAATTACTTAACTCTTTCTGTGCGTGTGTGTGTGTGTTTTGTGTTTATTCTAAAACCTTCAGTTCCACTAAAGGCCATTACATACTCCACAAGAACAGAGAAAAAAGTTCTTGCTTCCAGGGCGTAGTGACGTAATTTTGTTCTCAAGCCCTGGTTTGGGAGTTCTAGTAGCTAGTTGTCGACACATCGTCTGAGCAGAACTTTTTTCATGTGGGTGTCCGAGAACTATTGTGTGATTGGTTAGAAATTTAAACGTGTGCTGCAGTGGGCGGGGCCTCTGAGGACTCCCTAGAAGTTCGGCACCTGCTTTTCTAGTGAAGTATGGAATGTCCTGGCCAGAACGAACTTTGTTCTTGTTCTCAAGAAAAAAAAAAAAATGTCTTTGTTCTTGCGGAGTATGTACCAAGCTTAATGCTCACAAATCTGTATTTTATAACAGTAAAATGTGGCAATGTTATATTGTCATGTTTATCAAAATAAAACTGATTAAAAAAAAAACGTAGACCCCACTTCATTGATGTTCACTTATGTTGAACTTTATTCTTGTACAAACACATGCTGTATTACGTAGTACATAAAATATTACATGACAATGTCTCTGAAACAAATGTGCATTATGTAAGGAATAATTGACGTTGAATTAATGCACACCCGAGGTGGTGATGCGGTCACGACGCGAAGCGGTGTGCATTATTTTTCTAATAATTCAACTGCCCGGAGTCAATTATTCCGCTTATACTACGGTTACCACACCTCAAGACATCTATCCGATGATATATTTAAAGGGATTCGTCCGGTTTTTGTACTTAAAGGTCCCGTTCTTTGTGTTTTTTTGAAGCTTTGATTGTGTTTACAGTGTGCAATATAACATGTGTTCATGTTTCGCGTGTAAAAAAACACAGTATTTTTCACACAATTTACTTATCTGTACACCGCTGTTTTCACTGTCCTAAAAACGGCTGATGAGTTCCTTGTTCTATGAAGTCCCTCCTTCAGAAATATGTAACGAGTTCTGATTGTGCCAGCGGTTCCCGTGTTGTGATTTGACCGCAGCTTAGCGCACGTGGCACGGTTCCTGTGTTGTGATTCGACAGCAGCTTAGCGCACGTAACTTGCACGGAATTGTCACGCCTCTTAACGGGAGATATATGCGCTCAATGATCAGCGTCCCTGGGAAAGCCAAACAAAGGTGATTTGACTCCGGGATGAAAATAACAGCGTCTCGACGACATGGTGACAAACACACTGAAACGCAACACTTCCTCGTCTTCTCCACGCGACCGTCCTCTTCTCCACGTGGGACAGCAACAAGACCACGCCCTCTTTTTCGCGTATTCTTGTGGGCGGAGGTTAGTCTGTTCTACTGTTCTACTGACGTCATTTATGAAGGAAGTACCAGGATGTAGTCCAAGCCGGCCGTTCGCTGTAGGCTTTGAAAGGGAACTTCTGTTAAATAAAATATCTCGCTTGGCATTGAACTTTGAGCTTTATAATTTTACAGGTATTATTTATGCTCTAACAGCAACATTACACACTAACTAAAGTTTGAACAGTGGGATCGCGAAGAACGGGACCTTTAAATCGCTTTTGTGAGTAGGACTATTTCTTCCGCGTCTCATCCAACGGCTCTTTTGCTAGTTCCGAAACATAATTTTAAACCTGGTTGTGGAGGCTTGGGCCACTGATAGCAGACTACTGCAGTTATTAATGCAGAGAGAGAGAGAGAGAGAGAGAGAGAGAGAGAGAGAGAGAGAGACTGCGTCAACTAATATGGAACTGTAAGAACAGCGCCTTTATTAACGTTACCTCGCTAGTCAGAAATGTCATGTTGCTAAACTATTTTACTGATAAAATCGTCAGAGCAGCGACATCACGTTTCTGTGTGAGTGTGTCCGCACTGTAAGTGTGCACGTTTGAGTGGGAGAGCAGGAGAACGAGAGTAAAGTGCGTTTCTTATGTAATTAAACGTAATTTTGTGGAAATAAAACATGGAAATAATTTGTCCTTTTTATCTTATTGATTACTATATTTATTTGATTGGTCAGTGTCGTTGTGGGTTTTGGTTTGCTGTTGTAGGCTGTAAAGACATTTGAAATAACTGAAATCATTTGACGAATTGATATGGAACTGTAATGCGTTCTAGAGAGCTGCCTGGAACTACGTTCGCTGTGCGTTTCCCAGAAAATCTCAGAACGTTCATCAGTCAATCAGATTCAAGCATTCAACGGCCCCATAGTAGGCCTATAAATTGCATTATTTTGCTTCAGCTTTGATAAAGTATGCAAGCACAGGGTGTGCATCACTATGGAAAGTGTCCGACTTCACGTCTCCGTTTGCAGCAACTCTTGCCGATCAGTTATATCCAGGCGCAGCCAATGTCGAACACACCCTAGAGTTTTGAAATCATTATCCATATAAAACTATTCACAGCAAAACATTATGAAATCATTTACTTGCGGTTTGTGATGTAGCTGTTATCAGATCTAATACAGCTGACTGCTTCATTTCAACAAAAGTTTATGTGAGAGCTCTCCTTTACACTGTGCTTTCTTTACACCGCTAGCCTGCTAGCCATCATTAGTGTTGATATAGTGTTTACTGTAGCGTTTGTAATCTCTCGCTTTTGTAAGGCTGTGATTTAGCATTAAGCTTTGTATCAGTAGAAACCCGGTAGTATATTGGAATTATGGTACTTTCCCCCCTCATGTCCCCCTGAGACGAGAGAATTATGCATTTTATTTCTAGAAAAAAATCCAGATTTTTGGCCAGAGCCTAGAGACTACAGGAGCTAGTTTCCGCATGTTTTCACACCGCACACAGGGGAGGGATCTCACTCACAGAATGTAAATGCGCACGCCCGCTGCCGCTCGGCTTGACTCGGGCATTCATAACGGAGAGGTACAGAGCAAAGAGAGTGTTTCAACTTTTCATTGAATTCCTATGAAAGTTTAGCTTCCATATGCGTTCTGATAACGCGCCAGACTGGCAGCCACGCTTACCTCAGCTCTGCTCAGCTCTTCTCTCGTGATGAATGAAATCTGACTCCTGCTGCGTCTGTGTCATGTCGTTCGGCTCACTCACACTTTATTGAAAAGACACGTTAAGTTTTTAATTGTAGTGTCTATTCTCTAACTGAACGAAATTATTTTATTACTATGAATATCAAAACGACGGTGGGGGCGGTACCGCGGTGGGCAAGAGATGTAACCAATAGCCATGGCTTTGGGAGTGGCCTCATAGGGCAGCGAAGCAAGTGCATTCTGGGAGTTGTTGTCTTTCATCCACATGAGACAAAAATACATTTTCAAAAATACAGTTTAAATACACATTCATCTTCCCAGCGCTGAAGTGCCCCTTTAAGTTTCAAAATTTAAAATACAGGTAAAACGCCATGAAATGAAAATTCTGTCAAAATAATACAGTAGGCTACATTGTGCTCTATTTTTACGGAATTTTTTAGAGTGTATAAGAAAATTACAAAACAAAAAAATAAACATACCACTCACAAACGTCCTGTTAAATCTGTGCTCGCAAAATCTGTGCATGAAATCCACTCGACACGATCCTCTTGTTTTTAACATTCTGAAGTCTTAATCAGGCTTGATTTGGTTTGAAATTGACACCATCCTTAATATTTACACCTGAGCAGATGAAACTCGTGGCTATCGTAAGGGGCGTGACATTTCAAGCATGAATTCATATTCTAGTACACCCCAAAAACAAAATCAAGACTTTCAAGGGCATAATGAGGCCTCTTTAAGCGACTGAATGCCAGTGTGCACTATGGTGCAATGGTGTATAACTATCCGTCAATGTATTGCTCTGGAGGCAGGAATATGAAAATGTATATGCCACATGACATCACAGCATTTGCAAACCACAACCAAGCAAATCAATTCCTGATGGGCAAAATCAAGTCACTCCCTACATTTTTCTTGTTAGAGATGCTATTTTACTCAGAGCTATGTCACAATAGGGAAGAAAAGACTAATGCCACTTTAATACTAACTTTAATGTTGTCTGGCAATTTATTCAAAACTGTGGGAATGGGTGGTAAAGTTGAGTGTGTTGCATTGTGGGATGCTTTAATATGTGCCATTTGCTCTGGCTGTGCATTTTCAAATGTAGTTGGTCATCTACACTCACCTAAAGGATTATTAGGAACACCTGTTCAATTTCTCATTAATGCAATTATCTAATCAACCAATCACATGGCAGTTGCTTCAATGCATTTAGGGGTGTGGTCCTGGTCAAGACAATCTCCTGAACTCCAAACTGAATGTCAGAATGGGAAAGAAAGGTGATTTAAGCAATTTTGAGCATGGCATGGTTGTTGGTGCCAGACGGGCCGGTGTGAGTATTTCACAATCTGCTCAGTTACTGGGATTTTCACGCACAACCATTTCTAGGGTTTCAAAGAATTGTGTGAACAGGGAAAAACATCCAGTATGCGGCAGTCCTGTGGACGAAAATGCCTTGTTGATGCTAGAGGTCAGAGGAGAATGGGCCGACTGATTCAAGCTGATAGAAGAGCAACTTTGACTGAAATAACGTCTCGTTACAACCGAGGTATGCAGCAAAGCATTTGTGAAGCCACAACACGCACAACCTTGAGGTGGATGGGCTACAACAGCAGAAGACCCCACCGGGTACCACTCATCTCCACTACAAATAGGAAAAAGAGGCTACAATTTGCACAAGCTCACCAAAATTGGACAGTTGAAGACTGGAAAAATGTTGCCTGGTCTGATGAGTCTGGATTTCTGTTGAGACATTCAGATGGTAGAGTCAGAATTTGGCGTAAACAGAATGAGAACATGGATCCATCATGCCTTGTTTCCACTGTGCAGGCTGGTGGTGGTGGTGGTGTAATGGTGTGGGGGATGTTTTCCTGGCACACTTTAGGCCCCTTAGTGCCAATTGGGCATCGTTTAAATACCACGGCCTACCTGAGCATTGTTTCTGACCATGTCCATCCCTTTATGACCACCATGTGCCCATCCTCTGATGGCTACTTCCAGCAGGATAATACACCATGTCACAAAGCTTGAATCATTTCAAATTGGTTTCTTGAACATGACAATGAGTTCACTGTACTAAAATGGCCCCCACAGTCACCAGATCACAACCCAATAGAGCATCTTTGGGATGTGGTGGAACGGGAGCTTCGTGCCCTGGATGTGCATCCCACAAATCTCCATCAACTGCAAGATGCTATCCTATCAATATGGGCCAACATTTCTAAAGAATGCTTTCAGCACCTTGTTGAATCAATGCCACGTAGAATTAAGGCAGTTCTGAAGGCGAAAGGGGGTCAAAAACAGTATTAGTATGGTGTTCCTAATACTCCTTTAGGTGAGTGTATATTCAAAAGTGCATATTGTACTATACATACTGCAGAAATATGTGGTATGGTAGTGGGTCTCAGAAAAGGCTTAAAAATCTATTAAACTTTTTAGCACAAACTTTTAAAATAATATTACAGTGCAAATACATTAACTGTCACACACACACACACACACACACACACACACACACACACACACACACACACACACACACACACACACACACACACACACACACACACACACACACACACACACACACACACACACACACACACACACACACACACACACACACTTAATGGTCTAATCTGAAATGAGCTTGGTTCCATAACAAGGCTTATAATCATTTAAAAATTCCATTAAAGCTTAGTATTCTTTATTTCAGGAGTAATTCGGTTTTCTTATTATTTACAAAATTAAGGATATAGAGGGGTGTGCGGAATAACTCCGTCATGCGCTCATGGTTTCCTTTTACTCTCCAAATTATTTGTTAAATCAACCTGGTGGAGCTCAACAGGACCAAGTCAATGTTCCATATTCCAATCCAAAACTATCCAGACTTCCTCATTGGTGTAGGGGGAAAAAAAGAAAACTCATGTGAATCAGAAACGGTCTGGTGCATTGAGGGAGCCACAGCTGCAGATCTGTCCAGCTGTTTCACTGGGAACATTGAGACTTTTGAGGCCTAGTGCACACATGGAAATGTAAGACTTCATTTGTATGTAAGTGATGTAGTGCTTTTCCTCACAATAATATTGTTTAATGTATTTTAATTATATATATATATATATATAGGGGAGAGCGGGGCACAACCTAACGCTTTTTGACTTTCTCAGTTTGTGTAAATCCACTTGGCGTTCAGAGTATTTATTGTTTCCCACATTAATTGCACACATGTCTAGTACAATTATGTGGTTTTGTTTCATGAATACAGTGTATACTTTTTTCTTGATTTACCCCGAAAGAATGGAAGTGAAATGTGACAACATGCCCCGTAGGTGGGGTACATTGTAATATGTGGTGGGGCACAATGTAACATGACCAAATAACAGCTTAAAATGTTACCTGATATAATAAAAAAATATACAAGACAAACTAAAATATTTTGTCAACAAAATACAATTATTAACTTTTTAAAATAAAATAATGGCATTTTTTAATCATTAAAAATATAAGCATTTTTGAGTTTGACTACAAACATTGCTAAATACAGCTATACAGCATAGTTCAAAACATAATAATAATTAATCATTTCTAAACATTAACTCGCAGTCATTATTTACCCTTTTCTCATGGTTTCTCAAAAGAATTCATAAAAGTATAGAATATAATGGCATATTTCTAATAGGGGCTCATTGTAACGCAGTGTTACAACACACCCCATCTGCACAACAAGGGATTTAAATCGTGGCTTGTGTGTTCTGCTGTTAGATCAGCATTAAAGAACCATCTCAACTGTTAAATAACATATATAAGATTAAAATAATATCGGATTTGTCTTATTTTAAATAAACACAAAAAACAGAGATGAAAACTTAACTTAAGTAAGAAATTTTTCTTTTGCTATGGTTAAATACATGTTCAGTAATATATCCCAGAGATTTTTTAATTTTGGCGCTATTTTTTCTCTAAATAATGTTGATATGGCAACTAGTAAATACACGTATTTTCTTCATTCTGGCATGTGTGGGTTAAAACATGCGCGTTACAACTAACCCCGTGTTAGGTTGTGCCCCATGCTCCCCTATGTGTGTGTGTGTGTGTGTGTGTGTGCGTGTGTGTGTATATCAGGATATTATATAAGGATTTGAGCGACTTTGACAAGAGCCAAATTGTGATGGCTAGGCAACTGGATCAGAGCATCTCCAAAATGGCAGCTCTTGTGGGGTGTTCCCAGTCTGCAGTGTTCAAAATCTATCAAAAGTGGTCCAAGGAAGGAACAGTGGTGTACCGGCGACAGGGTCATGGGCAGCCAAGGCTCATTGATGCACGTAGGGAGCGAAGGCTGGCCCGTGTGTTATGATAAAACAGACAAGCTACTGTAGCTCAGATTGCCAATTCTGGTTCTGATAGAAAGGTGTCAGAATACACAGTGCATCGCAGTTTGTTGCGTATGGGGCTGCATAGCCGCAGACCAGTCAGGGTGCCCATGCTGACCCCTGTCACCGTCGGAAGCGGCAACAGTGGGCACGTGAGCATCAGAACTGGACCACGGCGCAATGGAAAAAGGTGGCCTGGTCTGATGAATCACGTTTTATTTTACCATTACCTGGGGAACACATGACACCAGGATGCACTATGGGAAGAGGACAAGCTGGCGGAGGCAGTGTGATGCTTTGGGCAATGTTCTGCTGGGAAACCTTTTGTCCTGACATCCATGTGGATGTTACTTTTACATGTACCACCTATATAAGCATTGTTGCAGACCATGTACACCCTTTCATGGAAACGGTATTCCCTGGTGGCTGTGGCCTCTTTCAGCAGGATAATGCTCCCTGCCACAAAGCAAAAATGGTTCAGGAATGGTTTGAGGAGCACAACAACGAGTTTGAGGTGTTGACTTGGCCTCCAAATTCCCCAGATCTCAATCCAATTGAGCATCTGTGGGATGTGCTGAACAAACAAGTCCAATCCATGGAGGCCCCACCTCACAACTTACAGGACTTAAAGGATCTGCTGCTAACATCTTGGTGCCAGATATCACAGCACACCTTCAGGGGTCTAGTGGAGTCCATACCTCAACAGGTCAGGGCTGTTTTGGCAGCAAAAGGGGGACCAACACAATATTGTATAACCAATAATGTGTTGACTTCATTGCTCCAGACAATATTTGTGGCCAACTGAAGGCAAGATGTGAAAATGAGAGGCAAATGCTGTATTTACATTTGATTGACATAAACAAATTGCACTCCGGGGGCTATGAGCTCAGCAACAGGTAATATATCTGCAGTCACTCAAGGGAGCGGATTGTGTTTTCGCTGAATATTCACTGGCACAGATATGGATTATGCCACGCAGGTTATTCGTAATGCTAAACATCCCTTAGGGCAAAGTGTTCACTGAAATATTTCAATAAGGAGACAAGGATGTGCTACATATCCGTCTGTGATGGAGCCTTTCCAGCTTGTCTGCTGTTTCAATTTGCATTCCCTAATGCTGTTGTTTGCTTTCCAAATGCCTGGAGCGCCCATCCGCCCCCTCCCACCATTGTCATCCGACAGGCCACGGATCACTCCCTCTCCTAGACTGAACCCCCCTGTCCCCACCACACACATACATACATTCTGATTGGCCCATCCATCAGCTCTCCAACAAGCACTGAATCCAGGGACTTTGGGGAAAATGAAAAATCATTGACTGAGAAATTGGCAAGTAACAGGACCTCACTGCAGTTTAACAGGATCTCAACACAATTTGATAGCGAGTCAGAGTCTATGGGACGGAAAATGGAAATATGGGAAGCGAGAGAGAGAGAGAGAGAGAGAGAGAGAGAGAGTTTAATCAAGTCTGCCCTCTGTGGCCCTGTTTTGAATATCAGATTAAGTATGAAAATTAGCAGCTGTATTTTAAATATTTAGCAGATAAAAACAAAGAGAGCAATGACTGACCAAGAGCTGGCTTAAAAGATGCCAATAGTACAGCGCTTTTTATCAGTGCATGCACAATTTTTTTTATGTCATTTGTTACGTCCAAACAAGAAAACAATTCCTATTAGGCTACTGTGAAATGCATATATAATAGATTTTATATTATTAAAAACAAAAAATTCCGGGGTGGGTGGGTAGGGAGTGAGTGAGTGTGAGTGTGCACATCGATGCATTGCATTAAAAACTGGCCGACCAATGAGATTGGCGCTTTCTTTCATGTGCCTGGAGCTGCTGTCTTGCCGAATGGAGGTCGATGTCCGCACCTGGCGGCCATCTTGTCACAGTCAGCTCGCTCACTCGTAACATTGTGTTTTAATGGTACATGTACTTTTTAAATAACCATAACTTGCTCAATTTTCTACAGATTTTCAAACTGTTTGGTTTGTTATAAACTTCAGAGATGTAGTTATGACTGCATACTTATGAATAATTATTCATAATTTGTTCAAGCATCCAGAATTATAGCCACATTAATAACGTTTGTAAATTTGTAAATCTGTCAGCAAGATAAGAGTATTTTGTGTGTGTTCGTGCATATCACTCACCTTACATCAGGTACCACAGAGCCTGCCAGAAAGACGTGCGTGCGATAATCACCCCGGTGTGCACGAGGCTTAAAGCTTTCAGCGGAAATGTGGATGGATGTAATTGGCAGACGTTGTGCGCAGCAAATTCAAACAAGAGAACCAATCAAAAGCATCAGAATAGCATCGCTTTACTGAACAGGAGGCATCGTGCAGATCAAAAACAGGCAATGCAACAAATGAATATTATTCAACATATCCTTGCTTTGTAATTGTTTTCATAAGTAACTATAATTTAATTACACATTTTTTTCTCAGTAACTGTAACTGATTACAGTCACATTTATTTTGTAATTAAATAACGAATTACTCCCCAACACTGCCCCTTTGAAATTGTTAACATTTTCATCACTGTAATATAATTTAAAAAAAAATCTCAGTAACTGTAACAGATTACAGTTACATTTACGTAACTCTGTTACATGTAACTAGTTACTCCCAACACTGAGTGCACATGATGTAGGAATAGTCACATGCTGACCATTAATAAGAGTCAAGAGATTTGTTGAAATCTCTATATACAAAGTATGGGCAATAGTAAAAGTGATGTGTGCCTTAGCTAGCAAACCGGAACAAACTTATTACGGACATTTTTGGAGACAGAATATTTTGGCAAGGATTTGCAAATGGCCAATTTCTGTATCTCTCTGGACCCAGCAGTGCAAAATCTTAAGAGACTCAACTCTGGCTTGACTGAACAACATTCACGGAGCCAATAGAATTTTCTTTGAATTGCTAATCAGAAACCCCGGCTTGGACAGTGTCCCAGTTCTTTGTTCTCGTCTGATTGGTGGACCCACAGGGTCATGTGCAGCGGGTGACATATTCTGTATCTCTGAGAAATAGGAAAAATTTTATGAGCAGAGCGTTTAATATCAGGCTGCTCCAGAGGGACCGTCAATGCAATTAGTTTCTGGTGTCAAAAAGTCACTTTTGCTGCAAAATGACATGTAACCAAGATACTAAAATTAATCTATGTATTTTAACGAGTTTGTTTGCCCATATAATCTTAAGATATTAGGTTAAACATATTTGGTTTGCTGTCCACTGATGAGGGGCTCAACGAAGCAGCTTCAACTCGAGCTCTGATATACCTCCACAGTGAATAAATATAGGATATGATTATGTAGGGCAAGGTACCTAAGATAAAGGTGGAGTTTGGGGAGGTGGTGAGATGCTGAAACAGCTGAGACTGTGGAGAGGTAAGCAGCTGCTTATATACTCTGGCTGTTGGCTGTTGATTGGAAGATTACATGGGCTCGCTCCTCCCCAAATTAAGCTTGAAATGTCTAGGTCAAAGAGACAACATTTGAAATTTAGAATATTATCCTTTTAACACAGCGTAATTGATGATTATTGCATATTTAGTTGTTTATGAGCCTCAGACTGTTAAGGCTAATTTATACACTCAAAAAATAAGCCTTTTTTAAGATTTACACATTTCAGTTAATAGTAAAATTCCATCAAATTTAATTGAATAATCTTTACATAATTGTATTGAATAATGTAATATGTAAAGATTATTCAGTTTGATGGAATTTTACTATTAATTGAAATGTGTAAATCTTAAAAAAAGGCTTTGTTTTGAGCAAGCTTCGTTTAGTATGTCTAAAAGTTTTTTTTTTAAATAGACAATTAAAAAAGTACTATTTTTGGTGAGATCTTTTTCTGTTTGCACTTTGCACACATCCCTGTTATTTTTTTAAATGCACAGTAGTTTTTGGCCGCTAGAGGTCATCTATTCAAAACAAAGGCATAGCTTCATGGTGCTGAGATTGAGCGCGGAATCTTGGGAGTCACAGCCGGTGGAAAAGAATCGGAACGGGACTAGGGCAGAAATCATGTTCATGAATGAGATTATTAACGTTATTGTAGTATGAAGCAGAGCAGGGCCGAGGCTGTGGGAGCCGAGTGAGGTCGCTGAAGCGTTTGCTAATGAGAGACAAGTGTGACACACGGCTCAACAGCAGCGGAACTTTTATTATGCTGCAGATGACCACTTCCGCTTCTTCCGGTCAAGCGTATGTGGGGTAACGCAGCACTGTTTTGTAAGATACATTTGAGTGTGTTGAAAATTATGTTATAACGTTGCTCTGTGCATTCGCTCCGCGGCTGCTATGAGACACTTGTTGCACACTGCAGTGGGCTAGATTGATATTAGAATATCATATTAATAAATGCTGAATGTTGCTATATGTCATGCAATTAATATATTGTCTGATGGAGAAAATGCTGTATTACTGTACAATAATCAATTTAATATTGTCTATAAATGTATCCAAACATGAATAATGGTATGACGTCACTGATAGGCGACGCACGGATTCGGCCCGTGTCCTGGTTAAAATTGCTTATTTCTCTGGATTTAAACATTCTTGGAAACATCTGGGATAATGTAAGTACACAAGTCAACAAAATATATAACACCATTCTAGTGGTTTTTGAATATTTTACTTAAAAAATCTTACATATTGTGCCTTTAATATTAAACTGGATAATTTTGAAGCTCATCTCTCTGAGGTTGTTCAAAGGTACACTTTTTTTAAATGACTCTGATGTACACTCTAAAAAAAAAGGTTCTATATGACACCAAAAATGGTTCTTCGTCATAATCATAGAGGAACCACTTTTGGTGCTATATAGCACCATATCTTAACATGTTCTGTATATGGTAACGGTGCTATATAGCACCTTAGTCAAAGAACCACTGAAGAACCTCTGAAGAACCACTGAAGCACCACTGAAGCACCAAAATTGGTGCTATATAGCACTTAAAAAGGTTGCCCTTTGATTATGAGCCAAGAACCATTTTTGGTGCCATATAAAACTTTTTTTTTTTTTTTGAGTGTATCATCCACTAGAGAGTTGACAACCTTCTGTTGCATCACCGTCAGCGAAGTTAAATGAGAGTGCTTTAGTTTGTTGGATAGGCTGCTCACTGCATAGCCAATGGGTGGAGCTTGATGTCCAGACACACCCTGACCCATAATCCCCTAAACTAGGGTTCCTCAAACTCTGTCCTGGAGGGCTGCTGTCCTGCAGAGTTTAGCTCCAACCCTGATCAAACTCGCCTACCTGTGATTTTCTAGTGATCCTGAATACCATGATTAGCTTGCTCAGGTGTGTTTGATCAGGCTTGGAGCTAAACTCTGCAGGACAGTGGCCCTCCAGGAGTGAGTTTGAGGAACCCTGCCCTAAACCTAATTAGATTAATCTCCACCGATTAGGTCCAGAGGTGGGGCTGGACCAGGTCAAGATCCACCCATTACATCCAGAGAGGGGAGCTGGATATCATTTGCAGTGTCTGTGCCAAGTCTGTGGGTTTCCCGTGGGCTATTTTTACACTCTTGTTTGAACAGCTGGTTTTGTTACGCAAACCTGGCAAACCTTATCCTTTGCCTCTGCATTGAGCACCACTTGGTTTGTTTTAAGAGAAAAGATTTCAGCTTGTTCCACTTGAGTAAATGACCCTTTACTGTGCAGAATTGGTTAAATGCAGCCCAGGCTCTATGAACACACTGTTTCAGGCTTACAGTGGGTTAAAGATAAAAAGCAACAATTCTATAGAAATCAGAACGAAACAGTCTATTGTATTTCTGAAATCCCTGTCAGAATCTGTCACTGGTGTCTTCATAGATCAATATTTCATTTCACAACAACAGTATCAAGTCTAATCCCCAGGCTCACTGAATATTTCAGCTGTTTGCAAAATGACGTCTGGTTTCAAGCTCTGACATTTAGTGGTGCACTCCTGTCCTCGAGCCCTTTCGCATGCTGTCATGGAGATAACAGGAAGATTATGGGATGGCCGAGTGGGTGAGCGTAGTGATGTGAATCTAGTGCTGTGTTTCTGTGCGAGCGAGGAGCCAGTCACCAGTAAAGGTCTCAGCTCAAATCAGAAGGTCAATGCGCTGGCTATCAGCCTGGCTGTCTATTCTGTGTATATCACTGGCTAATTTAGTAGCTACTCCACTAGACCCCTGAAGGTGTGCTGTGGTATCTGGCACCAAGATGTTAGCAGCAGATCCTTTACACCCTGTAAGTTGTGAGGTGGGGCCTCCATGGGTCGGACTTGTTTGTTCAGCACATCCCACAGATGCTCGGTTGGATTGAGATCTGGCGAATTTGGAGGCCAAGTCAACACCTCAAACTCATTGTTGTGCTCCTCAAACCATTCCTGAACCATTTTTGCTTTGTGGCAGGGCGTATTATCCTGCTGAAAGAGGCCATAGCCAACAGGGAATACCGTTTCCATGAAAGGGTGTACATGGTCTGCAACAATGCTTAGGTGGAACGTGTCAAAGTAACATCCACATGGATGGCAGGACCCAAGGTTTCCTAGCAGAACATTGCCCAAAGCATCACCATGCCTCCACCGGCTTGCCTTCTTCCCATAGTGCATCCTGGTGCCATGTGTTCCCCAGGTAAGCGATGCACACACACCCGGCCAGCCACGTGATGCAAAAGAAAACATGATTCATCAGACCAGGTCAGCTTCTTCCATTGCTCCGTGGTCCAGTTCTGATGCTCACATGCCAACTGTTGGTGCATTCTGACACCTTTCTATAAGAACCAGCATTAACTTCTTGAGCAATTTGAGCTACAGTAGCTCGTCTGTTTGATCGGACCACAAGGGCCAGCATTTGCTCCCCACATGCATCAATGAGCCTTGGCTGTCCACGACCCTTTGGCTGGGTCACCACTGTTCCTTCCGTGGACCACTTTTGATAGATACTGACCACTGCAGACCAGGAACACCCCACAAGAGCTGCAGTTTTGGAGATGCTCTGACCCAGTTGTCCAGCCATTACAATTTAGCCCTTGTCAAACTCGTTCAAATCCTTATGCTTGCCCATCAACTTTGAGGACAAAATGTTCACTTGCTGCCTAATATATCCCACCCACTAACAGGTGCTGTGATGAAGAGATAATCAGTGTTTTTCACTTAAAAAAAGTTAGTTAGTTTAAACCGCTCATAGGATAATCAACATTAAGTCAGAAAAATTTCACCTATGATTTTGGTCTAGCTTTATCTTATCAGTTCAAAATTCACCTGCAGTTCTTGTTTTAAAGGGGTGGTAAACCACGATTTCACTTTTCTAACTTTAGCTAGTGTGTAATGCTGCTGTTTGAGCATAAACAACATCTGCAAAGTTACAACGTTCAAAGTTTAAAGAAAAGGGAGATATTTGCTTTTAAAGAAATCAATTTCTAAGGACTACAGCAAACGGCCGGTAAGGACTACTAGACATTCCTCCAGGGTCTCTGACATCACCAGCCCCAATATTTTACATAAACCCCTCCTCCGAGAATATGAAATAAGGGGGGGCGAGGCCATTTTGTATCGCCGGGTATAGTTAGTAGGCTGGAGTTTTGTTGCCGCAATGCCGACGAAACGCTGTTATTTTCATCCGGATTGCAGGTCCACATTGTTCAGCCTTCCTAGGGACGGGGTGCGTTGCAGTGCATTTAACGTACAACATGTTATTTGCATGTGTGTATGAGACAGAGGGGAACAGGTCGCATTTGCAGCAGATATATGCTGCCCATCATAAATCAAAGCACAAGACAGACAGGGGTCGGAGGAGAAGACCGGAAAATGTGACATAATGGACAATATTCGTCTGTATTTGCAATACACAAGCCGCGGTTCAGCTGCGCGAGACAAACACTGCCAGTGTGAATGCACAACAGGCACGTGCGGCTCCTGCTGCACATTTCACGGAGGAAAGCTTCCACAATCTTCGCGAGTTCTATGAAGGATTCACACAACGGCTTGTCCTGAAAGATGGATTTAAAAACAGAAGCTGTTTACGGGCCACAACCTGTAAGTATGATTTATTTTTCGCCGATGTGTTTTCCTGTAATAGTTCGTATTGTTAATTGTACGTTGTAGCAAGGAAGTACACAGATGACAATGCTGTTTGGCTCTGAAAACCAGTTTGTTAAATGCTCATTCATACTTAACGTTATCTGACAAACACCTAACGTTACAAACTTTTTTTAAAATCTCAACAGCGAACTTGTAAATTATTCTTTGATTAGAGCTTTTATGTATTGTTTATCTACAGGCATGCTAAACATGGTTCTGTGTTTGATTTGGCTACTAGTAAAGGCAATGTTTAGTGTTCGTTTTGGGTTAATAGTTCTTGCGACAGATATTTGGCTATAATCGTTAAAAAATTCAAAAGTAACAGTGCCATTCAGTAGCGATCACTATAGATCCGCAGTCTTTACTCTTGAGGACTGAACTGGTTGAACAGGTTCGGCTCGATCATCTTCACTAAAATTGTCTGGGTCTGATTCGGGCTCAAATTGGTATGGTTTTATTGACGCCATTGTACTACCCAAAGCACAGACTACCGGTAAAGGTAAGGGGCGTGACGTTTCCGACAAACGTGCACTAGGCGGTTAGCCAATCACAACACCCTGGGCCAGCTAACCAATCTGAGCCCATTGCGTATTTTTGAGGGACCGGCTTCATACAACCCGGAAACCATCAGACCTTTTTTACAAGGAGGGACAGAGCAGTGTAGAATAAAGGTAAAATATATGAAAAATAATGCCATTTTTTTTAAAACAAAGCATGAACACATGTTACAGACACACAAACACAATCAAGTCTTCGAAAGAATGTGTTTTACCACCCCTTTAAAATCATCAGTACAGAAAGTTTAGTTCGAGCTTTGCAGTATACAGTACATAGCATGAGACAACAGGTTTTTGAAAATGTGCTTGCTTGGATTCAAATGTAATGCTTTAGCAAAGCCTGGCCTTACTGAGCAAAACCCGATCCTTTAAATCTATTCTAGTATCTTCTTTGTTCAGTGTATCCCTCAATCTCTCTTTCGTCAGCCCCTCATTTCCCAGTTCTGGCAGCTCCACTCTTCAGCCTAATGACACAGTAATTGAGCGTTACTCAGATAGCCGTGGCGTGATAATGGAACAGCTCTGTGCTGCCGGGGCAATCTTGGGCTGAAATGATTTGTTTGTCTAAATGCTCATCCCTCTTCTTGAGCCGTGTGAATGAGACCCTCTGCTCCTGTGGCACGGCAGCGCTAGGCCTTTTCTCTCTAGATCACACCCATCTTTACATGCTACAGGAGATGGACTGTTACCTACTGTACTGCGTAGGCGAAGAGAGCATGGATCATATCTTAGACATGGTTTTTGAGAAGTATACTATCCTGCTGGAAAATTCTGGTTTAACTGAATAGATGGATGCTCCAATGCTGGTCCAAAATGGTCCATCAATCTGTCAAAGGGATACTGTAGTTCACCCAAAAATTTTAAAATAATTTACTCAGCCTCAAGGTGTTCCAAACCGGCATGATTTTTTTTCTTCTACTGAACACAAAAGAAGATTTTAAGCATGTCGGTAACCAAACAGTTGATGGACCCCATTGATGTCCTTAGTATGGAGAAAAAAAAATACTATGGTAGTCAGTGGGGTCCATCAACTGTTTAGTTACTGACATTCTTAAAAATATCTTCTTGAAATGTGTCTAGATTACTCTGTCAGACTGCAGAAATGTCACAGAAAAGGTTTGTTTTTGTACCACCTGGAAGCCGACTAATTGGTATCACAGGGGTATTATAATTCTGGATAATGCCACGTATACCAGTCATAATGCACTGGAGACTGAACAAGGGAGAAAGTCAACATGAAATTAAAATTTTGTTTCCTGGACTTGTCCATGATTAAAAATTGGTGCCTCCAAAGAAAGAAAAAAAGTGCATTTGGCAGACATTTATAGCTAAGCTTTGGATAAGTTTCTTAGTTTAAAACTTTATTTATAAATTCAAGCAACACATTTTTCCTATATATATATACAGTGAGGAAAATAAGTATTTGAACACACAGCTATTTTTCAAGTTCTCCCACTTGGAAATCATGGAGGGGTCTGAAATTGTCATCGTAGGTGCATGTCCACTGTGAGAGACATAATCTACAAAAGAAAATCCAGAAATCACAATATATGATTTTTTAACTATTTATTTGTATGATACAGCTGCAAATAAGTATTTGAACACCTGTCTATCAGCTAGAATTCTGACCCTCAAAGACCTGTTAGTCTGCCTTTAAAATGTCCACCTCCACTCCATTTATTATCCTAAATTAGATGCACCTGTTTGAGGTCGTTAGCTTCATAAAGACACCTGTCCACCCCATACAATCATCAAGAATTCAACTACTAACATGGCCAAGACCAAAGAGCTGTCCAAAGACACTAGAAACAAAATTGTACAGGGCTACGGAAAGGGCTACGGGGAAATTGCCAAGCAGCTTGGTGAAAAAAGGTCCACTGTTGGAGCAATCATTAAAAAATGGAAGAAGCTAAACATGACTGTCAATCTCCCTCGGACTGGGGCTCCATGCCAGATCTCACCTCGTGGGGTCTCAATGATCCTAAGAAAGGTGAGAAATCAGCCCAGAACTACACGGGAGGAGCTGGTCAATGACCTGAAAAGAGCTGGGACCACCGTTTCCAAGGTTACTGTTGGTAATACACTAAGACGTCATGGTTTGAAATCATGCATGGCACGGAAGGTTGCCCTGCTTAAACTAGCATATGTTAAGGCCCATCTTAAGTTTTCCAACCCTTCGTGGAGGAACGAGAGCATGGACCCGATCGGGCATTTCCAGGGGTCTTCTTCGGGAAGAACACCAGGTGACGAAGAGGTTCCACTTCAACGCATATACAGGCAGAGTGGACTTTGCCCTAGCGGAAGTGATGGTAGCCACCACCGGCGGTAGGCTACTCAAACCTGCCGCGTCCCGTCCAGGAGCCACACGTGGAGGTTCCAGAGTTTGGGACGCTGGTGCCAGAGGGTTCCCCGTCTCTGAGTGAGGAGGTCCTTCCTCAGAGGGATAAGCCAGGGAGGGGCTGTCGCAAGGAGTAAGAGTTCCGAGAACCAGGTCTGGCCGTGCCAATATGGGGTGACCAACATGACCTGCTCCTTGTCCTCCCTGATCTTGCACAGAACTTGTGCGAGAAGGCTCACTGGGGGAAACGCATACTTGCGCAGGGCCCGCGTCCAGCTGTGTGCCAGTGCATCCGTACCGAGCGTGCCCTCGTCAGGGAATAGAACAGGCTGCAATGGGAAGAGTCGTGGGAGGCAAACGGATCTACCTGTGCATTGCCGAACTGTTCCCAAATCAGCTGGACCGCCTGGGGATGGAGTCTCCATTTTCCAGGAAGTGGCTGAGACCGTGAGAGCTCGTCGGCTGCACGGTTCAGTTCTCCCGGGATATGGACAGCACGAAGGGACCTCAGGTGCTTCTGACTCCATAGAACGAGATGGCGGGCGAGTTGAGACATACGGTGGGAGCGTAGACTGCCCTGGTGGTTGATGTACACTACTGTGGCCGTGTTGTCTGACTGGACTAGTACGTGTTGACCCTTCAGCAATGCTCGGAAGCGGTGCAGGGCGAACCGAGCGGCGCATGACAGGGGCATTGGCCCCGACCATAGTGCAGCAGACTCCCCGGAAGCAGGGAAGAGCCTGCGCAAACTGAATCGTGTAGCCGCGCCTGACGGTCTTCGCGACCCAGCGGGACAGTCCTGGAAGCTGAAGCCAGGCTCCTAGGAACTGCACCAGCGGGGTCATTCGGACCACAGACGAACCCAGGGTGGGGCAGCGAGGCAGCGTTACCGGCCCAGACGTGGGAGGCGGAGTGTCCCATGTGGGGGCACAGTTAATGGCTGCGTCCTGACAGAGGAGACCAGGGAGGACGCACGTTCCACTGGGGTCTGCTCTGAGAGGAGGCTGGCGACAGAGAGGGACGAGAGCGGCGTGGCCCAGGGGTAGCGCACACTGCCGTCACCAGTCTCTGGGGGCTCAGGGATGGGAATGTCAATTCTTTCTTTAACCACATTAGGGTGCTGCTGACCCGGGGGCCAGCAGCTGAACAAAAGATTCTCCCCCAGCCCTCCACCGGGGGAAGGAGTGGCCCTGCTGCCATCTCCTTGAAAGAATTTCCCATCCCTGAGCCGTCCGCATCAGGAGCGCCGCTTGGCCTGGCATTTAGCGGGGCACTGGGTGGCCTGGGCCACCTTCCTACAGCGTCCTCTGCGACCCGGCCCGGGTGAAGGCTGCTGCTGGGGCTGGGCGGGAGGGGCGGGAGCCTTAGGAGGGCGCCTTTGGTGGCGAGCAGGCTGAGGCGACTGTGACAGTATATGTTTTAAAGCCTTAATCTGCTTCTGGGCGGTTGAAAACTGTTGGGCGAGGCTTTCAACCACGCCGCCAAAGAGGCCAGCCTGGGATGTGAGGGCATCGAGGAAATGTGTTCGCTCGCTGTCCCGCATATCAGCCAGATTTAGCCACAGGTGTCGCTCCTGGACCACAGCTGTGGACATCACCTGACCCAGGGAGCGTGCGGTCACCTTCGTCGCCCGGAGGGCGAGGTTGGTGGCGGCATGCAGCTCGTCCACGAGCCCTGGATCAGCTCCACCCTCATGCATGTCCCCTATGTTGGGGGCGGGGACTGACGGGTGTCAGGGTGCGGAGCCCCCAAAAACCAAACTCGAGCCCACCTTGTGATGCGGCGACCGACATCGCATCATCCTCTGGACCTCCGGAGCTGGGGCCGCGATTTCTGCCTGAATGCTCACGGTTGCGGTGCGCTAGAGGGGGTGTGGCCCGAGGCATGAGCATTGGAGCTTTGTTCCACACCGTCACCCTCAGGTCACCCTGGCCACTAGCCCAAAGTACCGCCTCTCGTGGAGATGGTAGATTAGGGTGTGGCAGAGGGGACTCTCACTTCTTTACGAAGATCCTCGAGTCTTGACCGCAGCACCGCGATGGTCATGTTCCCGCAGTGGGAACATGACGCATCCACAAACGCTGCCTGGGCATGCTGAAAGCCCAAGCATACCAGACAGTGATTGTGCCCATCAGAAGATGACAACGACCGGCCGCACCCAGAAGTGTACGGGCGAGACATCCTGAAAAGGACGTGCCACGTGCAAGCTCTTTTGTGAGAGGAAGCTTCGCAGTGACGCCGAAGCGCCCAGGGAAACACACACCAGCTGTCTAGCAGACCACTGCGCAGATCAGCAGGCAGGAAGTATGTGATCGCTGGAACGCGGCAAAGACACCAACGCCACTGGAAAGCTGCTCGTCTCGAAGGCTGACAAAGACTTTAGTTAGCAGTCTTGAAGGAGTGAAGAGATGCTCTTGGCTCCAAAGCAGAAACATAATGCGATGTTGCCAGCGTACTTCCTTGTATACCCACACGGTGGGGCGGAGTTACGCATGCAAATTCCGCATGCCCATGGCATTGGCACTGCCATTGGGCGTTGTTAGACTCCTCGAAGGTAATTGGCTTCTAAGCGAAACCCCCATTCGTTAGTCACTAACGTTACGTCGTAGTGACTGAACGAAAGGGAACTTGTGTAGCTTTAATAAGGATTAATCTATATTTAATTTATAATTTATGCAGTGCAGACTGTGGTAACGCTTTAGATTACGGCCCGGAAAGTACTGCGTAAGTAAAGAGAATTTACAGCATAATTTTTGGTAATTATAGTGTAACTATAAAGTAAGTACGTGTAGGTATAAGGGAACAATATGTAATATTGAGGGAATAAAGGGGAAACTATCATGAAAATTAACACATTATTTATACTGTAAGTATTTTTTAATTAAGGGGTAATTATCCATGTAGTTACAGGGTAAGTATGAATCTGCGGGCTGTAAATTAAAGTGGTTCTAGTTCCCCTTTTGTTTCATGTAGTTACAGGGTAAGTACAATAAGCAACACATACAAAATCTGATATCACTCAGAAACCTTTATTTTAAAAAAAAGTTTTTTAAAACAGATTTAAAACACTTATTCGTTTCTCTTGCTTGGCTTTATCCTCGTCTTGTTCCTCTACTTTTTCGTCCTTGCCACAGATGAAACTTAAGAAGGAATCCCATGTCTCTAGCTATCCTATTATGTAACTACACTGAAAATACAGTGCACGCAGAAATGTCCTCACCGTTTACTCGTCTTTCACCCTAATGCCATCCAAGATGTACATACGACTTTATTTCTTCATATGAACACAGAAAAATAAATAATTTCTGCTAATGAAAGCTCATTTGGGTTCCTAAAAGTTCAAGCATCAAACAGCCCAATGGATGAATCAATATCTTCTGAAGTGAAACGATAAGTGTTTGCAAGAAAAATAACAATATTTTACATTTTTTAAACGGTAGACTATAGCTTCCGACCAGCAGTCATCTGCGTGAATGAGAGGGTTGAGTTCACGCTTGACGTAACTTGAAGCGTGACGTGAGCGGGCCGAGAAACTCTGGTCATGCGGATGTCGGATGCTGTCGGTTTTTATTTTTTAAATGCTCACAACAGTATACAGACTAGAAGACAGATTAGTAAATTATGAGAGCATTTCTTGGTGTACTTTTTATTTTAATAAATAATAATACAAAATATCAAAAGACATGGGATTCCTCTTAAGATCCATCAATGGAAATAACGATAAAGAAGAACTGGAACATGAAGAGGAAGACAAGCAAGAGAAGCAAAAAAGGGACAAAACGTGCCTCTTTCTGTCTGGATGTCATTATTTGAAATGAAAAGTTTATTTTAAAAAATTAATAAGTGGCAAAACTGTTTTGGATTTAGTTGTTTGTCAAATAAATATTTCCGAGTGATATCAGATTTTTTATGTGTTGCTTATTGTACTTACCCTGTAACTACATGAAACAAAAGGGGAACTAGAACCTTTTGTTTAGAATTTACAGACAGCAGGTTCATACTTACCCTGTAACTACACAGATAGTTACCACTTAATTAAAAAATACTTACAGTATAAATAATGTGTTAATTTTCCTGATAGTTACCCCTTTATTCCCCCAGTATTACATATTGTTCCCTTATACCTACACATACTTACTTTATAGTTACACTATAATAAAGTTATGTTGTAAATTCTCTTTACTTACGCAGTACTTTCCGGGCCGTAATCTAAAGCGTTACCCAGACTGTTTGATACCTTTATTTAATTTCTGTATTTTTCCTACCTGACAAGTAGGAAGGGAACAGGTAAATATGACATTTATTATGAGTTTATGTGAAGATTGTTTCAAGTTCACTTAAATTAAGTATATTTAATAAATTGATAGCTTTAATTACACTGTAATGTTTAATGGCCAGTCCCTCCAGAAAAACGCGATTATGCGATCGCATGATTTAACGCATAATCAGCCAAAGTCCGCATATTTATGCGGGGGCCGCATTTGTTCAAATACGCCGCACTTTCGCCGCGTAAATTGTCTATTTCCGCGTGCAAAATATGCAGGGCTAGCATGATTTCATAATCCCCGCATTTTCGTTGCAAAAAAAAGTCATATATATATTAGCAGAAAGTTGAAAAATGTTCGTTTACTTCACACAAGAGCCGCCATTTCCCCCTGTTGCCATGGGAACGTTTTGAAGTGAAGTAATTACCCGACGCGAACGTCATCGAAAAGCTGCAAACCCCCGTGGTTAAACCATAGATATCGGTGAAACCATGATGAAGCGCAGATTCCCATTTGCCAACAAAAATAACAGCAAAAGCAGTTTCCCGGTGTCTTGACCGATTTTAAAACACAGCATCATGAAGCTTTGAAGCGTTATGAATCAGTGAGTCGATTCAGTGGTTCGGATCGCCAAAGTCACGTATTTCAGCAGTTTGACACGCCCTCCGAATCATGAATCGACTCACTGATTCATAGCATCATGATGCTGTGTTTTGAAATCGGTCATCACTATATAATTCGTTATTTAGGTTTTAGCACAAAAACTATTCTGGTCGCTTCATAAAGTTATTGTAGAACCTGCACTGTAGTGAGATGGACTTTGTAACGACGTCTTTAGTGCTTTTATGGGTCTTGAGAGTGTACATTGTGCCAATGGAGGCCTTTCTGAGCCATCGGATTTACACTAAAATATCTTCATTTGTGTCTGAAGATGAACAGAGGTCTTACGGGTGTCCAACGACATGAGGGGACGTCATTAATGACAGAATTTTCATTTTTGGGTGAACTAACCCTTTAAGAGATTGCACTTTGTGCATTGGAAGCACTCAAATGTCTGTTTTGTAAATCTACCTCTGTAAACAGGTAAATTTATTTTTTCAGAAGTTGTAGCATATTCCTTTTGTAAAGCTACAGAACTTGTTTGACTCAATGTTTTGTAAATTTGAGCCGTGTGTTTATTAAGGTCTTCAATAAAACAAGATGAGAACTTAAATATTCCCAGCACTTTCTGTCATATAGTGCTTTTTTTCTCTTTCTCATCAAACCGCAGTTTTTGCAAGTTCCCGCAATTTCATCGCATAAAATTGCATAAATATACCGCATTTTCCATCGCATTTTTTAAGAAAACGTGCCGCATAATCAAGGATTTTTGCCCGCAACAATCACAAAAAAAAGCAGCATTTTTCTGGAAGGACTGAATGGCAATAATTAAAGCTGCTGTCCGTAACTTTTTTTGTGTTCAAGATTTACAAAAATGATATAATGAGAATGTACAACATGAATCCATTTTCCAAACCGTTTTTTTTTGTCTTACCCTGAATCATTATGGTACACTTATAATAAGGGTTTATATTGGGACTATTTCAGACCGGTCTGGTAGGAACCGCTGCGGAGGAGCACAGTCCCTGTGTGACTCGCCATAGAGATAAACAGAGAAGTAGCTCCGGCTGCAATGTTCTTCCGCAAGACACATGCAGTTCGCTAGAGCACAAAAAGTTATGGACTGCAGCTTTATATACATTTCATCATAATAATATTTATATATTTATATAATATTTTACACATTTCATCAAGCAATTTAGATCAGTAGCTGTATTAGTATCAGTGATACTGGCCTTCATTCATAAAAATATGCCATTATTATGCCAAGTATTTAAAAATTGTCTTTATGTTTTTTACATTAATTTGGAGATTAACTGTGTAAAATATATTAAAAACATAAGTGTTTTTATTTGCGATTAATCACAGAATAAAGTAATTTTTTTTAATCGATTGTCAGCCTTAATTAATATATTATAATATAGGTAACACTTTACAATAAGGTCTTATTTGTTAACATTAGTTGATTTATTAACTAACATGAAAAAAACATGACCAATACATGTGTTACTGTATTTGTTAATCTTTGTTAATGTTTGTTAATATAAATGCAGTCATTGTTTGTTCATGTTAGTTCACAGTGCATTAACTAATGTTAACAAATACAACTGATTTTAATGATGTTGAAAGTAACATTACCAAAGATGAATAAATGCTGTAGAAGTGCAGTTCATTATTAGTTAACGTTAACTAATGATATCTTATTGTAAAGTCTTGCCATATTATATAATTTTATATTATATAAAAAAATTATTGACTTTAATATATTGAAATCACAAAGTCAAAGGTATTGTTGGGTTTCAGATGGTTCAGATCTCAGATTTTTTTAAATAAGAGAAACGGAGGTACTTTCATGGTGTCTGCAGATAGGAGTGTGATTTAATGGCTTGACCCTTACCCTCAGACATATGCTGTGCTGCTCCATCTTTCTGCTCCATCGTTATCAGTCAGAGCTCAGCTTCTCTCACAAGACCGCCAGCTCAGAGAGGTAAAGTTCAAACGCTTTTCAGGAAGAGATTAGGGAAACGTCTTTATGTGTCATGGAGATGTGATAAAGCCTTCTGTCAGGGTGAGTTCTCGCTTTGCTCTTCAGCGGCCGTAGGTAGACTCCTGTGATGGCGGAGTGGGTGAGTCTGGAGACTTTGAGGGGATCTGGAAAATAAGTGAATCAAGCTTTTCTCTGTGTTTTCATTGGGGAATGTGTTTATCTAAGGAGCTTTGTGTGCCTTCACAACTGTCAGAAGAAAAGAAAGAATGTTGTATTGATGCTACTGTTTATCTCCAGAACATCAGTCTCCCTTAAGGGGAAAAACTTTGAAAAGTTTCACTAGAAAGTAGCCAGAAATGGTTTTGAGAGTGTTTGTATTTCAATTTAATCCAACAGAACAGACATTTAGGTGCATTTGCTTTATAATAGATTAATAAGTAAGTTAATAAGTAATTGTAACCAAAGTTAAAATGCGTTTCTAAAGGTGAGTTCAATGAATACATTCTATAATGTGGTTACAATTACTCATGAGGCCATACAATGCATTATAAGGCACATTACAAGGCATAATTAATGCATTAACATACTTCTATAATGCATTATATATATATATATATATATATGTAAAGTGTTACCAAATTATTAAATGTTTTTTTTTTTTAAAGATGAACTTTAAGTGAGTGTTATAGTAAACATAAATATTTTGCATCTGTTTTTATGTGTGAATTTAAAGCTATAACACCAAATGGAAAATGAGGAAAATGAGCATGCTATTAGGAATCATCTGGGTTTGGCTCTGTTTTGGCTGGGTTTTAGCATGTTTAGTTCTGTGACCTCATTTTCAGTTGGTTTCCATGTTTTTCATTAGTTGATTATCTGTTACACCTGTTTTTAATTTCATTGTTTGATTCGTCTGTCTATTTAAACTCTGTGTTTACACCACGATAGCAGCGCCAGAGTCAGAGCCGAAGATCGTCTCGGAGCAAGTCTGACCAGGTGCATGAGCTGGCAAGATCATCTGTTCAAGATGGATCATTGGTGGAGTTTGAGGGGATGACGTGGAAGCCTACCCCCTCAACAGTGGCTGTTCATGAATTTGATCTTGTGTGACCCTGTTAACTACCCTTATGTTCACCCCCACCTGAACTGCCTCTCCTCAGCCCTTAGGCTCCAGCCCTGGTCACCAGTGATTCAACCCGACCAGCCCAGCCTTGGATTATTGACCCCATAGCTCCTCCCAGACCCTCCAGGCCTGTAACTACAACTCGGTCTGTTGAGCAGTAAGCTCTGGATTGGCTCCTAGCCCCCTGGGACCATCATCCTTACAACTCCACCGGGCTTCCTCCTCCCTCCGGCCATGCCTTGGTCAGTCGTTGCTCTGCCTGCACCACTGACTACCATGCCTCCAGCTGCGCTTCATCCTTCAACCCCTTCTGCTTCGGTGGGCTCCTCCGTCCCTCCAGCTCCGCCATGGTCCTCAGTCGCTTCGACCACTCCTCCGGTGGTACAATGTCGCCCAGTCCTGTCAGCTCTTCAGCTCCCCTGGTTCTCCACTACCATCAGCTCCATCTCAGTCACTTGTTGTTCTGGTTCTGTCAGCCAAGCCTTCACCGTGTCTCCTCCCTCACCTTCGCCTTGGGTTTTCGTCCTGGGATTGAGGTTGGGAATTCCACCTTGGCTCCTCCTGCCTCTGCTCCTATCCTGGTTCCTCCTAACTTAATTTGTCCTGGTTCCACATTCCCCAACTAAGTCCCCGCTCGCCCTCCTCTATTGGACTCTGGGTACTGTTAGGGATCATCTGTTTGTCTCTGTTTTGGATGGGTTTTAGTGGGTGGGTTTCTACTTGTTTAGTTATGTGACCGTTTTCATTTGTTGTTTTTTCATTAGATGTTTTTTCATTACTTTATCTTCAGTTACACTTGTTAATTTCATTGATTAGTATTTCTGTCTATTTAAACTCTGTGGCTGAATCCAAGATCGGCCTCTAAACCCTCGATCACTATTTCCTACGTTAGTCCACTAATACAGTTCACTTGAAGCAGTGAATGAAAACAAGTGAGTGAATTTGGACAGCCTTTGAGTGTACATCGGCTGTACACTTGTTATTGCCATACAATATGGGGTAGATTGAGTGCACTTGATAATGTCAACTATGGTTTTGGACACCACTACAGATGGCTGTCCTCTCAAATAATTCCCTGTTTTAGGGTATAGGGGGTGATTTCGGATACAGCCTGTGTTTCCTTCAGTTCTTTGTCAGTGCTCATCGCATTAGGTTTGGTTATTTTGTTCCTGTTTCTTCTGAATACTTTGAGTTCTGTGTTAAATAAAACTTTGACTGCTGCGATTAAATCCACTTATCCCTTGTCTCTGCATCCCGCACTGTGACACATGCACAATAACAGTATATTGTGCATCCCTAATTCTGTATAAGGATTGGCTAACCTTTGCATATTGGCGTAGTTCAGGTGATATAGTTCATGAACCAAGTAGCTCAGAATTGGTGTTGATGCACTAACCCATGGTTTCAGACTAAAATGCATGTTTGAGCTGTTTTAACTGAAAGCAACTTATCTTAAAATATGTCAGGGCCATTGTTTTGTCTCAAAATGCGCACCAGTAATGTTTTTTTTCTAAGGCACATTTATAAAAGCTACTTAAATGCCCTAATTGAACTAAGGCCTAATTCTGGCTTAATCTAAGTCCTGTCTGTGAAACCGGGTCTACATGATCAAAAGTATGTGTTTAACTAACACATGGGTGTGGTGTTCAGGTGTCCTTATAATTTTGACCATGTGTGTAAACATTGGTAATCATAAGTGCGCATGGATTCTGCATGATCCAATTTTTTTCACAGTTTGTTATAAAATGAGCTAGAGCTTTGTGGTAGATTCATGTCTACATAGTACAACTCTTATTAAAATGAGCAAGAAGAATCTTTTCTGTGTGCTTTTCATGGTTGCCATGGTACTGACGGTCAGTAGTGTCACAAGCTAATTAAAGAAACCCATCCAAAAAGATAACCTTTCTCCAAAAAAAGTTATTTGACACACATTTGGGGTGAACGAAACACCAATTAACCCTGAAAATGGTTAACGACCTTAATTATAAATGTTTTATGTGTTTAATTTTAGAAAATTCATTATTCATTGTGGCTCTGATAAATGGCTCTGATTTTCCTCTGAGTTAATAGTATGACGTTGGTGAGATTTGCATTGCACTGGCCAACACAGAGAGATAGACCCATATTTTGTGTATATTTGATTTTCATGTGTCACTTGTTTAATTATATAGAGTAATAAAGATTGTATTTGAGTAAATATATTAAGTTATTTATTTTGACTTATGTTTAAACAAGTATTTTAGGTTAAAAACAAAACAAAAAACAATTATATAGGGAAGGTGCCCTTAAACATATTTATTGTGTGTGTGTGTGTGTGTGTGTGTGTGTGTGTGTGTGTGTGTGTGTGTGTGTGTGTGTGTGTGTGTGTGTGTGTGTGTGTGTGTGTGTGTGTGTGTGTGTGTGGTAAACCCTACTTTATGGAGACAAAATGACACTTTTTTATGGGGACATTTTTGGATAAATCACATTAAATTATGTTTTTTGAAAATGTAAAAATGCAGAAAGTTGGGTGTAATGGTACAGATGTACAGTTTGTAGAGTATACAACCATTATGTCTATGGAAAGCCCCCATAAAACATGGAAAAAACAGTGAGTTGAACCTGACCAAAACTCCCAAAACCTTTTGAGGACATCCTAATTTCTTAAAATAAATAATTAAAAAAATAAACATAATAAACAGTAAACAGGTCTACTTTTTAAACTGTAAAAATGCAGATAGTCTTCTGTTAGGGTTAGGTAATAGTATTTAAAGCTAGATAAAAATCTGTATAATGTCCCCATTTAGATAGCTAAATAAACGTGTGTGTGTGTGTGTGTGTGTGTGTGTGTGTGTGTGTGTGTGTGTGTGTGTGTGTGTGTGTGTGTGTGTGTGTGTGTGTGTGTGTGTGTGTGTGTGTGTGTGTGTGTGTGTGTGTGTGTGTGTGTGTGTGTGTGTGTGTGTGAGAGAGAGAGAGAGAGAGAGAGAGAGAGAGAGAGAGAGAGAGAGAGATATTGTATGCCAAAATCCAGGAAACCGTTTGTGTGTCTCTCAAGAGTCAGACGTGTGTGTTCACTTTCTATAATAATGAAATAAAACTCCCAGCAGGACCCGGAAATTGAGCTGCGTGCGCTGTCACATTAGCTGTAAGAGATCTCGCTGATCAGCCACTCGGCGCTGGATGATGTTGTGCTTATGAATGAAGGTCAGAGGTTGACTGCCTCCTGCCACCTGCACACCTTCTGTTAGACTGTCAGCTCAGAGTCTCAAACGGTGACAGAATGAAGTTAACGCTCATTAATCTAACAAATCCAATAAACAAAGGATCACCATGATTGCTGCTAAGAGACTAAGATGGCAAACAGCGGATAAGTTTTAATTACGAAAGCTTCAAGGCTTCATTAACTTGCATACAGATACACAGATATGCTTTAAGTAACACATTACATTATTGGCTTTACTCATGGAAGTATTACTTTTTCTGGTAGTGTCACGTAGCCAGACTGAAGGCAGAAGGTCCGAGCTTTCATTTACCAAGGTCCACCAACAGGCCATCAGACTGACATGTAAAGCAACCAATGACAGTTTGTTTTGTTGTATTTTAAAGGGCCTATGCTGTGAACTTCACATAATTCTCATACTTTTGAAAATCCAGCGTTTAGTTGACCCATAAGCACTCATTGTTGTAAACACATCAGCTTTCTTCTTCAATGAGGGGGTTTGGGCTCCACAAAGGCTTTGTTTCCAGGTGGACTATTAAATAATGCAACACACATGTATCCCGTAAATCCTGTGGAATTCTTTAAATCAGATGTTGTTTTGACAAATAACCTATGCCACTCCCACACCATACATGCTTCAAAGGAGCCGGAACAACTTTGTCTATTTTTGGATGTAGCGAGAGACAGGTTTAGCCTTGGAATATTTTTATTCTGGTGTCACCATTGTTCTGTGCCCTGGGTTACCAGAACCAAGTCCAAGTCTATTAATTTCCAACCGTTATGCAATACCAAATTTAGCATTTTAATCAACAGTAAATTTTTGGTTAACCTTTAACCTTTTAATATTGCAATAATATCGTATTGTGAGTTCAGTTTTGTGATATGTATTGAATCATGAGTACCTGAGCAAGCTCTTAACACATTATACTCCATCACGTCTATTGCAGTCCCAAAATATTCCGATCTAATAAATGCCTCATCGACACGACATCCTCAATAAACCCGTCTCCGCTGTGATGACTCCGATCTTTCGAATATTCCAATCAAATAAATGCCTCATCGACACATCATCCTCAATAAACCTGTCTCCGCCGTGATGACTCCGATCTTTCGAATATTCTGATCTAATAAATTATCTTTCGAATATTCCTATATAATAAATGCCTCATCGACACCACATCCTCAATAAACCCGTCTCCGGTGTGATGACTCCGATCTTTCGAATATTCCGATCTAATAAATGATCTTTCGTGTATTCCGATCTAATAAATGCCTCATCGACACAGCATCCTCAATAAACCCGTCTCCTGCGTGATGACTCCGATCTTTCGAATATTTCGATCTAATAAATGCCTCATCGACACGGCATCCTCAATAAACCCGTCTCCTGCGTGATGACTCCGATCTTTCGAATATTCCGATCTAATAAATGCCTCATCGACACAACATCCTCAATAAACCCATCTCCTGCGTGATGACTCCGCTGAATATTCAGATCTAATGAATGCCTCATCGACACGACATCCTCAAAAAACCTGTTTCTGGTGTGATGACTCCGTTGAATATTCAGATCTAATAGGACTTCTGATTTGTTATGTTGCCAGAATCATAATCATACACTGTTTGTTTGTTGGCCAGAGGAGAACTGGCAGCCGACTGAGCCTGGTTTCTCCCAAGGTTTCTTTCTCAATCTCACGGTTTTCTCCAGAGCGGCTGTACAGACGAATCATATGTAGTTGCATTATTTTCCTGTTTAACACTGTGAAGCTGCTTTGCAACAGTCTGCATTTTAAAAAGCACTATATAAATAAAGGTGACTTGACTGACATGAGGGTATCTTACACACCTAATGCCAAAGTGAATCGGGGTAAGACAAAAACATGTTTTAAAGGACTGATGAACCATGCATTTTTAACAAAATACATAGTAAGTGTACCTTTTAAGATCAAAACACATTAGTATTCTTGGTCTTTTTATAGATAATATTAAGACCCCTCCACCACACTTTTGTTTTGTCTACTTTTTTTACCCCTAACTTTTGCCAATTATGAAGATAATTATACCCTGAGGAGACTCTGATCCATTCAGACATGAAAGGAACACATTAGTCTATGTATCTTAGCACAGCCTCATGATCTTCGGAGACTTTGGTGTGTGTGTGTGTGTGTGTGCGCGCACCCATCTGTCTGTTTGTTGAGTAGATTAATAACTCATCTACATTTAGCCCCAGTCATGTGGGCTCTCTATTTTGCATCTGTGAGTACGTTTTTACATCATTAACTGTATTTATTAAGCAACGGCTCATGTATTTGAGGTGGATCAGCCCAGACAGTGTCAAGAAGTGTCATGTGTTGTACAAAACTGCTTCATTCACACATTAACTCGTTGAAATTGCTATGAATCCACTCAGACCATCTCTCAGTAATGGTTGCAGTGTTTGTGTGAAGCAGTGACATGAGAAACCATGTTGACCTACTTAAACCACTAGCCAACCCACACTTCTCCAGCAGGTTCAATTAAGAGTGCAACCTTAAAGGGATAGTTCACCCAAAAATTTAAATTATGTCATTACATTATGTCTTTACAAACCTGTAAAATGTTCTTTCCTCTGTTAATATAAAAGGAGATGTTTTGTAGAAAGTTCCCACTTCTCCATGCCATATATCAGAACTAAATTGTGGCCAGAGGCTGTCAAGCTCCAAAAAGGATAAACTACAGTGGCCGAGAGAGCTCAACGCGCTGCAAATGAAGAAAACACATGCAAATAGAAAATACACCAGCAAATAAAGAAAACATCTTCATCAGTTTTACAACACATGCGCTGCAAATGTTCACAACACATGAAAATACAAAAATTCGCTGCAAACACTCACAACACATGCAAATAGAGAATCGCGCTGCAAAAAGTCCACAACGCATGCAAATAGAGAAACGCTGCAAATACTCACAACACGTGCAAATACGCGCTGCAAATAACACATTCCAGGCCCGGCGAACTGGCCCTTTCTGCGATGATCTGAATGATGGTGATGATGATTAGGCTACTTTTAGAGTTAAATTAATATTTTAATTTGCACTACAATAACTTATAGTGCATCAGATAACTGACGCGCTGTAATAAGATCAGCTAACTCCTCATTAAAATAAATAAATAAATAAACAAGTACACAACTTGTTTAACACCTATCTGTTCTCATTAACTACGGGCCACAAGGGAAATATTAATAAAAGAATTAGGTTAAATAGTGTTATCAGAACATGTTGAAGAAGAGCGCTCATCTCTTGAGTTTTTAGTTTCACTTTCTGCAGTGAATAATTGATTGGGATTTGAGTCATAAAATCAAGTAAATTATAAAAAAATATATATTATTTATTATTAATAATTTATTAATAATATTTTTTAACACAAAATAATACCCCACATCATTTGTCCTGGCGCCGGGACTGGCAGACCACAACGAAAGTGTTATAAGGGAACACTGACGTAGGCTACATTAGTCTTCAGTGGGGTGCACCTGAAAGGTGTTTGTTTATTTTAACATTCTGATCGTATGTGCATTATGAGCAGGCCTATTTGCAGCTGCGTTTTTGTATTTGCATGTTGTAAACTTTTGCTGCGCGTTTCTCTATTTGCATGTGTTGTGGACTTTTTGCTGCGCGTTTCTCTATTTACATGTGTTGTGGACTTTTTTGCAGCGCGTTTTTGTATTTGCATGCGTTGTGGACTTTTTGCAGCGCGTTTTTGTATTTGCATGCGTTGTGGACTTTTTTGCAGCGCGTTTTTGTATTTGCATGCGTTGTGGACTTTTTGCTGCGTGTTTCTCTATTTGCATGGGTTGTGGACTTTTTGCTGCGCGTTTTTGTATTTGCATGCGTTGTGGACTTTTTGCTGCGCATTTCTCTATTTGCATGTGTTGTGGACTTTTTGCTGCGCATTTCTCTATTTGCATGCGTTGTGGACTTTTTGCTGCGCGTTTCTCTATTTGCATGGGTTGTGGACTTTTTGCTGCGCGTTTCTCTATTTGCATGCATTGTGGACGTTTTGCTGCGCTTTTCTCTATTTGCATGCGTTGTGGACTTTTTGCAGCGCGTTTTTGTATTTGCATGCGTTGTGGACTTTTTGCTGCACGTTTCTCTATTTGCATGCGTTTTCGACTTTTTGCTGCGCGTTTCTCTATTTGCATGCGTTGTGGACTTTTTGCTGCGCATTTCTCTATTTGCATGTGTTGTGAACTTTTTGCTGCGGTTTCTCTATTTGCATGCGTTGTGGACTTTTTGCTGCACGTTTCTCTATTTGCATGCGTTGTGGACTTTTTGCTGCGCGTTTCTCTATTTGCATGCGTTGTGGACGTTTTGCTGCGCGTTTTTGTATTTGCATGCGTTGTGGACTTTTTGCTGTGCGTTTCTCTATTTGCATGCGTTGTGGACTTTTTGCTGCGCGTTTCTCTATTTGCATGGGTTGTGGACTTTTTGCTGCGCATTTCTCTATTTGCATGTGTTGTGGACTTTTTGCTGCGCGTTTTTGTATTTGCATGCGTTTTGGACTTTTTGCTGCGCGTTTCTCTATTTGCATGCGTTGTGGACTTTTTGCTGCGCATTTCTCTATTTGCATGTGTTGTGGACTTTTTGCTGCGCGTTTCTCTATTTGCATGCGTTGTGGACTTTTTGCTGTGCGTTTCTCTATTTGCATGTGTTGTGGACGTTTTGCTGCGCGTTTTTGTATTTGCATGCGTTGTGGACTTTTTGCTGCGCATTTCTCTATTTGCATGTGTTGTGGACTTTTTGCTGCGCGTTTCTCTATTTGCATGCGTTGTGGACTTTTTGCTGCGCGTTTCTCTATTTGCATGCGTTGTGGACTTTTTGCTGCGCGTTTCTCTATTTGCATGCGTTGTGGACGTTTTGCTGCGCATTTTTGTATTTGCATGCGTTGTGGACTTTTTGCTGTGCGTTTCTCTATTTAGATGCGTTGTGGACTTTTTGCTGCGCATTTCTCTATTTGCATGGGTTGTGGACTTTTTGCTGCGCATTTCTCTATTTGCATGTGTTGTGGACTTTTTGCTGCGCGTTTTTGTATTTGCATGCGTTGTGGACTTTTTGCTGTGCGTTTCTCTATTTGCATGCGTTGTGGACGTTTTGCTGCGCGTTTTTGTATTTGCATGCGTTGTGGACTTTTTGCTGCGAATTTCTCTATTTGCATGCGTTGTGGACTTTTTGTTGCGCGTTTTTGTATTTGCATGCGTTTTGGACTTTTTGCTGCGCGTTTCTCTATTTGCATGTGTTGTGGACTTTTTGCTGCGCGTTTCTCTATTTGCATGCGTTTTGGACTTTTTGCTGCGCGTTTCTCTATTTGCATGTGTTGTGGACTTTTTGCTGTGCGTTTCTCTATTTGCATGCATTGTGGACGTTTTGCTGCGCTTTTCTCTATTTGCATGCGTTGTGGACTTTTTGCAGCGCGTTTTTGTATTTGCATGCGTTGTGGACTTTTTGCTGCACGTTTCTCTATTTGCATGCGTTTTCGACTTTTTGCTGCGCGTTTCTCTATTTGCATGCGTTGTGGACTTTTTGCTGCGCATTTCTCTATTTGCATGTGTTGTGGACTTTTTGCTGCGCGTTTCTCTATTTGCATGCGTTGTGGACTTTTTGCTGTACGTTTCTCTATTTGCATGCGTTGTGGACTTTTTGCTGCGCGTTTCTCTATTTGCATGCGTTGTGGACGTTTTGCTGCGCGTTTTTGTATTTGCATGCGTTGTGGACTTTTTGCTGCGCGTTTCTCTATTTGCATGCGTTGTGGACTTTTTGCTGTGCGTTTCTCTATTTGCATGCGTTGTGGACGTTTTGCTGCGCGTTTTTGTATTTGCATGCGTTGTGGACTTTTTGCTGCGCATTTCTCTATTTGCATGTGTTGTGGACTTTTTGCTGCGCATTTCTCTATTTGCATGCGTTGTGGACTTTTTGCTGCGCGTTTCTCTATTTGCATGGGTTGTGGACTTTTTGCTGCGCGTTTCTCTATTTGCATGCATTGTGGACGTTTTGCTGCGCTTTTCTCTATTTGCATGCGTTGTGGACTTTTTGCAGCGCGTTTTTGTATTTGCATGCGTTGTGGACTTTTTGCTGCACGTTTCTCTATTTGCATGCGTTTTCGACTTTTTGCTGCGCGTTTCTCTATTTGCATGCGTTGTGGACTTTTTGCTGCGCATTTCTCTATTTGCATGTGTTGTGAACTTTTTGCTGCGCGTTTTTGTATTTGCATGCGTTGTGGACTTTTTGCTGCGCATTTCTCTATTTGCATGTGTTGTGGACTTTTTGCTGCGCGTTTCTCTATTTGCATGCGTTGTGGACTTTTTGCTGCGCGTTTCTCTATTTGCATGCGTTGTGGACTTTTTGCTGCACGTTTCTCTATTTGCATGCGTTGTGGACTTTTTGCTGCGCGTTTCTCTATTTGCATGCGTTGTGGACGTTTTGCTGCGCGTTTTTGTATTTGCATGCGTTGTGGACTTTTTGCTGTGCGTTTCTCTATTTGCATGCGTTGTGGACTTTTTGCTGCGCGTTTCTCTATTTGCATGGGTTGTGGACTTTTTGCTGCGCATTTCTCTATTTGCATGTGTTGTGGACTTTTTGCTGCGCGTTTTTGTATTTGCATGCGTTTTGGACTTTTTGCTGCGCGTTTCTCTATTTGCATGCGTTGTGGACTTTTTGCTGCGCATTTCTCTATTTGCATGTGTTGTGGACTTTTTGCTGCGCGTTTCTCTATTTGCATGCGTTGTGGACTTTTTGCTGTGCGTTTCTCTATTTGCATGTGTTGTGGACGTTTTGCTGCGCGTTTTTGTATTTGCATGCGTTGTGGACTTTTTGCTGCGCATTTCTCTATTTGCATGTGTTGTGGACTTTTTGCTGCGCGTTTCTCTATTTGCATGCGTTGTGGACTTTTTGCTGCGCGTTTCTCTATTTGCATGCGTTGTGGACTTTTTGCTGCGCGTTTCTCTATTTGCATGCGTTGTGGACGTTTTGCTGCGCATTTTTGTATTTGCATGCGTTGTGGACTTTTTGCTGTGCGTTTCTCTATTTAGATGCGTTGTGGACTTTTTGCTGCGCATTTCTCTATTTGCATGGGTTGTGGACTTTTTGCTGCGCATTTCTCTATTTGCATGTGTTGTGGACTTTTTGCTGCGCGTTTTTGTATTTGCATGCGTTGTGGACTTTTTGCTGTGCGTTTCTCTATTTGCATGCGTTGTGGACGTTTTGCTGCGCGTTTTTGTATTTGCATGCGTTGTGGACTTTTTGCTGCGAATTTCTCTATTTGCATGCGTTGTGGACTTTTTGTTGCGCGTTTTTGTATTTGCATGCGTTTTGGACTTTTTGCTGCGCGTTTCTCTATTTGCATGTGTTGTGGACTTTTTGCTGCGCGTTTCTCTATTTGCATGCGTTTTGGACTTTTTGCTGCGCGTTTCTCTATTTGCATGTGTTGTGGACTTTTTGCTGTGCGTTTCTCTATTTGCATGCATTGTGGACGTTTTGCTGCGCTTTTCTCTATTTGCATGCGTTGTGGACTTTTTGCAGCGCGTTTTTGTATTTGCATGCGTTGTGGACTTTTTGCTGCACGTTTCTCTATTTGCATGCGTTTTCGACTTTTTGCTGCGCGTTTCTCTATTTGCATGCGTTGTGGACTTTTTGCTGCGCATTTCTCTATTTGCATGTGTTGTGGACTTTTTGCTGCGCGTTTCTCTATTTGCATGCGTTGTGGACTTTTTGCTGTACGTTTCTCTATTTGCATGCGTTGTGGACTTTTTGCTGCGCGTTTCTCTATTTGCATGCGTTGTGGACGTTTTGCTGCGCGTTTTTGTATTTGCATGCGTTGTGGACTTTTTGCTGTGCGTTTCTCTATTTGCATGCGTTGTGGACTTTTTGCTGCGCGTTTCTCTATTTGCATGGGTTGTGGACTTTTTGCTGCGCATTTCTCTATTTGCATGTGTTGTGGACTTTTTGCTGCGCGTTTCTCTATTTGCATGCGTTGTGGACTTTTTGCTGTGCGTTTCTCTATTTGCATGCGTTGTGGACGTTTTGCTGCGCGTTTTTGTATTTGCATGCGTTGTGGACTTTTTGCTGCGCATTTCTCTATTTGCATGTGTTGTGGACTTTTTGCTGCGCGTTTCTCTATTTGCATGCGTTGTGGACTTTTTGCTGCGCGTTTCTCTATTTGCATGCGTTGTGGACTTTTTGCTGCGCGTTTCTCTATTTGCATGCGTTGTGGACGTTTTGCTGCGCATTTTTGTATTTGCATGCGTTGTGGACTTTTTGCTGTGCGTTTCTCTATTTGCATGCGTTGTGGACTTTTTGCTGCGCATTTCTCTATTTGCATGGGTTGTGGACTTTTTGCTGCGCATTTCTCTATTTGCATGTGTTGTGGACTTTTTGCTGCGCGTTTTTGTATTTGCATGCGTTGTGGACTTTTTGCTGTGCGTTTCTCTATTTGCATGCGTTGTGGACGTTTTGCTGCGCGTTTTTGTATTTGCATGCGTTGTGGACTTTTTGCTGCGCATTTCTCTATTTGCATGCGTTGTGGACTTTTTGTTGTGCGTTTTTGTATTTGCATGCGTTTTGGACTTTTTGCTGCGCGTTTCTCTATTTGCATGTGTTGTGGACTTTTTGCTGCGCGTTTCTCTATTTGCATGCGTTGTGGACTTTTTGCTGCGCGTTTCTCTATTTGCATGCGTTGTGGACTTTTTGCTGCGCGTTTCTCTATTTGCATGCGTTGTGGACTTTTTGCTGCGCGTTTCTCTATTTGCATGCGTTGTGGACTTTTTGCTGCGCGTTTCTCTATTTGCATGCGTTGTGGACGTTTTGCTGCGCGTTTTTGTATTTGCATGCGTTGTGGACTTTTTGCTGCGCATTTCTCTATTTGCATGCGTTGTGGACTTTTTTCTGCGCGTTTCTCTATTTACATGCGTTGTGGACTTTTTGCTGCGTGGTTTTGTATTTGCATGCGTTGTGGACTTTTTGCTGCGCGTTTCTCTATTTGCATGCGTTTTCGACTTTTTGCTGCGCGTTTCTCTATTTGCATGCGTTGTGGACTTTTTGCTGCGCATTTCTCTATTTGCATGTGTTGTGGACTTTTTGCTGCGCGTTTCTCTATTTGCATGCGTTGTGGACTTTTTGCTGTACGTTTCTCTATTTGCATGCGTTGTGGACTTTTTGCTGCGCGTTTCTCTATTTGCATGCGTTGTGGACGTTTTGCTGCGCGTTTTTGTATTTGCATGCGTTGTGGACTTTTTGCTGTGCGTTTCTCTATTTGCATGCGTTGTGGACTTTTTGCTGCGCGTTTCTCTATTTGCATGGGTTGTGGACTTTTTGCTGCGCATTTCTCTATTTGCATGTGTTGTGGACTTTTTGCTGCGCGTTTCTCTATTTGCATGCGTTGTGGACTTTTTGCTGTGCGTTTCTCTATTTGCATGCGTTGTGGACGTTTTGCTGCGCGTTTTTGTATTTGCATGCGTTGTGGACTTTTTGCTGCGCATTTCTCTATTTGCATGTGTTGTGGACTTTTTGCTGCGCGTTTCTCTATTTGCATGCGTTGTGGACTTTTTGCTGCGCGTTTCTCTATTTGCATGCGTTGTGGACTTTTTGCTGCGCGTTTCTCTATTTGCATGCGTTGTGGACGTTTTGCTGCGCATTTTTGTATTTGCATGCGTTGTGGACTTTTTGCTGTGCGTTTCTCTATTTGCATGCGTTGTGGACTTTTTGCTGCGCATTTCTCTATTTGCATGGGTTGTGGACTTTTTGCTGCGCATTTCTCTATTTGCATGTGTTGTGGACTTTTTGCTGCGCGTTTTTGTATTTGCATGCGTTGTGGACTTTTTGCTGTGCGTTTCTCTATTTGCATGCGTTGTGGACGTTTTGCTGCGCGTTTTTGTATTTGCATGCGTTGTGGACTTTTTGCTGCGCATTTCTCTATTTGCATGCGTTGTGGACTTTTTGTTGTGCGTTTTTGTATTTGCATGCGTTTTGGACTTTTTGCTGCGCGTTTCTCTATTTGCATGCGTTGTGGACTTTTTGCTGCGCGTTTCTCTATTTGCATGCGTTGTGGACTTTTTGCTGCGCGTTTCTCTATTTGCATGCGTTGTGGACTTTTTGCTGCGCGTTTCTCTATTTGCATGCGTTGTGGACTTTTTGCTGCGCGTTTCTCTATTTGCATGCGTTGTGGACTTTTTGCTGCGCGTTTCTCTATTTGCATGCGTTGTGGACGTTTTGCTGCGCGTTTTTGTATTTGCATGCGTTGTGGACTTTTTGCTGCGCATTTCTCTATTTGCATGCGTTGTGGACTTTTTTCTGCGCGTTTCTCTATTTACATGCGTTGTGGACTTTTTGCTGCGTGGTTTTGTATTTGCATGCGTTGTGGACTTTTTGCTGCGCGTTTCTCTATTTGCATGCGTTGTGGACGTTTTGTTGCGCGTTTCTCTATTTGCATGTGTTGTGGACTTTTTGCTGCGCATTTCTCTATTTACATGCGTTGTGGACTTTTTGCTGCGCGTTTCTCTATTTGCATGCGTTGTGGACTTTTTGCTGCGCGTTTCTTTATTTACATGTGTTGTGGACTTTTGCAGCGCGATTCTCTATTTGCATGCGTTGTGAGTGTTTGCAGCGTTTCTCTATTTGCATGTGTTGTGAGTGTTTGCAGCGTTTTTGTATTTGCATGTGTTGTGAACTTTTGCAGTGCATGTGTTGTAAAACTGATGAAGATGTTTTCTTTATTTGCTGGTGTTTTTTCTATTTGCATGTGTTTTCTTCATTTGCATCACCTTGAGCTCTCTCGGCCACCGTAAAAAACATTTTTTTGAAAGATTATTTATTTAAAAAAAGGACTAAAGATTTTTTTTAAGTCGTCACCTTTATTTCAATAGCACTTTTCACAACATAGATTGCTTCAAAGCAGCTTTACAGTGATGATAGGAAATTATTTTTTAAAAAAGTTTTTGTTTGATTGATTTCTGTTGTAAAAACTGATTTCAAAATGTAAAAATGCATGTAAAAAATATATTGCACAAAATGAAAACATTAATGTAAATATTATTATTATTATCACGTGTGAATAAAAAAATTAAAAGCACATTTAAAAAAAAATAACAAGCATGATTTCATCTCTTAAATGTCTTAGTGTGTGTTTTAATCATAATTAAAAATTTTAAGTCATCGTTTTGACTAATTTCAACTGTTCATCACACAATGACTTAGCATGACACATTTTTTACTTTTATCTGATAATGAGGACTTTTAAAATCATATTTTTAACATTTTATCTTATAATTATAACTTAGCATGTCATATTTTTATCTCACTATTATGACTTTTAAATCATATTTTTTACTTTTTATATAATAATGAGGACATTAGAAATAATATTTTCAACATTTTATCTCTTAATTATGACTTTTTGATCATTGAAATGAGCTGATCAGTAACATAGTTGAATATTTAGTGTCCCCAACTGAGCAAGCCAAAGCCAAAGGCGACGGTGGCAAGGAACCAAAACTCCATCAAGTGACCATCAGGTGTTTTAGTGTTTTACTCTAAAACACCATCCTAAAGGTATAGTTTAACCAAAAGAAATTGTCTAAATAATACAGCTCCCTATGGATTTATGGATCTATCCTTTGTTTATTTGTCTTATTTTTTTTAACTAATTTCTTTTTATTTATAATAAAATGTATTAATAATTAATAATAATATTTTGTATTCTTTAGTCATTTGACCTTTTAAATTAATTTTTCTTATGTTATAAAACATAGGGCCAACTTTCTTTTCTCTCTGTTATTGTGTTTCTCTCTTCTCATTCACTCTCACACAACACCTGTATTAATAAGGCCCAAACAAAACCAGCATTGATTTTAGCAGCATTCGTTTACCCTCCCCCTTTGAGTATTTGTTTCTACTTTGTCCACCTCGCTGTGAGCTGTGCCGTTTTTTGTGTGAAAATTACCAGTATGCATCTGTGTATCAGAAGGAGTAAGTTCAAACTCAAGTGTGTTTCTCTCCCTTGTGTGTTTGCGAAGTGAAAGCAAACAGGGATTGATTGGTCCAGGCTGCAGTTCCTCTCTAGAGATGACCCAGGGGTCAAAGGTTGGACTTAGTGTGTCGGAAGTAGGCATGACAAATCCACACCGTCGTAAATCCACAGAAGAGTACACACACTCACAGAAAGGAGGAGGCAGAGAGACACCATTAAAAATGATGAATGGGCTCAGAGAGCAGCAGAAGCAGATGACAGTAGCAGCGGCGCAAAGTGCTGTGTTTTGTGTAAAACTCTGCCCCAGTTCTGTACCTGACACACTCACACACTCAATCTAAAGCTGTTCTGAAGCCTTCACTGCTATTGTTCTCATTCCATTTCTCATAACTTGGTCTGTTTTTTGTTTTTTAATACTACTGGCCTAGTGTTGCCAGAGCAGAACAAGTCTCTTTAGATAATCAAGTTTTGAATGTTGTTTAAATGTCTGTGGGTTTTTTAATATGCTTTAAGACAAACCATGTCCAAATTCATAAGTCATCAGCATTGCTGAGTATTTTCTCCTTAAAACTGTAGTGAAAAAAAGACACGGGTTGAAATCGCTGGTGTTTCTTATGTCACAAACTACCTTAACCAATCATGTCAATGTGTGGGCGGGCTTTAGCATATCATTAACTGTGAAGCAGGGGAGTCTCAAGAGAAGCCTGGTTATCCTCGTATATTTTTCTGTTGATATGACAAATTGGGTTCAATTCGCAATATAACGGGTGAATTATGTATATGATGTACGATGTAGGGATGGGCATTTCAAGCAAAAATAATATTCGAAGATCACCGGGAATTATTCGATTTTTATTCGAAAATCTCAACTCCTCCCCCGCATTCTGCCGTCATCACTACATCAGCATTCATCACAGTGATATGTATATGATTATGCATTTCCGATATCGATTGGGTGTAGTATTTTACTCTTTCTCAATTTGTCGCAAGCATGCATGCATGCATCGTATGAGATGTGCACCTGCTTGTGCACAATGCTCGTTATCGCTTGCTTGTGTCGTAAACTATCCACAGTGCCTCGTAAATGATTCGCATGACACCGGTTACCGTTAATGATTGTATTTTGTTTAGAAAAGCTGAAACAGAAGATGGCACAGCATATTAGCCTCTATCATTCTCCCCACGAATGCAAGGAAACCAACACGGGTTTTAAAGCAACATGCACCCAGTTAATCGGGGCTTCATGATTAACAGAAGTTAAGCTGAAATCGCGAATGGGTTCAGTGTTATCAGATCGCTAAAGTTGAATTAACTATGCTAATTTGCTCAGCATAGTTTTTAAAGTACAGCACCGACATCAGTGCTTGATCCGTTCTCATTCAATGGTGCTATTCATCTTGCAAGCGCAGTGAGTTCGTCACATTAGATTAGATTAGATTAGATTCAACTTTATTGTCATTACACAAGTACAAGTACAAGGCAACGAAATGCAGTTTAGGTCTAACCAGAAGTGCAATAGCAGCAAGTGCAGGATATATACAATGGTTGCGTAAGTGCTGGGCATAAAAATGTACTGAATATATATAAATATGTATAAGTAGAGAGATGGTTATTACTATAAACAGAACTGAATTTACAGATGAATATATACAGTGAATAAATATAAATATACAGATGGCTATTACTATAAACAGAATGTAAACAGAATGTACAGGTGAATATGTACTATGAATATAATATACAGATGGCTATTACTATAAACAGAATTTTACAGATAGAGGTATACAATAATATGTTAGGCTAATATGAGGAATATAGCAGTGGATTAAGGTAGTGCAATAAATTATGGACAGAGCTATCCGAAAGAAAGTGTAAAAGTGCAGTGGAAAGTGGTTGCATATTACAGTTAGAAGTACGGTGCAAAATGCAAATGTAAACATGGTTACTATAAATACAGTCGGCAGTGCAAATGAGCATATTCCAGTTAAGATATGGTGGTGCAAAATGCATAAGTAAACAGTTGTTACTGTAATAAACAGTCGGTAGTGCAAATAACAAAGTGAATGTAGGTGTGAGGTAGGAGAGTTTGCACTTTATGAGGGAAGTGGATCAACGGGGGTTTGAGTTCAGTAAAGAGACAGCTCTGGGGAAAAAACTGTTCTTTAGTCTGCTGGTCCTGGTCCGGAGGATCCTGAAACGCCTGCCGGAGGGCAGGAGAGAAAACAGTCTGTGGGCTGGGTGAGAGGAGTCCTTGAGGATGCTGCGAGCTCGGTGCAGACAGCGTTTCCTCTGGATGTGCTCGATGGCAGGTAGTGGAGTCCCTGTGATGCGCTGGGCAGTTTTCACCACCCGCTGCAGTGCCTTGCGCTCCGCAACAGAGCAGCTCCCATACCATACTGCCACACAGTTGGTCAGGATGCTTTCTATTGCGCAGCGGTAGAAGTTCACCAGGATAGCCGAGGAGAGCTGATTCTTCCTCAGTGTCCTCAGGAAGAAGAGGCGCTGGTGAGCCTTCTTGACCAGGCTGGAGGTGTTGGTCGTCCACGACATGTCCGCCGAGATGTGGATCCCCAGGAACTTGAAACTGGAGACACGCTCAACAGCCATTCCATTGATGTGGATGGTGTCGTGTGTGCCTCTTGACTCCTTCCTGAAGTCCACGATGAGCTCCTTCGTTTTGGTGGTGTTGAGGAGCAGGTTATTATCAGTGCACCATGTGGCCAGGTGCTGGATCTCCTCCCTGTAGGCAGTCTCATCGTTGTTGCTGATGAGACCAATCACCGTAGTGTCGTCCGCAAACTTGACGATGGAATTAGTTCCATACACAGGCTTGCAGTCGGAGGTGAAGAGGGAGTAGAGAAACGGACTTAGCACACAGCCCTGTGGTACACCAGTGTTGAGTGTGATGGACGTGGAGCAGGTGGATCCTGATCGAACATTCTGTGGTCTGTCAGTTAGGAAGTCCAAAATCCAGTTACACATTGAAGTGTTGATGCCCAGGTCTCCAAGTTTGGCAATTAACTTGGATGGGATGACAGTGTTGAATGCTGAGCTGAAGTCAACAAACAGCATGCGTGCATAGGTGTTTTTACTGTCCAGATGGGTGAGCACAGAGTGCAGTGCCATGGAAACTGCATCCTCTGTGCTCCTATTGCTGCGATAGGCAAACTGGTGTGAGTCCAATGTGGATGGTATAGAGTCTTTTAGGTGTTCCAGGACCAGCCGCTCAAAGCACTTCATAATGATGGGTGTGAGTGCTACAGGGCGGTAGTCATTAGGGCACCTCGGGCTGGAGTGTTTCGGCACTGGCACAATGGAAGTGCGTTTAAAGCATGATGGTACAGCTGCTTGGGCGAGAGACAGGTTGAAAATGTCTGTAAAAACCCCAGCGAGCTGCTCCGCACATGCCCTGAGAACACGACCAGGGATGTTGTCTGGTCCAGCAGCCTTGTGCGCGCTGATCCGGCTCAGTGCCTTGCAGACATCTGTGGAGGAGAGTGTGATTGGTGGGTGGTCAGCTGAGGGTTTGAGCTTGGTGGCAGTTTCTCTGTTGTCTCTTTCAAAACGAGCATAAAAGTAATTTAGCTCGTTCAGGAAGTTGACATCAGTGGCTGCGGGGGTGGAGTGGGTGGGTTTATAATCACTGATGGCCTGAATGCCATGCCACATGCGTCGAGGGTCAGAGTTGGAAAAGTGTCCCTCTATCTTTAGCTTGTAGCAGTGCTTGGCCTTTTTGATGCCCCTCTTCAGGTTTGCTCTGGATGCGCTGTAGGCTTGTGCATCTCCTGATCTGAAGGCAGTGTTGCGTGACTTCAGCAGGAGTCGCACTTCCCTGTTCATCCAAGGCTTCTGATTTGGGTATGTGGTGATCTGTTTCTGGGTTGTAACACTGTCAATGGTGGTATTGATATGATCCAATACTGAGGAGGTGTAGGAGTTAATGTCCGTGTGAGCGCCACTGGTGGCTTGAGAAGCAAACATACTCCAGTCTGTGTTTAGAAACCTTTCCTGGAGTGTGGAGTCTGCCCCCGCAGGCCACACCTTGATTGTCTTCACTGATGGCTTCACACGGTTGATGAGGGGTGCATATTTGGGGCTGAGGAACAAAGAGATGTGGTCTGACTGTCCCAGGTGGGGGAGGGGTGTTGCAACGTAAGCTCCCGCCATGTTTGTGTAAACATGGTCTAAGGTTTTGTTTCCTCTGGTGTGGCAGGAAACATGCTGGTGAAACTTGGGTAGCACTGACTTTAAGTTTGAGTGATTAAAGTCACCTGCAACAATAAACGCAGCTTCAGGGTGATCAGTCTGTTGTTTACTGATGGCTGCGTGAAGTTCTTTCATAGCAAGCTTGGCATCAGCATCGGGTGGAATATAAGCAGCAGTTATAATGGTGGAAGTGAACTCCCGCGGTAGATAAAACGGTCTACATTTAACCATGAGAAACTCCAGGTTAGCTGAACAATGACTCCCAACAATAGCAGAGTTTGTGCACCAAGCTTTGTTAATATAAATGCACAATCCACCACCTCTTGTCTTCCCGGAGCCATCTAATGTTCTGTCTGCCCGGAGTGTGTGGCGTCCCGCTAGCTCGATAGCGGTGTCCGGTATTCCGCTGTTTAACCAGGTTTCAGTGAAGATTAGGACGTTACAGTTCAAAAGTCTCTTACTGTGTGTGATGCTGAGTCGAATCTCCTCCATTTTGTTCACTAGCGATCGTACATTAGCAAGGAAAATGCTGGGTAAAGAGAGCCGATGAGGAGAACGCGTTAGCTTAACCCGCAATCCTCCACGCTTCCCCCGCCTTTGTTTACGATCTCGCCGCCGTCTGGGTGCACTTCCGCCCGGCCGGGATGAGCGCATCGCCTCGGGCGTCCTAGCGATCTCAGGAAGGAGTCGAAGATTGTCCATAAAACTGTCGGAAATTCGCAAACCAATATCCAAAAGCTCAGCGCGGGTGTACGATGTAAAGGCACAACTGTTCTGCACGAACAGACCCGAGATGAGCAAGAAAAATACCGCAAAATTGCAGAATCTGGAGAGACGCTGAGCCTCGCGATCTACTCGCGCCGCCATCTTGGTCTAACGGTCTAACATACAACATGCAATTGAAACTGACACAATAGTTTCAAGCTTAGAAGTGTTTTGGGCCTGTCATCCAGCAGAGTACATATTTTGCTCAAACATACGGGGCACCGTGTGAAATGGCTTCCTTGTGTGATTCGACATGGCTTCCTTTACGATGAGGAAGAACCGTAGAGTTCTGTGCTCATATAAAGGTGCCGTCGCTTATTGCTTTATAAATATGCGCTACATATTAATAAATGAGTTAATAAAAACAAACATGTATAGCAATTGTGCTTTTGTCTTCGCGTTACTCCAGTTAATTTGACTCTATTCGTGTTTTATTCAGCTACTGATATCTGGATGCCTCTGTCTATTTTTAGGAACTTTAGAATTTAGTGTTACGTCTCACTTGGTCCTTCTGTACTACGACGCCATGGCTACAATTATGAATTAAACAAATGTGTATCTCGCTAGTACTCAAAGCACCATATGTCGAGTAAGTTTTGCATACAAAACAAGGTTTGACTGGATATTTGATAGCAGCAATAATTTAATTCTGTACTCAATCCGACCCATTTTACATAAAGATTGCATCTTGTACAGCAACTAAATCGCAGCACGGGAATACAATTATTCAAATCTTTTATGAATATAGTAAGTGAGCAGAGTGCGCTCCCTTTATACGCATGAAACCGTCAAATGCTTCAGTTCAACTAAACTCCTACACTAGTGGAAACCGTTTCGGTCAATCTGACTACACCAAATCATGAATCTATAGCATGTTCTACTCTTCGTTGGTCAAACGTATGCACTAGAAGGCAGAATTAGTCAGTGAACAAGCGCTGAACCATTCAATCCTAATTGTGTATATTCCGTGTTATGTTAACTCCTCCAATTAGTCATTGCATTCAAGCGCTCAACAGACATTTACATTTACGCATTTGGCAGACGCTTTTGTCAAGGGTGACTTGCATCGTATTCAAGATGCACATTTGGTATTTTGTCTGATCTTACTTTCCCTGGGAATCGAACCCATGGCTTGGCGTTGCTAGTGCTACGCTCTAATGTTTGAGCTACAGGAAAGACATGTCTGTGATTGGCTATGCTCGCATTGTAAACACCAACATTTGTCAGTCTATCGAGACTAACACAATATACAGGGGAGTAAATATAGTGTGACTGTTTGACAAAGTCTGCACATGTGTACTGATTCCCGCAAATGACGAGCTCTCTCGCAGTGAGCTTTTTTTCTCTTCTTCACCAAAGCTGGCACACACAATGTGGCTTATAATCATTGTGATCTGTTGCATTTCAGACTGTGATCCTGATGTCACACTGTGGGAACTCCGCTGCATTAATGTCAGACTGCATGATAATCAAACGCACAAGAATTTGTCTGGAGGTTACATCAACCCACTCACATTTGGTTAATTTACTTCAGGTTAGAATTTTATCATGGCTGTTGGTGAGTATGTTAAACATGCTATCAAAGACAAAAGATTTTAGCCTAGGGTCAAAAGAATTTAGGATTGCGATATTTGTCTCAGACTGCCAAACGTGGCCAAAAATCACACAGTATGAACTTGGCTTAGGTTATCAAAGGATGACTCTCACATTGATTATTGTTTTTCATAGGTTCGGTTGCTTTGTAGGGTTCTATAGCCAGCAATGGTTTATTAGCTAGTAAACAATTTCTAAAACATTCTTATCCTTCCGCAAGGGCATTGTCTGAGGTTTTCAATTGTCGGTTATGTATTTGTCATGCTGTTCTGGTTTATTTTCTTCTGGGGGTTCTCTCAACAGGTTCTGACGGTTAGATGGTGTTCTATCTAGCTGTGAGCTGGAGTCACGCCCAATGGTTTCGAATCCACTAACTGCAGATGCTAAGAACTGCGGTTCCCCAACTCATCTATGCCTAGGTCATTCTTCGAATTGGGGCTGCTACGAACGCAGCTCAATGTGTGGAGTCCGCATCCTCTATCAAGGTGCTGTGTACATGGTCATCCTCAGCATTATAGTACAAGCAAGATCTGACTCAAACACACAGCAACTTCAAGTAATAATTTTCATGCAAATACTGGCGGTGGCATGTTTTCTCGAATGGGACTACTCATCGATCCTGTTTTCGTTAGTCTCTATAAGCCTTTCATGAATTTCTCTGTGGTCTCTGTCCAGGTGGCCTATTGTAGCCTTCATCTCTATGTGGCCTACTGCGGCTTCGTCAGCGTAGCCTTCGTTTCTGTAAAAGAGGATATCTCTAAGCACATCCCTGCACTCCTAATCATTCTGCAATTGTTATACTTCCCAACGGGTCTCCTATATCAAGAAGGTGGTTAAAACTCACCTAGAGACAGACCTACAGAACTGCAGACCATCTCATCAGTATACCGGACATTCATTCAGGGTTATGTGCTGCTACAACAGCAACTGAACGCAGGATTGTATGATGGTCGTCAGCATTCTAATCTTATAAAATGCTCAAACCTTCAGGTAATACTAAGATTACCTATGTGTCTTAACAAGCATCAGGTAAGTTACAGTTTATCATTTAACTCCTAATACTTAACCTGTTAACCTGCGTCAGGACGTGGACACACCAAAGCTTTCTTTGTTAAAATTAGCTCAAAGAACTATATATGTTTTAGTCCCAGTATGCCATTCTTGGGATTTCTTAAAAGCGGGGGTGCAGGCTAACAGGTTAAATCTTTGTGGTAAGTATACTATCTACACAAACTTCTGGTCATGGTGGCAGTTCCCACATCTATTATTTTATAGATTATATGGCTCACTTTTCCATGGGGTCTATCGAGGCCAACTCATGCACCCACGCTGTCTTCTCCTCACTATGGGCTATCGCGGCCTTCCCTGCACACTGGCTTATCATTCTCAGTCGATGCGTTTTCCTTGTACCCTCTCCTATCAAGGCTGTATACACAGCCTAACCTGGCAGCCATACAGCCTACGTGGCTTTTTTCGCACCCCGGCCTATCGAGGCAGCATACACGGCCTAACGTGGCAGACCATACAGCCTACACAGCTTTTTGTACCCTGCCCTATCGAGACAGTATATACGGCCTAACTTGGCAGTCCATACAGCCTACGCTGCTTTTCGTACCCCGGCCTGTTGTGGCAGTATATACGGCCTAACGTGGCAGTCCATACAGCCTACGTGGCTTTTCGTACCCCGGCCTATTGAGGCAGTATACACGGCCTAACGTAGCAGTTCATACAGCCTACGCAGCTCTCTGTACCATGGCCAATTGAGGCAGTGAATATATGGCCAACGTGGCAGTCCATACAGTCTACGCGGCTTTTGCAGTAGCATAACAATTTCTTCTGTTTATTGGTTTAACACCTATGTCAATATCCATATCTATTGCATGTTCAATGTTCATATTCTAAGTAATCCTCATGCAAATACTGGTGGTGGTGTCACAGCGTCACATTCTCAGATTATTACTCGTCCCATTCATCAGTCTTCGTCTTCAGGTGGCCTAACCTGGCCTTCGTCTTCAGGTGGCCTAACATGGCCTTCGTCTCCATGCGGCCTAACGTGGCCTTCATTTCCATGCAGCTGATCAAGGCTCCGTCTCGTCGTCGTTCAAGGCTTTAATTTCTACCTGGCTGATCAAGGCCCGTCAGCGGCCGTTCAAGGCTTTCGTCTATGCGCCGATCAAGGCCCTGTCTCCGTGGCCGTTCAAGGCTTGTCTCTACCTGGCTGATCAAGGCCCATCTGCGGCCGTTCAAGGCTAGTCTGTGGCCGATCAAACTCCTTTTGCGGTTTCATTTTATCATGCTCAATTTATGGCTAAATAACATCTGTCTTTTCAATGTTTCAGGAATCGCAGCATTTACGACGGGCGAGTATACAATTCTTTCACAATTTTTGGGGGTGAGTTGGTCCCGTCCTGGAGGAACTAATTTCCTCCACCAATTCTTGGGGGTCGGCTGTGCCCCTGCCTTCATCTTCAGGCAGGAAATTCAGAGTCCATTACCCTCGAGACGGGAGCTACGGATGGGGCCTACGCCAAATAAACTCTAAATATAATACTTGCTGGTCTGTTAATAAATCTGTTACTTCATTGTACTCATCTGGCTTCCCGAGTCTTTCTGGTAGAACTTGGCCAAAAACCTCCTTCACTCAGTAAGAGCATTGAAGATGGCTCGTGGCTAGGTCTTCCAGCATATCAACGACCCGAAACACACAGCCAGGGCAACTAAGGAGTGGTCCGTGCTCCGTAAGAAGCATCTCAAGGTCCTGGAATGGCCTAGCCAGTCTCCAGACCTGAACACAATAGAAAATCTGTTTGGAGGAGTGGGCCAAAATCCCTGCTGCAGTGTGTGCAAACCTGGTCAAGAACTACAGGAAATGTATGATCTCTGTAATTGCAAACAAAGGTTTCTGTACCAAATATCTGCTTTTCTGATGTATAAAATCCTTATGTCATGCAATAAAATGCCAATTAATTACTTAAAAATCATACAATGTGATTTTCTGAATTTTTGTTTTAGATTCCGTCACTCACAGTTGAAGAGTACCTATGATAAAAATGACAGACCTCTACAAGCTTTGTAAGTGGGCAAACCTACTTGTTCTCCCCACTGTATATACGTCACAACAGAGAGGAAAAGTTTAAATTTCCATTTCATGCTGACTTTAAAGCATTAGGTTTGTGAACTGTTTCTTATAAAAAAAAATGTATCATGTGTTTTTTGTTTTGTTTTTGAAACTGGTAGATAAAATCAAGTCCAACCCTACTTTTTTTCTTTTTTTTTTTTTTTGGTGTTTCACTCTTCACACTGAATACTTTTATTATGAATACTTTTTTTTTTGGCCACATAATGGGAACATCATGTTAGCAAACCAATATTCTAATATTAATATTACAATTAAAATCCGATAAGAATTAAAATGATATAAATAAACAGTAGAATAAAGTCCTTCCTAGCAGTAAAAAAAAGAAAAGTTGACATAACTTAAAATTGTAAGGCAACTTGCTGCACAGCGTTTTGATAAGGCTTTGATAAGGCACTTTTACGTGCACTTGTTTGTTTGTCACAAAATCTCATCAAGGAAATGCACACTTTAGCCCCATTTTGAGCACTACGCCAAGACCTAAAGCACAATCAATGTAGAATTCAACACCTTAGATATGGCGCGTCTTCCTCTGCTTGTAAACAAAGCTCCTCGCTTCCAGGTCATGTGTCATAATGCCGGCTCTACATCATATTCTCGCGCATGCGTCGTGGTGCTTCATGAGTTCACGTCAAAGGCACAGGTGGAAGACAGAAACTTGTTGAATAAAGTCGTTATTTAGATTTTTTTTTTTAAATATTCTCGTCGCTACAAAATTATTGTAGAACCACTGTAGTGAGATGGACTTTGTAACGACGTCTTTAGTACCTTTAATGGGTCTTCTGAATGTAAGTTACATTGCTGCCAATGGAGGCCTTTCTGAGCCATCGGATTTCAACAAAAATATCTTAATTTGTATTCCGAAGATGAACAAAGGTCTTACGGGTGTCGAAAGACATGAGGGTAAGTAATTAATGACAGAGTTTTCATTTTTGGGTGAACTAACCCTTTAATCTCAACAATGGTGGCATGCTTCATGCCGCAATGAATTCTGGGAGCCATCGATGAGTTTTGTATGATGCAACCAGAATGCATTTTTAACTTGTTGCAACTTGTACGCTTGTTAACTTGCAATTACAAATCGAATTTACAATTAATTCCAGGTTGGTCCAACAAATGTTGAACCAACTTCTTTTCACTGGTTAAGCCAACTTTTTTGCATTTAATTGTCCGGTTAACTAAAACATAATCATTAGTCTAAATTTTTGTGAGTTGGATTTTTTACAGTGAGGGTATTAAGCAAACACTTACACCCAGCTGTTCCCAGTTTTGTCATCAGAGATTCTGTCATCACACGTTTATTAATTGACTTTTAGTGTTTTGATCTACCATGATGCAGCCAAAAAGCATTTTTCTTCATTGCCAGTCATTGAAATGATGTACTCTTGCAGTATAAAATTTTGATTTAGATGTTTGAGAAGGCATATATCTGGCAATGCCTTTCAACTAATTTATCTGAGTAATGGCTCTTGCATGTTTTTTTTTTTTTTTTAAGTATCTGTTAGTTTTAGTTAATGATTCATTTGATACTTTGCCATTTTGGTTGCAATTTGAATATTAATAAGTTATGTACGTGGATCCTGCTCCCATTTATATGCCATGAGAGCATGGATCGTCTGTTGGAATCTCTGCTTCTGCCCTTGAAGTTTCCCGGGGGAGAAATCTCAAGGTGATTAGAGCCTGTGTTTGAGTTTGTACTGCTGCCTTTCCACAAAAAAATCATTACTTTATATAATACTTGCGATTACCAAGTTGTCCAGCATCACCCCTTGCAACCTTGCATTTTTTAGTTTCAATTAGAGGCAGAAGAACAGCACAGCTTCAATATTCAAGGTTAACTGTAGGTTTTGAAAAACACCTTTTATTATAAACCTCATATATTTCCTTGAAATGCTAGACTAAATTGCTGCATTTAAGGTGAAGCCCATTAGGCCAATTTAAAAACATTCATAATTGAAACTATCATACTGCTCTTGGTTTAGTATGCTTGGATGACCTACAGTAGTACATTTGAGCATTATATACACTGTGGAATACTTTATCCCACAATACAATGCTCCCATTTCCAGTGTGATCCGAAGGTATCAGCCATGATTTTTAACACAATACTCTCTTGCCATTCTTATTATTCTACAGATAAGGCAGAAATAATAAGAGTAGTATACAGTATTACATATTCTGAATTCAGCCCATCTCTTTCTTGACTCATTATTTGATTGGACTTCCAAATGTTTAGACATTTTTTACATTTAAGGATAGTCCACTCAAAAATGAAAAATTTTGTCTTTGTCTTTGGAGCAAGATTTTTTTTCTGTTCCTCGATTGACCGCTACGCAACTACAACTTTGACACTCGATACAGAAGTCATCTTAGACTGATATGGACACTAGTGTAAATGTAGCATCACGCAAAAAGATTTCAGTTTATGTACGGAAATGCTTTGTTAAGAGATAATGAAATTAAGCAAAAGTGTCCATTGAAGGAGATCAGATAAAATGAGCAGTATCCGGCTGGTCATGTGATCTCAACATGGCAGCCTCCATGAGGCGGCTCTCTACATGTAGAATAAAACTGTTTTTATTAAGCTACTGATATGGCTTAAGTTTTTACCTCTAGGCATATCACATAGGCTATTTACTAAATGTAGGCCTATATGATTTTTACACATTTTCTTCAAAACAATTATTTTCTTTTTGTATAAGTTGTATGTTAAGCATTTTGTATCCTAGTCATGGTGTAAAGGCCTGTTCACACCAGGAACAATAACTATTAACTATACTTATCCACATGAACGCACAATAATGTTCTGTTTATTCTAAGCGTGCAATGCAGTTATGTCATCTACCGCTTTAAACTCAAGATTCTGATTGGTTTTCAGTTTTTTTTTCGTTCAGCAGCTGGGAAAAATCCTTGTGAAAGTGATTCCAATGATATCGTTCACTTCATCTGACAAATATTCATATAACGGAAGCGATCAAAATAGATCAAATCACCTTTAAATAGACCGCAGCAATTAACATTTTGTCAGAACCTCTAGTAAAGTGCATGGTATTTTGTTTAGTTGTCTGTTCAGAATCATGATCTCTGTTCAGAATTTTATCCAGAATGGTGTAGCCATAGAATGATTATCGTCCTTGTTGTGATTGGGCCTTGAATGCTTTCAGTAGACTGTATGTTCCCAACACAGGCCGAGTTGACCCCTCTCTTGTGTATATTTGAAACACACACAGCTGTGTTTTCAGACTTGAAATGTGTTTCTGGGCCAGTGCTGGTGTTTCAGCTCATACAGGCTGTAGCTGTAATTTGCCAGGCATAATCAATAGTCTGTCAGTATACAGCGGCCCCTTGCCATGTACTGCTGTTATTTCAGTGGGGAAATGGCATGCTGCATGTTTCTAACACAATACTGTTGTGTGACACTCATGTCAGCGTAGCCTGGTCTGGCTGTGGGCCTCGATGAGATTATTGAAGCATGATTGAATTTCCTCTTCAGTATTGGAGAAGGATCCAGAGAGATACAAGCCAGCGTGTGGAGGAGAGAGAGAGAGACAGATGACCGTAGTGGATGCTCTTTGAGTGTTATCAGGTGCAGGACACCCATTGCCAAATCAGTCTGATGGGATGCAGATGAGGAGATGAACTGGAAAAGAGTGAGACAGGTGGGACGGCCTCTTTATTGATAACTGTAGAACTGGATACAGCAGAGTGGGTCTGCAAGCCCCCGTTTGATGTCTGTCCTTAGGGAGGTCTCTTTGTCTACACCATCTGTTTCAGCACACCTTGGAGAGATGGACATTGAGACCAGAAGAAAGAAAGCACACCGCTGTGCAGATTAGACACTCTGAAAGCCTGTTCACACCAAGAACGATAATGATAACTACCCTTGTGGAAAAAAAACCTGTACCAAAATGAATTTATTTCATATAAGTATACTACAAATCCATTAACATATTTACTGACATATTGCTTGAGACTTAATGATTTAAATATTATAATGACTCTTTATTTGGAGTACTTCTTTATTGTACAATGCAGTTTAAAAAAAAAATTTTAACCTAAAATGTAATATCACTATGAGCTCTGTATAATAGTTTCAAAGATATTTAAAGTCTACCCAAAGTAATCAAATATACGTAAGTATATCTTTAGTTGGACCTTAGCACTATTTCCGAATAACTAAATGTTTAATTAAGAATAATTTAAATATTTCATTTACTATACCAAAAGTACAATTGCAGGGTATTTATAAATATGTAAACGTATTTATAGTATACTTACCATTAAAAATGAATGTATTTCATATACATTGTTGTATATTTATTTTTCATAGGGTGTCCACAAGTAGGGTTGCAAAATTCAAAGGGGATTTTCAAAGTTGGAAACTTTCCATGGGAATCAACGCCTACTTCATCATTGCAACTTTGGCCCCGCCCACTGGTGTGTTAGTGAGATGACAAGGAGAGAAGAGCAATATCGGATGGACTACAAATAACATAAACTTGCAAAGGATCACAATGCTAGGAATGTGGTAATGAATTTTCAACAATGGGAATGTTGAGCATTATTTATTTGTATGCGGTACATTTCAACACTTTTTACAATTAGTTAACCTTAAGAACTGTAATAGTAAAAACGTGCTAAAAGTTTTCGAGAGAGTTAATGGATAAGTTCACCCCAAAATGAAAATGATATCATTAATTACTCACCCTCATGTCGTTCCAAACCTGACCTTCGTTCATCTTCAGAACACAAATTAAGATATTTTTGATGAAATCCGAGAGCTCTCTGACCCCTCCATAGACAGCAATTTAAGTAACACTTTCAAGTGGTAGGAAATGTAGGAAAAAAGACATTGTTAAAATAGTCCATGTGACTCCAGTGGTTCAGCCTTAATTTTATGAAGTGACGAAAATACTTTTTGTGCTCAAAAAACAAACAAAAATAATGACTTTATTCAACAATTTCTTCTCGTCTGTGTCACATACAGTGCAGAGCTTCCTATTTTTACCCCAGATCGCCGACTCACCATTTACCAGCTCCTGCGTCAGCATCACACGTGCATCATGGTGCTAACATGAAAAGCACCGACCAATGGTACACTGTTAAAAAATGATTGTGATTTTAACGGTATTTTACTGTAAAAATGCTACGGTGAAAAACAGTTAATTGGTTAACAGAAAGTTTCCATACTATATACGGCGACTACCTGTAATAGATCTAACCTTACATTTAATTTAATTTTACAGTAAAATACCGTAAAAAAAATTTTTAAGTTAAATTTTTGGAAGTGAAAAAGAACAAGTCATTGTGTAATTTGCAGTGAAAACCCGTAAATTGACATTCCCAGAATTCCCTGCGTGACACTTTGCATTTGATTTATTTTCATTGCAATAACTGTTTATTCTTTGTTTTTTTCTAATCAGTTATGTACATTAGGGTTTTATGTTACATCTGATGTTGTTAAATTAATGTTTATTGCATTTTTTACATTTCATGTGTTTTACCATGATGGTGTTTAGTGTTTGTGTGAATGATACTGAGCACCTTCTATATATTAGTATTGTCCTCTTAATTAAAAGCTGCTTGTGAGGAGCTTTGATTCAACTTTGATTCTTTGATGAGAATGTGATCCAACCTCACCACAATCTTGGGGTAGTGAGGAGGTACTGAGCCTCATAGAAATTTGGTCTGATGACCATATTAGGTCCCAACTTTCGAAAACTCACAAGAACAGCACAATCTTCTCATTGTTCAGCAAACAACTCAGGGAAAGGGGACAAAAACAGTCCGCGCAGTCATCTCTCCATAGTTGTGTTGTCTCCTTGTTGTTTGCTGGCTTTTCCTCTTCTGTTGGAATTTTCCCGCACGTAAATTCTGACCAATCAAAAAACAGTTTAGGAAATATTCCATGGCCAATGAGTGATGTGGATGTTGTCATGTGACTGCATTTTGGTTCGTTTCAACTAGTTCGGACCAAAGCAATCAGTGTGGTGTGAAAAGGAACCAAAAAAGCTGAAAAATGCTACAATGTATAATTGTTTGCCCTTGGTTCGGACCAAATGAACCGAATTAGAGATGTGAAAGCACCCTAAAATACATAAATGACATTTGTATGTATTCTAAATAAAATATATAGATTGTACTGAATGTCAGCTTGCTTATTTTGTTCAAGATAAGGATTTATTAAGTCCACACGTCATGCAAACAAGAAACTATGCTTCTAAGCACAGGTCGAGAGCAGTCGTTCCAACCACATACGTTTGCGATGCTGTTTGCGAATGATCGTTGGAACTATGGTTTCGGAAAAAAAATTATTAGTTGAAATATGTTGATAACGACGGAACTTGCAACCATAGGTGGCTAACAATGTTTTCGGGAAAAACACCCCAGAGCAACGGAGCGACAACAGAACTAGTTGTCAACAGAACTCAACTGCACACACACTGGAAGAAGTAGAAGAAGAAGATGAGTGTAAACTCAAGCAGAGTTGCTCCACAACGGATCAAGTCCAGATCGAAATTCCCGACCTCAAATGTTGTGGACGGGGCTATAATACTTAGCTATTTCCTATAAAAAAGATGTTAGCCAATCACAGCAGTGAGCGTTTAAATCAGAGGGCTAAAAAAAAAAAAAAAATATATATATATATATATATATATATATATATATATTGCAACTACTAACATGGCCAAGACCAAAGAGCTGTCCAAAGACACTAGAGACAAAATTGCACACCTTCACAAGGCTGGAAAGGGCTACGGGGAAATTTCCAAGCAGCTTGGTGAAAAAAGGTCCACTGTTGGAGCAATCATTAGAAAATGGAAGACGCTAAACATGACTGTCATCTCCCTCGGACTGGGGCTCCATGCAAGATCTCACCTCGTGGGGTCTCAATGATCCTAAGAAAGGTGAGAAATCAGCCCAGAACTACACGGGAGGAGCTGGTCAATGACCTGAAAAGAGCTGGGACCACCGTTTTTCAAGGTTACTGTTGGTAATACACTAAGACGTCATGGTTTGAAATCATGCATGGCATGGAAGGTTCCCCTGCTTAAACCAGCACATGTCAAGGCCCATCTTAGGTTTGCCAATGACCATTTGGATAATCCAGAGGAGTCATGAGAGAAAGTCATGTGGTCAGATGAGACCAAAATAGAACTTTTTGGTCATGATTCCACTAAACGTGTTTGGAGGAAGAAGAATGATGAGTACCATCCCAAGAACACCATTCCTACTGTGAAGCATGGGGGTGGTAGCATCATGCTTTGGGGGTGTTTTTCTGCACATGGGACAGGGCGACTGCACTGTATTAAGGAGAGGATGACCGGGGACATGTATTGCGAGATTTTGGGGAACAACCTCCTTCCCTCAGTTAGAGCATTGAAGATGGGTCGAGGCTGGGTCTTCCAACATGACAATGACCCGAAGCACGCAGCCAGGATAACCAAGGAGTGGCTCTGTAAGAAGCATATCAAGGTTCTGGCGTGGCCTAGCCAGTCTCCAGACCTAAACCCAATAGAGAATCTTTGGAGGGAGCTCAAACTCTGTGTTTCTCAGCGACAGGCCAGAAACCTGACTGATCTAGAGAAGATCTGTGTGGAGGAGTGGCCCAAAAACCCTCATGCAGTGTGTGCAAACCTGGTGAAAAACTACAGGAAACGTTTGACCTCTGTAATTGCAAACAAAGGCTACTGTACCAAATATTAACATTGATTTTCTCAGGTGTTCAAATACTTATTTGCAGCTGTATCATACAAATAAATAGTTAAAAAAGCACACATTGTGATTTCTGGATTTTTTTTTTTTTTTAGATTATGTCTCTCACAGTGGACATGCACCTACAATGACAATTTCAGACCCCTCCATGATTTCTAAGTGGGAGAACTTGCAAAATAGCAGGGTGTTCAAATACTTATTTTCCTCACTGTATATATATGCACACACACACATATGTTTTTGCGAAATTATGTGCATGATTATTGATATAATAATAATGTCACGTCGGTCAAGGTATGCTTCTTTCTGTCAATTATTTTCTCATCCAATTTTCCCCTCTCTGAAAAAAGAACACTATATAATGATTAGTATCCTGTCACATGACCTCACTATGTGCAGCCTCTTACCTGATTTTGTATAAAATGTATGAACTTTCGGCAGTCTCATCAAGTAGGTCAAAAAAGACATGTTGAAATCATAGTTCTGGTTCATTTGTAACACTGTAAAGGTAGGTCAGGTCGAATACATTGGATTGTGGGATACAGTATTCCATAATGTTTTCACCGCTCCATCGACAAATGTAGGGGTGGTTCCATGCTAATGCATGCAGATGAACATTTGCATACTGCTAAAATCGTGTAAGCAGTGTGTTACATAAATTGAAGCCAAGGGAACGGAGTGAGAGAGAGAGTAGACACTGTGACGTGTGCTGTTTGCATAAATATGATTATAAAATGTCCCTGACTTTGCAGGGCAATTAGAGTCCAATTTGAATGCAAATGTCTTCCTCCTGCCCATATGAAGATAATGATGGCTTCAGCATGCACACGCAATTCTCAGAACAACTCTGCTGGCACTGGGAAAGGCACATGCACACCCCGTTTGGCTGCGTACATCTCACAAACCTAGAGATGCAAACATTTGTGTGTGTGTGTGTGTGGTGTGGTGCTCACCTGACAGGTCGGTTTGCTTTTTGTCTCGCTCGTAGTCTAGGGAAGTCAGTGCTTGAGAACAGCGGTTCCCCAGCAGTGGCCCACTGTGCACAGCCAGCTTGAACTCATTTACATCCTCTGCTTATTAAGCTCCGTGTGCTAATGAATAAAGCTCCAATTAACACCAAAACATTTCACAATGTTAATTAAGGAGACATGGTTCATAAAGAAAGCATACACTTGCTTTCAGAAGGACCCAGGTAAATGGTAGCTAATGACTGGTTAGGCAACATACATGTCAGGAGTGTATTAGCTTGGTTCTATCTATCTATCTATCTATCTATCTATCTATCTATCTATCTATCTATCTATCTATCTATCTATCTATCTATCTATCTATCTATCTATCTATCTATCTATCTATCTATCTATCTATCTATCTATCTATCTATCTATCTATCTATCTATCTATCTATCTATCTATCTATCTATCTATCTATCTATCTATCTATCTATCATCTATCTATCTATCTATTTGTTTGTCTGTCTGTCTGTCTGTCGATCTACCATCCATCCATCCATCCATCCATCCATCCATCCATCCATCCATCCATCCATCGTCCGTCTGTCCGTCCACCCATCTGTCTGTCGTCCATCCATCCACCTATCCATCCATCCATCGTCCGTCTGTCGTCTATCTACCATCCATCCATCCATCCATCCATCCATCCATCCATCCATCCATCCATCCATCCATCCATCCATCCATCCATCCATCCATCCACCTATCCATCCATCGTCCGTCTGTCCGTCCGTCCATTTGTCTGCCATCTATCTACCATCCATCCTTCCATCCATTCATCCACCTATCCATCCATCGTCCGTCTGTCGTCTATCTATCTATCTATCTATCTATCTATCTATCTATCTATCTATCTATCTATCTATCTATCTATCTATCTATCTATCTATCTATCTATCTATCTATCTATCTATCTATCTATCTATCTATCTATCTATCTATCTATCTATTTGTCTGTCTGTCTGTCTGTCTGTCGATCTACCATCCATCCATCCATCCATCCATCCATCCATCCATCGTCCGTCTGTCCGTCCACCCATCTGTCTGTCGTCCATCCATCCACCTATCCATCCATCCATCGTCCGTCTGTCGTCTATATACCATCCATCCATCCATCCATCCATCCATCCATCCATCCATCCATCCATCCATCCATCCATCCATCCATCCATCCACCTATCCATCCATCGTCCGTCTGTCCGTCCGTCCATTTGTCTGCCATCTATCTACCATCCATCCTTCCATCCATTCATCCACCTATCCATCCATCGTCCGTCTGTCGTCTATCTATCTATCTATCTATCTATCTATCTATCTATCTATCTATCTATCTATCTATCTATCTATCTATCTATCTATCTATCTATCTATCTATCTATCTATCTATCTATCTATCTATCTATCTATCTATCTATCTATCTATCTATCTATCTATCTATCTATCTATCTATTTGTTTGTCTGTCTGTCTGTCGATCTATCTACCATCCATCCATCCATCCATCCATCCATCCATCCATCCATCCATCGTCCGTCTGTCCGTCCACCCATCTGTCTGTCGTCCATCCATCCACCTATCCATCCATCCATCGTCCGTCTGTCGTCTATCTACCATCCATCCATCCATCCATCCATCCATCCATCCACCTATCCATCCATCGTCCGTCTGTCCGTCCGTCCATTTGTCTGCCATCTATCTACCATCCATCCTTCCATCCATTCATCCACCTATCCATCCATCGTCCGTCTGTCGTCTATCTATCTATCTATCTATCTATCTATCTATCTATCTATCTATCTATCTATCTATCTATCTATCTATCTATCTATCTATCTATCTATCTATCTATCTATCTATCTATCTATCTATCTATCTATCTATCTATCTATCTATCTATCTATCTATCATCCATCGTCCGTCTGTCCGTCCATCCATCTGTCTGTCGTCCATCCATCCACCTATCCATCCATCCATCCATCCACCTATCATCCATCGTCCGTCCGTCCGCCGTCTATCTACCATCCATCCACCTATCCATCCATCGTCCGTCCGTCCGTCCCTCCGTCCATCCATCTGTCCTCTATCTACCATCCATCCTTCCTTCCATCCATCCATCCATCCATCCACCCACCTATCCATCCATCGTCTATCTATCTATCTATCTATCTATCTATCTATCTATCTATCTATCTATCTATCTATCTATCTATCTATCTATCTATCTATCTATCTATCTATCTATCTATCTATCTATCTATCTATCTATCTATCTATCTATCTATCTATCTATCTATCTATCTATCATCTATCTATCTATCTATCTATCACTGGGGAACCAAGCACTGACTTCACAAGACTACGAGCGAGATAAGAACTAAACCGACCGTCCGTCTTATATAAAAATGACAGAGATCCTTTATTTATCAGAGCACTATTTATATATAACTTTTTTCCATGTAATTTTATGGTCCATTTTTTTCTTGATCAGAAAGTGTCTTCATTTATATACTTTATTTTATTAAATAACCATTTGAGTGAAATGATCTGGCCTTCATTTTAAAACCAAACAGAAGATGAAAAAAGAAGAAGAATTGTGACATTTTCTGTTGGGTCTATCTCATTTTGATTCTATGTTTGTTACATAATATGCAAATGTACTACTACTATATTTATGTTTTATATATTTTAAGCTTAAATAGGATGTCACAATCTTGTTTTTATTTGCTTCAACGTTTCTTTTAATCCCTTGAGGCTTGAAGGAAAGGCGAGAGCGTGTTCACTTGTACCTCCCCTTAAATGTATCAACCGTATGGTCTCTCTGACTCGCTCTCTATCTCTCTCCCAATCGTCCGGCTACTTGAACGCCACTTTCACTTTGCGGATTACTTCAGTCGTAATTGCCGTCTACCTTTGGGCTTGAGTCTTGCAGGATGATGAAAGACGTTGTGTTTTATGTCAGGCCTACTACTTCTATTGCTTTCAAATCATTTACTACCACATCGTACCCAGATGATTAGAGAGACAAGGAACTATTTGATTTATTCGTCCTGACAGACCTGTTGCAAGAGCAACCCCAGACCATGTCATTTTTATAAAGTTTCATGTCAAACGCTTATTCTAAAACTATCAGTCATCATAAGAGAAGAGGCGCAAACCAGGGCCAAATCTGTCTTTAGACAAATACTCTTCACCTGTTTAGACATGAATTATGTCCAGGAAACATGTTTTATTCTTGCTCTAAATGTAGCCATGAATTATGATCAGTAAAAATGAATAAGTTTGTGATCACTTTTCATTTAGTTATAATGTCCATTACAACAGTTATCTGTGTGGATTTATAAAACTTAACATAAAACTTGTGGTAGCAAAACCAAAGTTGTTGTTGTTTGCATGTGGGAGGTCTATTATAGCTAGTTATGAAGTAATCAATTTAAACTTTTTTCCCCAAATAATATTATGTTTTAAATTATACACATTCACTCTTATTTGTATGTCTAATATGTCAACAACGCAAAACATTTTGCCAAAGTCAGTTATGAATTACGTGTAAATGATAATACGTGTAAATGATAAAATTTAACATTTTAGTTACATAGGGCATTCGTGGCCTAATGGCTAGAGAGTTGGACTTGTAACCGGAAGGTATAGAAAGTTCTTTTGTAAACAGTTGTCAAATATTAAATATTTAGCTACTTACATCTTGCCACTGCTAAACTTACATGCTTGAATTCTCACTCGTCTTCTGTGAACAGTAAAGCTTGATTTGATTAGCCATCTCAGTCATTTGGACGTTGACGACTGCTGGCAAACCAGCCTAAAATGTAACTTTTAACATTAGTTGTCATCCTAATAAGCAGAGCGGTGCATGATGGAGTACAGCAGAGCAGCATCAAGAATATCAAAAATTGGGGGGACAATTTGCCATTTTCTAATTTTAGGGGGTGACTTGTCCCCTTCAATGTCTATGGTGGTTACGGCCCTGATGTAGGCTACAGTAAGTTATTTATTAAATTTAGTTTTATTATTGTTATATATAAAACATATACATTGATATTATTGATTTATTGCTTCAAAAATGCTTTATGTTAGTGACCTACTCGGTTTCATGCAAAAGATTGTTGTCAAAAAACAACATTGCGTTGTATAATACTCAAAGACTGATTTAGTGAAGCATCTAATTTAATCATTTGCGATTTCGGTGGCACCAAAATGAAAACAGCACATGAGAGAAGTGATTTTCATCGGCGTGAGCTTTGAATATAAAATATGAAGTTCCGTTTTTGGCCACCTGAGTTCGCTATTTCCCTTCCAACCGAAGACGTACTTCACCTTATAGAGAATCGCTGAAAAGTTTTTGTTTTGAATAACAATGCATGCTGCAAGGAGAGAATGTCTGCGATTGGTTGGTGGTTTTCGGCTCGCAGTGTCTGATTGGTCCATTCGTTTTAAAGGGGTTTTCGGGGGGGTTGGGGGGACTCAGTCTCTCCCAACTCTCATCTCTGAGCTCCTCGTCCGTGGCAGCATCCACTCACTCTTTTACTACTGCCTGCGATGTGACTCCACGCCGCTCGCTCGCTGGAATATCACCCTTCGTGACAAGTGACGGATTTTACGCGCGCGCCACGCCGTCCGGTTTTCCAAAATCAAGGGGACACCGCGGCAGCGGCCAATGCCTTTTACCATGACTGTGGGATTAATAACGACTTTGTGTGCTGTAACGGCCGTTTTCGCGATGGAAGGTAAATATGTGGATGTTTGTCCTTTTTTTCACGCGCTCCGTGGAGTGTGTTACGCGCGCTGCGCGCTTCAGGTTTGACAGGTAAATGTCTCGTAGCGGTGGAATATATTCGCGAGGACTAAGTTGAGTATGGAACAAGATCTTTATGGCATCCACCGGAGTTGAGAAGGAGTTTCTGTGGCGGTTCCACAGACGCGGGATGGTCGTGGTGCTGAATGTTGCTGAATGAATGAGAGGACTGATTGGATTCATTTACTTAAACCCTGCTGGATTTTAACATGGTAACTGTGGTAAAGAACATAGTAGGTCATTTTATGTTCAGCCAGCAAACATTATTCCTTAAGCTGGTGTGAAGCTGTTACTGGACCAGCTAAAAACCAGTTCATGACCATCTTGGACTCGCTAATGTCCAGTCAGGACCAGAGAAACCATCTTGCTCACCTTAAGCTGTTATGACCAGCCGGTTTGCTGCTGGTTCAAAATGGTTTACCAGCTAATAACAGCATTTATGTGTGGGTAAAGGATTCTCGGTAACCTTAAGATGTTTACTGAAGATGCTCTGAAGGTGCACTGTGATCTGAAAGGCTTAGACATGCCATTTTAATGTTATTTTTTTATTGTTTTCTTGAAGGGGGAAAAAAAAGGAATATTTCTGGAAACTGACTGATGGTATCATTTGATTGATTGTGATTTTGGGCTGTAAAAATGAACTGACTTCTTATAATACACTTTACTCTTTAAAAAAAAAAAAAAAGAGAGAGTCAAGAAACAAGATTGTAGCCACACATTCAGGATGGTTCACCCATAATATTCTGTTTGCTCTTTGTTTACATCGTCAACAATCCGTATGACTTGCTTTCTTCTATGGAACACAAAAGGAGATGAGAAGATTGTTAGATGTTAGATGAGACTGACAGCCTCAGTCACCATGCACTTCCATTGCATCTTCTTCCATACAATGAAAGTGGATGGTGACTTTCATTCTGCCTAACGTCTCCTTTTGTGTTCCACTGAAGCTAAACAGGTTTGGACATACACGAGGGTGAACAAATAACGATATAGTTCACCTAAAAAATAAAATTATCTATTTAATGGACAAACCCGCATTGGATGGGTTCAGGAACATTTCATTTCTGTGAATACAAACCACAGATGAAGACCAGTATTGTGCTGTATTCTGGTCACGTCAATAATTTATTCCGAAAATCAAGCAGAAACACAGCAAAAATGAGAGAGAGAGAGAGAGAGAGAGAGAGAGAGAGAGAGAGAGAGAGAGGGAAAAAAAATTCCCTCCTTGTCTGGCATTTGACAGATGGTGGTTGACTGGTTGTTACAGCCGCGCCAGAAATCAGACATTCAGTTCGACATGCTGTGTGTGTGTGTGTGTGTGTGTATGTGTGTGTCGTGAGATTGGTCTCCAGATCAGTAATGAACACACAGCCAACATGAAGGGATTCTCTATTTGTTTCCTTTTCCATTGCCTCTCCAATTCCATCCATCACACAACCTGTTTGCCTGTCCTGTCTGCAAACACTCGTACAGGTATTGCATAACTCTGTGTTTAGTTCACAGTTTTATTTTCAACACTTTGCTGCTCGGTAACTCGCTTTGCCTAAGCACATGCTTTAAAAAAAAAAATTCTTCATCACAAGCCAAACGCTCTCTGATTTAGCACAGACAATCAGCACTAAATGATGTCTGCGCAAGCACTAATGTGTCTGATTTAGTTTTCAGACATTCAGAACAGACAGAAGTGTTGTTGAAATTCATTTAGGAGAGTCCCCCCTCCCACGTTCAGGTTGAAGTGTGTAAGGCGGCAGATGGAGGGAACGAGGTTAGTGATCTCTTCTTATAGTGGCTAATTGAAAGGCAATTGGCCTTTGTGGTTTAAAGTGTGTTTGCTGTGGTGGATTTGTGTGTATTAGCCTCTCCTTGAGCCTATATCAGTCAGATCAGATTATGGCTACTAATTGCCAAACCAGCCCGGTGACCACAAACAATGTGTCAAAGCCATGTGCGCCTCGGAAGGCGAGAGAGCGGATGAAAGAGATGGGGGAGGGAGACAAAAAGCAAAAGAGAGAGTGTGTGTGTGTGTGAGAGAGAGAGAGGAAGATGAGGGTCTGGGGGACCATCTGGCTTAGTGGAAGGTGGAGTGACTCCGTTTTGACATGTTTCCATGCGTCAGTGAGCGCAGTTCACCAGCAGTGCCTAATAACGCCATAAATGTGATGAATTATGAATGCGGACATGCAATTGCAATTTTGAAACACTACCAATGCGTATATCAGCTAATGTTACAAGGCGATAACCATAAATAAATATATTGCTTTTTTCTTTTCATTTTTTAAGATTATTATTTATTATTTTCCTGTTAGCCAAGTGCATTAATACACAGTCTTTGTAACTTTTGGTCTGGATTGACCTCATGATTTTTTGGTCTTTTTTGTTTATGATTCATCTGTGCACATTACTTGCTTCTGAATCTTTTATCAGAATGTGAAAACTAAAAAGAAATCACCAAGTACTCGTTTTTAGGGGTGTGAATCGTCACTGGTCTGTGGATGCTTGTTTTCCGCCACAAAATAAAATTGCGACTTCTTATCTTCTCACAATTTCAAGTATATCTCACAATTCTGACTTTATGTAACGCAATCCTGACTTCTTTTTAGTGATTGGGATTTTTCCAAAATATTGTATTTGAATATTTGGGCTCATAAAAAAGTGAATATTCTAATATTTGTTTATTTAAATGATGTTATTTTGAGAAAATAAGAACGATGTTTTTGTCACCATTTCTGAACAATTAGGTAATGTACACAACAAGCTTACGTTATAACTTAAGGTTTTCATTCAGTTCTAAACAAATGTGTAAACCAAAAATATAGGCCTAAAGAACAAAAGCATTATAAGCTCAAGCAGCGCGAGCGGAAAACACACTAATAAAGCAGAGCTCGCCAGTTATTTCTATATACACTCGAGTCAGAATATGGTTATCGTGTTTATATTGTTTCTCATGTTGAGAAAAACAATAATATCATGTGGATGATATTATTCTCAGGTGAGAAAACGCACCCCACTGACAGATGTTGCAGAGATACAAAGATAATGGTGTTAAAGGGATAGTTCACCCAAAAATGAAAATTCTGTCATAATTTACTCACCCTCAAGTTGCTCCAAACCTGTATGAGTTTCTTTGTTCTGCTGAACACAGCAGAAGATATTTTGAAGAAAGTTTGTAACAAAGCAGATAGAGCAACCATTGACTACCATAGTATTTTTCCCCTACTATGGTAGTCAATGGTTGCTCTATCTGCTTTGTTACAAACATTCTTCAAAATATCTTCTGTTGTGTTCAGCAGAACAAAGAAACTCATGCAGGTTTGGAAAAACTTGAGGGTGAATAAATTATGGGGTGAATTTTCATTTTCTGGTGAACTATCCCTTTAAGTGAAGTTTCTAACAGCACTTTGTGTTTTCTGTTCTTAAACCCTCGAACAAACCTTAAAGGAAGCATTTGTCTCGAGATCATTTTGCTATCATATACGTTATCTCGCTCTCACTCTGTGAACATCTGTGCTTACCTGCACTCGTGAATGCAGTGATGGACAGCTGTCCTCATTCGTCTTGTGTTTGGATTTGATGTGATTTCTCAAACTGAGTTTCATTCATTCATTTTATCAAAAGTAACTCCATTTTGCAAGATCATTTTCAATTTTCATCGAAGTAATTCTAAACATCGCGAGGCAGATGATATTAACACGCTCCCCAGCGCCACCCAGTGGATTTAGTCATAACTGTGAGTTTTAGTGGGATTTATCATGGATTCACTGCATTTACGGCCAGCAAAGCAACATAGTAAAATTCCAATAGTATTTTTATTTTTCGAATATTAATTACAGATCGAATATTCAAATATTCGACTATTCGTGCACACCTCTACTAGCCTGACAAGCCAGACCCACATCAAGATGTTGGGTCTGGGAACTCCCCATTGGCAGGGCTCAATCTGAGGGGCAGGATAAACGATTGTCTTTCAATTTCCCTCTGCACGCGATAGGATAGCGCTACAACCAACCAGAGCAATGAAGAAGGTGAAGCGGAGCTAGTTGATAGATTAAACTTTCGCCATATCTGGTCAGCAAAACTCTGAACACATCTTCCTTTCTTAAGAATGACTTCAGTGCCGTTCTTTGTTCTTTTCTCAAAGAAAAGCTTAACTCCAAGTCTTCCAGAGTCGCAGCCAAAGCCGATTCGAAAGACCGCTGTTCACCAGCTTCTTTGTTTAAGTAGCACGTGGAACCGCCGCAACTCTGCCATCATTATGTTAAGCCTGCCCACTCTATACATGATGTGATTGGCCTGACCAGAGTTTAGTTTTTCCAGCTCGCAAGCCAACAGAGAGTTGCTAGACGACGCTGGCTACAAATTACATTTGTTACCGCTAGGGTGCGTCTAGATTTCTAGGCTACACCCCTACTCTTTTCTCAGAATTGTGAGATATAAAGACATAATTACGAGTTATAAAGTCCAATTCGGAGGGAAAAAATACCTTTTTTCTCAGAATTGCTAGAATTGTGGACTTTATAACTCACAATTGTGACTTATATCTATCAGAATTTCAAGATAAAAAGTCCCAATTACCATTTTTTTATTCTGTGGTGGAAACAAGCCTCCATACTGGTCTCACGATTCAATTTGAGTGCGAGTATCATGTCAACGATTCATTCAATATCACAATGCACAACGATGCGTTGCATCCTCACATGCTCGCACATGCACGCACACACACACACACACACACACACACACACTCGTACACACACGCTCACACGCTGTAAATGTTAAAATAGTGGGTGCATTTTTTTTTTCTTGCATTTTCATTCCACCTCCCTCTGCCATTTTATGCTAGTGCGAGAAATGTGTATGCAACGAATGACGTCAGAGAAACGTCAGTAGGCTATAATCGATTATGGTCATCGATGCAGAATCGTGCACTAATTTCAACACCCCTATCGTTTTTTACCCCTCACTTTAAAAACATCTGGCTCAGTTTTGATACGAAACGCTCACTTTTGTGCAATTCAATCAGTTCTTAATCTAATCTGCTTTACTTTTTATTTCACATTTATATCCTGTTTTGCTCAGAAATGCGTCACATTACAATAGTACGTTGGGTTGACTTTCATAGATGATGTGTGGATCATCAAGTTTCATTTACATTTTCTGTTGAGTTGATTAGAAATTGATGACGGTTATAAAAATCTGCTTCATTTTGAAGAATGCCATGACGATCTTTACTCAAGTGCGCTTTCTTATATCTGTTTGCTGTTCATGTGCGTTTAGGAGGATTTAAGTGCTCAGTCCGGATTTTAAGTCAGGTTCGATTGGGCTGTCATGTTGACATTTTTTCTCTCTGTTGAAACATCAAATACGTTATAGAAAGCACTTTAGACACACACACACACATACACACACACACACACACACATACTCAGACATCCAAACCCTCGGTCAAGCCCTCACCATTTAAAGAGGTCTGAGAGTGTGGTCATGTCAGTAAGTGCATCGCTGAAGTCCTTGTTCCCACATCACTGGCCCAAATAAACAAGCCTTATCCGAAGTCACTCGTTCTGTCCTCGGTTACTGCTGCAGTCAGAGTTCTTTTATCAAATGACTTCATCTCAGCCTGAGCCAACTCTAGACACTGTTGTTCTGTCAGAGACAAAGGAACCCAGTGGAGTTTATCCACACTCGCTGCAGGGAGATGGTACTACCATGAGATGGTACTGTGTTGTACTTAGCTGACCTCAAATCACCTGTCACACCACAAGCCGTATTCGGATGGGTAATTGTTTCTCATGTGGAAGTCCATAAAAATACATTTGCATGCCACCTCAGTGATAAAACTCGTGCATTCGGATGACGATTTATTCACGGTGGACGAGCAAGATAACATGATTGTATGCTGTAAATAAAATGTCATATGCTTGGTATAATAAGAATAAATGCATATTTAATTTAATAATTGTAAAATAATATCCTAATTATTATTTAATTATTTAAATCTGTTTAAAAATAGGAAGATGTATAGACGCACATTATAGTTGAAATGGTCTTGTATTTTATCTCAAAATAAAGGATGTCGTTTTATTTTCACACATGGAAATGAGCGGAAATAAGTGAATGCAGCCTCTTATTTACATGAGGTAAACATAATGCTGCTTGGTTATTTGAATATGTATAGTTGCTGCCGTAATAACAGCCCATTTCAAATGTTTACGTGCTTTTCTTCTTTTTATTTTTTGAGCGGTGATGAAATATACTGCTCTTGTAAATACTTGCCAGCATTTCAGTAATAAAAGTCTAGAGGTTTAAAATGCATCCAAATTACAGCGAAGCGCAACCGTACGGTGCTCTGCAGTGGTCAAAAAGGATATAAACAGTGAATTGTGAAGTGATATATTCTTGAAAACTCGGATTCGGACGGCAATTAAATTACCACACGACCTTGGTGTTTGTCAAAAAAACAGTAGGTAATCCAGAGCGGAATTTTTATGCGGGTGGAGGAAGAAAAACACTGACATTCTGGATTCGGACGGAAATAAAATCACTGACTAGCCCCTGTAAATTATGAAAATACCTTATTACCCCATGAGAACCAATTACCATCCGAATAGGGCTTTAGTCAGTAAATAATATTTCAGTTGTGATTATATTTATTTAAATATATATATATACAGTGAGGAAAATAAGTATTTGAACACCCTGCTATTTTGCAAGTTCTCCCACTTAGAAATCACGGAAGGGTCTGAAATTGTCATCGTAGGTGCATGTCCACTGTGAGAGACATAATCTAAAAAAAAAAATCCAGAAATCACAATGTATGATTTTTTAACTATTTATTTGTATGATACAGCTGCAAATAAGTATTTGAACACTTGAGAAAATCAATGTTAATATTTGGTACAGTAGCCTTTGTTTGCAATTACAGAGGTCAAACGTTTCCTGTAGTTTTTCACCTGGTTTGCACACACTGCAGGAGGGATTTTGGCCCACTCCTCCACACAGATCTTCTCTAGATCAGTCAGGTTTCTGGCCTGTCGCTGAGAAACACAGAGTTTGAGCTCCCTCCAAAGATTCTCTATTGGGTTTAGGTCTGGAGACTGGCTAGGCCATGCCAGAACCTTGATATGCTTCTTACAGAGCCACTCCTTGGTTATCCTGGCTGTGTGCTTCGGGTCATTGTCATGTTGGAAGACCCAGCCTCGACCCATCTTCAATGCTCTAACTGAGGGAAGGAGGTTGTTCCCCAAAATCTCGCAATACATGGCCCCGGTCATCCTCTCCTTAATACAGTGCAGTCGCCCTGTCCCATGTGCAGAAAAACACCCCCAAAGCATGATGCTACCACCCCCATGCTTCACAGTAGGGATGGTGTTCTTGGGATGATACTCATTCTTCTTCTTCCTCCAAACACGTTTAGTGGAATTATGATCAAAAAGTTCTATTTTGGTCTCATCTGACCACATGACTTTCTCCCATGACTCCTCTGGATCATCCAAATGGTCATTGGCAAACTTAAGACGGGCCTTGACATGTGCTGGTTAAGCAGGGGAACCTTCCGTGCCATGCATGATTTCAAACCATAACGTCTTAGTGTATTACCAACAGTAACCTTGGAAACGGTGGTCCCAGCTCTTTTCAGGTTATTGACCAGCTCCTCCCGTGTAGTTCTGGGCTGATTTCTCACCTTTCTTATGATCATTGAGACCCCACGAGGTGAGATCTTGCATGGAACCCCAGTCCGAGGGAGATTGACAGTCATGTTTAGCTTCTTCCATTTTCGAATGATTGCTCCAACAGTGGACCTTTTTTCACCAAGCTGCTTGGCAATTTCCCCGTAGCCCTTTCCAGCCATGTGGAGGTGTACAATTTTGTCTCTAGGGTCTTTGGACAGCTCTTTGGTCTTGGCCATGTTAGTAGTTGGATTCTTACTGATTGTATGGGGTGGACAGGTGTCTTTATGCAGCTAACGACCTCAAACAGGTGCATCTAATTTAGGATAATAAATGGAGTGGAGGGGGACATTTTAAAGGCAGACTAACAGGTCTTTGAGGGTCAGGATTCTAGCTGATAGACAGGTGTTCAAATATTTATTTGCAGCTGTATCATACAAATAAATAAAATAAAACACAACAAATCATATATTGTGATTTCTGGATTTTTTTTTTTAGATTATGTCTCTCACAGTGGACATGCACCTACGATGACAATTTCAGACCCTTCCATGATTTCCAAGTGGGAGAACTTGTAAAATAGCAGGGTGTTCAAATACTTATTTTCCTCACTGTGTATATATATATATATACACACACATCGTCTCCTCGCAGCAGATCTTCGTTTTGTGTGTGATGATGGAATTCCTGCTGCTGATTTGACTCCTTTTCACATTTTATAAGCTCTTTACGAGTTCTCAGCTGGTCAAAATGCCATCACATACGAAATGCACATACAACAAGCAATTTAGCCCAGCACACAGCATTGTTTTGCAAAGTTCTGTCACTAAATATAATAAAAGCTGACCTATCATCTTTAGTGTCTGTGTTAAAAATTTGTGAACGCTAAGCGGACCAGGACTAAATGTTTTTTTTTTTTTTTTGGGTCCGGACCACATGAACCAAGAGAACTGAACTACAAGTGTGAACATACCCTTGAAATATGTCAGTGCCATTGTTTTGTCTTAAGATGCACACCAGTAATGTTTTTTAAAGACATGTTTATAAAAGCTACTAAGAAGTCATAATTGAACTGAAGCCTAATCCTGGCCCAATCAAATTTTTTATTAAATTATCATTTTATATTATAGTGTAAAATTACATTAAATTTGATAGTTTGATTAATTGCATTTAAATAGTTCAATATATTGACAACCCTAGTTACAACACATGCAGACATTCATCTGTTTTTTTTTTTGTCTGTGCGAAGATTTATTCATGCTTTCTCTCCAATCAATCTCTATCATGCAGTCGACTAAATGCACACAATGTGCCCATAATTTATTTAAGGGTGGACAGGTCTGTGTGTTGGAAATTACTGCAGCTGATGTGAATAATGAGCTACAGATGCTGACCACACTTTTCCTATTTCCCTTTCTCTTTTTTTCTACTTGTCCATGGCATGCAAATTCATCTTATCCCTCTCTCGCTGTGCCATGCTGGCTGAGATTTAGGATGACCACCATGTTCTTTTTCACCATCTATCTCTTATTTTACAATGGAGTGTACTGACTGTAATAATATCCCACTTATTACTCTGCTACTTTCTAAAATAACACATCCATTTGTTTGAAATATTGATGATTTGGTTCATTATAGACACAATTCAAGTTAGTGGTCGTTGTGCAAATACATTTTACCTCAGAATGCTGCCATTGACCAATCAGAATCAAGTATTTCAGATGGACATGTGGTTGAAGAAAAAGCAGCAATACTGCACAAACACACACACGCACAGAGGCTAAGGGGGAGAGAAGTTGTTCTTGTATGGTTTAGTATAAACCTCTTCATCATTAAAAGACTGAGTCATCTTCGTGCACAGAGGGGTTAAAGGACGTTTTTTTGTTTCCTCTATCTTCCATATCGTTGTCAGCAGCGTCTGAGGCTCAGAGAGCAGCGAGCGAAAAGCACTAATGCACCTGCAAATGAGATCGCTCGTCTCTCTCTAAATGAATGCTTCAGAATCAGAAAGATGATGGAAAGAGATAAGAGTTTTCTTTTCACTCTTGTCGAAATTCTTCTCAAAAAGACTAAAGGCACCGACTGAAATCTCTATTAAATAGTAATGTGAGGGTCAATGGGCCGCCATGGCTTTATGGATGTGCTGACCTGATGATTTTTAAATGAAATACAGCTGTTTGCTTTTCATTATGTGTGTGTATGTGTATTGACTGTCATTTGACTTTTAAATTGAGCAATTCTTCTGATGCTGACAGCTCCGGCAGTTGAGTTCACTGTAAAGTGACTATCCAAGAAATGTCTAAAAATGTAGACTTTTGGAGGATTAAAGCACACTGCTTAGTTTGCATACCCTGCTGAAATTGTGTGTTGGTTTAAGTTGGTTTATGCTGTTTAGTGCTGGTTTGGTGCTGACACCTTACAGTGGTCCAGATTTGATTACACTGGTTAGTGCTGATTAGGCTGGTTTATCTCGAGAATTCATGTCGTTCGAGGTTGGATTATGCTGGTCAGTGCGGTTCTAGGTTTTAACGGACAATTCCTGTTATTCCAGGTTGGATTACACTTGTTAGTACTGGTTTGGTGTTGATCGAGGTAAATACATGTTGGATAGACTTAATTAACCAACACGGAACCACCAGTAAGTTTTGCTGTAAATGCTTTTAGCTGAGAATTCACGTAGGTTCAGGCTGGTTTATGCGGTTTATTGCTAGTTAAAATGATAATTCATGTTGGTTCAGGTTGGATTACACTTGTTAGTGCTGGTTTGGTGTTGATCTAGGTAGTTACATGTTGAATAGTGATGGTTCTGTGCAGGTAAATTACGTTTTTAGCTGATCATTTATGTAGATTCAAACTGGTTTATGTGGTTTATTGCTAGTTAAGATTAGAGTTGTTCCGATTCCGATACTAGTATCGGAAATATCACCGATACCACAAAAAATTCTGGCATCGGTATCGGCGAGTACTTGAACCCATGTACCGATCCGATACCATTTTCTTAAACAAGACCTAGTTATGACCGTGAGCCTTGCCTAACCGCTGCAAGGTTCTTCTTCGTTGCTCCGAATGCATTGCAAACACAGGAAGTTGTGCTGTTTTGCCACAAGAACCCACTGTTTAGAGCAGCGAAGAAGAAATTAAAACGCGTTAGCAGTAGGCTATTTCCACTGTTTACTGGCTGTTTAGCATTCTGTTTAGCAGTATTTCGTCTGTGTGTGGATGGCGGCCGCCCGCGCGCACACACACACGTGTGACACTCGCTCGCTGTCTTTGTAATCTCTGCCGTGTGTCACTATCAAGCGGCAACCTCCCCCAGTTTCTCTACGTCCATATTCACAGTCTATGGTCACTATATGAGGACATGAACGCATAAACTGTCACTTCATGAGAATTTACCGTTTCATTTGGGAAAACTGTCATATAAGGAACACAGACACTGAAATATCTTCTTGGCAACCCGTCAAAATAAAAGTTCGGTTTAAAACATTTAAAATTGACAGAATATATTAGGCTACTGTTGTACAGTAGATTTAGCTACGTCTCTATGTAATAATAATACGTCTCTACTAATAATAATAATGCCTAGATGGTTGCTTAGATAAATATATATATATATAATATTCCTACATTTATTTGTTGCACTGTTTTTTATACAGTTATATTGTACAACTAAAATACCTTTTTCAGTTTGCAGTGTTAGATTTGTGGCTGCATTTGAAGTTCTTTTTCGCTTAAGAAAAATAAATAATATTACTGTCAAATACATGTCAGATAATAAAAATACTGTAATAAATACAGTAGTTCACCATGTATTTGTTCATGTTTCATTAAGGGATAAGTCTGAAGCACACCATAAAATAATTCTAGCAATTCACACAGGGCTAGTAGTATATACAGCATATACAGATACATATACAGATACTCCGGAAAAAAAAGGCATTTGGGGGGTAAAATATGTGTTATTTTGGCAGGGCTGCCTGCTAATATTCGCATTCCTGGGTCTGTATATCACATAATCGGGGTCGCTCGCTTCAACCCGCGGACTTGGCAACACAGTGCAGTTGAGTTCTGTTGACATTTGACAACTAACGTTATGTGTCGCTCCGTTGCTCTGATTGGTTGTAGGTCTATCCAATTGAGGTCTTTCCTGGTTTGGTTGAAACACGCCCCATAATCACAGCCCAACGGAGCAGTATCAGACTCAAATTCTGACTAGAATTGAGTATGACGACGTCAGGCTACTGTTTATTGCTAGTTTAGCCGAGCTTGGTACTGGTAAATGCTGGTTTGGTGTAGGGGTGACGCAAAATACTGGTATCGATGATAACTGATAAAATTGAGATATTGATATTATGTTTTATATTTTGATTTTTTTTATTCATTCGTGCAATACATACAGAAATTGTACAAAATGCACATATTGAGAGATAACAACAAAACATTATAGACAAACTGCAATATGATGGAAGATAAGAAAGAAAGAGGAGGGGGGACAAAAGGGAAAAAGCAAAAGAAACAAACAAACCAACAAACAAAAACATAGTGAAAAGAAAGATCCTGTAATTAGAATATGTCTTTTGGAAGTTGTGAAATGTTATTTTAAAGGGTATTTAGTAATTTAACATCTTTTAAACCCCCAACCCCATTTCTCTCTTACTCCTCTACACAATAATAATAATATTGATGTTAATGTGATTTCCTGATTGATATGTCTATCTGTGCATGTCTATCTGAGATATTGATATTATGTTAATATGATAATATCTTAAATAATCAAGTGTCAGTAGCTTTCTGGTTGACTCTCCAGCATAGGTGGCGGTATTGCACCTTGACATTAGTCATAAAATGCAACTTTTTAGTGAGATTTATTTATTTATTTTGGGTGAAAACACAAAGTTAAAGATGAATAGCATTCATTCTTTTTTTTTTTTTTTACTTTAGATACTGAGATAACATCATTGTTGTGAACTATTTTGACCACGATATCGTTACAGCTTTATTATAGTGCCAGTTTAGCTTGTGTATCAGCATTACTATTAAGCTTGTTAATCAAAGATTAGTTTAGTTGGTTAAGAAGCCTGGCACGTCAGCATCCAAAACACAGCATATATTGGTGACCAGCTAACAGGGTTGTTTGGGTTGTCATAAATCAGATTGAAGTATCCAGGTGTTTCGATCTATGTATCCGTGCTCACACACTCTCCCTGCTGCAGTTTTGGACCCTGATAAATTGCTTCAGGGCATCTGGGTGATGCAGCTCAGCGAGACCATCTTCGGTCCTCTGAGATCCCTGTACTCTCCAGACACGGCAGCCAGATGGTCGATGGGGTGTGTGTTTGTGTGTTGGTGTGTGGCATCACGGTGGGATCGGCAGACCTCAAAGCCCTGTTGGTTTCATGTCTTTTATGGGTTCTGATTTTCCTTTCTCACTTCACGCTCTGTGGCTTTTTCAGCATCACTAGATTGGCAAACGAGGTCTGAAATGGCCTCGTTAAAACCAAACGGGCATGTGTTTGTGCACATTTAGAACTGAGATGAATGGCAAATGTCCCCTAAAATCACATTGGGTCCAGCTGCAAACATGTCTAAGAAGTTGGTTATGAGAAAACATTCTACTTGGTTTGATAATGTTATCTAATGATAATCATCTTGTGTCAATTATCAGGTTATCCATTGAGAAGCTGGGCAAAAGAACTATAATAAACAGCTGGAAAGCAGTGCAGGTCTGTCGCACTGAACCATGAGTTTAGAGTTTAAAAAAGCCATAAAAATCAGTCCCCTCTGAAAGTGCTGCGCTGTCTATTTGGATTTATGGCTTTGCGTCACACAATACCACCCCCACCCTCCAAAAAACATTTTATCGGATGATTTAAAAGTCACCTGGTTGGGGGCATAGCGAATATATGTAAGTGCAATCAGCAGAAAGAGCTAGAACACCATTTTTTTTTTCTCTTTCTCTTTCTCTGTGTGAGACTGGTCAAATGGCGCATTGGGTAAGTGGCCCCGTCAGCAGATATGGGATCCTCCCCAGTGTGTCCGGAGGAGAGATTGTGGCAGGGTGAATTGATTATTGTGGTATGTTTCCAAAGGTTGTTAAGGCCAAGCTTCAGGCCTACTTAAAGGGATAGTTCACCCAAAAAACTGTTCCCCCACTATTGTGTGGCTTTCTTTGTTCTGTAAAACACAAAGGAGATTTTTTTGGAGGAATGTTCAGTTCTTTGTCGTACAGTGAAAGTGAATGGGCGTGGACGTGGACGCTGTCAACATCCAAAAATGACAAAAAACAATAAAACATCATAAAAGTATTGTCAGATTCTGAAGTCAAATGATAGCTTTGTGTAGCCTGACGTCGTCTTACTCAGATTCTAGTCAGAATATGAGTCTGATGCTGCTCCATTTGGCTGTGATTATGAGGCGTGTTTCAACCGAACCAGGAAAGAAAATGCCTCTGCACTCAATTGGATAGAGCTACAACCAATCAGAGCAAAGGAGCGATTACAGATTTCAACTGCACTCATGCTGGAAGAAGTAGAAGAGGATGAGTGTAAACGATCTTCTTTGCCGGTGTTGTAAAAAGAATTTAAGGATACATGGAGTACTTACCAACACGATCATCATTTTGAGAGAAAAAGTAGGCTAACGGTGAATGCATACGAAAGTTCTCCATTTAAGATTAGAACGAATTCAACCCAAGCGTTCTTTGGTGACGTGGATGATTGCGTTACTGTTGATCATCTGTCCATCATCGTATAAAGACTATTTGATTGGTCCGAACAGCTCTGGTTCGAGCATAGTTGCTCCACAACAGATCAAGTCCAGACCAAACTTAATGACCTCAAATGTTGTGGGCGGGGCTAAGCTTGGCTGGCATCCAGGCTAAGCTTTGTGTGGAACAGACTTGAAGTCATTATTCACTTAAATAATTTGTGATTAAGCATGTTCATAATGTAAACTTTCACTGTATGGATCGCCTTACGACAGAAAATATTATTTAAAGCAACCTTTTTTAATACACTATTTTTAAATGTTTTTTAAAGTCTCTTATGCTCACAAAGGCTGCATTTATTTGATTAAAAATACTGTTGAAACAATAATATTGTGAAATATTATTACAATTTAAAATAATTGTTTTCTTTTTTAAAATATATTAAAATGTAATATATGTGATGGCAAAGCTGAATTTTCAGCAGTCACATGATCCTTCATGTGGAATCATTCGAATATGCTGATTTGCTAGCCTGACAAGCCAGACCCACATCTAGATGTTGGGTCTGGGAACTCACCATTGGCAGGGCTCAATCTGAGGGGCGGGATAAACGGTTGTCTTTTAAATTCCCTCTGCACGTGATAGGATAGCGCTACAACCAACCAGAGCAATGAAGAAGGTGAAGCGGAGCTAGTTGATAGATTAAACTTTCGCCGTATCGGTCAGCAAAACTCTGAACACATCTTCCTTTCTTAAGAATGACTTCAGCGCCGTTTTTTGTTCTTTTCTCAAAGAAAAGCTTAACCTCTTAAGGACTGGGACCATTTTTGGGATTTCCGCCTGGATTTGGCCTACCCAAATGTAAAAGCTTCCCATACACACATACAGTGGTCTTAATTCAAAAGTTTAGTGTCATTTTACAGGAAACCCTTTTGAAGTTTCATAAACCACTGCTAAAAGTGATAAACATGTAAGTATATGTTGTCTAAGCTGTAATAACCCCCTCAAAAAAGAGACGCTTTTTGATTTTTTTTCTTATAAATTCAGTTTTGAAAGTGTGTAACTCAGGCCCTGTGCGCTCTAGCACCCTGCAGACAGTTTGGGCTGTTTCCTTTCCTACCTGTTTCCAGGGCAAATCCATACTGAAATGGTACCAGAGTAATTTAGTGTAAATAAGTTACTTTATGTTAAACAAATGCCAAAGTGACGCATGTCTCTAAGCTTTCAAATGGTACCACATATGAGGTCAGAGCTTCTCCACAGATATTTAAAATTGAAAGTATATGCATGATGATGTCATTCCGGACCCTGTACAGGGTTCGCAGACTTTAAGTAGTTAACAACAAGTCTTCCAGAGTCACGGCCAAATCCGATTCGAAAGACCACTGTTCACCAGCTTCTTTGTTTACAAGTAGCACGCGGAACTGCCGCAAATCTGCCGTCATTATGGAAACTGATACATTTTAAAGATTCAATGATGAATAGAAAGTTCAAAAGATTATTCGATTTTTTTTGTTGTTGTAACATCTAAATATCTTTATTGCCATTTTGGATCAATTTAAAGTGTCCTAATTAAAAAAAAAAAAAAGTAAACCTTTGAATGGTAGTGTGTGCATGTACAATACTAGCTGGAGATTTCGCAATGGCGGCTCTAAACTTCATAAACACTTTTTCTGGGAGATGATGCCATATGGTGCAAGACGTTACTGATTTGTTTATGATTTTCAACCTATTCTAACTGATGCTTCAAGACTATCACAAATCAGCTGGATGGTGTTTGCTTTGGATGACACTTCCTCCATATAAATCATTATTGCATTCGCAAGTTGCTTTGGATAGAAGCATCTGCAAAATGAGTAAATGTACTGTAGATAGCTTGGTGGCATATTTACACCAGCATAACGACAAAGAACGGTTGTAGAATGAGAAGCCATCATTGTGTGCCCTGCATGGAGGATTGGGACACCATGAGGGTGGGTAAATAATGACAGAATTTTAATTTTCAAGTAAACTATTATTTTAAAATCCCAAACTTCCCCCAGCACCTCACAAAAGCCTGTTGTCGTCGTGGGGTCTGTTTTGACTGGGACTGTTTTTTCTCATTGTCTTCATTCTTTCCTTGCACTGTCATTTCTTTTTTTTTGAAAGGAAAGAGAAAGCATTTTAATTAAAACTTGAGGCAGGCTGCAACAGAGAGTTCTGCTTCCTGCCCAGAGAGCAGCCAGTAATTGGTTCTGTTCCCTCTCCCGCTGTATACTCAGTTAAATGGATGCAGTTGTTCAGTTTGTTGGTCTTTTTTTCCCATCGTCTTTTCATTTGCCCCCCCCCCCCCCCCACACACACACACTTTCCGCCTCTCCAAACAGAGGTGAAACCTGAGTCCATGTCTGTGTTTGGGTTGCAGACTGAGGGGCTGCAAAGATCTGGATATATGAAAGACGGGTTTGAGTTTAAGGAGCCTGAGAAACAAAGCAGCTCATTTATTACTCTCTTAATGAAAGCTGCTTCCAGTGCTCTGCCATAATGGTTTAATTTCACCTCTTGAGCCCCTGGATTAGTCCATGAGGCACAGGAACACTGGGGCGGAGGGAGATGAAGGGGCAGCTGGGTTGATTTTTAGAATTCTCAGTCGCTCTCCCAGAAACTTTTTCAGGCATTGAGCTGTTAATATATTCTTTTTTATGGTTGTTATTGAAAGAGTGAAGCAAAAACAAGCTTTTGTTCCAGAATATTACCAGTAACTTGGTGCCGCAGTCTGAGCTTGTTGACAGTCTTCCAAGTCATGCTGGTCTCAAGTCAGTTCATTTTTATACACATATTTAGCACTCATATGCAGACAGTGCGAGTTCAAGTCCAGCTTGCAATGTCATTTTCTGTCCTCTTTCTATAATATTTTATAAAAAAGCAAGAGATAAGATAACTCTTTTTTTTATGATTTTTTGAAGAAAATCAATATGCCACTATGATGTTTAGAGTCAAGGCTTTGGTTTCTGGTTGCTAGGGTGCTGTGTTTGGTTGCCAGGGTTTTGGTATGTGGTTGCCAAAAGAGTGCATTAGCACCCGCCCCCTTTTTCAGCGATGCTGGTTCCGGAAGTATTTTTCCATAAAAAAATGTCCCATAGGGGTTTAAAAAAAGGTCTTCGTTAAAGACTTATACGCCATGAACCAAGCCAGTCAGCTATGAGGTGAATCATAACATTACAATTTTGGAAATCGGACAAAAATATAAGGTACAAGAATGTGTAGTGTACTTAACGGCTTTAGTCAGGGAAATAACTACAATCCCAAGAAGCATTGCGAACAGCGTAATCAAATAAAAAATGATGGCGAAACATAACAATACTCATTTACAAATGTTGATATATATATATATATATATATATATATATATATATATATATATATATATATATATATATATATATATATATATACTTTTATTACAAAATATGCATATATTTACAAACATTTAAGTATTTTGAGAGTGTAGAGAGATCGACTTGATTATTCGCAGTGCTTCATGGGAGTGGGCGGAGCTAATATAATCTTTTGGCGCATGTTGCTTTTTTTGTTGCTTTTTTCGTTTTTCTCCAGGAATTCCTCTGTTAAACATATTTATTTTAAAAATAAGCTAAAATAATGCAGACTTTTAAACTTAAACTTTGACTTTTAAACCCAATGGTTAGGTTTGTCCATATTTGTGTAGGGAAGTACAATATATCAGTACTAGGCCTATATCATATTTATCAGCAGACTTTTTAATTTATTAGTGTCAGTAAATATTGGATATTTAATTGTTCATGCAAATTTTTTTACATTTAAGCTTACCAGCATCCAATGCTTAGGCTACTTAAAGTTAATCTTCAAAAACATGAAAATATTTAATAACTGTTAAATGTAATATAATTACCAAATTTAATTTTTATACTGTAATTTTTTTATACTATAATGCCTAAATTCGCTTGTAGCATTTAACACTTCTTTTTTTAAATCTTTTATTTTAAATCTTTTTGGTATCAGACAGAATTTTATATATATATACTTAGGTGTTGGTATGTGGTTGGTAAGGTTTTCCGGGTGATTGTTCTGTGATTTAACAGTTTGTTTTATCCCTCGACAAAACGTAAATGTGTAGTAGCTCAAGGTGTATAGATATAGCTTGATTGATTCCATCCTTCAGTTTAAGGCCTAGTCCACACATACACGGGTATTTAAAAAAAAAAAGACCATGCCAAACCAACAGGTGGCAATATAACCCTAAACGTAAAGTCATGTTGGCCAATCAGAAGCCTGGAAAAATGTTATTACCGGTTCCGGTTCTGACGCAACAAGCCAAAATCTCCGGTTTAACTGTCTACATGACACCATTGCAACCGAAGTTTCTAAAAATGTTCACCCTGGCAGGAGTTTTGAAAAAAGTTTGGTTTCAGTGACTGGATACTGTGTTTGCGTGTGGACAAACGGCCAAACCGCATAGAAAAAGATGCGGTTTCGAAAATAACCGTGCTCGTATGGACAGGGCCTAATGCCGCGTTCCAGGCAACCCGTAACCCGTGTTTTTCCAACCTTCTACCCGTGAAAGTGCACTGGAATAGCAGTCAAACCCGTGACTTCCCACCCGTGAACTCGTACTAGATCGATGTACTCCCAGTTACGAGCTCTGATGTCACATAGCCCGCGAAGCAACAATGGCAGCCCCTAAGGACGCGGTGTTTATGAAAGTCGTACATTAAAAAACAAATATAAGGTATTGCTCTAATGTTATTTATCCGCAAATGTTATGCATTATCAGCAGCTCTTCTAGTGTTAGCTAGTTTTCAGGCCATGGAGTGCAAGAATAAATGAATACCAAATACATTTCCAAATATGCAAATAACGTAAAATAAAAGGTATAACAGCTTCTCTTGCCTTATGCACAGTTTTTTCTCCTCCGTTTCCCTCAAATAAGCAAGGAGTAAGCACCTTTGGCGATAGAAATGATTGTAAATGAGCATAATCCCCGTAAGGTTCGCCATTCTTTGTTTACATCTAGCTACCGCTCAGGTAGTTTGGTGTGACTTTGCCTGGAATGCTACAAAGTCGTGAGTCGTGGTTTGAAGTCGTAACTTACAGGCTCAAAAACCTGCCTGGAACGCAGCATTAGTCTATGGGATTTTTCCACCCGTTTTATTGTCCACCAGGTGAAACTTGTAAGTCTGATTGCTTAGAAAGATAAGATTGAAGTTCTCTTCAAAAAGCTGCACAATTTGAGGTTGTCAGATTTAAGTTATGTTTCATTATGTTTTTGTTCATGTTCCTGTGTTTCCTGTGCACAATTTGTTTCTATAGTCACTAAGTTCTCTTTGTTTGTTGCCTTGATTACTGATTTTGTTCACCTGTGTTCCCTTGTTTAGCCTGTGTAAGTACTCCCTGTTTTGTTCATCCCTTTGCCAGCTCTCACTTGAGTTTAATGTGGGTTGCTAATTTAATCCTGCATTCTTTTTCTTGGTTATCTCCTGACTACTGTTTGTAGCGCTACTCCTTCATCGTGTCATGTGTGAAGCAGACTACACCTGACAGAGGTCTCATTGTGCACCAAAGTTGAATACTTAGGATTCATTCAAATCCTTAGCCCTAAATGTTAGCAATAACCAGAGTGTTTCCACATTAAAGAGAGAAAATAACAAAAAAAATGTTTCCAATCACAGCTGGACGTGACCTACTTTATGCTTACATCATTAGCATTGGGATTTGACATCCTGTACCTGACGCAGTGTTTTCCTCTCGGAGCTTCCGCCACCTCGGCTGCGTCATGCATCACCAATACCGTGTGACTGAACACGACGTATCCGCCTCAACTTCACTGATTTTAAACTGCTCGCCACACGCAATCAGCTCACCTCAGAAAATCAAGGTTTGGGTCAGCGGGAGGGCTGACTAATGTCATTAGATCATTAATATTTCATCAAAAAGCAGTTTGTCAGGTGTTATTTTTTTCCCGTGGCAGTCAGGGTAATATCTCTGATGTGTGAAGAGGCAATGCAGAGGCAGTGCAGTTGATTGGGCCTCCTCTCTCTCTCTCTCTCTCTCTCTCTCTCTCTCTCTCTCTCTCTCTCTCTCTCTCTCTCTCTCTCTCTCTCTCTCTCTCTCATTAAGACTGAGTTATGACCTCTTTGCCTATGCAGAATCATCACAAACACATTTTTCACTGTGCTCTTGCCATAAATGTAATCTCCAGCTTAGGCAGGAAAGAAAAAACAGAAAACGGCCGCAAAGGATGAAAGAGAAAATGAGGTGAAAAGATCCTAAATGTTCAAATGGATGGTTGAGGGGCGGCTTTATTCTTCTTTATGTTTTTTTGTGTTAGTTGCTTCCTGTATGAGTTTTTTATTCAGGCCAGTGTGTGTATGTGTTTCTGAAAAGGGAGGGCTTGGAGGTAATTAAGTATTGATTTCTAAGCATGCAGGGTGATGGGAAATAGGCGACTTGGCCCTAATTACAGCAGGTTGCCAGATTGGGGGTGTCTGGACTGCAGCGGTGTGCTATAGGGGTGAGCATGGCTTCCAGCCAGAGCGGCTGCTGCCTCATCATTATAGCAGATTAATTAGCAGCTTTTGCCCACGTGGTCGGCCAACACCTTGATTCTATTGCCTGCATGAGCTTTTTTGATTACAAACTGACTGACGGGAATGCATGTAGGATGGATGGATCATTTCATAGAAAGAGAACAAGATACAAGTAAGTATTTAATATAACATACACCGATCAGGCATAACATGGTCCCCCTTTTGCTGCCGAAACAGCCCTGAACCATCGATGCATGGACTCCACTAGACCCCTGAATGTGTGCTGTGGTATCTGGCACCAAGATGTTAGCAGCAGATCCTTTAAGTATTGTAAGTTGCGAGGTGGGGCCTCCATGGAATGGACTTGTTTGTTCAGCACATCCCACAGATGCTCGATTGGATTGAGATCTGGGGAATTTGGAGGCCAAGTCAACACCTCAAACTAGTTGTTGTGCTCCTCAAACCATTCCTGAACCATTTTTGCTTTGTGGCAGGGAGCATTAACCTGCTGAAAGAGGGCACAGCCACCAGGGAATACCGTTTCCATTAAAGGGTGTACATGGTCTGCAACAATGCTTAGGTAGGTGGTACGTGTCAAAGTAACATCTGCATGGATGGCAGGACCCAAGGTTTCCCAGCAGAACATTGCCCAAAGATTCACACTACCTCCGCTGGCTTGCTTTCTTCCATAAAGAAATGGATGAGTGAGTTTGGTGTGGAGGAACTTGACTGACTTGCACAGAGTCCTGACCTCAACCTGATTGAACTTCCTATAGTGCATCCTGGTGATATGTGTTCCCCAGGTAAGCGGCGCACATGCACCCGGCCATCCGCGTGATGCAAAAGAAAACGTGATTCATCAGACCAGGCCACTTTCTTCCATTACTCCGTGGTCCAGTTCTGATGCTCACATGCCCACTGTTGGTGCTTTCTGCTGTGGACATGGGTCAGGATGGGCACCCTGATTGGTCTGCGGCTATGCAGCCCCATATGCAACAATCTGCGATGCACTGTGTATTCTGACCTTTCTATTAGAACCAGCATTAACTTCTTGAGCAGTTTCAGCTACAGTAGCTCATCTGTTCGATCGTAACACACGGGCCAGCCTTCGCTCTCCACATGCATCAATGAGCCTTGGCCGCCCATGACCCTGTCGCCGGTTCACCACTGTTCCTTCCTTGGACCACTTTTGATAGATACTGACCACTGCAGACCGGGAACACTCCACAAGAGCTCTAGTTTTGGAGATGCTCTGACCCAGTCGTCTGGCCATCACAATTTGGCCCTTGTCAAACTCGCTCAAATCCTTACACTTGCCGCCCATTTTTTCTTCTTCTAACACATCATCTTTGAGAACAAAATGTTCACTTGCTGCCTAATATATCCCACCCACTAACAGGTGCCGTGAGGAAGAGATAATCAGTGTTATTCACTTCACCTGTCAGTGGTCATAATGGTATGCCTGATCAATACGATGTATGTAATATGAAATATTTACTTAGGAAACAGCTCATCATAACTATACATTTATATTGGATATATTTGATATTTCCATTCCTTTTTTCCTGATGAATTATACTGGTTTAGGAGAACATCTGAAAAAAATGGCACAGTTTAACTTTAAGAGAACGTTCCCCTATAATACCCATTTGATTGGTTATGCAGGAACTGGCATCTCGATGACATTAATGATTCAACTTACCACAAGCCTGATAATATATAAAAAAACAACAACAACAACAACAAAGCTAGCCAGAAGATAATACAGTCTAGTTGGGAATCGTGGAGATCCACCACACAGATAAAGATCATTCTACTAATTAACGGAATACACTTTGGGCCCGCTTCCTATGCATTCGTCTTTTAAAGCATTGTCGTGCAGTACTCCTTCCATTTTTCAAAGAGTCAATTTAAGTTGTTTAGAAACAAACCCACACACAGACACACCATTTTTCAGCTTTGCCCGCTCCGAGCCATTCATTTTTCCTGAGAGACGTTGCGATTGCTATAATTGGCCATAGTGGAATGGCCATCTATAGTCCTGCAGGTCTGCCACAGGCTATCAGCCATCTGGGCTTTTATGACGCTGATCTTGTATCATCTCTGGGGGCTGTGGATTTCATGCCCATTGGCACTCTCACTCGTATCTAGACACAAATCTGTTCACTTTTACAGCAGTAGTTTCTATGCGGCGAGTGGGTGGTCGTCAGTGACCATAAAGTCAGGTTAGTATCCTGCTGCAGCCAAACAGGAGCCAAAGCACTAGTGTGCATCTAAAAATGGTCACAGTTGTTAAACAGAATCTGTTTGCATGGATTATCTGGACAATCGCAGACGTTTGGTCATTAAAAATGTTCGTTAACAGGAGTCACTGCTAAACAGACTTTGGGAAATATGAGATGAAATTAGCAGAGCAATTAATTAAATCTTCAGATACAACGCAGTTTAAATAAATGTGATTAGACCGAATATTTATTAATATTTTGAAATATCTTTTATATATTCAGCCATTTGAATTTTAGTTTGTTTTAGTAATTTATTTACTACTTTTTAAGTTTATTTTATACATTTTAGCCATTTTAGTACTTTTTTGCATACATGTAAAATAAATAGCTTCATTATATATAATCAACTTCTTGAAATCAATAGTTTCATATTTCTCTATTTCTCTGTGTAAATGCTTCACGGGATAGTATGAGCATTTTTTTTGCAAATTTTTGCTCAAACACTTCCCAATTCCCAACAAAGGCCTGAAAAATTGTCTGGGCACTCCAAAAATTGGCACTGTTGCACTCTACCTCTGCGTCCAAAATCAAATTCTTCCCTACTATATAGTTTGTGAAAACAATATGCCAAAAGAGTAGTATGTCCAAATACATAGTATTCGAAAAATAGTAGGGAAAAAGTTCTCAGATGACCTACTACTTCCGCTGAGATTGTGCATACGATAGACACTTAAATATCCTGTGAGGCCATGGGATGGGATTTATGAATGGAAGTGAAGCAACGCAACTGACACTGTAGGTCATGTGACAGTAAGAACATGGCGGATGTAGTACTTACGAATTGCATTCATACTACCCATATTCATACTATATAGATTGGGTTGGGCATCATTTTAATTTTATCGATTCTGATTCCAATTCCGATTCCACTTATCGATTCCAATTCTTATCGATTCCCAGTTTTGATTCCAATGTAGTAAAACACAACAACAAAAGTCAAACATTAATATATCAAACATGTTTATTTTCTGTGCCATTAGTTTCAGCTCAAATAACAAACAAAAATCATTACTAGGCTATAAAAGAACTGAGCTGCTCAGCTACATGTTCAAAATGTATGCAATGTAACACTACCTAAACGATGATGACTCGACAACAGAAAAGGGGTGCAACCCTTCCATTTCGGACTTTGAACGCTGTGATTGACCTGTGACACTCCTCAATTTTTTCTTGTGTGAGCTTTCCTTTCGAAGCGAGGGAGAATGGTGTCTCACACACAACATTTTGCGGCGTTGTCGCCGTACTAGTGCCGGCTAAATGAAGGGCACTCGGGATGCGCAATGAATCAAACACTGTGCATTCTTTTATTTCGACGTGGTGAACCAACCGCAAATGCTTAGACATGTTGGTCGTGGCACCTTGCTTGCAAACATATTAGATTATTACAATAATTACACTTAGCTTTGTCTTCGGTTTTTACAAAGTGTAACCACACTTTTGAGCACTTCCCACGGTTCATCTTGTAAACTGATGTTTAGATTGCCACGTAAGGTCCTGGCAGATTAGACGCGCGGAAGGTCCTGGCAGATTGCCAGGTGAAAAAAAAAGCACCCAGGAATCGAAAAGAGGAATCAAAATATAGAACATACTTTTTTAAGTATGGTCGCAAAGTACATTCATATTCAGTACCTACTCAGTATGCGATTTCGGACACAGTGTGCATATTTTTCATCTTAATAGTGCATGTTGGGAAGTGAAAAAGAGAAGTCAAGGTTTGGATCAATTATCTAAAATAAGAAAATGACCAAATTGTTTAATTGTCATCACACAAATAACCACAATGATGCCACAAAAATCCCCAACAGCCATTTCTACAGCACCGATTCAAACTCTGAGATAATTTCCCACAGTGGGACGTTGGTCCCTTTGTCTTGTCTGCCTCCCTGGTCGGTCTAACAAGGCGGTGTGATGAGGCGTATGTGCGTGATGCTTCAATCAGGCATGTGCAGCATTGTTCCTGGCTTATCTGAATATGAAAGTGTCACGGCAGGAGATGGAGTGAGAGAGAAACGAAGGAAGGAGAACAAGAGGGAAAGATGTCTGAGAGATTCCAGCTCAAGTACTTCCCCTGAGACACAAACTTCCATGTTCTAACAAGCGGCATGGCGGTCACTGCCTGACGACCACAGACAGGTGGACACACACAAACTGTCTCGCTGTCTAATGGGGCCAGCGTTCGCTCAGATCATTATCTGTATCATGCATCCTCTTATATTCCTCCTTTTTTCCCCCCAAGCTGTTGCCTTGTCCGCCCTCTCGGCTGAAAGTTATTAAAACCGCTGTCTTTTGATCTGAGCTTCACTTGTTGTTATTCTCCAACTCCCTCTACACTGGAGGTGAAGGCTGATTTCGCTTCTGCCGGTCTCTCTCTCTCTCTCTCTCTCTCTCTCTCTCTCTCTCTCTCTCTCTCTCTCTCTCTCTCTCTCTCTCTCTCTCTCTCTCTCTCTCTCTCTCTCTCTCTCTCTCTCTCTCTCTCTCTCTCTCTCTCTCTCTCTCTCTCTCTCCCCATTTAATCCTCTGTTTTCTGAAAAGCTACTGAATCTGCTCAGAAAAGGCGCTGACTAGAGAGTGCGAGAGTGTGGTAATAAGGTTCCCATGGCGATGTGCAACGATGGCGAGGTAAATTAATGGGGTGTAGGAGCGGGGGGGTCAGCCCCACTGGTGTGTCCAAGCAGCAAGACATCCACACTAGCTCCACATAAATAACAGACACAGCCCAGTCTCAGAGGAGAGTTTCTAGAGTCATTCTCTTCTCTTTGCTCTCTGCTTGAAGTTTTCTTTCCAGTATTTTTTTTTCCCTTTCCTGACATTTGAAGCTAGATTTTTATATTTTATGAGGAAAATGTGAGTGGTGTTTGCCCATGAAAGAAATGTCAGCAGCCAGCATCAAATTATCTAATAAAAAAAATTAAAGTTATTATGGACGGTATAGATTAAACGGGATTTAGATTTGAGTGGCGCAGTCAGTTGTTTTATTTAGTGGTGGGCGATATACCGGTAGACATTTGTCAACCGGTAGAGATTTTGGGTAATTGTCTATCGCGATTTTGCACTCATGTGACTTTGCTGTGCGGCGCGGTCACGAAAGCTTATCCTTTGCATGCATTTTTAAGCATTGCGGTTTAAAGCACAGGACCGTTGAAGCACAATTAGCACCGAAAGAGAACTCATTTATGTCTAGAGATGCACCGATTGCAATTTTCTTGGCCGATTTCCGATTTTTTTTGTTTATGAGATCAGCCGATACAGATTTTAGCTGATTCCGATTTTCTTTCTAAGAACAATAATTGATAGCATGTACAAACTAAAATCCACTTTTTCTTCAAAGCAATTTTATTTTTATTATAAAATAAATTATTAAACATTACAACAGGATCTTCTCTCACTTAAACAACTCTCAAAAAATAAGTGTTCTGTGCCTGGAAAGAAGTAGAAATAACAAATAACTGAAAATCAGTTGCTTTATGAAACAAAACATTATACATTTACCTTTTTCTCTTTTTTACTTGTCTTACAAAAGTCAATAGATCCTGTGAATGAACAAACCTGAAGTGTACAATACTACAATAAGTTCAGTAATTGGGTAATAAATGTTGCCAGCTAGGGATGTCACAGTATCCAAATTTCTGTAGTCGGTACCAATACCATAAAAATGTTACGGTACTCTGTACCAATTTTAGTACGTAGTATTTATTTAACCATTTAAAATTTTTTTTTTTAATGTATTAAGTTTATTATTTATGATGATAATCATTATAAGTAAATAATACATAAACATTTAAAGGCTGTATGCTGTTTAAAAGTAAACATTGTTTATAAAAAAAGATCAAGTGAAAAATAATCAACCGTCTAGACAATTATTATTATTATTAGAGACGTATTATTATTACATAAAGACGGCGCTAAATCTACTGTACAACAGTAGCCTAATATATTTTGTCAATTTACATTTTTTTTAAACCAAACTTTTATTTTGACGGGTTTGCCGTGAAGACCTTTGAGTGTCTGTGTTCACGATATGACCGTTTTCTCAAATGAAACGGTAAATTCTCATGAAGTAACGGTTTATGCATTCGGCTGGTCATCCAGCGCCATGAAGTCCATAATTTATTTGTAATTGCTCTGGTCTTTTCACTGCTTATACCAAGGAAAGATAGGAGAGGCTGCTGACCTGTGGCTGGCTCTGAGCTCTGGCCAGCTTTAGCCGTTTTACCTTTACTACCTTCTTCAAACTGGGCATGTTCTGCGGGGTGATGGAGTTTTAATTGTCTAATTAGGTTGGTCGTGTTGTGTGCTTTCCTGGTGGTTCCCCCGCGGTTTATTTTAACCTTATAAGTTTTACAAATGGCATAATTAGTGTCTTCTTCGCTCACAGTAAAAACGTCCATGCCAACGACATGTTTGCATGCAGCTGTGAGCGCGAGCATTGCTGTGACGTCAACGTTGGGGCCGCGCTTGTGCTCACAGCCGCATGTTGACGGATCAGCTCAAAATCGGAGACACGTGAGACTGATCGGCCGATCACCGATCAGGGCCGATCATGCAGAAAATCGGCCAATTCCGATCACTGGCCGATCAATCGGTGCATCTCTATTTATGTCTTAAATCAATGTTAACAGTTGAGAGAGAAAACGCACAAGTATAATGGATCCGTGCAGTCTGTCTTAAAGTGACAGTATACAAATTTACCTATGATATATCCCATTAATAATTAACTGGAATGCACAAATAATCTCTTGTTTTTCTCCTCAAATCCTCACGTCTCTTTCCAGGTTTGTTTTCACAGGTAAATACAATTTCTCATCTGTCAGAATGACAGAAATCAGTATTAGTATCACGCATTGTTGAAGTTAATGAACATAAAAACCTTATTTAAAAAAAAAAAAACTAGATTGTGAATATATATATATATATATATATATATATATATATATATATATATATATATATATATATATATACACTCACCTAAAGGATTATTAGGAACACCTGTTCAATTTCTCATTAATGCAATTATCTAATCAGCCAATCACATGGCAGTTGCTTCAATGCATTTAGGGGTGTGGTCCTGGTCAAGACAATCTCCTGAACTCCAAACTGAATGTCAGAATGGGAAAGAAAGGTGATTTAAGCAATTTTGAGCGTGGCATGGTTGTTGGTGCCAGACGGGCCGGTCTGAGTATTTCACAATCTGCTCAGTTACTTGGATTTTCACACACAACCATTTCTAGGGTTTACAAAGAATGGTGTGAAAGAAGGGAAAAACATCCAGTATGCGGCAGTCCTGTGGGCGAAAATGCCTTGTTGATGCTAGAGGTCAGAAGAGAATGGGCCGACTGATACAAGCTGATAGAAGAGCAACTTTGACTGAAATAACCACTCATTACAACCGAGGTATGCAGCAAAGCATTTGTGAAGTCACAACACGCACAACCTTGAGGCGGATGGGCTACAACATCAGAAGACCCCACCGGGTACCACTCATCTCCACTGCAAATAGGAAAAAGAGGCTACAAATTGCACAAGCTCACCAAAATTGGACAGTTGAAGACTGGAAAAATGTTTCCTGGTCTGATGAGTCTGGATTTTTGTTGAGACATTCAGATGGTAGAGTCAGAATTTGGCGTAAACAGAATGAGAACATGGATCCATCATGCCTTGTTACCACTGTGCAGGCTGGTGGTGGTGGTGTAATGTTGTGGGGGATGTTTTCTTGGCACACTTTAGGCCCCTTAGTGCCAATTGGGCATTGTTTAAATGCCGCTGCCTACCTGAGCATTGTTTCTGACCATGTCCATCCCTTTATGACCACCATGTACCCATCCTCTGATGGCTACTTCCAGCAGGATAATGCACCATGTCACAAAGCTCGAATCATTTCAAATTGGTTTCTTGAACATGACAATAAGTTCACTGTACTAAAATGGCCCCCACAGTCACCAGATCTCAACCCAATAGAGTATCTTTGGGATGTGGTGGAACGGGAGCTTCGTGCCCTGGATGTGCATCCCACAAATCTCCATCAACTGCAAGATGCTATCCTATCAATATGGGCCAACATTTCTAAAGAATGCTTTCAGCACCTTGTTGAATCAATGCCACGTAGAATTAAGGCAGTTCTGAAGGTGAAAGGGGGTCAAACACAGTATTTGTATGGTGTTCTTAATAATCCTTTAGGTGAGTGTGTATATAGATATTGTGATCATGTCAGCCTCACACGCATGCATTGTGCTCACGTGAACAGCTTTGGCCAATGGTAAGCCGGTGTTCTGGCGTAGCACTGGACTGCATTTACTACGTCAACAGCGTAGGAGACTGACACCGACGTGAAGAAATTGTTGAAAAAAGTTGTTATTTTTGTTTGTTTTTTGAGCACAAAATGTATTCTCGATGCTTCATAAAATTTTGGTTGAACCACTGGAGTCACATGGACTATTTTAACGATGTCTTTCCTACCTTTATGGGCCTTGAAAGTGTTAATTTAATAGCTTTCTAAGGAGGGGTCTTACTGGTTCGGAACGACATGAGGGTGAGTAATGAATAACAGAATTTTCATTTTTGGCTGAACTAACCCTTTAATTGGAGCCTTTATTTCTAAGACTGTGAGGCCTGTTATTGGTTCAGACTGTGTTGCTGGCTGCTCGACATTTCATCCAGTGTCTCGTTAGCTGTGCCTGTATCTGAGCCCTGGGTCTCCCACTGGCTTTCATCCCAGATACCTGCCCTCCCATGCATCACAGCAACACCTGTTTTACCTCTCAGCTTTCACTGGAGTCGCAGAAAGGTTGAGCTCTGAAAATAGCTTGCCCCAGTTTTTTCTTCTTTAATGTGTAAATGAAGCTCTTAGGTGAGCTCGACTTTAAGGGTTTTTCTTTAGGCATTCTCTCTGTCTCGGTAACCAGACGACTGTGGAGTCACATGACAGTAAAAAAAAAAAAAAAAATCCAAATAGATCTGTGAAACTCTTTTGAAAATAGTGGTCCGGTTTTCAGTCTGTGTGTAAACAAGCTGGATTAGTTTTTATGTCGATTGGTTCCTCGCTGTCTGTGGTCCTCCTTGAAGTCACTGAAAACCACTTGCAGCTGAAATGCGTGGCGTATATCAGTGTAAAGCGACAGAAACACGATTTCACTCTGAAACACTAAACCAGGGAAACGTCGGCCTCAAAAGAGACGCCGCTGGTCTGAGTGACATCTGTAATATCCTGCTGTCTATCACACACACTTTTATGTTGCTCAGCTGAATGTCATGAGCTCAGAGGATTCATGTTCAGGATTAGTGTCTAAGATCAACAGGAAGGGACACACATAGCATGATTAATTGTTAAAAGATCGCAATGTCTATTCAAACACCCTCGTGATCTTATTCCTAAATGTTAGTGATTCTCCTCTGTCTATTAAACGTTTGACAAAATTATAGAGGGACATTAAAATCTGCCTTAGCAGTGCCGCTGACCCAGAGAGAGACTTTATAGGTATGAAACAGCTTCAAAAACAGACTTTTTAACCACAGTATCATTATTACTGTCTCAGTAATTAAAATGATCACAGAAGTACTGGGATAAAGTTTGAAGTTTGGATATTAACACTGATCAAAATAGAGCAAATCACCTTTTGAAATTAACTTTATGCTTCAAATAACAATTGTATTGATAACATCATTACATCAATAGGTGGTGACAAGTGAATGTAAAACGAATACTTTTCATTGAATTATTTATTCAAAATACTCAAAACGCTGATTCATCCAGTAATGAAACAAGTGAAGTATTTATGTTCACACTGTCAGTCCAAATCCGATTATTTTTGTATCTGATCTAATTTAGATCTTATTTGGAATCTGATCTAAATTATTGTCTATATTGTGTGAATCGCAAATTATTAGGATCTGATTTGTGTGTCCCGTGGCGCTCTTTTGTTTTCTGGAACATTTGCATTGGTTTCTATGGCAATGACCTTGCATTTTTATAAGGCAAAAACTTTATTTGCGTTACAGATGCTGGACTACTTTCCAGAAATGCGAATTGAATTTCAAACCACATATGAATGTAGCTCAAAACGTATTCGTAAAAATCGCATTTCACATGATAGTTTGCTATTCACACTTGCTAAATATAATCTAATCGGATATGCACAGAAATCGGATTTGGGACTGACAGTCTGAACGAGGCTTGTGAGTGGCTACGTTTACATGCAACCAATAAATCCATTAGTAAACGGATTGACGACTTAATCGGACTGAAAAGCCTTCATGTAAACACCATAATCAATCCGAATCCGACTAGCTTGTAAACAATGTCACGTAACATCACATTTACCTCAGAAAATCCATATCCAGTGTCCATAAATTAATTAGTGAGCTAGAAAAATTTACTATAGAGAGGAGCGTTTTGCTAAATACATGCACCATATTACATATTCATTATCATTTTTTGTTTTTTAATATATTTCATGCATGTTTGAATTCATCTGGCAAGTTATGACAGCCACCATTTAAATTTAAATTTCAAAAACAAAATGGAGTAGAAATATGATTAGGTAATTTCTAAAGCTAATATTATAACTTTATTATTTAAAAAAAATAAATAATAAAAAACATAATTGAGTGCAATTTAAGTATTTGTACAAATAAGTTCATTTTTGACCTTGTGACAATTTATTTAATTCATTTTACTGTTTTTAAATAACAAAAACAAAATAATATTTCACTTATCACATCTGTTATAACACTGGCTATTCAATAAACAGATATTAACTGTTACTAAACTCTGCTCAAAAGAAATTCCAAATTGATCCATATCGTGATACGTATCGTATCATGACTATAGTATTGTGATGCATATCGTATCGTGACATGGTGATACACAGCCCTACTTTGCACATGGTCTGAAGCGCATGTCACAGGTGTACTTAGGGCATGTCCAAATCCACTTTTGCTAGTTTAACGACGTAAAAAATGGTGTCATGGGTGTCTTTAGGGCGTAATGTGCAATAAACCAATCAGAGTCTCATCTCCCATTCCCTTTAAAAGCCAGTTGCGCTTGCACCATTCACTATTTACATGGCGGAATTTCCAAGAGCAAAGACTGAAGAGGAATCCAGAGAGGAATCCTCTTATTTTTAATATTTAAAACCTTTGTGTGCTGCTGCATTTAAGAGTATTAAATTACCCTGTGTGTGTAATAAGCGTGAGTGTACATGCATTTTGCACCCGTCTATAGGCGCACATTACTAACCCTTTAAAAACACAAAAAATAGACCAGGTTTTTGTTGGTCAATGGCACAGTTGGTCTTTCTCAGTTGCCTCAAAATCGCAACGCGCCAACAACGCACCTGAACACACCTTATTTTCAGACCAGCATGCCCATGGGTGAACAGAGTCCATTTGCTATTTAAACAATGTGGCGCTGGACGTGAAAATGATAACTGCGTCTGGCTGAAACTAGCAAAACACACTTGCATCATGCCTGGCATCGCATTGCACCGGGTGTATGATAGGGCCCAGTGAATCATTCGTTCAAATGTTTTGTTTTTTGTTTTAAATAATTCCAATACATTTTTAAATAGACTGCAGCAATTACCAATTTGTCTCTAGTAGATTAATTGCACAGTATTTTGTGTAGTCGTCTGTTCAGTATCGTGGAAAAATCGTGATCTCTATTTGAAACAAAAAAAAAAATCATGATTCTCAATTTATCCAGAATCGTGCAGCTCAGAGTATACTCTTAAATGTGTGATGTGCTTGTCATTTGTAGGATTTATCATCAATTTAAAGAATTAATTCAGTGGAATTTAATTAAAAATAATGCAAACATATGCAATTGAATTGTGATTTAGTTTGATTAGTTAACTGACACATACTGTAATTAAAATTAATTAAATATCACATAATGTAATGTAATGCTAATTATGCCAAACTAGCTTTATTTCATAAACACTTTTTTTTCCATGCGTATTTAATCTCATTTCATTCTTTCTCCTTTTGCGTCTTAGAATGACGGTTATAATTAGATTAATTTGATCACTTTAATTTGATTAATTGGCACATCCTGTAATTAATACACATTAAAATATTATGTTATTCAATTTATTGACATACGTAGTTTTTTTTTCATAAATTGTTGCTTTAACGCCGGTGAAGCCAAACTAACTTTTATTCTTACCCATTTTTCTCATGGGTAATTAATCTCATTTTGTTCTTTCTTCTTTTGTCGTCTTGGAATGATGGTTACAAACAGCGATTTTGTCATTTTAAAAATCAGTGCCGTGATTGTGATTCTGATTTACATGCCAGCCCGTACCGCTATTGTCAGATCTGTGCATGTCTTGCATAAATATGAAAGCGAATGGAGACAATCATTTTGTTATGTGATGCGCGAACATCTGATGATCATGTTGTGTGGTCTTTTCATTTAGTGTCTCTTTGTAGGCCGATTTGCTTTGCGCTTTGAGCTGGAGTGGAAACACACTGATTTAAGTAATATTGCATGAGCTTGACATTTATTACTGTTTTAAAGTGAAGTGAAAAAGATACTCGAGGCTGTGCAATGATTGACAAGGTTAAAAGGTTGTTTTTAGGCACAAAACACCTATTAAACTAGAAAATGACTGCAATAGCAACATAAAAGACACTTGTGATTTAATAAATATGAACATTTATGACTACTTCTATTAAGCAGTTCTTCCGACAAGTAATATAATTCAGTAGCCCTTGCTGTAGGCTGTTTATGACTTCATACCTTCACGCATTTTCGAACCAGAACTATTCGCTTTGTTTTATTTGTTAGTATATTATTGCGTTTAGTGCTTATGCTATTAGAGTCGACATGAAGCGGAAGTCGCGATCACTATTGTAACGTATATCCAAGTGAAACGGCTTCTCCAATAAGAAAATGGGGAATTATGGATTGTAGTTGATCCATGATCTGTGCAGACCAGGCCCCACGGTTTGGCTAGCATTTTATATGTCCATCATAGAGTGAAATTGTATCTATTGCATGTGTTTCTAAGTCTTGCCAATTCAAAAACTCAAGCAATTGCAGAATCGAGTTCTCTTTCAAGTCTCCTTGTGCTTGAACGGACACATAGACACAAAATTATCTCAAAATAATGGTCTCTGCAAGTTTTCTCATAAACACTGTAGGTTATGTCGTAATTGAACGTAAACAGTTAAGAGAGAAATAAAATGTGTATCATTATATTGGATCTGTACATTAGGTCTTATAGTGACATCAGCCTAATAAACCTCCTGCTCTTAGAGCTTAGATCGGGCTCAAAAAATCCAGGCTGACCCTAACCTAGCCCGTGCACGTTGTGTCCGAGCCCGGCCTGGCCCGACACATTTACTGTAATTATGAGCCCGAGTCCGATTTTTTTTAATACATGGGCGTTCTGAGAACAAGCCTGTAATGAGCGAAGCGGACGGGTGTGACGCTCAGCTCAATAATGCGCTCTATGCAGGCGCGTGCTCATGAACCGTTCACTGGTTCAAATCCAGCTCAGACATGACATGCATCTGTACTGTACCCTACTATAGGCCTACTTGTTGTAGCCATTAAACAATGTATTTTGTTTAATATTTACGTTTAAATATTATAATATTCTTTTTTAATTTCATCTGATTATGAAAAGTGCAAAGATGCGAGTGGGTCAGAAATGATTTTGGTGGTTATTATATTTTGTTTAATATTAAGTTTTGTTTTGTATGAAGCCCTTCTTTAAAATTAATTTCGTTTTGTATAAATTGCATCTTAATTTTAATCAAGGTTTTGTCAGCCAATTGCTTGGATTTAATAAATAACAAGCAAATAGAGTAATAGCAGATTATAAGGGTGAGATGAAGTCGCGCTGGAGCGATCACATGCATAAATAAACGAAACTCAGAAGGCTACTTGCCTCAGACATGAGAATTATGTGTATAGAAAGCTTGAAATGTCTAATTTTCTTTAACTTCTAGTTATGAAAAGGAATAGACTAGTTAAGCAATGTGCAGTGTTAACGCGAGCAGCTCATGACTGGCGTCTCGGAGGGTTTCTGAATGCTGCGCTTCATCACTGCGTGTGCTGTGAGTTTAACATGCATTTTTAGTCTAATCCTGACTTGTGCAACTTTGTATAAATTTGGTTTCTTAGTCGTAGTATTACTTTGCTAAAAATATATATTATTTCTGATTATGGCATAGCTTTGAGCCCACCCAATTAGGCTAATAAAGTAATGATTAAAAAAAACACAAACGATCAAGGGCCCGGCCCGAGGATAGTGCCAGGAAATTTCGGCCGTGGACGGTTCGGGTCAAATTCGGGTTCGGGCTCGGGCTCAGGCAGGGAATCTAAACTCTACATGCTTACTATGTCATTATTGCTAATCAAACATCAAAACACAGTTCTAACAAAAATACTATATTTACTTAATAAAGTGAACACTATGCAGTGTTAATTATTATATTTCTGTACATGAATACTACTGTTAGACCTTACTTTATCTGTAATTTTGTTCTGTTGTATTTATCCATGCTTGTAATTTGTGTATTTGTTCTTATGATTATTAATGACTGTTCACTTGTCTGTTCACTTATTCTTTAACCAGTAAATGAAAAGCAAAGTTCTCAACCCCCCTCCATATTTATTTATATTTATTTATTTTTTGCTCATCTGATCCGTGACTCAAACATTGCCGAACCAGGAGTTTTGTGATCCGTTGCACTCCTATGGGCAATTTATTGGTGGTTGAATGGTTGTGGTTTTCTATTGGTCGATATCTTATGAGGTCGTCCCGCCCTCACACCAGTAAACAAGTCATCAAAGAAGAGAAGAGATAAAGGGGAACTTATTTGGATTAAAGTGCCCCTATTATTAATGGATTTTTGAAAATTACCTTTCTTGTAGTGTGTAACATAACTCTGTGAATGAAAACATCCTGAAAAGTTTTAAATCTGAAAGTGCATATAAAGTTATTGTCTCTGAAAAGTAAGAGTCGACTCTGAGTCAATTAAACAAATCGTTTTTTTAAACTAATCCCAAGCCGTTTCGTTGTGACGTCAAGACGAAACATTAGCATATTGCCCGCATTTTCAGGCTCGCTTGGCATTTTGATACAGTTCCCACACGTGCACCTAAATAAATCCTTGTCATTTTTGGCTTATGACAGAAAACAGAACAATAGCTGATATGTGATCCCCCCCCCCCCCCCCCCCCCAAGAACCAAAAACCCAGAAGTTTTTATAAGCTGTTGACCCAAAAAACGAGCGTTTATGGACAAAAACGTGGATACAGGCAATTGAGACAGAGCGCGACATGTTATATTACACTGAGAACTACACCCACTAGAGGGGAACGTAATCAGCGACAGGAAATATAATATATAAAACTGACATTTGGATATTTGACTTAACAGTGACAAAATGTTTACTGCACACGTAGGCATACTGAGTGTCAGGATCCCAAAATGTACCCATTCTTCCTGCTGAAGCTTCACGTCTTATTGCCTGTATCCACTTTATTAGTTCTGTGTTTTTTAGCTTGCTTGTTTTCCTTGTCACATAGCAGCTTTTAGACATTGTTCTGTTTTGTTTGTTATAAGTCAGAAATGACAAGGAGGCCGCTTCACGCAATACAAAGTCAATGGGGAGCGTTGGATTTTCTCTAGACTGAAAGAGGTGGGGCGTTAGTTGGATTGTTGTTCCAGCCTGGTTGTTTTAGCACCTTTGAAACATACGAGTGTGTTGACCTTGGAGCCGCTCTCTCTTTTTCTCTCAACCATACTGAGTCCAACTGCAGCAAAGAGAGGCTTTATTCCAAATGATTGCAGGCTGTAAACATTTTAATGCAATTTTTATTACTTTTTCGATGCCATCTTTTAAAGTCTGAAGGCCCTGTATAGAGGAGCTCTCCAGCTGTTGAAAAGCTGCCCACACTGTGGCCACCACAGGAGAAATGACAAAAACAATCCAAAGAGCACAGAAGGGAGACATGGCGAGAGTTTGGTACCCTGCTGTTAGTTTGCTTTTACTGTGTGTCAGCGTGGTATTAGAAAGTCGCATTAGCAGAAAGTCTCTGTTTACCAAAAACACAAGCAGGCACCTCAGAGAGGCGTAGAAAGGCTTTACAAAACATTGTCATGCAGATTCCGCTATGCCGGTCGTCTGCTTGTGTTTTATCGTGTCAAGTAGGCTTATAAAAATGCATCATATCGAATTGTTTTGTTCGATGAAAGGCTCTTGAGTTCTGTGGTAAATGGAACGAAACCTGCATGGAGAAAATGTTTTATTTAATAAACAAAATAAGGATTTATTATACAGATCCGGTAGTGTTGGAAAAAACGAGTTCTGTTTCACCAGGTGTTTCACAGTGAAACTCTCAGCAGCGTGTGATCAGGCAGTAAATGCCATGGTGTCAAAAGAAGAAAAAAGAGATTTGGATGCACAGTCTGCTCTCGGAATCCAACTTAGGCTAATGATATAAATCAGCCGATGTGAACCTTGCATCACTTTTATTCATGAGTTTGACATTTAGAATCTGTTGCTGATGTGCTGTGCATTGATGCAAATCGCAGTGGTTTATTGAGTAATGTTGCACATATAGCGAGGCTCAACCACACGCATTTTTCCACCGGTCCGTCCTGGGTACTAGTGATTTTCACTTTTTGACTCTATTTATATTTTCTTATATTTACAGTCAAGCCAAAATGTCACCTTCAGACACCTTCAACATTTTCTCACATTATCACAGTTTATTCGCTATAGTTTAGAAAATGGTAATAAACATTGTTCGAACTAGACCGTGGCCTTTGCTCGTGCCTCAAAAGAGGACTTACAAAGATACATAACAGCTACAAGTATATGCACTACTTGCTCTATATAGGATAAATCACAATACAGGATTTACCCTATTATACTTTATCGACACAAACAGCCGCCCACAAATATAGTCTATAAACAAAGCATCCGGCTGTCTTTGAGTTCACATGAACAACAGTTAAAGTTACTCGTCAGGCTACAGAAGAATACCATAATTCCTCCGTTCAATTAGGCCTAAGACATCGAGAGTCATGCAGACCTATATCAACCCAGCCACAACACATCATTGGGAATAACAATACCTTACCTTAACACAGAATCGACCACAGAGGCCTGGGGTGAGATTCCTTTGCTGTTCGTCCAGAAATCCAAGAAGTGGATATTTATATTTTTTCTACAAATCTTTGAGTTAACATGTGCTAAACATGAGTGGAATTTGCACCGCAGCGCCACCACACCTTGACGCTCATGACAAGAATAGCATGTATAGTTATCTTTATTGAAGTGAATTAGGTTTAATCGCTGCCATGAATGAATGAATTATATTTTTGGCAATTTTACACATAATAATCCACGATGATCACATTACACAAAACTGAAATTGCACTTCAAAATAACACATTGTCAATATTTTTTGAGACCCCCCCCCAAAATTTCACAAATCACGTTTTCAGGGGAACCTGTGTCTTATTAAGGGGAGCCGAGCTCCCCCGTAGTTCGCACCCTGGTAATAAAGAACTCAGAGGTAAAGGTTAAGTAAGTACTTTCTGGTAACCCATGTTGACATTTCAAATCACCAAAACAAACACGGCCCTATTTTGATAGCTCCGCCACACACATATGCAACCCAGGCAACGACTATGGCGGAATCTGCTGTGCCAGCCGGCCGAGGGTATGATGCCATCAATAAGTGAAAGCAATGTGTGTTACTATGGTACACAAAAAAATGGTGCTATATGGCACTAAAAGTGGTTCTTGGTCGTAATCATAGGGGAACCACTTTTGGTGCTATATAGCACCATATCTTAAAATGTTATAACTTTATATGGTAGCGGTGCTGCCAAGGAACCGGTGAAGAACTGCTGAAGAACCACTGAAGCACCAAGGGAATCATATGTTCCCCTATGATTACGAGCCAAGAACCACTTTTAGTGCCATATAGCATAGAAGAAATAAAGCATCCTCTGCGTCCGATTGCAGGCCTTTGCGCTCCTTGAGTTCTCTCCAGCGCTGGAAAGCTGATACTCCTTGCCTGATCGTAAGACTTCTTTTGTTCCATAAACATTTTCCACATGTGTTTTTTTATCTGCCATCTCTCTCTTTCTGTCGTCGCTCGGCTAATGTCGGTCCTGTGTCGTGTATTTTGAATAATGACGTGCAGTGCTCTCTTCTCACCATCACAAGTAGACACGCCCCTTACTGCTGATTGGCTACAAGTTTTTGGTCTACAGCCCGAGACACTTTTATAAAGCATTTTTTTTAAATAACACTTACCCCACCTTTAAACTGTGTCAGAACAATTAATCTTGATAATGTCAGATAACTTTGATAGAAAGGTTTGTAATGGATTACAATCAACCAATCAGCTGTCAGCTGTTAAATTTAAGTACACGGTTAGATAATACCAATTCAGCTCAACCAATTATCAAGCAATGCTTTAATTTTGTTCAGTCTGTGGTGTAAAAGGTCGCATTAGCAATTCAAGAAAAATCACTTAAGCAAAACATGGTCAGGTCAAAGTGTCTGAATAATATTGGTCCTAAATTTTTATCATTTTTACTGGTGAGAATTTTTGGGTATAATATGTCAGTTTACTTTATTTTGCTATCTTCACTTACATAAATTAACTGTAGTCTCCTGCACCCACTAGTAAAAAATCATATCTGGTGTCTGAATAATTTTTGGTTTGACTGTATATAATTTTAATGTGTATTTATGGTATATATTTTAATATAAATATTTTTTAAAAATATATTTATTATAAATATTGTATACATATAAAAAAAGTATTATATATATATATAATATATATTTATATCATATTTTACATATTATTATTATTATTATTATTATATATTTAATATTTTAAATGAATTAATAACTATATATATTTTGTAAATAAGATATAAAGATATTTTTCACATTTTATATGAACATATAGATATATATTTTCTTTATTTTTATGTTGTAAAAAATTACAACATAAATGATACAGTTAATTTGTATAGTGCTAGGTAGACGAGAAGAAATCTTGGGAGAAACCAAAACTGATGTAGCTTTCCTCCTCAGTTTGGCACAATCCACCATCCACATATCCAGATATGAATTTATACAGATATATTTCAGCCACATAATATTAATGACGATTGGCTAATTCGTCTGATAATGGAATTCTAACATTTCTCACCTAAAGGATTATTAGGAACACCTGTTCAATTTCTCAATAATGAAATTATCTAATCAACCAATCACATGGCAGTGTCTTCAATGCATTTAGGGGTGTGGTCCTGGTCAAGACAATCTCCTGAACTCCAAACTGAATGTCAGAATGGGAAAGAAAGGTGATTTAAGCAATTTTGAGTGTGGTATGGTCGTTGGTGCCAGACGGGCCGGTCTGAGTATTTCACAATCTGCTCAGTTACTGGGATTTTCATGCACAACCATTTCTAGGGTTTACAAAGAATGGTGTGAAAAGGGAAAAAACATCCAGTATGCGGCAGTCCTGTGGGCGAAAATGCCTTGTTGATGCTAGAGGTCAGAAGAGATTGGGCCGACTGATTCAAGCTGATAGAAGAGCAAATTTGACTGAAATAACCATTCGTTACAACAGAGGTATGCAGCAAAGCATTTGTGAAGCCACAACATGTACAACCTTGAGGCGGATGAGCTACAACATCAGAAGACCCCACCGGGTACCACTCATCTCCACTACAAATAGGAAAAAGAGGCTACAATTTGCACAAGCTCACCAAAATTGGACAGTTGAAGACTGGAAAAATGAGTCTCGATTTCTGTTGAGACATTCAGATGGTAGAGTCAGAATTTGGCGTAAACAGAATGAGAACATGGATCCATCATGCCTTGTTACCACTGTGCAGGCTGGTGGTGGTGGTGTAATGGTGTGGGGGATGTTTTCTTGGCACACTTTAGGCCCCTTAGTGCCAATTGGGCATCGTTTAAATGCCACGGCCTACCTGAGCATTGTTTCTGACCATGTCCATCCCTTTATGACCACCATGTACCCATCCTCTGATGGCTACTTCCAGCAGGATAATGGACCATGGCACAAAGCTCGAATCATTTCAAATTGGTTTCTTGAACATGACAATGAGTACACTGTACTAAAATGGCCCCCACAGTCACCAGATCTCAACCCAATAGAGCATCTTTGGGATGTGGTGGAACGGGAGCTTCGTGCCCTGGATGTGCATCCCACAAATCTCCATCAACTGCAAGATGCTATCCTATCAATATGGGCCAACATTTCTAAAGAATGCTTTCAGCACCTTGTTGAATCAATGCCACGTAGAATTAAGGCAGTTCTGAAGGCGAAAGGGGGTCAAACACAGTATTAGTATGGTGTTCCTAATAATCCTTTAGGTGAGTGTATATTGTGTATGTAAATTGCGTGACCATATTTGAATTGAATTTGCATCAGCAATGCACAGTACATCACAGTAAACCAAATGTTTGTGTTTTCTAGGCACAAAAACATGATCAATGATGCATGATCGGCTCTTGCATTTGCACAAACAGAGACTGTGGAGTCTTGTGTAAACTTGTAAAGCTGTGGGAATCCTCTCAGACACCCACAATCTGGATAGAAAAAGCAGCTCTTTAATGCCAGTTATCATTCCTCATTCCACAACTGTTAAATCCTCTGCCATCGTCTTGACATCAGTGACTCTTTAATGGGCTTTAATCGACGGAGGGAAGAGGTTTCCAAATTTTACAAAGTGACAGTGTGAGACTCTTTTTTTCTTTTTCTACAGTAAGTACTTTTTTGTGTCCTTGGCCCTTGGTGAAAGCGCAGAGAGGTTTTGTAACTGAATCCAGTCAGAAATGACAAAAAACAATGGATAAAAGCGTTTCGGGCTGGAATTTGGTTGATCTGTGGCTTTTCAGAGAGACAGGAAGGGCAGTTTTTTTCTTGCAGAAATATGATCTGAATATCCTTTCCATACTTCCATCACGAGACAGACAGAAAGAACAACGGGCGGCCCCTAATACCAGGACCCGCTCACAAAGGTGATCCTGATGAAATGGACACCAGAGCGGAAATTATAGCGTAGTGCCGAAAGAGGAATGTAAAGGGAATCATGGATGGAATTATACTGCAATTTAGGCAAGCAAATGAGCATTTTTCCCTTGTAATGTAGTGAATGCCTTAATTATGTTAATGCCTTAATTCCACTCAATTGGATAATGGTTTCCAGTTGGCAAGCTCGTGAGTCATGTTAAACTGTGTGTGAAAGAGAGAAGATATGTCATCATTTATTTCCCCTCATTCCTCTCATCAAAGGCCCGAAACATACTCTATAGGACTGTGTGATGTTAAAAGCTATAGCTACTTATGATTCCTTCGCGTGCTATTGGAGTTATTGTAAATGCTAGTTTCATAGTTAAAAGAATTGGACACCCTCTCAAGCCAAATTTTGAATGCGACAAGCTCGTAATCACAAATTTGGAAGTGGGAAGTTGGAAATTTCCGACAGCACGTGAAGGCAGCAATAAACGTTGCAATTTAAAATTGTATGCAAAGACACATTGCATTTTGTTGTTGCAATTGTTTTTGTATTTTGATGACAAAATATTGATAAAGTTTAAAGGTTTTTTTCATGTAATAGCCTTATTTTTAGTTTGTTTTACTTGGACTAAAATGGCGTCTAATTTTAGCTAAATTGACATTTTATTTGACGAGAAAATGCTAATTTAAACCAGTTAATTTATATTTAAGTTAATTAAAATTTGTATTTTGGTGACAAAATATTGATCAAGTTTAAAGGATTTTTTTCATGTAGTGTTTTAGTCTGTTTTACTTGGACTCAAGGCCTATGGTTTTGACTCATGACCGGGATCTTTTATCGCTGGAACCGCTCCATCTTTCAGTTACAAACGATCGGCAAATCCAGCGTCGAACTGGGCCTTGTTTATGAAACATTCGTCACCAAGATGCCGGGAACAAACAAACACACTTGCACAACTACGTAGCTGCTCCAGAAAAACAAACTGCATCCACTGTCTCCTTAACGCTGGGTTCTTTGGGAAGCTGAACAAGGTTATCTCTCACTTAAAGGTGCACTATGTAACATTTTTTCATTAAAATATCCAAAAACCACTAGGCCAGTGTTATATATTTTGTTCAGTTGAGTACTGACAATATCCCAAATGTTTTCAACTATTTTTAAATCGTGAGAAGATTGCCATTTTAACCAAGGAACCGGGACGTGTGAGGGAGTCGCCTGTCGATGGTGTCAGATCTGTGTTACCCTCGGGTCCGGTTTTATTTTGCAGAAATTCTTGACTCTTACTGCAGTGTGCAACAAGAGTAACGTCATAACATCATTTTCAACACACTCAGATGTATATAATATGATAACCAGAGCTGCTTTACCTCATACTCATGACCGGAAAAGCGGAAATGGCGACTATGCCATAATGCTCGCGAGGCTTGTGTTGCGCTCTTCTTATTAACAATCGCTCCTGCTTCTGCTTCATACTACAGTAATGTTAATAATCACATCCATGAACATGATTTCTGCCCGAGTCCTATCCTGATTCTTTTCAAGCTCGTTGATGGGCGCGCTCTTGCTCTCGCTCTGGCTGCTCTTCGGGAGAAGTGCCCAAACAAGGAATTCTGCCTTTAGGACATCGTAGAGGGCCATACTCGGAAAAACGTTCTGAAACTTATATGAATCCTGAGTGTATTTGGCACAGAAATACTCTGTCATACGTCCACATAATTTTTTTAAACTTTGGCCATTTATAGCATGAGAATCCAACTCTTTAACAGTGTAGATAAGTCAGAATGCATGAAATAGCATTAGACCCCCCCCCCCCCCCCTAAATATATTAATATTTATTGTAAATATCATGTGATATAACTTTTTATGATTATATTTTCAGCTATTAAAACATTGTTTTAATACAAATTATTATCATCATAATGGACATTGGAGTCTTACAGTTGACAAAATAAATAAAGGCATTTATCTTTGTTATTGAACATTTTTGTTAGCAACATTAACACTGGCATTGACCAAGCAATTCCCTCTTCGTTTGTGTGCTTGCATAGAGCATGTTTCTGCTTACTAATTATTTACGTAGTGCAGCAGGTGTTTATTGTTTATTTGACTACTGGGCATTATTATCAGCTCTTGCTGTAGTGTATAGATCAAGTTAACCCGCAGTTAGCTCCACTCATCACCTGTCCATCCTTATAATTCCATCTCATGAGCGGTCGTGCCCCCTGGATGCTGAGGATTCTCCGTCACCGTAACTAACTCCAGAAGTGGGCAATTAGCGAGTGACTAGCTGTGACTGGCTGCACTCCAAAGACCTGCGACCTCAGCCACGCTGCTCCGCTTCTGACGGAAAAGTCAGCAGAGCGAGGGGTCGTCACGGGAAAGCGGTTACACAGCAAGCCTGACACCAAGCTTCGACAGGGGGGTGTTTAGGAAGAGTGATTGAAGATGTGGCCAAAGATGTCGTAGATGAGAGGACCAGGGAGACACAACCTCGCTGTATACTGAGCTACAGAAACTATGAAAAGTGAACAAGCTTATGACAAAGAACTTGAATCCCTTTAATTTGTGTAATATCCTCTGAATTTAGTCAATATTTTATAATTTAGTCAGCTTTAATCTGACTAAAGTGGCATCACATTTTTGTCAATAAAATACAAATGTAATTGATGAATGAAAAATGTATCCAAATGTTCAAATACTTAAACATACATAATTTCATAAAATGAAATACATTTTTTTACATTAATTGTTGGTGTTTTAACCACAGACTGTAAAAAGAGATGGACGATGCCCCTTCACTATCTTCCACACTGTAAAAAAAAACTGTAATGTTACGATATTTTACTGTTTTATTTTACAGATTTTTCACGTGCTTTTGAAATATGGTCAAAACAATTTAAATTACTGAAATAGACTGCAAATGTACATGTTTGGTGTAAAATTACATGAAAAACATGTAAATGTGCATAACCATTCTGTTATTTTACAGTTTTTTTCTGGCGCCCCAGCTGCCGGAATATTTCCGTTTTTTTACAGTGCATTGTATAAAAAGGAAGCCGCCAATGTCTGAATATGGCGCTGACATCTTGCACTGATTTGGGTCTGCGCAGTAGTGACCTCGGGGCCTGGGTCTGCGCAGTAGAGAGCAGGAAGTAGAGCCACGATATCAAGACCCCGCCGGCACAGTTTACTGCCGAACAACTGTGAAATAAACAGTTATGAAAATGTAGAAATGAAAGCTAAAGCTCCAATCTCCTCCTGAAAATACCGAAAAAATTCTGTTGGTGCCTCAGTGACTACTTCGCTCAGAGAAGCCGTCAATCATGACAGTTTTTATAGCATTAAATAACTAACTAAAACCAAACTTATTTTAAAAAACGAACATTTTAACTTACATCATTACCTAAAATGACAAAAACTAGCCTATCTTTGGAAAAAAAAAAAGCCATGTATTTGAAGTGTAAATTGATTGTTTAGTTTGTCTCGCATCCCATTAGAATACATGGATTCAAATTCAAATTCAATTCAAAAAAGCTTTATTGTCTATCCCCACAGGGGTAGAAAATTGTCTTTAGACAAGAGGCTCAACAAACAGTATACAACTATCAATACACAGCTAAACAACAATACAATACAACAGACAACCACACAATTCAAGATAAGCCCCTCCCCTATTTCCTATTTAAAATGTCAACGGCCATCGGGATAAAAGACTTCTTATATTTGGCCTTCTTCGCCAAAGGTACTTTAAATCGTCTACCAGACGGAAGTAAAACAAATGAGCTGTGCAGAGGATGGGTAGAGTCTGTCACAATTGCAGAAGCTCTCCTTTTTACTGCCACAATATAAAGATCAGACAGGGTTTCTTGTTTCTCACCAATAATTTTACCAGCTATGTTTATAATCCTTAGAAGTCTATTTTTGCATTTAACAGAAAGAGAGTTATACCAAGATACAATGTTGAAAGTAAGCACGGATTCGATAAGGGATTTATACACCACAATCAGAATATCTTTTTCCACATTAAAGCTCCTCAATTTCCTCAATAAGCCTAGACGTTGATATGCCTTCTTGAAGACACTTTCTGAGTGCTTGTCAAATTTAAACTGGGAGTCAATTTCTGTACCCAGATATTTAAAAGATCCCACCTGCTCAACTTCTTCTCCATTAATTATCAAGGGTTTAAAAAATGTGCACGCATTAATTACCCCGGAGCACAGTTCTTTGGTTTTGTCAATATTAAGCTGGAGAAAACTCTCCTTTGTCCAGGCCATGATAGAGTTGACAAACTCAAAATAAATGTCCAGTGATTGGGTATCTCTCATACATCCCACCAATGCCATATCATCTGCATATTTTATCAGCATCAAGTTCTCATTATTACAGGTAATCTCATTTGTATAGATAGAGAAAAGAATCGGGGATAGAACACATCCCTGTGGAAGACCAGATGGGGCGGGGTTTATGGGCTATACTGGGACCAGCCACCTGGGGGCGATCGAGACTCTTTGGCTTCACTTTTCAGGACTTGCGCGGCACACTTGGTTTTAACACGTTGTTATGGTAGAGCGTATTCACAACACAACTTCTGACTTGCATGTGACTTTGATTTTGCATCATTTCATGCAGATGCAAGTTGTAATTTTAGGTTTCTGTAAATATATTTATATATTTTACATTCAGGTATATGTGTATTTATTTTTAGGTATATGTAATATATATAATATAACCCGTTAACACAGCACATCAGTTTACCGGTGTTAATTCACTCTTCAGCTTCAGCTCACACAGCTGCTTAATACGATAGCTGTTTCATCCTTCCATTATTAGAATGGTTCATTATCTTGTCAACAACAATGAAGACAAGTAAAAAAAAAAAGACATTTATGACATCTTATGGAACTACTGAGTAATTCCTCTTGATTCAGGGATGTGTTTTGAATTACGTTTAAAAGTTTCATCCTCTATTTGTTTCAAAGAAACTGCAGCCGTTTTGCTCAGAAAGTTATGTAGAAGTGTGTCACGAGTCACTCGACTAGCATTGACAATTCATATCATGAGCCATTTCAAGCATTTTTCCAGGCGCCACCTTTTCAGCGCCATCTCAAATGCATACCACCACAACAAGGTGGAGACAGTCCGTTCCACTGTCTCCATAGAAGACGGTATCACCTAACACTGACTTTCAGAGAGTTGGGGAAAGAAAGAAAAAAGACATAGCAGAACACATGGCTTCCATTTCCTTTTACTAAGATGCCCAGAAGAATCCAGAAAAGTGGGACCTTGCAAGGATAACCAGGTCATTTGGCGACCACCAGTTCAACAGACTGCAAACTGCACAACCGTGCAAATGGGCCCTTGTCCATATCAGATTAGCGTCTAATCACAATGTAACGCTTCTATTAGCAAGCTTTCTTTGCAGTCTTTTCAAGTTTACTTGCTGGATCTGAGTGTGACAGTGGCTTTTATTGAGTCCCGTGCCTTATGTTGAACACTAGATGTGGCTTGTTTTGTTAGCGTTCACAGAGGACTGCTGACAGTAGCACAGGCGCTTTGAATTAGCATCTCATCCCACCCCAAGGGTAATGCAATGCGTGGCTGCTGATTGGTAAGAGCACAGTTCAGGGTTGGATAATTGAAACTGCATGCTTCCATCTTCCCATTCAGTCCCCCAGAGAGACGGAGCACTACACTCCCCGCATATGCTGGACAACGTTAGCATCAGGCTCCGTGCCAGGCTCATATCCCTCCTCGAGACGAAAGAAAATGAAAAAGAAAATGTTTGGCTCTGTCCTTGATGAGAGCAAGCCTTGCCAATCACAACTATGTCTTGTTCCATCTATACAGCAATCAAGAACACATAACTAGTGCAAAAGGGAAGTTGGATTCATGGCCTAGCCGTTTGCACATTTACCTCTAGGGATGCGCAATATTATCGCAATATTGAAAATTAATCCAAGGAGCTCTACAATAATTGTAGATTTTTTTTTATTTGAAGCTAAAGACAGCATCAACTGATGTCATGCCACCCTCACTTCATGTGCACAAACATTAAATCCAAAATTTAAATATTTAGGTTACAACTGCATCTGTATATAGAGTGAAAAATCACTGACTTTATTATTGTTATTTTCAGACCTTTTGACTCTTTCCCCGTCAGCGTTTTAAAAAAAAAGTTGCCAGCCACCGCCAGGGTTTTTGATCGTTTCCACAAAAATGCAATGGCCCATAGAATATTTTCTTGTATGAATATCTGAGCATGCAGACTCTTTTCTTTAAAAAAAACAAAAAAACATTTTATTATAGCTTCATGCATCAATTTTTTATCAACACTTAAATATGGGTAAGTTTCATAAAAAAAGCAACATTTTGAACAAAAAGCTGAGAAAATCACGTTTTTGTCAAAGACTAAATCCAGATCAGATTCAGAGTGATGATCAAACACAGATGGAGTAGATCGAGTCCATCAACACCCCTAATGCTTGCACAGTCCTAGAGCTCGTCCTGGGTCGACATTTCATTCAGTAACATTAGGCAGTTTTGATTGATATGATGTTTAATCTTGATGATCAAGTTATTTTACAAATGCATCTGCTTCCATACGATCGCTTGTTTTTTTTGCGTCTTCCTCGCTTTTGTTTTCATCAGGAGATTCTGTATTCATTCAGAAGATGCGTAATAGCGCCCCCTAGCGTATAACAGTGAAAACCTGGAAACCTGTGTTTGGCAGGGAAGCGTTTTCTCCCAAATAATGGAAAATTCCGTGTTTTGGCAGGGAAAGAGTTAATGTACTCTAATTATAAAAATAACATTATTAACATTTATTTATCTTTAACAAGTATCCTTTTAGACCCCAGAATGAAAAAAAAAGTTTTTGCTCAAAATGGTGTTGTTTCCAAACAAAGGGAAAAAAATCCAATATCATGTATCCCTATTTGCCTCCTGAAATATTAGGGTATGGTGCTCATATAGGGGATGACTTGTGTCCTTTCTTGATCCCGTTCCTCCTCGTCCCCTCGTTTTATACGGTTCCTCTCAGTAAAATTGGCAAATATCAGAGATGGACGAAATAAAATTGGCTCCAAAATAATAATAATAATAATAATAAAAAATAATCATGTTAAACAATAACTTAAACAAAAAACATAATAATGCTTAGATCTGACAGGTTTTGTCAAAATGTAACTCAAAACTATCCGAGCCAGAAGAAAGGGCCAGATATTAGCCTTCCTAACAATTAGGCTAACATAACAAATTAGGCTACTTAAAGCCTCGTGAAAAATAACTAACTTTAGTAACTCGCATACAACTCGCATACAACAACCAAATTTTTGTTGAGAAATATAAGCATGTTGACATGATCTGGGGTCAGACGCGACCGCAACCTGGTGACATTCAGTCCAGCCGCCGAAAACACCTGCTCTGAGGGGACTGATGTTGTCGGGATGCACAGGTACCTCCGCGCTAACTTGGCCAGCCCACCTTGATGCTAGGTTGAGACTGAGAGCAGGATGCACCGCCACCGACATTAATCAGGAACGGATGCACTTTGTTTAAGTGGTACATCATTTGAGTCGTGGCCGTGTTGTACTTATACACGGCATCGCAATGTTTGCAGTGAACTATTTAGCTTTTTAAATCAAAATGGTCCCATGCCACACTTCACCGTGACCTCTTCATGATTATTCTTTTGAAATCAAAACGGAAGATCACAGATTACCGAGTATGGTGTCAAATATTGCACCCTAGTGGTAAAATGTTTAATTGCTTCCACACAGTGAAATCATTCATTTAATTGCTTCAAGACTCACACTACGCAACACAACCTGCATTAGATATAAATAAAAAAATGCATTAGATTAATCGATAACAAATTAACGTGATCGACAAAATTCTTAACGATCAATTATCGATGGTCGATTAATCATGCCCATCCCTAGTGGGTTGTTCAGCTGGCTGTCTTCTCATAGACTAGCTCAGAGTCAAATCCAGTCTCATCTGCTGTAGCTCAACCTGCCATGAACTGGCTGCCAGCCTGGTTTGCGCAGGGATGAAGGAATCTTCTCAAGATGGCAGCTTTATTGGCAGAAAACGAATTTAATGAATACCTTCTGCTGGGGTCCTTCATTCCAGTGCCTCATTTTCCTTTCTGTTCCCTGTCGTTTGTTCTCTCTCTTTTCTGTTTCCCTCAGAAGTTGTCACCTTAGCGCGCGCGAGAGATTTAGCTGCTTTACTCTCCAACACGAGCAAATTACAGGCGTCTCTCCATATGTGCAGCAGGAGACCTCCTGCCCACTGCTTCTGCCCTGTGTGTAGCGTTGTCATGCTAATGGGAACAGATCCGTCTGCCGCCGCGTGCAGATGTATCTCGGGGGGGAGTGGTCGGCATGTACGGCGCGGCCCCCGTTGCATCGTGGGGGAAATCCGAGTCAGGTGAGGTGAGGCGAGACAAAAGAAAGGAATTTGCATGCGGTGTTCCTACAGACACGAGTGTCTTTTTGTCAAGTCAAGTCAACTTTATTTATATAGCGCTTTTAACAATGCAGATTGTTTCAAAGCAGCTTTACAGTGTTAAACAGCAAAATAATGCAGCATAATTGTATTCAGCCGTATAGCCATTCCGGAGAAAACAGTGATGTCATCAGTTCATTTCAATTATCATACAGTGACAGTGTGGGCTTTAGATCAGTAATTAGATCAGTCATTTAGTTTATATGGTTCATTTGGTTTAATAATTAGATTTATTTGGATATTTAGTTGAAAAAATTTAGAAATATTTAGTGGCCCCAACTGAGCAAGCCAAGCCAGAGGCAACAGTGGCAAGGAAACCAAAACCCCATCAGGTGACCTAATGGAGAAAAATAAACCTTGGGAGAAACCAGGCTCAGTCGGGGTGCCAGTTCTCCTCTGGCCAATTAACAAACAGCGTATGATTATTATTCTGGCAACTTTACAGGTCAGAGGTCAAAATAGATCGGAATATTCGAAAGATCAGAGGAAACACGCCGGAGACGGGTTTATTGAGGATGATGTGTTGATTAAATAATTATTAAAGTGCAATATTCGAACAATCGGAGTCATCAGGCCGGAGACGGGTTTATTGAGGATGACATATCGATTTAACAATTATTAAATTGTAATATTCGAACAATCGGAGTCATCACGCCGGAGACGGGTTTATTGTGGATGCAGTGTCGACGGGGCAATTTCAGGGGTAGGCTAATTGACACAGTCTCTGCAGACACTTCAGGGTCATGTGTTGGTCATGTCTGGGCGCAGGTCCACCATCTGATCTGGATACGGCCCGGATCCGGCTGACTGCAGTAAACCTCGGGATAAAACAGAGAGACTATCATTAGCGTAGATGCCATTCTTCTGATGATGTCACGAGTACATCAGGTGTTATGGGAAGTGTTCCCGGTTCCGGCTGACCTAGTTAATGCAGCCTAACAATCATTTCACTGAAAAAGTGTTTTATGTGTATGCCACAGAAAACAGATGTGTTTTTAGTCCAGATTTAAACTGACAGAGTGTGTCTGCTTCCCGTACAATGTTAGGAAGACTGTTCCAGAGCTTAGGAGCTAAATAGGAAAAGGATCGACCGCCTGCAGTTGATTTCGATATTCTCTGTATTATCTTTTTGTCCCTTGGAGATGGAGATTCAACGTGCAGTTGAAAGCGACTTCTCACAGCTGGCGTTTTAATGAAGATGGCTTGTTTGTTTGATTGAGGAAGATTACACGCCTGCGAGTGTTTACCACGATTAGAAACAAAGCACAGGTTTAGTAATGACAGAGGTTAAGCCTAAAACATACTTCAGTTTTAATGTGGAGTGCTTAGCGTATGTGTAGAGGCACTTAGCCTTTCAAAGTATACTTCGTTTGATAGCGTCAACCACAGATGATCAACATATGGACACTAGAATGTTTCATCCTTGTCCAGTGTCTGTACAATTTTTCTCTAGAAATGGTGACCGATTTAAAAATGTCTTCATAAACTCTTTAAAAGAGTTGTTGCATCAGTAGTTTGTTGTTCTGTGAAACAACGACCCGAGATCCAGCAATCAAAAAGGCGCTTAGTAATTCAAGGTGCATGTGCGAGCTGAGCGAGTTAGAACATTTGGTATTGGGTAGGCCTATTCGATACATACATACCCTTGCATATGTGTAACCAAAATGTGCTTTGGGTGCCGACATGTTGAGCTGAGGCTTGTCATATCCCGGATCCTACTCCCCCCCTTTTCTTCCCATCATTTTGTATTCTCTCTAGTATCCAATATAATAATAAACAGACCATGAAATAACTTAAAACTATTCTGTGGAGTCTCCTGTAGAGCTTTCCTTCTCTAGCTTTGCTATCAGGGTGAGAAATGGAGAGGGGCAGGAAGAACATCACAGACATCCTATCTCTGTCTCTGGCAGGAGGTGAATGAGGAGCAGTTTGCTTCTGGTGGAAGGTAGTATAAAGGCGCTGTGGTTACAGCTGCATGCTCCTGGTTTCCACAGAGTTTCATGTGGTGCTTATGTGATGGAACCTGAAAATCAATCCTCTTCTTTCTTTGTGCACTTCGCCAAGGCAGAAAATAATTTTTGCCCATATTTTCATTATGCATCTCCATTTCTTAGTCATGACTAGTCATGTTTAAAAACAAAGAATGCTATTGGAGCTGTGACCTATCCTCTGACCCTACTTCTACTCTTCATCATCATCATCACCATCATCATCATCATCATTATCATCATAGCAATAATTTGCAGAGCAATAGTAATATATTTGCTTTATTTTTTATTTTTTTTATATATAAATTATTTTTATAGTACAATAGTAATATTACAATACCAGTATTTTTATATTTTATAATAATATTATAGTAATAATACTAGTAGTGATAAACATTTATTTAATTATTTATTACTTTTAATTTCTGTATACTGTATATACTGGTCAAAATACTGGTAATTGTTTGAAAAAAGTCTATGCTCACCAAGCCAGCATTTATTTAAACAAAAATACAGAAAAAAATAATATTGTGACATATTATTACTGTTTAAAATAATGGTTTTCTATTTTAATATACTTTAAAATGTTATTTGTTTCTGTGATGTAAAGCTGATTTTTTATCAGCCATTACTCCAGTCTTCAGTGTCACATGATCATTTAGAAATCTATAATTATTTATTTTTATTATTGTTTATAAAATGTTTATAGGACTGTAACGGACTGCTCCGAGAGACAAATGTTGAGGATCCAAAACACAGCTTTATTGAAAGGGTAATCCACAATCGTAGTCAACAGTACAGGCAAGGTCAAAACACAGGTAGGCAGTCCAAACAAACAAACAAAGCAGGGGACAGAGGCAAAAGGGTAATCCGGGAAACAGGCAAGAAATCCAACGAACCAAGAGATATGAAACCAGGGAAACCGCTCAGAAATGCAGTGTAACACTCAACAAGACTTCACAGTGACTGACAAGGTGAATATGGTTTATATAGGCAAGGTAATGAGGCAAATGAGACAGGTGTAAACAATGATGAGTCTGGGCAAAGGATTATGGGTAATGTAGTCTTTGATGGAATGACAGTCTGGGGTGGAGTGCCTTCTGGTGGTAATCAGGGGCACTCTCACTGGTGAATCGTGACAAGTACAGAATTTTTACGGTCCTATCCGATCCGAGTCATTTAGGTATCTGCTGATACCAAGTCTCGATTCGATACTTGTATTTTCCTAGTGCTTGGTGCACACTTCAATTACATTAAAGTTGAATATCAATAGAAATTTAACAGATTATAATGACGTATAACACTTGCCTGAATGATAATGAAGTTATTTGAGTTTCTTTGGTACTGATAAGAAAAATAGCGAGTCGATTGCGCCGGCGTGACCGCCGACTCGAGGGGGTTAAAGTCAATCCACAGGGATGTGCAGAGTTTTTCAGGGGCAGGAGCTCAAATATAAAAAAGGAGCATCTATCACCATTAACAACAGAGTCATTTCAGTATAACAATTAATTATAACAACCTATAGCAACAGCGTCTCAGATATTCTAGATAAAAATAAACAGTAAATGAATGATTTGTTACAAAAGCGTGCATCAAATATGCTAAACATGGAAGTTCTAACGTGCATGTGTGATGTGCTAGAACAGACCTTATTGGTTCTCGCACGTCACGCACATTTTAGCTTCTTCTTTTCCTTTTAATAGCGGTTGGCAAGCCCATTTAAAGGGTGCGTGAAACCTGCGTGACAGCTGACGTAAAATAAAGGATCTGGCTTAAGATAGCCGATACCGATCAGTTAAGAGAATGCTTCATTGGCTCCGATTCCGATCCTTGAGATTGTCTCAGGACATCCCTAATTATTATTTCTTTCATTAGATTTTTATACAATAATATTACAGTAGTATTTTTTGTTGATAATAGAAATAATAACAATTTGAAAGTAGGGTCGAGCTGGCTGTTGCCATCTTGGCAGTGCGTCATCACTCGTCACTCCCGGGTAACAGAAAATGGGCAAAAAGGCGGACGTGGGTGAAGCTGAGGTGACGCGATGACTAACAGACAGCAGACAAACGGCAATCCACCTGTCACTCAAAATGGCCACACCCTTAATTATGCAGAACTTTAAGGCTTTATATAATGTAAACAAATGAGTTATTTTAAAAAATCACCCCCGCAAAATAGATATATAGACCAAAACCACAATTTGTACCAAGCTGTACACTTGTGTTTTTCTGCTGTAAAGTTGGCCATTTTAACATGGGGCTCAATGAGATTCTGCTCCCTTTTGGAGGCTGTCTCTAGCGGCCAGTCGATGAAGTGCAGTATAAGTCACTTCCGTATTGGCTTCAAGAGAAACTGGGGGAGGTTGTCGCTTGGAAAGACCCTTTTGATCCATCACAGGGACTTTATTTCCCTGTTTCTGCTATCATACTTGAAATCGTTATGAACTCCACTCCAGTTTTATTCCTCATTTGTGGTCAGAGGGTAGTGGGGCATATGGAGGGTAGGAAGCTGGTTTTTGCATTTGTTCTACTAAAGGCTTGAGGTGCTCCAGGTGACAATTTTCTGGATCGAAGCGAGCCAGGCAAGGCTAAACCACTTGACACATTGATGGCACGACGCCCTCGACTGTTGATTTACACTGACTGCAAATGGGGCTGACCGATTGGAAGCTTATAGAAGAAGATCTACTGCGGATGAGTCGTGTGTCTGCAGTCAGGAGTTATAGCTATTCGTCTTTGACATATGTAACTTTTCCTCAGTAGCTCTCTGACATTCTCCCCCATCATCCCTTTAGCTCATATTTTGCCAAGAGGAAGCCATTATAGCAAATAAAACAAGCTCGTTGGCTGAATGCCCATTCTGCCGAGGGAAATTTATTGAGCCGCCAGCGTATTCTTCCTGCAGTTGGCCGGTGATCTCTACCGCTTCCAGGCACACATAGATGAAAAGAGCGAGAGAGTGCTACAGTCCAGAGTTGTGGAGCTTCAGAAACTTTGGGATTATGCACTTTACTTTCTTCCTAGTCACTTTCTAGCTAGCTTATAAACTCCACAACCTGAAGGTGGACAAGGCCTTGTGCGTTTGTCTGCTTCTTGTCTTCCACAGGGTAATAAAGGATGTTTCTTCCGAGATAAATGGAGCGAAATGAAAGTATGTTACACTTTTACACTGTCGCAGTTACATGTGCCCATTTCCACTTTAATTAGCACAGGTCACAAGAAAGAAAATCTCCCTATCAGTTTGATCTTCCATTTCTTGCTTCTGTTAAAGGGGATGGGTATCCTCTGTCGGGTTCATCTCAGGAGGGTCTTCGCATGAGCAGGGAAATTACACCATGGAAAACCTGAAAGCAATTTGTTTCGCATAGAAGAGTAGCATCCGAACCCGGTCCACAGATTAAACGGCAGGCTCTATCAGGCCATCTCCCCCCAAAAGCAATCAAACTGACGTAGGGGAACAGAAGGGCAGCTGGGAAATTGGGGGCAATGCCTAACCACTCAGAATGGATTGAAGAATGCCACTGCAAAGTAAAGGACTATTAAAATTAGGAATAGTCCTTGTTTCGGCAGCTGAGGTGCGAGGGAAGAAAATAGGAGGGTACAAATGAAGTTTGTGGGCGATATAAGCAAATATCTCGATATTCTTAAAAATTTCAATGATAATGGAATATATAATGGCATATATGTTGTAGGGGTGGGAATTTTAAGGCACTTAACGATTCGATCCGATTCCGATTCTGGGAGTAACGATCCGATTCCCAAAACGATTCTTAACATACATTTTTGGTAACTAATTATCCTGCTGTGCAAATACATGAACTTTACATTTTAACCAAAATTGGAGCTAATTTGTGTTTTGCTTTTAGTTAGAATATCTGTTTGACAGTATTGCCATATTAAAAATGATTATGAAGATTTCTTTCAATACTTGTATTTTATTAACAAAGTTATGTTCAAGATTAACAAGCTCTGAATGAAACATGATAAGCCATATATACAATTGCAAAGAACAAGCATTAAGAATGAAAAATTGTCACACCTACCTTGTAAATTGAGAACTGTTTAGTTTCTTTAGAACATTTTTACAAAAAATGTCAAAAATACAAAAATTGTACTTTGGTTAGAGCCACAACAAAAATCTATAAAACATAGGCTAATGCAGAAGAAAAAAAACAACTCTATTCTCCCAATTCAGCAGTGGTCACTTACTTTCATGTATTTTGTGAGACGTGGATGAATTTACATGATGTAAATCCGACAGATCCGATTCTCTGAGGCGCAAACTAACATGGCGGCACCCATCGTGCATTATAGATCATCTAACACACATTCACTCACACATTTGAAAATCAGAATACCAGATAGTTCATGACATAATTAATACGATTGTGAATATTTTAAAGAAAAAAGAAAAAACGAAATAAAACCGATACAGCTGTCATAGCACTATTGCGGCTGCTGTGTGTCATGTGAGAAGCATGACGCGTCGCCATGGAAACAATAAGGTGGTGCGTTCTAAAATATTTAACCGGAGAATATGGTCATATTTCAAAATAAAGCTGAACCTTGAAGCTGGTTTGTAGCACACCAAGAGTACAGACACTTAGGTTTTACTGTGAATTTGTCAAATAAATTGTGTTTTGTATCTATTTATATTTTAAGTAAAATTCAATAAAAAGCCATTCTTTAATGTCATCCACCGTTGTTTTGTGGCTCTTTTTTTTTTAAAGTATCGGTTCTGGCACCGTTTAGGCACCGGTACCGATTTAAAAGTACCGGTTTGGCACCGGTATCGTAAAAAAAAAAAAACTATACCCAACCATATCTATGAATATATCAATAATGATTAAAAGTATACTGTTTTATCCTTATCTGCTTGCTGTTGCCATCATTTTGTCAATGCAAGCAAATACTTCAGCATGTTTTTTTTTTTATTATTCTGAAGACGCGTAAATGATGTAGTTTGCACATTTTTTTACGTTTTATATAGCCTGTCACCTTTAAAAAAAAAAAATTATTTATCAGATATTCATGAACCTTCAATGCTTAAAAATTGTTTCATTGCTATATGGACAACATTGAACGTAATGATAACTTGCAGTTTAGAAAGTGAATCGGTTGATTCAGTGACTGATTCAGTGAGTATTCATGTAGGATACGCCAGACTGATTCAAACCAGTAGCCCTCGACATTTTGAGTGTTTTAAACCAGCTCTGAGGATTCAGCAACACCGAAAACACAACCATGTACCTTTTCTTACCATTTCAAATCTGTGAATTAGACACTTTGAATATGTAGGCTTTGGCGGCATTAATTCCATAAGACGTCGGCAGACTGGCTCTGTGTAACCTTTCAGCACTAATGCAAACATCTTAATTATACCAGTGTGTGTGCGTGGGTGAGACTTCCTTTTAGTAAGTTTCTTCATTTCTCCCGCACTTGTTCTGCGAGCAACATGTATATGAAGAGCAGATGTTTGTCTAATAAAGGGCTGAACACAAATATTAGTTTCTCTAATTCTCTTTCCCTCTCTATTATATCTCTGGCTTTTCTCTATTCTCAGCAATAACAGAGAGCGGCAGGATTAATTAGGCTTGGCACGAAATGCTCCATTCCAATAAATCACTCCATTATCTCGCAGTGCTCCGTAAAAACAGCCTCTCATTTCCTGTGTGCGCGAGGCAAGGTCGCGTTTCAACCCCTTTTTCTCTTGCTGTGGCCGTGTATTCCTCGTTGTCTAAAGCTGTGTCTTTGTTGCCCAAATGGGACAACTTCCTGTTCAAAAACTGACCCTGTGTGCCTTAGCAGTTGACAAACCCTCTAGCTGTGGTTTGACGTCGCCACAGATGAAAATGCGGGTAGGTTGAATGGATTTATCATAGTGCTGTCTGTTCCATCTCCAAAAAGGGGCCGTTTATAGCACCTGCGACCCATCACCGTGACAACTGGGGCTTTTTGTGTGAAGATGGTGTGTACATACATTAAACACACCAGGTGCCACCACTACTCGCCCGAGCCCCATCTGCAAAGCAATGAAAGAAAAACCGACACCTGGAGTATGAGAACCCTAATAGATCATGCTCCGTTCATACCGCTGGGACGGACGGGTATGATTTATAGATGCTCTAAAAAATGGGTCAGGATGTATTTCTCTCTGGCTCTCCCACTCGAAGAACCAGGGGCTTAAGAGCTTTGTCTTTCTTGGACGGCTGGACAAACATATTTAGCTGGAAAGCTTTTGGAGACGTGAGCTGTGCCGCTCCAGACGTTGAGTTTCATGCAGGAGCTGTGGGGCTCTACCACGGGGGTGTCTGTGGGCTTAAAGTCGGCTTTGAGATGAGTCCAGTCAGATGCTTATGTTGTTGTAGCTGTTGTTTTAGCCTCATGCGCCTCTCTCTACAGTTGTGCTGAATTAACTGTGGTTGCTAATTCTTTTACTAAACGGTAGAGCTAAGGGAAGTTTTTGAATGTGTTCTTCTTCTGTTGTCTCGGGGCGTTTTTACACTTTTAGTTCCAAATGGGGCACGGTTCGCATGAAAAATTGCTAATGTGAAAGCTGTCATACAGAGCTTGGTGCGCACTGTACCGCACTTGTATAATGTACCGATATTCTATAATTAAATCAACAAATCGGCTAATCCCTAGTTCTGACAAAATGTTCATTGCTTCAGACTATTTAAAAAAAATAGTTTGAATAATTTGAACGAAATCACTAAAAAAATTATTTGTCATGTCTCATTCAAGATTTGTTTCTTTATTGGATGAATCAGCGTTTGTGAATGATTCAATGACAAACACTTTTTTAAACAGTCTTTAGTCGCCAACCTCCTGGCGTAATATGGGATGACGTCAAAACACTTTCAAAAATGTGATTTGCTCTATTTTGATCGCTAGATATCAATGTTCATACCAAAACTATAAACCTTTATCCCAGTGCACAGTTGTCCCCTACTATTTAAATGTTTGTAACGCATAAATAACTAAATGTGTGGTTGAAAAGACTGAAGCTGTTTATCTGTACATTTACATGGCAGCTGCTCTCTCTCCGGATCAGCACCAGCGCGAACGCAGATTTGAATGTTTCAGTACGATTATCGTACTTTCAGTCTTTGGTTTAAAGCCTGTTTCACATCACAAGCGTCAACGGACCACTGCCTATATCAATGAATGAGAGCATTCACATCAGCGGAAAAATATGCACTGCTCACACTCTGTTGACACGTGTGAAGTGAAACATGGTGGAATCGTTGTCATTCAGAAATGAAATTGCATGGGTGTTTGAATCGAGATCACGATCTTTTAACGATTAATTGTGCAGCTCTACTAGCCACTCAGCATCTTCATTGGCCACAATTTTGATATCGATACCATGGTCGATAATATTATCTCATAATTTGGCAGCAGGTATATTAGGTATACTGCTGTCACTTTAAGACCCGGTGCACGGATCCATTATACTGTTACACGTGCGTTTTCCTTCTCAACTGTTTACGCTCACATAAAACATAACTGACTGTGTTTATGTTTACATTATGTGTATTTGGCATTTGTGTGTATTTGACTTTTTAAACGCAATAAGCAGTGAAAAAGAACTCAATTTAGTACTGAGGTTTAGGTTTCAGATATTTCAGTATCAATATGTATCTCAAAATCGATATTTTTTAAAAGAGTACAAGTGGAAAATGTATACTATATTGGTTGGTGGGTGTTAATGGCATGCCCTGTATATATATATATATATATATATATATATATATATATATATATATATATATATATATATATATATATATATATATATATATATATATATATATATATATATATATATATATATATATATATATATATATATATATATATATATATTTAAATGTAATTTATTAATTGATTTGCTGGTCTTAACTGACTTAACTTGGTATCATACTACTTTAAATTATGATGAGGTTGTATCTTGGCTGCAGTTTCACAGTAGCGTCCCCAACACTTCTGAACACCCTGGCACTTGCAAATTCTTGCCATATGCACTAGAACGTGAGAGAGAACGAGACACAGGAAGGACGAACAGAGTTGGAAAGCGAGGGGTAGAGTGTCTTGGGAGCAGGAAGTCAAGTGTGTTCACTGAAGCATGCTAACACAGCCTGCTAAAATGTGCCTGTTCGAGGCAGGCTATTGTGCCGCTGACGTCCTGCTGCTGCCAAGTCAACCCACACGAGCTCTCCTCACAGTGACTCAGTAACCCTCATACAACATTTATGTAATACCCAAGCTTTCCTCGTCTTCTCCTCTACCTCCTACCCAGCACCACAGGGGGACCCAGACGTCTCGCCCACCTCTTAGCTCCCTGTTTCTCCCCTTAGATAATGTGAATGCCTCACTCCTGCTGTGACGGATGGCCTTAGCGCAAGAAAAGCATATATAGAATATGTTCAGAGGAAAGCCGATGTCAGCCACTGAAGAACAAGATATTTCTTTCAAAGAAACATGCAACAGGCATTGATGCCTATTGATCAAACCTGCTAATGTGGCTCAGATACTTTTAATGCACCGTGGCTTTTAAATTACTGGATGGCTAACTTTAGTATGCTGATGGTCAAAACCTTGAGAATCATTCCCCTTTGGGAAATAGGAGAAGTGAACATCTCAGGTTTACATATCCTGGGACCTGCTAGAGAACTTTGAGAACATTTATGCACATAAATAGCATAACTAGATCAATAGCTTTTTGCCTGCTCTTATTAAAAAATAAATAAAAATGAAGCAAAAAAAGCAAAAAAGAATAATATATAAAATAATAATAAAAATATATGTGTGTGTGTGTGTGTATTAATATAGAATTTAATGTTTAATATTAAAGTAAAACTTTTAATAATGTACAAAACAATAAATTAATAAACATTATAATTATTGTAAAATATAATAATATAACATAATCATCTTAAAATAATATATATATATATATATATATATATATATATATATATATATATATATATATATATATATATAGAGAGAGAGAGAGAGAGAGAGAGATGTATATATGTATATATATTTGTAATTTGTATTTATTAATTTTATATTATTAAAATTTTTACTTTTTTATTTTTTTGCATATTTATGTTTATTTTTTTTTATTCTTTAGGCTTTCGATAGGAAACATGGAACTAGTTTTCTGCCTTTGAGTCTTACAGTGTTTATTTAAACGTTATCCTTACGTTATCTGCACCAGATCTAGCAATACATTTTCATCATACGACAAATGTAAGTGGAAGATGTCAAACAGTTTTTACTGAAATGAACAATATACCCAATCAAGCAACATGGCAGTGTGTTTTAAGTATTGCGATTGGTTTCTGAAGGGTAGAGTGCTGGTTTATGACAAATGGCTGACTGGAAAGGCAAATGTTTGGTCTTGCATGAGTCCATAAGTGGAAAACATAACAAACCAAAAGGGCGATGTAAGCAGCCGGAGGTCAAGAGCCTGGTAGAGGGAAACGGTTTCTAGTCACAACAAGCCTACAAATTGCATTGTCACACAGAGGAAAAACTGCAAAAACACTCAGCTTCTCTCATTCTCTTTTTCCCCCTAGTATTCAAGAGCCTTACAGTAACAGTTAGGCCGCCATAACATCTACCGTCATGAACAAAAATCTCCAGGCTGCTCTGGGATACCAGATAGCTCAAGTATTCGGTGTTAGGAGAACAAAGAAGTTCTGTGGTACGGAAAATCAGAAACCAAGAAAGAAACCGAGACACTGGCACTTACAGTCCAACTAGACAGTTCAGGCGGCAGATCACCGTCTGAACCCTTGCTGTGGTTGTTGCTGCGCGTTTGTGTAAAGTTCAACGCTGTTCAATTCTGAAGCTTTATCAGTGGTCCATATTATTTAAAAAAGTAGTACAGTAATCAAATCGTATGTTCACATCAATGACGAGAACGATAAAGATATCGTTTTAAAAATCATTCTAAATGTAAATGAATAGTCCACACTCTATACACACTCACACTCCATATTGTTGGATCCACTTTCACAACGATTTTTTTCCAGCAGATGAACATAATCCATCTTGCTTTAAAGAGCTCGCACAATTAATGCGGCAGACGACAAAACTGCAGTGTGCGTTTAGAGTTAACAGAATATTGTGCTTTGATGTGGGTGTTGATATATTCGCCTTTACTCAATATATCAAGTTAAAGGGTTAGTTCACCGCAAAATTTACATTTTGTCATTAATTACTCACCCTCATGTCGTTCCAAACCCGTAAGACCTTCGTTCGTTCATCTTCGGAATACGAATTAAGGTATTTTGGATGAAATCCGAGAGATCTCTGACCTCTCCATATATACAGCAATGTTATTAACACTTTCAAGGCTCAGAAAGGCAGTAAAGACATTGTTCAAATAACGACTTTATTCAACATATCGTCTTCTACGCAGTTTACGTTGGTCAGCTCCTGCATCAGAATCACACGCATGCGCCGTGGTGCTCACGTGAACAGCATCGGCCAATGGTAAGCCGGCGTTAATGGCGCAGCACTGACGTAATTTAGAAGCGTTGGACTGTATTTAGACTGACACAGACGTGAAGAAATTGTTGAATAAAGTCGTTATTTTTGGGGTTTTTTGTGCATAAAAAGTATTCTTGACACTACATAAAATTAAGTTTGAACCAGTGGAGTCACATGGACTATTTTAACGATGTCTTTACTGCCTTTCTGGGCCTTGAAAGTGTTCATTTAACCCTTAAATGCATAGCTCTGGTCTTTAGCGACCCGAGACGTCATTCACTACCCTCCTCATTTTTTAAAGTTAGACATCAACCTTCTTAGTATTCCTCAATCAATCCATTTTAAATAATATAACAAGAAAAAAAATAATACAATTATAATCGAATGCCTGTTTTTCCAGGCATCTTTTAGTTTTTCCAGGCTGTTTTTTGTCAAAATTGTATAGGGTCGCTAACGACCCGAGGTGTGTAAGAATGTACGCATTTTTTTTATCTGCACAATAATAAATACATCTATAATGACAAAATGAGTGCAATTCACCTTTATTCCACAAGGTGGCAATGTCTGATACACAATGATGAAGTGACGTTTCACTCATATTTACCTCATACAATAATATATATATATATAATCTGTAAAACTTGAAATGGCTCAGCGATTTACTGCAGAGACCGTACTGAACACAATCAAATATTAAAAAGTCACTTGATGATGGATCTGGTGAAGGAAGCTGTCAGTGATAAATTTTTTTTTTTGAAGACGTTGAAAATGAGTTTTGAGGATATGCGTGAGATCGCGAATATGAGGGAAATGCTGAATGTTCTTGGAAATTAGTTCTGACGAGGACGGTGATGATGGTTTAAAACATCTGCTCAAACTGAACCCTTCCAAGCTCCAAAGGTAACAAAATATGTTTTATTTTATGCTTCTGTAATTGTTACTCATATATCAGGAGTTTTATATATTATCGCGACAGGTATAGATCTATCCATGTTAGATATAGATCCGGGTCGCTAAAGACCCGAATATGTAAGAATGTTTGGCAAAACAGTCATGCATTTAAGGGTTAATTGCTGTCTATGGTAAGGGTGTGAATCTACATTGGTCTCACGGTTCGATTACGATTATCATGCCATTGAGTCGGTTCAATTCAATATCACAATGCATTGACGATGCACTGCATCCTCATGTACTATACAATTTTGTCAATAAATACAAGCAGTCAGATATATGAACTGAACCTTTAATTTGACCTGCTCAAAGGAAACGCGCTTCTTGAATGTATCAAACATCAAACAAAACTCAAGTCAGAGAAACAGGAGCTTTTAGAACAAATACACAAAAATAAAAAAATTAAAAGCCACTTCAGGAGATGGTCTAGGCCGCATTACAGTCAAAACTAAAGTCTAAATGCATCTGGTTGTTGAAACCTCATGTGTAAATTTTACTCATCTCAACAATGCTAAAATCGCCACAGGCGAGCCTCTGCGTATCTCTACAACAAGCTAACCCACGAACTACTGCAAATTCAACCGAAAGTAAGTCGCTTCTCAACACACAATCATCTTCATTAAAAGTAATGAAATCAGTGCTGTTGCCGTGCTCTCTCCTGTTGCAGTCTTTGATTTTGAAATTAGCTGATGATCAATAAAATGCTACTCATATATGTTGTTTTCGGTGGCGTGAACTCCATTAAATCTGCATATAGTGCGGATTTATATCCGTTTTGCACAGATACATTTATGTGCCCAAGTGTAAATTAAATTGTTTAAATAAATGAGATAGCTTCCATTTACACACAGCGCGTGTGTTCTCCAGGTCGTGCTTACCAGGTTGTTGATAATAATAGCCGAAATGTGTCCAGATGTCAGCTTTTAAAGTAGTTGGAGCATTTTAATTACCCGCACTCGTGTATCGCCTCCCTCTGCCATTGTATGCTACCGCGACAAAGCACGTACGGGACACATGACGTCAGAAAAGAATCAGTACATTATAATCAGTTATGGTCTATTACTGAACCTATACCGAATCGTCCTCGTCTGCGTCGCGATGCATCATAGAAACGATTAATTTCGACACCCCTAGTCTATGGAGGGGTCAGAGAGCTCTTGGATTTCATCAAAAAGATCTTAGTTTGTGTTCCGAAGATGAATGGTCTTACGGGTTTGGAATGACACGAGGGTGTGATTTGAGTGATTAATGACAATGAATTTTCATTTTTGGGTGAACTTATGCAGAAGAAAATTAAAACCTAAAGTTCTACTTAATATTGGAGTTTAATTTAAAAACGTTGATGTAAGTGAATGGCTTTTTCGCCCTTTCTTTTGTTGTTGGTGAGTTTTTATAACTTATGAGGCTTTACAGTATGCACTAAGTTCCTTGGTTTCTAAAGCCATACAAGTCTTGGCAAGGCATTTTTATTTACACAGCACGTTTCATACACAAAGGTAATTCAAAGTGATTCAAACTATTCAATTCAATTCAAAAGTCTTGTGAGGAAAAGGCTGAAACATAAGTTGTTTTACTGAAAATCTTGACTTCCACCACTCTAAAAAAAAAAAGGTTTCTATATGGCACCAAAAATGGTTCTTGTCGTAATCTTAGGGGAACCTTTTTTAGTGCTATATAGCACCAATTTTGGTGCTTCAGTGGTTTTCAGCGGTTCTTCAGAGTCAAAGAACCGGTGAAGAACCTCTGAAGAACCGCTGAAGAACCACTGAAACACCAAAATTGGTGCTATATAGCACTAAAAAAGGTTCCCCTATGATTACGAGCCAAGAACCATTTTTGGTGCCATATAGAACCTTTTTTTTTTAGAGTGGGGTTGCAAAATTTCTGAAAATTCAGCAAAATGCTGGAAAGTTTCCAAAAATTCTTTAAAGTTTCTGGAAACTTTGCAACCCTACTTCCAGCACAACTGTCATTTGAGTTCACGTATAACTTTCCGATTGAAGATGCATCGCGCCAGGTGGTAAACAGGAACTATTTCTTGAGAAATGTGTATGAAAACTTGTGAATGCTTGCTTTGCAGTTTAAGAACCACGCAACTTGTTCTCTTATGTAATGCTCTAAACAATTTGAGCGTAAAGACATAGAGATGCAGTGCACAAACACTTCTTCATCTGCTGGGAAGCTTGTTTGGCTGTTTTTGGGCTTCTTTCTCTGTGTTTTAGTGTTTTATTGGAGAAGCATTAGTGGACCTTGTTGTTGTTGTTGCTCTCCTCTGGGGGTTTAGTTTAGCTGTGTAGTTGCGGGTAATGGAGTGGACTTGGGTGCAATACTGGTTCAGCTGAACACCCAATGTTTCCAGTGGGCACAATAGCTGAAGGGATTACAACTGGAAATGTGCTGTTGACAAAAGCTGAAAGCTGTTTTCTGTTTATGTTCTCCTCAAGTGAAAAAAGGACCCAGGTTATACACTCCCAAGTCAATCTGCTGACTTACCCAGCCGTTGGGTTTTCACAGCAGGTTTGTCAAAAGCTCAGTTAAGGCCCGACATATATAAAGACCCTGAGGTTCTCTCTCTCTCTCTCTCTCTCTCTCTCTCTCTCTCTCTCTCTCTCTCTCTCTCTCTCTCTCTCTCTCTCTCTCTCTCTCTCTCTCTCTCTCTCTCTCTCTCTCTCTCTCTCTTTCTTCCCCTATGGTTCATTTTCCCTTTGGCTTATCATTTTTCACAGTGCTCAGCAGTAAACATCACCAAACCATATATGAAATGGAATTACTTTTCAGACATTAATTTTGAATTACTTGTTTCTGATGGTTTCTGGCTGAGAGTTTATAATGGTGTAATGGTAGCTTTCAAGAGCAGGGGAACACGTCACTTATTAATCACTTATTAATGGGAAAACGTATACTTTGATTTGATAAAATAAAATATATTAAGAGTCATATGTTGTTAATATTATATATTATAATATATATATATTTTTTTGTTAAAATATTTGGCCACATTACAAGAGCCAGTTTATTTATCTACCTATATACCTTGGTTCCTATTTTTCCTTGATAAAATATAATTTTTTCCACTATTTTTGTTTGCTAAAATATTGAAATATTTTTGAGGTTGTTTATAATATTTATTTAACTTTTATACATTTACTATATTGAACTGCTATACTTAACTATTTAAAGGGGTGGTAAACCACGATTTCACTTTTCTAACTTTAGCTAGTGTGTAATGTTGCTGTTTGAGCATAAACAACATCTTCAAAGTTACAACGTTCAAAGTTTAAAGCAAAGGGAGATATTTGCTTTTAAAGAAATCGATTTCTAAGGACTACAGCAAACGGCCGCTAGGGACTACTACACATTCCTCCAGGGTGTGCTGACATCACCAGTCCCAATATTTACATAAACCCCTCCTCCGAGAATATGAAATAAGGGGGGGACATTTTGTATTGCTGCGGGGAAGCGTTGTTGTGGTATAGTTAGTAGGCTGGAGTGCTGTTGACAATGCCGACGAAACGCTGTTATTTTCATCCGGATTGCAGGTCCACTTTCTTCAGCCTTCCTAGGGACGGGGGTGCGTTGCAGTGCGTTTAACATACAACGTCATATTCATGTGTGTAAGAGACATGAGGGGAACACGATCGCATTTGAAGCAGATACATGCTGCCCATCATAAATCAAAGCACGAGACAGACAGGGGTCGGAGGAGAAGATCGGAAAATGTGACATAATGGACAATATTCATCTGTATTTGCAATACATGAGCCTTCAGCTGCACGAGTTCAGCTGCACGAGACAGGCGGGCACGCGCGGCTACCGCGGCACATCTCGCGGAGGAAAGCTTCCACAATCTTCGCGAGTACGGGCTACAACCTGTAAGTGTGATTTATTTTTCATCGATGTGTTTTCCTGTAACAGTTCGTGTTGTTAATTGTAGCCTACGTTGTAGCAAGGAAGTAAACATGACAGCGCTGTTTGGCTCTGCAAACCAGTTTGTTAAATGCTCATTCATACTTAACGTTATCCGACAAACCCCTAACGTTACAAACTGTTTAAAATCTCCACAGCGAACTTGGCATTAGTGTAAATTATTCTTTGATTAGAGCTTTTATGTATTGTTTATCTACAGGCATGCTAAACATGGTTCTGTGTTTGATTTGGCTACTATGTTTAGTGTCCGTTCTTGCGACAGATATTTGGCAAATCGTTCTAAAAATACAAAAGTAACAGTGCCATTCAGGAGCGATCACTATAGATCCGCAGTCTTTACTCTTGAGGACTGAACAGGTTCTGCTCGATCATCTTCACTAAAATTGTCTGGGTCTGATTCGGGCTCTTGGTATGGTTTTATTGACGCTAGCGTACACAAAGCCTGAGGCTACCTGTAGAGGTAAGGGGCGTGACGCTTTCGAGAAACGTGCACTAGGCGGTTAGCGAATCACAGCACACTGGGCCAGCTAACCAATCTGAGCCCATTGCGTATTTTTGAGGGACTGGCTTCACAGAATCCGGAAACCATCAGACCGTTTTTACAAGGAGGGACAGAGCAGTGTAGAATAAAGGTCAAATATATGACAAATACTGCATTTTTTTAAAAACGAAGCATGAACACGTGTTACAGTGCACCCCACAAACACAATCAAGCCTTCGAAAGAGTGTGCTTTACCACCCCTTTAAATATTATATAGTATTTACTTATAATATAATATATTTACTTAGTAATACTATTATAATTATTATAATATATAAACTAGTAACTTGTTTTTTATTTGTTAAAATATTATACCACCTACCAAGTGTCATAGTTTATGTATTTATTTACTTCTATTTTTGTTTTTTAAAATAAATATTTTTTTTCCAAAGATACCAAGAGTTGCATTTATTTATTTAAACTTTATATGTTTACTAGAGTTATCTGCTATACTTAATATATTTAATATATTTATTTTGTTTATTCGAAGTCTTTTAATTTTATGGTAGCCTTTATTTACATATGTACGTACTGTACATTTAAATAAATTAGACATAGGTTTATTTGTCTTTTTTCCCCCTATTTTTCTTATTACATATATTTAAAACAGCCACTGCAGCGCTAAAGACTGTTGGATTCTGGACAGCCTTGTAATCTATGATCTGATCTGTTATCTGATCGTTTTGTTAGCCTTGCCCTGCTCTTGCTGGATCTGACCCTGAACGATCTCTGCTCGCTAAATCACTTCCACAAGGTCAGTTCTTGCTAATGGATGATGTTGAAATAACACTCACACTAAGTCGGATCAAAGTGTAGCTGTATCTTGTACATTAGCTGTAAATATACCACACACACCTTTTTATTCATTCCACTCTCCTCTGCCTCTTCTCGCTTGAATCTTTTCCCCACTTCTTCATAACTTGGCCTAGCTTGCAGCGATGAAAGGCCTGTGAAGGGTAGCTTACATGCAGGTCTGCTTCGCACGCTCCTATGTTCTGTTCAGACGGCACGGATTGGAGCCGAAGGTGATCTCTGGTAAAATGGAGAGGCAGACAGAAAATTTCAGACCTAGTTTTTACCCTCGACAGACCCGTCACAGAGAGATCCCTGCATACAGATGAGTGTGTCTTTCTCTGTCTGTTTTTCTCTCTCTGTCCCTGTCACACTCTCTCTCTGTTGCTGTCATTTTCTCTGTCGCTCTGTCTCTAATCCAAAGCCCTTATATAAAGAAGGATAAAAGATTTATGAGATTGAGAATTTCAAAGAAGTGTCTAATTAACATTATTATCTCTCATCATAACTTTCACATACAGTATATTCATGCATTTGACTGACATACATTTCATGTGTGAGAGCCTATAATCCAGTGGGAGCCTATAATCCAATATTAATAATAATAATAATAATAATAAAAATAATAATAATAATAATAATAATCCCTATAATTTAATTTAATTAGGAGGTAGAATGAGTCAGCCTGTTCCTCAAGTTTAATACTATTTTAAATGAATAAACTTGAATGCCCATAGCATTAATTTCACTTTAATGTGGAATTCATATTCAGTATTAAGAGGATAATCGTATTGTACAACGTTAAAGCGGAGATACACGCAAACATGATTATATTTGTGATTCATGTCGACATCCCTGCAGGGATTTGGTTTTTCGTCTTTGCTTTTCGAATATAGAAATTGGGGCCATCAAAACAATTATGTTCACATTCTGCTCCACTCCACATAAATGAAGATGAGCCACTATTTCTGTGGCTTTACTGAGAGGAAGAAAGAACATCATGTTTAAACTCTGAGGAACATTTTATTGCTCTGAGGTGGCTCTTTCATAGTACATTGAGTTGCTAGTTAATTGTTTTGGTCGTATCAGGTGTGTCACAGATGCCTAAAATTATTGAAAAAAGAAATAAACACACATGAGACTTGTTGTATGGTCACATTGTTTTGCCCTACCCTACCCATAACTCATTCCTAAAATCAAAGGGAAATGATGGTGAATACACTGGTGTAGAAGCAACTAACCCTGCTTGTAAGACTAAACTTGTCTCTCAAATCTGATTGGTTGATTGAAATGTTGTGGTACTTGGTGAAATCATGGGCTGAATATGAAACCGCCCCCTATACCCTCAAATAGGGCATTATTTGAAGGGACAGCCATTTGTTGTCCGAAACCATAGTGGACATTACCGAATGCACTCATTCAATCCAACATTGCACCGCAATAATGAGTGTGCAGCCGATGTACACACAACGGCTGTCTGAATTCACTCCTTCAAGTGAACTGTATTAGTGGACTAACGCAGGAAATAGTGAAAAAAGTTTTAGGGGACGATTTCGGATTCAGCCATGGTCATCGGTTAGAGTATAGTGCTATTAGAATATCATAGCTTAGATTTGGTCTTGGTAGAATTCTGAGAGAAATATTAGTTTTCATATTAGGGGTGTTGAAATTAATCCTTGTTGCATTAATAGACCATAATCGTTTATAGCCTATTGATGTTTCTCTGACATCATTCGTCACGTTTGCTTCTTGTGCTAGGGTAAAATGGCAGAGGGAGGCAAAACACAAAAGCAAGTAGCCTAATAAAAAATGCACCCACTATTTGTGTGCGAGGCTGTGTGTGTGTGTGTGTGTGTGTGTGTGTGTGTGTGCGAGGCTTTCAAACCATGTTTTTGTCTTATCCTGAATCACTACAGAACACCTAATAATAAGTGTTTATATTCTGACTATTTTAGACTGGTTCGGGTCAGCCCGGGTCAGATTGCTCCAACAGTGGACCTTTTTTCACCAAGCTGCTTGGCAATTTCCCCGAAGCCCTTTCCAGCATTGTGGAGGTGTACAATTTTGTCTTTAGTGTCTTTGGACAGCTCTTTGGTCTTGGCCATGTTAGTAGTTGGATTTTTACTGATTGTATGGGGTGGACAGGTGTCTTTATGCAGCTAACGACCTCAAACAGGTGCATCTAATTTAGGATAATAAATGGAGTGGAGGTGGACATTTTAAAGGCAGACTAACAGGTCTTTGAGGGTCAGAATTCTAGCTGATAGACAGGTGTTCAAATACTTATTTGCAGCTGTATCATACAAATAAATAGTTAAAAAATCATATATTGTGATTTCTGGATCTGGAATTTTGCAGATCATGGTAAATCTGAGCAGAGTTTGAGACACTGCTGAGATCTCTTCTGAAACTCTGACACCTGGAATTACCAGCGTCTTTTTCTGAGAAGAACAAATCAAGAGACTTCTCAACATGAAATCAATATGCATTTTCTTACCTTTCTTTTACTTCTACAACACATTCTGGCGACATTGCTATATCTCTTCTGAATATCTAGAGGAGATGCAAGATTACTCTTATATTTCTCTGAAGAAACATCTGACAAGTAAGAGATTAAAGCTTTTTTCTTCTTCTCTCCATTTAGTCTCATTGCCATCTGAGATAGAAACTAAGATATTACCTGGATCTCATTTTATATTTTCCATTTTAGGTTTTGTCAGTTAGAATCTTGTGAAATGATATTAACGTAAAAAAAAAGCAATTTAAAGAAAGTCTGCAAGATTAAATAACCCTTTTAACTACGCTGTGGCTTGTATTATCCAATATCAGTTAACAATGCTAGTGTGATAAACTGTCAGACAGTGTTTATTTTGTACTATTTTAACATTTTGCGTAGTTCTGATGCATTCGAATACATAATTACATTTGGCAAGTCGCACGGCCCATTCCGGATTTGTATTTGGCTGCCACATCCAATATATTTTAAACACCTGCATTAATGAAAACAAACAGATCAGGTATTTATTGACATGATGATAAAGGGAGGGTTAGCATTTCCTGAGAGAGAAACGGAGAGGGAGAGAGGGAGAAATAATTGTTTATTGATCTATCCTCTGCATTTAGGGAGTGCATTAAACCCGAGGACAGATTGCTGGTGTCTGTCAGAGATGTTTGGGAAGGGGGGTGTGGAGCAAATGTTCTGCAGATATTGCATGAAGGAGAGTGAGAATCGATGAATGCGATGTGCTGCGAGCGTCGGATTCCCAATGTGAGGGCGGGGCGGGGCGGGGGGGAGCTACAGAGGGATTCGCACATATTTTCTGGATGAGTCATAGTTTTCCTTATAGAATCTTCAGGGATGATTCGAATGTGCTGGACACAAAGCTCCATAAACTGGAGGTGAATAATGTCGTTTCTGTATGATCACAACATAACATTTTAAAGAGATCTCTTTAATGTGCCATTATGTTCTAACAATGAGAGTCGATATCAAATGGTGTTTTACTTCTGTTTTATGATGCATTTATGACTGAAATAGGATATTTAATGGGAAACAAATAGACAGAGGATGGTTCTTGTTTCTTTAGTGATTGATTGAATATTGACAAATTGTCTTTATACTAGATTTTTGCCAGGAGTTTGAAGAGGTTGAAGAACGTTAAGAAATAAGAGGATTTGGGGACAAAAGCCAAAAAAGGAAAGTGCTCTCTGAGTTATTAGTTGCAGTCATGGCATTTTGATGAAAAATTATGGATGGATATAAGAAGGATCAGGAAAATGTTTTAAAGTAAATAAGTGCCTTTTTATTTCATGTTGACCAAGTCATAATAATAATTTGTTACATTTATTTATTGGCACTCAAAGCGCTTTACATATTGTGCCAGAACGCCCACCACACTCCATCTTATTGGTGGAAAGGAGACGGAGTGAGAGCAATCAGTTTAGAAGGACAGAGGCCAATGGGCTAATTTGGCCTGGATGCCGGGGTTAAACCTACTCTTTTTCGAAGTACATCCTGGGATTTTAAATGTCCACAGAGAGTCAGGACCTCGTTTTGACGTTTCACCATCCGAAGGATGGTGCTTTTTGACAGTAAAAAAGTAGTCCCAGTCTCTGATCGGAGAAACGGAGGTCCACCTGAAACCGAAGAAAATCATATTGGCAGGAAATTTAGTGTTGGCATCTGTTTTGTTCTGGAAGGGTGACAAGATTTTATCAACATTTTAGCCAGATCTTACAAAGTAGTCCCAGTTCCAATCACTATACTGGGGCGTAAGAAATTGTGTCTCCTCCAGAGTTTCAGAAAAAAATCAATAATGTGCTCAGATTTGACACAAAAGATTGCACTCAAAAGTCAGTGATCTCAATAAGAACTCTCATCAGATTCTTCCAAATTACCTGGGCTAAGTTATTCGTAGGGGCTTTCGCACTGGGTAGTTATAGGAACTAGCCACCAAGGCGGTCCCCAGAGAACAAAATTTCCCCCTAGGGATATTTCCCTGGTTGCATTCGCACCACTAGTAGGAACTGATGTAAGCCGGCCGACAGCAATGTCATTTAAGTGTGGCATTCAACAACATCAGCAACTGGAGGTTGGAGGACACCGTGATCTGAGCTATGTTTTTGTTGTGTGTCGTGGGATTTGTGATAACGGACTTATAAAGCCCCGTTTCCACCGAAATTACCCAGAACAATTTGTATCAGGAACTTTTTTCCCCCCAGACCTGCTAAAGTACCGTGAAGATTAGGAAAATTAGTCCAGAGACGTGGGACTGCGTGCGGCTGCTCATCCCAGTCAGCAACGGACAATAATAATTTTTGTGCGATACTGTCTGCAACAATAACAAGTATGGATGAGATGCAAGCAGCACTGCTTTCGCTAGTTATGTATTGGTTTACTAAATAACAAAACGGCGGAAAAGAGACGAGCACTGATACTAAAGCGTATTCTGAAAGCTCATAAAGCTAGATTTAAAATAAGACAACGTATGTTATTATCAGCTATTACGGACATATTTACTGAACGCAGAACGAACCTCACAAGACTTTTAAAAATGCCGGTTGAAATAAAATGCTGCATGAGCTCAACTGATCAGCATGTTCAGCTCCCAAGTCCCACCCCACGAAAGTTCCAGAACTTTGAAAAAGTACTACCTCGCGAGCAGGGCCGTTTGGAGGGGGAAATATTTACCCGGACCTTCATTTAGACCCTGGTTCCTGTGGTCGAAATACACCGAGTACCACCCCAAAGTTCCTAGTTCCTGGGGAAAGTTCCTGCGGTGGAAACGCGGCTTAAGTTATGTGATTGAAAGAGCAAAAAGGAGGGCTAAGAGACTAAATCTCCTATGACAACTTGCAGTGCTACATATCATCGAGGTTGAGAAAAGAACACAACACTGCAGACAAAGATGACAGTATAGCTGCACGATTAACCGTTGAAAGATCTCGATTCAAACACCCATGTGATTTTATTCCTAAATGACAATGATTCCGCTCTGTCTATTAGGCCTGTTTCAAATCGCAAATGTCAGTGGAGCGTGAACAGCACTTATTTTGTCGTTAATGTATGAGAGGGCCGGCCGTCACGCTTCCGATGTGAACGTTTTCATTCATTGATAAGAGCAGTGACAAAACTGCTCCGCTGAAGCTTGCAATGTGAAACTGTTTAAAATTAAGACTCTAGGGACTTTGGTTAACGTTTGAGAAAAGACATTCACAGTATTTTGACACTTGTATTGCTTATCGTTTCACCAGGAGGTGGCGACAAGTGAGTGTTTAAAATAAGTTTTTGTCATTGAATCAGTCATTTTAAAGATTTATTCACAAACACTGATTCGTCCAATAATGAAGAAGTTTTTATCAATGAGACATTGGGCCCTATTTTAACGGTCTGAGCACATGGTCTGAAGCGAATGGCACATGTGCACTTAGGGCGTGCCCGAATCCACTTTTTCTAGTTTAACGACGGAAAAAAACAGTCGGTACGCCAGGCATGGTCGTAAAGGGTTGCACCTAGTCTCTTAATGAGTCATGGGCGTGTTTTGGGTGTAAAGTGCAATAAACCAATCAGAGTGTCATCTCCCATTCCCTTTAAAAGCCATTTGCGCTTGGATCATGGCGGATTTGCTTTTTACATGGCAGAATTTGCGAGCAGAAAGAACACTTCTCCAGAGAGGAATCCTTTTATTTGTAATATTTCTAAATGTTTGTGTGCTGCTGCGCATCCCTGTGTGTGTAACAAGCAGAGTGTATGCGCGTTGTGCACCCGCCTATAGGTGCATATTACTAACACGCTCTTTAAATAACACAACAAATATTGACTTTAGACCAGGTTTCAGTTGGTCAATGGCACAGTCATTTTCAGTTGCCTCAAAATAGCAACACGCCGACAATACGTCTGAATGCACCTCGTTTTCAGACCAGCACGCCCATGGGCAAACAGATGAGTGCGAGTGCATTTGCTATTTAAACAACGTTGTGCAGGATGTGAAAATGATAACTGCATCAGACTGAAACACTTCTGGTGCGCCTGCCGTTGCATTGTGCTGGGTGTATGATAGGGCCCATTGACTCCATAATTATTCTGTTTAAATGTATATATATTTATAAAATAGACCTCTAGTTTGCATGTTATTTTGTTTATTTTATAAATTTTTCTTTTCTCCAGAATCGGGTGGGAATCGCAATCTCCATTTTGCACAGAAAAAATGTAATTCTTAATTTAACAATAACCGTGCAAATCTAGATAATGCCGTTAACATTAGCTTTCGGTATGGTCCATCTATCGCTGTTTTCCATGTTTGTGGAATTAGTTCATAGAGTATTTGTAAGTACTTTTTTGTTTTTTTAAATGGCGGGTACCGGTGTTTCGTATGGCATGAGTTTGGCAAATCAGCGCACACTGAAGTCACTGGTAGTTCCTATTGTGCTGGGTTAGATCCTGAAGTAGCTCATTTAGTCCCACATCATTTTGACCTTTACCAGACCACATCTTTAGCACAAGACCGATACTTAATTAGAGTTTTCAGTTGTTTAACTGAAGTCTTCAAAACTATAAAAGCGCAATAACATTGTCCTCTTGGATGACACATATACAAAATGTATGATAGAATGTTAATGTATTGAACATTTCTAGACTCTACATTTAGTTTTTCTTCTTTTATCAAATGAGATAAAGGTGCTAGTCTACGCAACAGTCCTCTGAGACTTTAAATCCAAGTCAGACTTCATTTGACTTCATTTGATTGAATGCCTAACCACATGACAGGAGCTGTCTATCTGTCTCAAACATTCAGTCCCGTCTCTCACACCTCTCTCCCAGCGGCTCTCTCCCCTTTATCACTTCTTTTTCTTTTTGTCTGTTAGTTACTCAAGTTGCATTCTGAATGACTGCTGTCCGGGCCTTTTTGGAGCGCTGTGACAGCTCCCTCGTGGCCAAGAAGTGCGAAAGGACCTGATAGGAGAGTTTTATTGTAAACGGGCAGCTCTGGGTCTGCCTGTCATTGTTCCGATAGCCGTGCGGCCTGGAAGGAACAGTTGGTTTATTCATTCTCTCCCGTTTCTGATGCAGTGTGGGGTTTGTATTCCCAGACGTAGCTGGATCTAGCTGAAATGTGAGAGTGCTGGAGCGCTGGGCTGGACAGGTCAGCGGTGAGATCAAATTGAGTCTGTAATAAAATACATAAGTGAATAAAAAAAAGAATAACTTACTTATGTACATCTAATCACAGTGCTTGAGCGATTTGAAGCACCGCAATAGCATTAGTATTTCCATATTCACATGCATTTCCACACACGTTGAGGATTGTTAGAGCTAGCTTGGTGCCTTAATTATGCACAATAATTATTAGAGATTTTGGTTACAGTATGCGTACTTACAGTGTACTTACCCAAGGGTTAATAGCTAGTTATAATACCAAGTTATTGTAATTGCTATAATAAGTACATAGTATGTACACAGGGTTTTTCCTGGCTCAAAATAAGGCGAAGATGGTAAAATCCTGCTTGGCCAGGCCGACCCACGGCTCACGATTATGCCGATTAATTGTCAGTTAGGGCTGTGTCATACATTTTTCGTGTGCATTGATCATTAAATAATTATGAATTTAATCCTTTTTAAGTTATCATTTTGCAGTGTAAGATTACAGCTAACACCTTTAAATATTTAAGTATTTATTCAGTTCAGTAAATAACTGAAACAATCACAACAAACTGGCAAAATAAAAGGGTTATAAATGTATAATTTATGTATTTCTACATCACTATAGAATATACATCTGTGTTTGTCGAACTAACTCTTTTTTAGTTTTACTAGTCTCTCTTTTATTAAACACAATCCAGAATCCACTAAGTACACACTACTTCATTATAGAGACAACAATAAATGAATAAAAATATATAATTATAAGCTCTGACAAAAGTATATATTAAACTAGGTGAGTGGATAGTTAGAATAATTGCAGTTGCAAATTACAAGAAGTAATTCTTGAAAAAAGTCTTTGGACTAATTTTATAAAATCTAAACATGTTAATAATAAAATACATTTATGAAAAACTATATATATTATTAGATTTATATTTATATATGAATGTAAATAGGCCTACACAAATAATATAAAATTACAAGATGTTTATTGTAAACGTAATGTGCAGCTTTTTAATGGGGCAACAAAGATATGATAGATTCGAGAGAACATGAATGATCGCTGAAGGATCATGTGACGATATATATTTCTGATGATGATTATTTAATTATCACGACAGGCCTAATCTGAGCAAGTGACTGCCTGTCTGAGTTTTGTCGACAGACGGAGGCAGCACGAAATTTGACGGAGGCAGCCGCTCGTAATTCTCCATGCAGGAAAAACCCTGTGTACATGTGGAACAGGATTGTAAAATAAAGTGCTGATATATTATGCTTTTCCCCTCTATTTTTACATATAGATTATCTTGGACGTCATCTAACCTAATGTTAATCTTTAAAAACACGAATAATTAAAAAAATTAGTAAATGTAGGCCTAATCTTTAGCAAGTCTCGAAATTAGTATAATGTGATGCCTAAATTCACTTGAAGCATTTAAATTGATTTATTTGTTCAGTTACCTTTGTTTTGTTGTTGTTGTTTTTTGATTATGTTGGCTTCATTAGCGTCATTAGCACATTAGCAATTGCAACAAAACATATACTAGTGCTTTTACCGGATTATTGATGCTTTGCTTTAGTACTTGATTTGTAACCTTAGCTAGCTGCTAAAATAACTGCCACAAGAACAATGAAGTCAGTGTACTGTAGTGTTGGTTTTATGTTTTGTTCCAGTTTGACAGATCATTACCAGTGGCGGGCAGGTTTCTGTTGGCACTTGAGTTAAAGTGGGCCTTGTTTTGAATCCCTAATGATGATTATCGGACTGGCAGATGTGGCCCAGATGTAAGCGTGAGAGGGCAGTGAGATGGCGGGTGGGATTGTTAACTGTACTCCGAGGGCTTCGGCTCATCTTCAGATTAGCAAGGGCAGGTGTTGGCTTACCCAGTCCCTAGGGGTCCTCCATGACACGTCACGATGGCCTTTGCAAATGCCAGTACAGAAAAAGAAGGATATGACTGGCTCCACTGAGGCTAATTACCTCCGCATGAGTATTCATGAGAATCTGTGGGATTTTTTTATCCCCCTTTTTTAAACTTCCATGTTATCCATTCATTTCCCCAGGCACATTTGAGAAGGTTAACGTTTTGGATGAAGTCCACCGACTGGTTGTGAGTGGGATTTCGTGCCAGCATCGGAAGAGAAAGGTCTGATCGGAGAAACGGAGGTCCACCTGAAACCGAAGAAAATCATATTGGCAGGAAATTTAGTGTTGGCATCTGTTCCGTTCTGGAAGGGTGACAAGATTTTATCAACATTTTAGCCAGATCTTACAAAGTTTGGGGTTTCATCAAGTTTCCCCCCAGTCAAGAAACAGATCATGCATATTCTAATGTTTGTTGTTGTTGGCAGGAAGCATATTTAGTTGGAAAACGTCCGCAGAGATGAAGGTAGGTGTATTTAGTAGACAAGATGGTCCGGTAGGGTGTCACATTACTGTTGAAATTCCTTGGCAAAATAGATGAAGGCTCTTGGCCATGTCCTTCCTAAAGTCAGATTTTTATAGGGAATCTGTTTAAAGGTCGATGCTGAACTTCGTTAAATCATTTGGATCTTCCTGTTGGGGAGAATTCATGCTAAATTGCAAAGCTGAAAATTTCAATTCATGCATTGTACTTGCTAATTGCTGTCTGTGGCATGCAGTTTAGCATGCTGGTAATTGAAATTTCTGCGCTGGCATGCTCTGTCTGATTTAAAGGATTAAAGTACGCTGGTGTGCCAGTGCCTCCGCTGTTTTCTACCCAGTGAAAAATGCCTTTCCTTTGACTGTTTAATCAGATTTAGCCTAATCTGTTCCACAGCAAATGAGAGCGTCTAACAGCGAAGCCGGTTGCTTTTGTTGCGGACCCAATCGTTTTTGCCCCAGAATTCCCCTCGGTGTCGTCAAGGCCAACAGATATGGACCATCTCCGAACAGCTTTCCTGCTCTGCGCTGAGCCAATCTCTGCCAAGACCACGCCACACTAAGCCAGAGAGTTATCACCTCCAAACATCCCCGCACATTCATCAGCTCTCCATTATCAGAGATCTGTTTCTCTCTCAGCCAAACACAGGCTACTGTGGACTGCTCCTATTTAGTCTTTTTAAAGGTGTCATGAACTGGCATTTTTTATTTTTTTATACTGTTGTCTGAGGTCAACGTATGTCGTTCGCATGGTTTTTACATTCAAAAACGTCATAATGAATAAGTAATAGGCTATTTTCTACCCTGGTTTTGAGGCTCTCTCAAGAAACACTGGGTTTTGATTGGCATGCTGCACTGAAGACTTGAAAGTAAACGCCCACGGCTAGGATTGGATAACAGTTTTGCATATTTAATGATCTTCGGCTCCCGTGAGTACACAAGGAATTGTTTTGAAAGTGTGTGGAGAAACGGCAACCGAAATTATTCATTCCACAGGGCTCGCAAAATATCTTTATCAAACAAACACAATGATGAACATCAAGAAAGGAATGTTATTTCACTATTTAAGATAGCCCGTCGGCAGGCCGGGTTTACGTTTTGGTAGCCCGTCTTTGCTTTGTGTAGCTTTGTGAGCCCTAGACCATACATGTCCGAGTCTGATCCCTGATGTGTTGCTTCATTCATTCATGTAATCTCATCCTGTCTGCAATCCAGTCTCTTGTTTACAAACAAATCCGTGGTTAAATGAAGGAACAGACGCACAATGTCTTCCACACGTGAGCTGGATATTCATTCAAAATAAAGTTCATCCATGCATTCATAATATTGAAATCCGAATTAAGCTTATGCGGTATGTTTAGAAATTCCATCTGGTTTAGCTCCATGTAAGCCTGTGTCATGTTAGTGGCACAAGTCGGTGGGCGGGGCTACAGAATCAGGCGTTGTTCTTCTTCTGTTGAGGCGGTGCTTCACTACATTCGTCACGTCATAGCCTGGCACAATCTGAGATTGAGCGTTTGCTGGGCCTGGTGTCAATAAAAGCTTTTCTTTGACTAACAAGGACGTTTTCAGCTCTGAAAATTACAGAATATTCTTATATTACCATGACCTTTTATATATCAAAAGCTCAAGGGAAAGTTGATTTCTCAATTCATAACCCCTTTAACTCATATGGTCTCATATGGTTAATATTTATTATATTGTCTTAAAACCAAAATAATTGTCTATACTATAATTAATTATTGTAATTCAAATGTTGCTTGAAGCATGTTTTATTTTGTAAGAAGATATATATTTGAATCAGGATTGTGCACCATTGAGAACTGAATTGAGAATGCTACATTTGAATATAATTTTATTGTATTAGGAAGCAAACAGGATGCAGAATTACAATTTGAATCGGAATGCATGAAAATGGAACTAAAATTCTAATAAATTCATATAATTTATGAATAGAAAATCAGTTTGACAAGATACATTTGAATGTTGGTTTGACAAAGCCTTGTTAAAAAGTTTTGAAAAAACTTTACAAAGCATTGAAATTTGAAGGAAGATAGACAGACAGACAGTTCAATTAATGAACTGAATTGATAGGGAGCCAATTTAGTTCTGAATTTTGCCAGTTGTTTTGAATTATTTTTTTTAAATAGTCTAGTTACAAATTCTACCAGCAGGGGTTAATGGAGTTTTGTTAAAAGAGAAGTTTTGATTGGGTAAGAAGAGCGTTTTTAATATAAAAATTCATTAGAATTATTATTTTCTTCGTGACTCCAAAGTTCAGTCAATGTCAACAGAACATTAGAGTTAAGAAGCTTTAGTGCTGATCTGCTCTAGTTGCATTTGGTTTTAAGGGAACGTGTCAGCTTTCTTTTTTCCCCTTTGACAGTGTTGTTTTTTACTTGGCTTTAATGGCAAGAGAGAAGAGTGCAACAAAGCTGCAAACAAAGATGTGCCGCTGTGGCTTGAATGGAGCTCGCTGTTGCCCTTTCACTTCCTCTTTTGTCAGCTCTTATCTCGTAGCGGCGTTATTCACGGGACGACGGTAGCAGACAAAGAGATGCTGCAGCTACCTTGTAAGTCATTTAACCGTCCGCAGTGAGATTACGGCTGACGTGGCAAACCGGGATGATGTTCAGAGATTCTCCATCGCTCCGGGATTCGGAAATGAGGCCTTGGCTTCACAAAGGAAACACAGTGGCTTGTTAAAAGGAACATTGAGTCAGTGCAAAGAGCAATCTCTCCACTAAATTACGGGCTTGCCTCTCTTCACACTGCGCCTCTCAAACGCTTCTCCCGTTTGCGTGCGAGAACTGGCATCATGGCAATTTATTTTTCCATTAGTGCGAAAGCAACTTAAAGTCTGTTCTTCGGCAAAGGCAAGAGTGATTGTAGGGTGAAGCATAATTGCTTTAATTGAGTGGCAAGGCTTTTATGCCATTGATAAGGCCCTATTGATTTCTGGAACTGTGCACATATTTCATGGCCAATTGCCTGCACTGTTTTGGTAATTGCTGAACGCACTCCCTTTAGGAGCGGAGGGGATGGGTCGTTCGCAGAGACTAAAGCGATGGCAGATTCACGACGCCATTGACCTGAGCCAAGCAGCGTTTATCATGCTGTAGCCACATTGAGAGGTTGTAACTGTGCCTGGTTATTGGCCTGTAAGACCTGCTGTTGGGGGTGTTATCTTTACCCCAGAATTGAGCGCTACGTTTACGGGGCCTTTGTGGTCTAACTAGCTCGTTTTCAGCTGGTCTTTTTTGTTTTGGTCTTATGCTATAAAATGCTATAAAAGGCATGGTTTTTCAAACTGAGGTCCAGGGACCAGAGAGGTGATAACGGACCTATAGAGATTGATTAATTGGGAATGTGTTAACTTTTTTTAAATATTTGTAGTTTATAATGTCATTATCGCACTTAATATCTTTCTCACACTGTAAACCCGAATAAGTTGGCAAAACTAAAAAACTGAGGCAAACAGTTGTGAAAATAAGTTAAGAAATTTAAAGCTTAAGTAAGCAAGATATTTATGTTTTAATCATACATTTGAATTGCTCAACTTGAAATATTTGAGTAAGCTAATTCATACATTTAACTTAAAAATATAATTTAATCTCAAATTTTTAGTAATGGAAACTTGACTAGCTTTAACTAGCTAATTCAATAAATGCCACCTTGCTAATTGGTCGCACAATGCTTTGGTAGAATTAGCATAGCATAGCACTTGCTGAATGAGGGCAGCAAACTAAGCTCATGCTCCACTCGTCACCATGATGGTAACCCTATAAAGAACCCAACATAACAAATCTTCTAAACTAGCATAACAAAACATTAAATCTCCCAATTAACATTAATCTTGCACAAAAAACCTAATATAACACTTAAAGGAACACTCCACTTTTTTAAAAAAATAGGCTCATTTTCCAACTCCCCTAGATAAACAGTTGAGTTTTACCATTTTCGAATCCATTCAGCTGATCTCCGGGTCTGGCGGTAGCACTTTTAGCATAGCTTAGCATAGATTATTGAATTTGATTAGACGTTTGCATCTCGCTCAAAAAAATGACCAAAGAGTTTCGATATTTTTCCTATTTAAAACTTGTTGAGTTACATCGTGTAGTAAATTGCGATTTTCTAGGCCGATATGGCTAGGAACTATACTCTCATTTCTGCGTAATAATCAAGGAACTTTGCTGCCTCGCCATGGGTGAAACAGCCGCAATGATATTACGCAGCACCTGAAAATAGGCTAATTTCCGTCAACATAACTGACGTGACAATCAAGGAGCTTGCTGGGGATTATTTTCAGGTGCTGCGTAATATCATGAGCCTATTTTCAAAAAAAGTGGCGTGTTCCTTTAATTTTGGCAGTAACTGTCCCTTTTGAATGTAATGGCAAAGCATGCCGGAAAGTAGAAATTCTAGCCCAGTTTCGGTTCATTTTAAGTTAGTCTAAATTAAAATAAACAAGTTCATAAAACTGAAAAACAATGAAACAATTCAGATTACTTAAAATGTGTCCGTTTTGAAACTCGAAAGAAAAAGAAAGTTCTAAATACTCATAAAAGTTCATTTGTTTGAAGTAATTTGTTTAATTTGAGTTGGCCCTACTCAAACCAATTTATTTGAGCGTTATGGTTTACAGTGCAGAAAATAAAGGGTCTTCTGTTTGTGAAAATATGCAGTTGCTATTGAATGATATAAATCACATTGGCGTTAAAAAGTTTGAAACGCTGGCCGTAAAGCACAATGTGCATTTAATAGAGTAATTTGTAGGTAATTATGATCTTTAGGTTAGCAGTGGTGCTTTTGATGCAAATATTATGTGTTGAACTATAATTCAAAGTGGTATTTATGAAATTTTTAAGTGAAGCATATGGCACAATAGGCCACAAGCGGCGTAATAGCCTGACAGTCAAGACTGAAAACGATCTTTATGCTTGTGGAGGCTTGAGGCCAGCTCAGACTGACAAACAAGGATGTAAAATGACACAACTGACTGCAGGAAGGGGGTAATTACGGGTTTTTTCAATGTTTATTCTTGCATTCTTGTGCGCACATAAACAGAATTCAGGCTAAGGGAAATGCCTCATATATCGGCCATGTTGCCGTTTGCTCGCCCCACGCCGAGGCTCTTTGCCAGCGTAAATAAATGTTTCATCTCCGTCTGTAATATACGCCAGTGAGCCCAAATGAGTCTGATGAGGAATCAGCATCCATCACTGGAGAAAAGGGATGAACAAACCCTCCAAAAGAAACAATCCTGGGGCAAGAATCTGGCCGTGGAAAAGGTTAAGCGGCCAGTTAGTCTATTCAATGGCTGTCTCTGTAGGGCCTCAGTGACACAAAGTTCGCACTGAGGAATAGCCGCGCACGGCTTAATTGTGTTGTGGAAAGGGTACGGGAGACCTTACTGCTGGGTATCTCTCCAACATAGACATTTTGGTATTCCTCAGAGAGGAGAGAAAAGGAAAAAAATTGATTTATCTGCTCTTTTACACATATACCTCTCTGCCCTCGCTATCTGTCCTAGACATTCAGTCAGCCCTCAGAGAGAGCAAGACATAGATGGCTATAGATAGACAGATAAAAGAGAGGGAGAGAAAACGCAAGTGCAGTGACATTTGTTTTTACTTGCAACTTGTTTTTCGCATCGGCTAAATCCATTGTAGCCTCTGTGCGGCAGGTCACCCTGGCTGGCTGCTCATATATTAAACAGGCACAGCAGCTCAGAATGACCCGTCACAGGGCTAGTTTGTAGATCGTTGAAATTGGCCTGGCTGGCATCTTTACAGCTCTCCTCTGGCTCTTATTATTGTGTAGACGACACAAAAGTAGCATAAACTTGTTCACTCTACAATGAACATTGTCATCATTTACTCACCCTCATGTCAACCCATCTGGGGTGTTTTGAAGAATGTTTGAACCTCTGTTATTCTTTCAATGAAAATTACTGGTGATTTTTTCTCTCTCTCTCTCTCTCTCTCTCTCTCTCTCTCTCTCTCTCTCTCTCTCTCTCTCTCTCTCTCTCTCTCTCTCTCTCTCTCTCTCTCTCCAAAATAGACATACAAGAATCATACAAAAATGTACTGTTAATATGGGGTACGATTAGCCTGACGTCGTCATACTCAGATTCAAGTCAGAATATGAGTCTGATGCTGCTCCATTGGGCTGTCATTATGAGGCGTGGTTCAAACGAACCAGGGAAGAAAATGCCTCTGCACTCAATTGGATAGACCTACAACCAATCAGAGCAATGGAGTAAGTGAAGTGTTGAGTCTGTCAACAGAACGAGTAGTAGAAGAAGATGAGTGTAAACGATCTTTGCCGGTGTTGTAAAAAGAATATAAGGATACACTGAGTTCTTACCAACACGATCATCATTTTTGAGAGAAATAGTAAAGGTGAATGCACATACGAACAAGTTCTCCGTTTAGTAAACAAATTCAACCCAAGCGCTCTTTGGTGACGTGCATGATTACGTTAGTGTGGATCATCTGTCTATCATTGTATAAAGCCCGCCCTGACAATTTGATTGGTTCAAACAGCTCTGAGCATAGTTGCTCCACAACGGATCAAGTCCAGACCGAACTTCGCGACCTCAAATGTTGTGGGCGGGGCTAAGTTCGACTGGCATCCAGGCTAGGGTACAATTCCATACCCCATTTTTTTTTTATGTTTTATTTAATCTTTACTTTTGATCTTATTCGAACAATTTAGAGATTATTTTGGATAATCGTGTTCTGTGATTTTTATTATTATTATTATTTTCATATATTGTTTGTATTTAAGATTATATTTTTCAAGTTCATCCCTAGTAGGGACACTTTCCCAAATTTTGGGAAGGTTTCTGGAAATTTTCCAGAAATCTTCAGCCCCTTTGCAACCTAGTTAGACCCAGATGACCCTAGAAGAAACCCAGTGGCATTTTTTTGCTGGTGTTCTTTAATATTAAATTGCATTTTGTCATTAATGATATACATGGTATTATTAAATCATGCTGTAAATTACAGTACATGTTCTGTACATTTCAGAAATCTGTATTATTATTTATTATAGCCTATAGGCCAGGGTTATCCTAATCTTGCCCTGTAGGGCCAATGAGCTGCAGAGTTTAGGTCCAACCCTAATCAAACACACCTGAACATGCTAATCAATGTCTTCAGGTTCATTAGAAAATCACAGGTAGGTGAGTTTGATCAGGGTTGGAGCTAAACTCATTGGCATTGACCCCATTGGCCCTCCAGGGCAAGATTTGAATGACCCTGCTATAGGCCATTGAGTGTAATCATTCAAACTGAAATCATTGTTTTTTTGTTTTCAAGACAATTTTATTAAATACAAATATAGGCCTCCATATAATTCACATTATGCTGTGAAATTTAGAAGCATTCCTTTGACTGGGATTATTTGATTTATTCATTTATTAACCAATTTGTCAAAATGCATTGAATCAAATTTGATTTAGTTTAAAGATAGCAACTTTTTTGTGCTTGTTTGTCCCCATACCCCCTTTGAAACTTTAAATTGACATGAGGGTGACAGAAGTACAATTTTGGATTAAATATTCGTATAATTGTAGAGCTCTAGGGGGTCGGGAGGGATTATGGTTTGGAGATTAGCATATTTGCTGTTAACTCAGCCATGTTATAGGAAGTGGGATTGCGGCCCCAATAGTTTAGTCATGAATTTGCTTGGAATTAACCTGCAGGGGCCACATTTTCCCTTCACGATTTTCAGCAGTGGGATGGCAATCGCATGAAATGTTAACTCCTACAGAATGGGAAGAAAAATGATGGATTTTACTCTCGTTTAGCGCAAGCTGGCACAGACTTGTCAGAGTCAATTATCGTAAGAGGAGAGGCGTCTCTGGGAGATCTCACACCTGATAAACTTTCACTGCTTCAGCAATGCGAGCTGTCAAAATACCTGCACGCAGTTCCGCGCTGTCACACCGTTAAAGCTCACGCTCTTGGGGTAGAGCGGTCACACTACTGAGAGAATGACCTTAGACTTACATTGATTATCCCTGAATTTGGTTCATTTAAAACTGATGTCCTCAGACACTCAACTCCAGAAATTGACTAAATGATGGCTCTTTCCTTTATCTTTATCTTCCTTTAATGTACAGTGATAACCTACCTACCTATTAATATACCAGACTAACATCTATCATTCTGTCTATCTTTTGATCGTTCTGCCTATCTTTCAGTTTATCTGTCTTTCCATCCATCAGTCCGTCCATCCATCTATCTATCCATTAGAGTGTGGCACCATCAGTATTCATATTTGGGATTTTGTTAACCTTGTTCTGTTCTTGAATAGTCAGGTACACTTTTCTTGCAAAGTGCTAGTTGTATTGTGTTCATGCCTCAGAGGAAGCGTGGGAGCCGGTGTTAGCATGTTATCCTTAGCCATGTGGGTGAGCATTCCATTGTCCTGACCATATGGGTCAGTTTGATACCCTCTGTACCATGTTCACAGCACACCTGTCATAAACGGCCTGTCGAGGGCAGTTTGAGTGGGAGGAGAGAGTTAGCAGAACTTTGTGTGTTTTTTGGGGGGGGGGTTTGGGCTACGAAGGGGCAAACAAACACATTTGACACAGTTAGAATTGCATTTGAGGCAGATGCTTTGATTGAACTGCGCTGTTTTCTTTTTTCACCTTATGGAAAGTAGAGTGGTGTTACTATCATACACAGAATTTCTTTAAAGGATTAGTTCACCCCAAAATGAAAATTTCCTGATAATTTACTCACCCCCATCTTACTCACCAACATTCCAGAATTATTCATCATATAATGCTTTTCAATTGCAACCAAAATGCTGAAGGTCCAAATCAATGCAGTTTCAAAGCGCTTCGATGGGCTCCAGAGGCTCTGCGTGATCCCAGATGAGGAATAGGGTCTTATCTAGCGAAATCATTTAAAAAAATAAAATAAAAATGAATATACTTTTTAACCTAAATTGACAAGACTAATACAAACGCCCTTTTTAAAAACACTCAGAGTTTAAGAGCATTCAGAGTTTTTTTTACACTGTTAAAGAGTTGGATTCTCATGCAAAACATGGCCAAAGTTTCAAAAAACAAGTTGGACGTATGACATTCTGTTCCAAAAATACTCGGTTTCTCACAAGTTTTTCCGAGTATGGCCCTGTAAAGGGCGGAAAATCTTTGTTTGTACACTTCTCCGAAAAGTGCACACATCAACCAGAGCAGGAGCGAGAGCACGCCCATCATTTGGGTAACGCAAATCGAGAAGGATTTTTTAACAATGTCACCAAAGAAGTGTGTTTTTGGTTGTGAGGGAAAGATAACCTTGTTCAGCTTCCCAAATAACCCAGCGGTAAGGAAACAGTGGATGCAGTTTGTTTTTCAAGTGTGTTGCTGGCATTTTTGGTGACAAATGTTTTATAAGCAAGGCTTGTTGTATTTTTAGAGGGAAGTGAAACTGCTTCAAATGTCAAATGTCTGTTTTGTTGGCAATTGGCGGGTAAGTGCATATAATATAAACAACACAAACGCATTACATAATGCAATGAAGTGGTGTAAATTTGTTTTAAAAAGTGGGTGAGTGGGGGAAGGCATGAGAAGTCATGTTTAACTTGATAGTTTCATCCTTAACATTACTTCTTCTAACTATAGCTTTTTACAATATTGTCAGTCCCAATATTCTTCACATAGATTCGCGGACCAGTGGTAGAGCGTTTGTCCGGCAGCGTGTCTGAGGGTGTACTCACACTAGGCGATTTGAATCGTGCCTGGGCGCGTTTGACCCCGAAAGTCTGGTTCGGTTGACTAGTGTGAGTGCTCCGTACCGTGCCTGGGTGCGGTTCATTTAGCCGGCCCTGGTCTGCATGGAAAAGGAGGGCCAGAGCGCGGTTTGGTTGGGCGCGGTATGCATGTAGTATGAACGCCAACCGTGCCGGACAATCGCGCTTGGGCACTGTATAAGAGTAGGCGATCTAAATCGTGGCCAGGTGCGGTTGACCCCGAAAGTCTGATCGGTTGACTAGTGTCAGTGCTCCGAACCGTGCCTGTGTGCGGTTCGTTTAGCCGGCCCTGGCCCGCTTGGAAGAGGTGGGCCAGAGCGCGGTTTGGTTGGGATCAGGCATGGTACGCATGTAGTATGAAGGCTAACCGTGCCGCGCGGTTGACCCCGAAAGTCTGGTTCGGTTGACTAGTGTGAGTGCTCCGCACCGTGCCTGGGCGCACTTCGTTTAGCCGGCCCTGGCCCAGTTGGAAGAGGTGGGCCAGAGTGCGGTTTGGTTGGGCTCGGGTGCGGTACGCATGTCATATGAATGCCAACCGTGCCGGACAATCGCGCTCAGGCACTGTATAAGAGTAGGCGATCTAAATCATGGCCAGGCGCGGTTGACCACGAAAGTCTGGTTCGGTTGACTAGTGTGAGTGCTCCGTACCGTGCCTGGGCGCGGTTCGTTTAGCCGCCCCTGGCCCGCTTGGAAGAGGTGGGCCAGAGCGCGGTTTGGTTGGGATCAGGCACGGTACGCATGTAGTATGAACGCTAACCGTGCTGGACAATTGCGCTCGGACACTGTATAAGAGTAGGCGATCTAAATCGTGGCCGGGCACGGTTGATCCCGAAAGTCTGGTTCGGTTGACTAGTGTGAGTGCTCCGTACTGTGCTTGGGCGTGGTTCATTTAGCCAGCCCTGGCCCACTTGGAAGAGGCGGGCCAGAGTGAGGTTTGGTTGGGATCAGGCGCGGTACGTATGTAGTATGAACGCTAACCGTGCCGGACAATCGTGCTCGGGCACTGTATAAGAGTAAGTGATCTAAATCGTGGCCGGCCGCGGTTGACCCCGAAAGTCTGGTTGGATTGACTAGTGTGAGTGCTCCGTACCGTGCCTGGACGTGGTTCGTTTAGCCGGCCCTGGCCCGCTTGGAAGAGGTGGGCCAGAACGCGGTTTGGTGCCTAGTGTGACAACCGTGCCTAGTGTGAGTACACGCTGAGGTTTGGTTCTGGGTTCAAATCCACCATTGTATAGTGTTTTTTCTCATTAAAACCAAAAATGTTCATCAGTGATTCTGTATTCAAGAGCAGGGACACGTTTGTGTACATTTTATTTTGTGATTTAACCGGAATGAATAGAGAGTCTATGATGCAATTACATGTTTGTGTGTGCTTGTGTAATATGTTGTGTGGATTGATTGTGTGTGCTATTTAGCTCCACACACGGCAGCTAGGTTTCGGTACAGCTTATCTGTCTTTTATAAATCTAATATAAAACAAAATACTCTGTTGAGATATGAAGGATGCAATGCTACTCTGTAGGTACTCAAGATTAACATGAGATTGGCCTGCCAGATGTTTTTTGTATTTTGACGTCATGTACACACAGAAATAAGTACTGCACAGCACTGTCTGATAGTTATTCACATCCTTACAACTATCAGACAGTGCTGTTGGCACCTTATGACCCTGAACACATTTTACGCTGCGGTTTGATTAAAAGCGAAGGCTTCCTGAACATTGCCGTTGTGTTTATCTGTCCCCACGCTGACGGAGTGAGTTAAAGGTGCATGTATGTGCTGTTTGGTGACCAATGAGCCAGAGAGAATGAAACGAAAGGCTGATATATTACTGCAAGGCACATTTGCCCACTCAAATCTTGATGTACTGCACTTTTTCAGAGCATTGGACATGGATGCACAGAGAGAGAAAAGGCCGAAAGAGATGCTACACGGTGAGAGAAAGTGAGAAGTGTAGTCAAGGGAAATGTGAGATCCATTCAGCCATCTCTCACCACCGAGATTATGAACGCTGGCCTGTCTGAGGCAGATAGCTTCAGGGGAAATTACTGTGTGCCCCTGCGAAGAACAGCCTTATTTAGCCGCAGACAAGAGATGTGAATTTAGACCGGCTCATTTCAAAGGTGCTTCTGGAAAATCGCTGTCTAAAATAAAGGTTGTGTACCATGGATGGCTAAGGAATAACAGACTTTACTTAAGGCACGAGGCTCACATGAAAGGTTTAGATGCTAAATTGCTAACACGGGTTTGGGAATAGTATGAGGATGCTTTACAGCACCTGATTGACAGGTGGTCTGCAAGAAAGACTCCTTATAGTGAACTTACACATTAAACTTTGCATTGCATTTGCATTTCAAAGGTGAAAATATCTCAACTTAATGGAAGTCAACATGAAGTGCATTAACTTCATTCATTCATTCATTCATTTATATCTTTTTTAATACAATTTTACCAATGTGGTTCAATAGTTTTTTTCACTTTTTACTATTAGTAAATTAGAGAGAGGACAGGCAATGATGTGGAGCATCACCATCAATTTGCATTGTTTTGCATTTCTACATTCATACGTGCATACAGTTTTGCTAATGTGGTTTAATCATTTTTTACCACTGTTTAATCAATAGGGAACTAGAGGGAGGACAGGAAATGATGTAGAGCATCACCATTAGTTAACCTTTCATTCATTCATTCATTCATTCATTCATTCATTCATTCATTCATTCATTCATTCATTCATTCATTCATTCATTCATTCAATACTCTACATACATTAAATTCATTCATATATACTGTACATACACATTCATTCATATATACATGCTATACATACCAATGTGGTTTTATCATTTGACCTATTTTTTATTATTAGACAAGTAGAGAGAGGACATGAAATGATGTGGACTTTTTTATAAATTAATGATTGATTGATTGATTGATTGATTGATTGATTGATTGATTGATTGATTGATTGATTGATTGATTGATTGATTGATTGATTGATTGATTCATTCATTCATTCATTCATTCATTCATTCATTCATTCATTCATTCATTCATTCATTCATTCATTCATTCATTCATTCATTCATTCATTCATTCATTCATTCATTCATTCATTCCAATGTGGTTTTTATAATTTTTACCTATTTTAATAATAGTAGAGATAACAGGAAATGATGTGGACTGTCACCATCAGTTAACATTCAAAAAATATCTCAGCAATTTATGTATTTATTAGGGCTGCACGATTAATCGAAATTAAACCACACGTGATTCGGCAAAGGCTGCAATTTTTTTTATTTGTATGATAACGCAGGTAATTCCAGGAAATCCCTATGGGCATGACTAATAAACTCAGCAATATATGGTTTATCTGAGTTCTTCGAGCCTTCTCGGGTATTTTCATGATAAAAAAGGATATTTATACTTACATTAGCCTTTATCACTGTATAGAATACTGTGAAATAATATGTTGTGTGGCTTATTCTGTGTAAGAAGCCACATAATCTTACAGAAGGATGCTCAGCTGTCGTTATGAAGTGAGTTTGGAGTAAAAACATGTTATAAAATGTTGTCTTTTGTTGGGGTTCATAAATGCTTCTCATGTTTGGAAAGGTGTTTGACGCGTGTCGCTTTTTCAAATGCGCGATTAAGCGAATAAGCGATTCAGCTGGACAAGCATTTACTACTGATCACAGCCTCGCTTCACTGACAAGCTGCACATACAAATATTTTTAAAAAGCCACATCGGTTTCGGGTTAATTGCGATTTATTCGTGCAGCCCTAGTATGTATGTAACTTTGTTAGCAATGAGGTTTAATAGTTTTTGCTACTTTTTTATTGTTTGGGAATCAGAGAGGATTATGTGAAGAGTTATCATAATATAATTTGATTTGTTTTTGAACTTAGTCAGTTTTTATGGAGCCACAGTTTTATAGCAGAAGCGTGTAAACATCTGTTATCCTCAGACAAGAGCAAATACGTCTTTTTTCTGTCTGGAAACCGGTACTTCTGGCGGTGTTCTAGAGTCAAGCAGCTCATACGGCTCATTCGGTCCTGCTGCATGAAGAGCCCCATCCTCAGAACCCAATGGGCCGTGCGATTCTTTGTAATGGGCCAGAACATATGAGCTCCACATGTTTATTAGCAGAGGAAAAAAAGCTTGTTAACTCCATACTGAATACATCCTTCTTCAGAATCACTGTTCGTTCCTTCTGTCTTTTGAATGGATTTTAGTTTCATTTGAGCCTAATTAAAACACAAGTTGGGTTTGTTTCCTTTCTTCCTGGCAGAGCTCTTTCAAAGTACTGTTTCGTTCCTTATTAAACATAGACAAATCATAATGGGAGGCTTTAAAGCGTAATGGCTCATGTTTTATTCAGCTGTTAAATGTGCTACAGGGGGGCATAAAGCTGAAAGCGCTCTAGTAGAGACGTGGACCTGTGAAGTTAGAGGTGCCGTGGACTTAAAGACTGAAATTAGTGACACTTAATAATGGATCGATCAGTGAAACTGGCACTTTTAAAGTGAAGTATGCCATTTCTGAGTCACCAGCTGTGCTTGCAGTCATAATGATAGTTTCCAAACAGGCTTTGCGAACATTTCTGCAACCCTTTCTGCGGCCGTCTTCCGTTATTCTGCAAAACAGTCTTGCCCCAAACCCTTTTTTTAATTCACTTTGGATTGTCTGTGTGTGCTGTATGGTGACAGTGAATATCAGCTGTGAGGAAAGACTTGATATATAAAACAGTGAATATTTAACACCATTGCGTGAGTGGGTTCGCACATCCCCAGAATGGTTTCTTGCCCGTTGTTAAAGGAAACCATAATTGGATGTTGTGTGTTTTAATGGATTCCCTCACTGCTCCAGTCAAGGCTGCTTTACCAATGAGGTTCATTCTCACGTGTTACACCAGCACGTTTGAGCTTCTGCAAGAACCAATGAGGTTCATTCTCACGTGTTACATCAGCACATTTGAGCTTCTGCAAGAACCAATGAGGTTCATTCTCACGTTTTACATCAGCACGTTTGAGTTTCTGCAAGAACCAATGAGGTTCATTCTCACGTGTTACATCAGCACATTTGAGCTTCTGCAAGAACCAATGAGGTTCATTCTCACGTGTTACACCAGCACGTTTGAGCTTCTGCAAGAACCAATGAGGTTCATTCTCACGTGTTACATCAGCACATTTGAGCTTCTGCAAGAACCAATGAGGTTCATTCTCACGTTTTACATCAGCACGTTTGAGTTTCTGCAAGAACCAATGAGGTTCATTTTCACGTGTTACATCAGCACATTTGAGCTTCTGCAAGAACCAATGAGGTTCATTCTCAAGTGTTACATCAGCACATTTGAGCTTCTGCAAGAACCAATGAGGTTCATTCTCACGTGTTACACCAGCACGTTTGAGCTTCTGCAAGAACCAATGATCAAAGTTTATATCTGAATAAAATCCTGAATTACATCTCTTCATTTCTTTTTCTATCTCTGAATGAAATTAATGTTTTGGGTGAATAGACTTTCAATGGAGGGACAGCAAATTCTTAGATTTCATTAAAAATATCTTAATTTGTATTCCAAAGATGAACGAAAGTCTCATTAATTAATGATAGAGTTTTCATTTTTAGGTGAACTAACCTTTTAAATTACCACAAGACCCTGAATGTTGTCAAAAACAGAAGGTAATTCAGCCTTTAACTTTTTTTAGGTGGTGGGAGGAAAAACCACTCTTGTTTTCGATTCAGACCATAATAAAAACACAAATTAGCACTTTTCCTCCTCTTAAATGCATAATTGTACTTTTATTTCTATGCCATCTGGCAAGAAAATAAAGTCAAAGTTAATCAAATCAAATAAATGTTTGGGTTGACATAAAAAGTAAAGCTTATGGTGCCGTTTATCTGACAACTCTGATTTTTATTGCCACCCAAAATTTAAATGTCAGGCCAGTACCTACCTATAAATGTTGAAAGACCTGTAGTCAACTCTCCGTGTGCACTATGCAAGCTATCGTTATCTCCATACAGGCATTCCTGGCACATGTGATTTCAGTATACCAGCAGCAATGTAAAAGTAGATTAGGTGATGGAAATCATACCAACAATAATAGTAAGGAAAAGCAAACAAAAACACAAGTCTCTTCAGTCAGCAGATTTATGTCTCAGATAAAACTATTCTCTGCTCATCCACTCACACTAGAGCTCTCTGATGAGATGATTTTCAAATGATCTCTGAGATCCACAGAGAAAATGATTCATTCAATTCAAGCTGGTGTACCAGAATGCAGCACACCTGTACTTGTAAAAACAAGGGATGCTAGAGGGTATGTGGAAAAGTGTGCAAACCTTCAAAGATCAGATATTTTCACAAAGAATATTAAAAAATATATGTATTCAATGTAACAGATAACCCCCATACCCCCCCCCCTTTTTTTTTTTCTTTCTCTCTCTCTCTCTATATATATACAGTGAGGAAAATAAGTATTTGAACACCCTGCTAATTTGCAAGTTTTCCCACTTGGAAATCATGCAGGGGTCTGAAATTGTCATCGTAGGTGCATGTCCACTGTGAGAGACATAATCTACAAAAAAAAATCCAGAAATCACAATATATGATTTTTTAACTATTTATTTGTATGATACAGCTGCAAATAAGTATTTGAACACCTGTCTATCAGCTAGAATTCTGACCCTCAAAGACCTGTTAGTCTGCCTTTAAAATGTCCACCTCCACTCCATTTATTATCCTAAATTAGATGCACCTGTTTGAGGTTGTTAGCTGCATAAAGACACCTGTCCACTCCATACAATCAGTAAGAATCCAACTACTAACATGGCCAAGACCAAAGAGCTGTCCAAAGACATTAGAGACAAAATTGTACACCTCCACAAGGCTGGAAAGGGCTACGGGGAAATTGCCAAGCAGCTTGGTGAAAAAAGGTCCACTGTTGGAGCAATCATTAGAAAATGGAAGAAGCTAAACATGACTGTCAATCTCCCTCGGACTGGGGCTCCATGCAAAATCTCACCTCCTGGGGACTCAATGATCCTAAGAAAGGTGAGAAATCAGCCCAGAACTACACGGGAGGAGCTGGTCAATGACATGAAAAGAGCTGGGACCACCGTTTCCAAGGTTACTGTTGGTAATACACTAAGACGTCATGGTTTGAAATCATGCATGGCACGGAAGGTTCCCCTGCTTAAACCAGCACATGTCAAGGCCTGTCTTAAGTTTGCCAAAAACCATTTGGATGATCCAGAGGAGTCATGGGAGAAAGTCATGTGGTCAGATGAGACCAAAATAGAACTTTTTGGTCATAATTCCACTAAAAGTGTTTGGAGGAAGAAGAATGATGAGTACCATCCCAAGAACACCATCCCTACTGTGAAGCATGGGGGTGGTAGCATCATGCTTTGGGGTGTTTTTCTGCACATGGGACTGGGCGACTGCACTGTATTAAGGAGAGGATGACCGGGGCCATGTATTGCGAGATTTTGGGGAACAACCTCCTTCCCTCAGTTAGTGCATTGAAGATGTGTCGAGGCTGGGTCTTCCAACATGACAATGACCCGAAGCACACAGCCAGGATAACCAAGGAGTGGCTCTGTAAGAAGCATATCAAGGTTCTGGCGTGGCCTAGCCAGTCTCCAGACCTAAACCCAATAGAGAATCTTTGGAGGGAGCTCAAACTCCGTGTTTCTCAGCGACAGGTCAGAAACCTGACTGATCTAGAGAAGATCTGTGTGGAGGAGTGGGCCAAAATCCCTCCTGCAGTGTGTGCAAACCTGCTGAAAAACTACAGGAAACGTTTGACCTCTGTAATTGCAAACAAAGGCTACTGTACCAAATATTAACATTGATTTCAGGTGTTCAAATACTTATTTGCAGCTGCATCATACAAATAAATAGTTAAAAAAAATCATACATTGTGATTTCTGGATTTTTAATAGATTATGTCTCTCACAGTGGACATGCACCTACGATGACAATTTCAGACCCTTCCATGATTTCTAAGTGGGAGAACTTGCAAAATAGCAGGGTGTTCAAATACTTATTTTCCTCACTGTATATATATATATATATACACACACACACACACACACACACACACACACACACACACACACACACACACACACACACACACACACACACACACACACACACACACGCACGCACGCACGCACGCACGCACGCACACACGCACACACACTTAATATGACATTTGTTTTATTATATTATATATATATATATATATATATATATATATATATATATATATATATATATATACATATATATACATATATATATATATATATATATATATATATATATATATATATATATATATATATATATATATATATATATATATATATATATATATATATATATATATATATATATATATATATATAGCTTTACATCTTAAAATTACCAGTAAATATATTTTGGGGGATAAATAAATAGAATTGAATGGAATTACTAGTCAAATATTCTAAATAAATCCTACATTTCTATTGTAATTTGGAATCAATCCTAAAGAATCATACTGGGAATGTAAGATCTTATCCAACCATTATAATCCCTGCTGGTTCCAAATGCTCATGGCAATTCAAATTGGAATCTTGAACATATTCCTAGTGGATTTATTTCCACCTATAATTGAATATAGTTTTATTGTGAGCCTAGGTTTTTAAGCTCATTGGATGGTGCAGGTACGTTCCGGCCTCACAGTCTTATCTGCAATCGGAGTGGGTGTCTTTTCCAGAAGCTGTTTCATCACCTCTGGAGAAGTTATCAGACCTTTCCAGTTATTCTTGAGGAAAACGGCCAGCATAGGTGAGACGGTTGGGCTGTTGACTGATTTTCACTTTCTCTATCTGCCATCAACCATCTCTTTCTCTCTTCCTGTCTCGGATAATATCTGAGGTCATGGCATGGAGTTGCTGAGGTTATGTTTGTGTTGTCAGTTGAGCCGTTTGTGCCGGGGAAGATAAGACGATTCCCTCCTCCCTTCTGTGATTTCAGGTTTTTTTTTTTTTTTTCTACTTCTAATGCTTCTTCATGCCACTTTATTATGACCATCTGACAGGGAAATCAAACCAAAATAAAACTGATTTATGGTACATTACAGTACTATGTAAATATATAGGTGTATAAATATGGTAATCATGATATTGCCATCAGTTTGTGAGGGACATGTATCAATCTAAAGCAGATACACTGATGATATCATGATTCTTTTTGTATTGACATGTGGTGTACAGTGATGCTGTCTGCTTATACTCACCCTGTGATGCATCTAAAAATGCCGTTTGGATTTTTGTAATTTAATGTTGCTGTAAATGACAGAACAAAATTAACTCAAAGTTCACCTTATGTGCGTTAATTATACAGGATTGTCTGGTCCATTAGTGAATGTTTTTCTTGTGTGAAAAATGTTTTCATTGGTTTTAAAATATTCAGTAGTATTATCTGAGATCCAATACAAATATTATGACTCATTCAATCCAATCGAGCCTATTTTGTCAGTTTGGCACCATACATTATTTCCCATTATTTAATACCTTTTCACCCTGAAATATGTTACAATAAGGAAGTTCAATGTGTTGTGCCATTTCATTTGTCTTGTTTTATTAATGGTCTTCTTTGAAAAGCCAAGTCTGGATATGTTAAATAACCCCTCTTAGATGCCTTTGCCTATAACCCACAAGCAGCAGCTCCCAGCATGCATTTCAGCACTCCATAGGCATTAGGGTTCCTTCATGCCTGTAATCATTCTATAACTGCTGTTTCTCCAAGCTCCTGTGCATATAGGCATGAGTTGCCAATTATGCTCTCTGCCTGCGTTGTAGTAAATAGCCTCCATGGATGGGCAGGTGTGACGCAGCAGGATTTATTACCTGTATTACATGCGTATGTTGCCGTCATGAGTGAATGAGAGTTTAAATATAGCCCGTAGGCTAGTTACTGCATAACTCCAGTTTGTTGATGGTGTGTTCACAGCCGGTCTATCCTCTGAATGACGTGGAGTTGTTTTGTTGTTTCCCCCCTTTTTTCTTTAGCATTGATTCTGTTAAGGTTGTCGCTAGTGTCGGACAGAGCTATAAAAAAAAATTAAGCTTAGTTTAAAAACAAACCAAGAGTCAAAGCTCATTAACTCTTTCCCCACCAGCGTTAAAAAAAAAGTTGCCAACCACCGCCAGGGTTTTTGATCATTTTCACAAAAATGTAATGGCCCATAGAATATTTTGTTTTAAACGTTTTATTCTAGCTTCATGCATTCCTTTTTTATCAACACTTAAATATGGGTAAGTTTCATAAAAAAGCAACATTTTGAACAAAAAGATCAGATTCAGAACGATGATCAAACACAGATGGACTACATCGAGTCCATCAACACCCCTAATGCTTGCACAGTCTTAGAGCTCGTCCTTGGTCGACATTTCATTCAGTAACATTAGGCAGTTTTTATTGATATGATGTTTAATGTTGATGATCACGTTATTTTACATATGCATCTGCTTACATACGGTCGCTTGTTTTTTTTTGTTTTTTTTGCGTCTTCTTGTCCTGTGTTTTGATCAGGATATTCTGTACTCATTCAGAAGAGCTCAAATGTGCTGCGTAACACAAGAATGAACCTCATTGGTTCTTGCAGAAGCTCAAACGTGCTGGTGTAACACGAGAATTAACCTCATTGGTTCTTGCAGAAACTCAAACGTGCTGGTGCAACACGAGAATGAACCTCATTGGTTCTTGCAGAAGCTCAAATGTGCTGTGTAACACGATAATTAACCTCATTGGCTCTTGTGGAAGCTCAAACGTGCTGCATAACACAAGAATGAACCTCATTGGTTCTTGCAGAAGCTCAAATGTGCTGTGTAACACGATAATTAACCTCATTGGCTCTTGTGGAAGCTCAAACGTGCTGCATAACACAAGAATGAACCTCATTGGTTCTTGCACATCAAGCGAAAATGCTTGAGCTTCCGTTTACTACAACTGATGTGAGAGTTGATTAATGTTTATATGTGAATAAAAGCCTAAATTAAATCTGTTCATCATAAAATTTGGACTAAACAGCTGAATTCATATGGATTCGTTTTACAATCTCTTCATGATCTTTTTGAAGCTCTAAAGTGGTAGTTGCATAGCGGTCAATGGAGGGTCAGGTGGCTTCCTATCACAGTACCACACTTGTAGTCACTGAGCTCTTCAGAACGACCCATTTTTTTCACAAATGTTTGTAAATGCACCTCAGAGCTGGGTGCTTTACTTTATACACTTGTGGCAATTGGTCTGATTGAAACATCTGAATTAAATAATTAATTATAATAATATATAATTAATCATATGTGTGTCCCAATACCTTTGTCCATATAGTGTATGTTTAAAATCATGTTTTGAACCAGTTAATTTGCTGTCTGAACAAACTAATTCGCTAATTGAATCAGTAAATGAGCGTGATTTGTTGGAACAGTTGTCTTTCATGAAAGAAACTCTTGATGACAGATTTCTAAAAGACTTCCTATACTGCTGTTCATCTCATAAGAGCAACGTTCCTTGCTTTTACCCTAGAGAGAGAGCTGAACTTGTGAGTGAATCCGATGCATATGATTTGTATATGGTGTAGTGGAACAAAATACCTCTTGTTCTGACGTGGCTTTGGGCGTCTCATTCTCAGACGACTTCAGATTTACTTGCCTTCAGGGTAAATTCCGCCTCAGAGATGGCCTGTTGTAAGACGGAGTGTATGTATCCGTGTGTGCGCATACATCTGTTGAGGCCTGTGAGCTGAGCATGTGTGTTTCCGTGGGGAACGCTGTGTGTTGAAACACTGCATGTTGATTGGTCCCTCTGAGCTCTCATTAAAAGATGAACTGTTAATGAAATGTTGGATTCTCTCGGCTTCCCCATCGAGGAACAAACCAATGAGAGCGCAGCAGGCAGCGACCTCATGTCTCCACATGCACGCTTGAATGAGAGGCCAATTAAAGCTTCTCTATATCTTATTCCCTCACTTTCAACTTCACTTGATCATTCTTTCCTTTTGTTTCTCTCTCTCTCCGGCTCCGCTCTACATTATTTAATGGATGGTAACTAATGGGAAGACGCAATCACATGCACCATCTGATCTTAAATATGTTTTAATTAGGGCTGTAAATGTAGTATATATAAATAAATATATTTTGTTTAGAAATGATAGACTTACACCGTATCCTAACTACACGCAACGTGATATTATTCCAGCGACAAGCAACTTGTCTGTCCACAGCAGATGCGATGTGACTATGAGATGCGCCAAATCAATCAAAAACCACAGCCAATCAGAACAGCGTGTGGGCAGGTTCTCGTGTACGGCACCAGAGATTAATCTCGACGGCACTCGCAAGGAAATGGATCAGTACATAATCAAATTCACAAATATTACACCATTTAAACATTAATAAAAATACATACTGAGTTACTAAAACCATCTTTGTCTACTTGTTAGTTTGAAGTTTGAACGTTCTTGTTTCCATTTGTTTAATTTCAAGATCTGAGGTGAATTATCCATTGTTGCTTTTAATACGACAAAGCTGGCAGCACTAAATGATATTCAAAGTCACATTACACCCTTTAACATTAAATAAAGCACATAAACACTGCCTGAGGTTATCATTGCCATGTTTTGTGTTGTTGTTCCAGTCGCAACATCGCAGAAATAGAAACCGTTTCTCGAAAAGAATCATCGCATGTCGCCGCCGCGGCTCATTAGGACAAAAACTCGAATTAACATGGACAAGATAGGGGTAGGCCAGGTACATTTTGTACACTTTTTGCTTTTTCTGTTACCACACCAAAACTAGGAGCTGAAAAAAAAGTGATTTTTTCATATCACATTTCCTGTACTTGTCTACTAAAATATTAACATCCATAAGTAGGTCATATTTGCCACAATTAGCTCATAAACACAAGAAGCTTTTTTGTTCCAACTGGAACAGTACCCAGGTACAGTTGATACACCCACCCGTAATGCTGTAAAGCTGCCTAACCAATTCATTGCACATGTAAAATACTTTTAAAAATGAGAATGTGAATGTTTCCATTCAGTACCGTTCAGTATTTTATTTGATTATTTTTTTAGATAAAAGTAGTTAATTTGTAAAACATTGTACAGTAATGGCAAACAGCGACACAATATTTATAACATTTTAGTTCATCATTTTAATAGTAACAGTTGAAAACATTTTACAGTTGCAAACAGCTATAATAAAACAGATCAAATGCAAACAATAACCTAATAAACAATAAACATTTTTCAAGGTGACCTAGAATGAAAAATTTAATTAACCTTGCCATAGTTAAATAACAGGAGTTCAGTACATGTAAATCAAATACATTGTATGGAAACACCATTGCCTCCTCTTTCATATGTAAATCTCGTTTGTGAAAAACACCACGGAAAAATAGGCGTTATGGTGTTAAGTGGGTCGCACACTGGACGCGCAGCGCCGCGCTGTCTCAGGTATCTCACACCGGACGCGCACATTCTATACACGCAAGCTCAATTTTGAATCGACTTCTAACATAAGAGCTGCACGATGGGTGAATTATTGTAGCACAGGGTGAAATCAGTATGTTCATTGACGATTTGAGGGAAATATAATATACATTTAATATAAAACCTTGAAATGGCGCTCTGTGGCGCGGCAGGATTTTGAACAACTTCCTGAGTCGTAGCTGCGCTGAGCTTTGCATCCGGTGTGCGACCCCCTTTAGGCGATAAAGCTCTTCAGTTTTAAAGACGTGGCGCGGCACTGAGGTTCGCGTCCGGTGTGCGACAACCTTTAGATGATAAAGCTCTTCAGTTTTAGATGAGAAAGTCAGATCTTTACATCAATTATTAATTTTAATATAATTATTGGATCATTTAGATCATTTTTATATATTTAGTTTAGATCGTTTTAGACGATAAAGTCTAAACTTTACATAAATTATACATTTTAAATGTAAACATTAAAAACAATGTAAAACATAGTATTGTTACCCTGCTGATTGCTAAATTACAGATGCTGGTCATATAATTAGAATATCATCAAAAAGTTGATTTATTTCACTAATTCCATTCAAAAAGTGAAACTTGTATATTATATTAATTCATTACACAGACTGATATATTTTAAATGTTTATTTATTTTAATTTTGATGATTATAACAGACAACTAAGGAAAATCCCAAATTCAGTATCTCAGAAAATTAGAATATAACTTAAGACCAATACAAAGAAAGGATTTTTAGAAATCTTGGCCAAATGAAAAGTATGAACATGAAAAGTTTGAACATGTCCAGCACTCAATATTTGATTGGGGCTCCTTTTGCCTGAATTACTGCAGCAATGCGGCGTGGCATGGAGTCGATCAGTCTGTGGCACTGCTCAGGTGTTATGAGAGCCCAGGTTGCTCTGATAGTGGCCTTCAGCTCTTCTGCATTGTTGGGTCTGGCATATCGCATCTTCCTCTTCACAATACCCCATAGATTTTCTATGGAGTTAAGATCAGGCGAGTTTGCTGGCCAATTAAGAACAGGGATATCATGGTCCTTAAACCAGGTACTGGTTGCTTTGGCACCGTGTGCAGGTGCCAAGTCCTGTTGGAAAATTAAATCTGCATCTCCATAAAGTTGGTCACCAGCAGGAAGCATGAAGTGCTCTAAAACTTCCTGGTATACGGCTGCGTTGACCTTGGACCTCAGAAAACACAGCGGACGAACACCAGCAGATGACATGGCACCCCAAACCATCACTGACTGTGGAAACTTTACACTGGACCTCAAGCAACGTGGATTGTGTGCCTCTCCTCTCTTCCTCCAGACTCTGGGACCCTGATTTCCAAAGGAAATGCAAAATTTACTTTCATCAGAGAACATCACTTTGGACCACTTTTTTTCATTTTGTCTTTAGCACAGGCGAGACGCTTCTGACGCTGTCTGTTGTTCAAGAGTTGCTTGACACAAGGAATGCGACAGCTGAAACTCATGTCTTGCATACGTCTGTGCGTAGTGTTTCTTGAAGCACTGACTCCAGCTGCAGTCCACTCTTTGTGAATCTCCCCCACATTTTTGAATGGGTTTTGTTTCACAATCCTCTCCAGGGTGCGGTTATCCCTATTGCTTGTACACTTTTTTCTACCACATCTTTTCCTTCCCTTCGCCTCTCTATTATTGTGCTTGGACACAGAGCTCTGTGAACAGCCAGCCTTTTTTGCAATGACCTTTTGTGTCTTGCCCCCCTTGTCCAAGGTGTCAATCATGGGCGTCGGAAGCAAAAGAAATGTGGGTGGGTCCTCAGAATTTTTTTTACTGGAGTAGATGCCAATAAGTACAAATATACCACTTTGCTTGCTAAGCGAATAGTTCTGAAAGACAAAATTACGGGAATTGCCGTGTCAGCCACAGTAGTGTAGGGGTAAGACGTACGGCATCTAGTTTTGACACAAGTCGACCCGCGGTTCGAATCCGCCTTTCGCCACATTCAATCTTCTCCCTTTTCCCATCACATATCAGATCGGAAAGGCATTTATTTTCAATAAAAATGACGAAAATATTAGAAAAGTGGAAATAAAGCGTCTAACGTGTTTAATAATAAGTGTTTATCAATTAGGGGTAGGTAAACAGACGTGCTGAATGTTAGAGACGATAAAAGTGAGTGGGTCCAATATCATTGATCGTAAAAAGTGGGTGGGTCTTGAGAGACCATTAAAGGCATTTGCAGGTGTTTTGAGTTGATTAGCTGATTAGAGTGTGGCACCAGGTGTCTTCAATATTGAACCTTTTCACAATAGTCACATTTTCTGAGATACTGAATTTGGGATTTTCCTTAGTTGTCTGTTATAATCATCAAAATTAAAAGAAATAAACGTTTGGAATATATCAGTCTGTATGTAATGAATGAATATAATATACAAGTTTCACTTTTTGAAAGGAATTAGTGAAATAAATCAACTTTTTGATGATATTCTAATTAAATGACCAGCACCTGTAAATCGATAAGATCCGCACAACTTGTAAAAATTCAGTTAATTTTTAAACTGATTGACATGACTAGTTTTAATGCATATTTTAATGCGTCATTTAACATTTCAGAGGTGTTGTTTTGATCTCAAAGGAACAAAAATTAGCATGATGGGAGATGGAAAAAAAAACTGAAGAGCTGCAATTGGTCCGTTTCTTTAACACATGCATCATAATGTCAGATTTGATTGTACAGGTGGAGAGAATACAAATCACTACAGAGCACTAATGGCAGTTGAACATTCATTAGCATGTCGAGGGGATTCCGGAATGCCACGGAACATTCCACGAGCATCTAATGTTCCAGTAAAGCAGGGAGATTTGAGGTTGGCTTTGTGCTATCAAGAATACCAGGGAGCGAACAGCCCCGTTCCGTTCACGCCGTCCAGTCATAAACACGAGCTTCCGCTGGTTCTCCAGAGAATGATGATTGAACATATTTCATGTAATTAAACTGGGATGTGGGGAAAATGCGAGATTGAAAACATCACTCACTGCACACATGTGCGCTCGGAGGCTCTCGTAAATGTGAGTGTGATTTGGGTGCGCTCTGAGACGCTGGCTCAGTTCCAGCTTCTGAAGATGTGATTTTAGTAAATGTTCAACTTGTAATATTCTTTACTTTAATGGCTGTAATCAACATTACAGCGTGCCATATCCACAGAGAGAAACCACATATCCAGAAGTTACTGCTGTCTCTGCGTTCGCCTAATATACAGCTAAATAAGAATTATGAGCAATTTGATGAAGAAATCTGTTCAATCCCATTACATGCTTTTCTCACATTCTGTTTAATGAACAAGAATATGTAATTTACTGTCCATTGTGCTCCTGCACTAATTTGAATGTGCCAAAGAAGAACAAAAGATGTGTGCAAAGGAAGAAAGGGACGGAAAGGATTTAGGAGATGAAGATGTCAGACAGGGGCCAACATAGGCATTTATTTTATATGACCTGGCTACAGGCTCTGAGGCAAAAGATGCATTTACAAGAAACATTTCAAATAAATATTTTAAATAACAGGTATAAAGGTTTATAATTTTCAATACTCTCTGTAAATTAGACTGTTTTAAGTGCTAGTCTGTGCATTAACAACTTTACATCTAAAAATTATTTTAACAGGAAACCTTTTGAACAGGATGAAAATGTCCAAATTTATAATATTTTGTTTAAATATATATATTTTTTCATTTAGTACTACCCTTCAGAAGCTCCAGAAGATACATGCTTCCCAGAAGACAAATTAGGTACAGTTTACCTTGATCTTCATTCAATTCAAAAAGTTTTCACCCCCCGGCTCTTAATTCATCGTGTTTTCTTCTGGAGCATTAGTGAATGTTTCAACCTTTTTAATAGCCCTGTTTGAGTCCCTCAATGGAACAGATGGATCTCAAAATCATACAGTCACTGCTGGAAAGGGTTCAAATATGCAAAAGATGCTAGAAAACGTCTCGGTTACGTATGGTAACCCTCGTTCCCTGAAGGAGGGAACGGAGACGTACGTCGGTAATAACCGACGAATTGGGATCACTTCAGAGAGCCCCTATCAGCTTCGAGAACTTAAGAACAGGCCAATGAACAATTGGCGTGCGAGATTTGCATCTCGCGCTCCGCCCCGCGCCGCGGGTATAAACAGGAAGCGAGAGCATCGCACTGACGTTTTTCACTGAGGAGCCGAACTAGAGACCGGCCAGGCAGTGATGGAAGGAACTGTGGCGACGGGACGTACGTCTCCGTTCCCTCCTTCAGGGAACGAGGGTTACCATACGTAACCGAGACGTTCCCTTTCAGTCGGTCACTACGACGTACGTCGGTAATAACCGACGAATTGGGATCCCTATGGAAAACGCCACAGTAACTACCACTTCCAGCGCCCAGCGAGAGCCCCTCAGACCCCGTTCTGAAGCGGGCGGGAAGATTCACGCCAGAAGAGTCAACTGCTGTTCCGCAAGACCCATTCAGCAGACTTGATTGGATAACGCTGGGAAAGCGTGCCCGAAGGACGCTGCGGGAGCCACATCATGCCCGGAGGGAGAAAACATGTGGAGAGAACGTATGGGCTGGCCGTGGGCAGCACAACATACGGAAGTCCCAGGGGAGGCCCCGGCCAATGCAGGCGGGGGACGACACCGCACTGAGACGGCAGAGAACTCTGCCAAGGGAAAGACACGAGCTCGCCGTAGGGAGCTGTACCGTGGAGAATACACGTATGGGACCGCCGTAGGGGTCACGACATACGGAACCCAGCCTGACACAAGTTCCACCAATGCATACGAGTGCCAGACCTGGCGTCGGACGCTCCGCAACATCCGACTGCCGAGGGGTACGGAGGACTCAACAGGGTTCGCCAATCCTGGGGAACTCGACTGGAGAAATAAGCGCACGTATCCGTTCCAGGGGAAGGGAATGGCGCAGCAAGCCGACACTAGAACGGGCACTTCAGTGAAGCTGACTATGGGAAGCGAGCACACGAGAAGCCACCGGCTCTACACGCAGGCTATAAAACCTAGCGAACGTGTTGGGTGTCGCCCAGCCCGCAGCTCTACAAATGTCTGTCAGCGAGGCGCCACGAGCCAGCGCCCAGGAAGAAGCTACACCCCTGGTGGAGTGAGCTCTAACCCCGAGCGGGCAGGGCACGTCTTGGGATTCATACGCCAAGACGATGGCATCCACTATCCAGTGGGCCATCCTCTGCTTGGAGACAGCCTTTCCCTTCTGCTGTCCTCCATAACAGACGAAGAGCTGCTCTGAGGTCCTGAAGCTTTGCGTTCTGTCCACGTAAGTCCGGAGAGCACGGACGGGACAGAGCAAAGCTAGGGCTGGGTCTGCCTCCTCCGAAGGCAGCGCTTGCAGGCTCACCACTTGGTCCCGGAAGGGAGTAGTGGGAACCTTGGGCACATATCCAGGCCGGGGTCTCAGGGTCACCTGAGAATCACCCGGCCCGAATTCCAGGCACGATTCGTCGACCGAAAATGCCTGCAGGTCCCCTACCCTCTTAACTGAGGCCAATGCAATCAGGAGTATTGTCTTTAGAGACAAGATCTTAAACTCTACTGACTGTAAAGGCTCGAAGGGCGCCCTCTGAAGTGCGGTCAGCACCAGAGTCAAGTCCCAAGAGGGTATAGAAGAAGGGCGAGGAGGATTTAGTCTCCTCGCTCCCCTTAGGAACCTGACGATCAGATCATGCTTGCCTAAGGACTCACCATCAATGAGGTCATGGTTTGCGGCGATGGCGGCAACATATACCTTGAGGGTGGAGGGAGACAGCCTTCTCTCCAACCCGTCTTGAAGAAAAGATAGCACAGATCCGATCGAACATATCCGGGGGTCTTCTCGGCGAGAAGAGCACCAGTCGACGAACAGGTTCCACTTCAACGCATATAGCCGTCTCGTAGAGGGGGCTCTGGCGGAAGCGATGGTGTCGACTACCGCTTGCGGTAGGTCACCTAGAACCTCCGCGTCCCGTCCAGGGACCAGACATGGAGTTTCCAGAGGTCTGGACGCGGGTGCCAAAGGGTGCCCCGTCTCTGAGACAGAAGGTCCTGCCTCAGAGGAATGGGCCAAGGAGGTGCTGTCGCGAGGAGCACTAGTTCCGGGAACCACGTCCTGTTGGGCCAGTACGGAGCTACCAAGAGGAGTTGCTCCTCGTCCTCCCTGACCTTGCACAGAGTCTGTGCAAGAAGGCTCACTGGGGGAAACGCATATTTGCGCAGAGCCCGGGGCCAGCTGTGTGCCAGTGCATCCGAGCCGAGGGTCCCCTCGGACAGGGAATAGAACAACTGGCAGTGGGTCGTGTCGTGGGCGGCAAACAGATCGATCTGTGCGGCCCCAAAGCGACTCCAAATCAGCTGGACCACCTGGGGGTGGAGTCGCCACTCTCCGGGAAGCACTGGCAACCGCGACAGCTCGTCGGCCGCACGGTTGAGCAGGCCCGGAATGTGGATAGCACGAAGGGACCTCAGATGCTTCTGACTCCACAGGAGGAGATGGCGGGCGAGTTGGGACAAACGGCGGGAGCGTAGACCACCTTGTTTGTTGATGTACGCAACGGCCGTCGTGCTGTCCGTCCGGACCAGAACGTGCTTGTCTTTGAGCGACCCCTTGAGGCGGCTGAGAGCAAGACGAACTGCCAGCAACTCTAGGCAATTGATATGCCATTGCAGTTGGGGCCCCGTCCACAGACCCGATACTGCAAGCCCGTTGTACGTGGCACCCCAACCCGTGGGTGAGGCATCCGTGGAGACAACATGATGCCTGGACACTTGTTCTAGAGGCACTCCTGCCCGTAGAAACGAAGGGTCCGACCACGGGGTGAGGGTTTGGCGGCATCTCGGCGTCACTTGGACACGGAGGGACCCGCTGTGCCACGCCCATCTCGGGACTCGGTCGTGTAGCCAGTGCTGAAGCGGTCTCATATGGAGCAGCCCTAGCGGCGTTACTGCGGCTGCTGCTGCCATATGCCCCAGGAGCCTCTGAAAATGTTTCAGTGGAACCGCTGTACTGCGTTTGAGCGTACTCAAGCAGCTCAGCACCGACTGGACGCGCTCCTCCGTGAGGCGCGCAGTCATGGCGACCGAGTCGATCTCCATCCCGAGAAAAGAGATCCTCTGTACGGGACAGAGTTTGCTCTTCTCCCAGTTGACCCGAAGACCCAACTGGCTGAGGTGCCGGAGCACCATGTCCCTGTGTTCGCACAACTGCTCCCGCGACTGGGCAAGAATCAGCCAGTCGTCGAGATAGTTGAGAAGACGAACACCACGCTCTCTCATGGGAGCAATGGCCGCCTCCGCGACTTTCGTGAAGACACGGGGCGACAGGGACAACCCGAAGGGTAGGACTTTGTACTGGTATGCCCGTCCGTCGAAAGCAAAGCGTAGAAACGGTCTGTGTCGAGGGAGAATCGAGACATGAAAGTACGCGTCCTTCAGGTCGATCGCTGCAAACCAATCCTGGGGACGGATGCATCTGAAGATGCGTTTCTGGGTTAACATTCGGAACGGCATCCTGTGGAGGGAGCGGTTCAGGTAACGCAGGTCCAGGATCGGTCGTAACCCGCCACCTTTCTTGGGTACAATGAAGTACGGGCTGTAGAACCCGGACTTCATATCGGCTGGAGGGACCGGCTCTATCGCGTCCTTCGCCAATAGGACAGCGATCTCCGCCTGAAGCACGGGGGCGCCCTCCTTCGGTATAGAAGTGAAGTGGACACCCCTGAACTTCGGGGGACGCCGGGCGAACTGAATCGCATAGCCGAGTCTGATGGTGCGGATGATCCAGCGAGACGGGCTGGGGAGCGCTAGCCAGGCCCCCAGAGACCGAGCAAGCGGGATCATCGGCACCACAGACGTACCCGGAGCGGGGCAGCGCAGCGGAACGCAGGGGCCCCAGGACGACATGGGAGTGGTCCGTGCAGGGGTCTGGGTCTGACACACGACCTGCATCCGCTGAGGGGACGGGCGAGCGTGGGGAGGCACTTTGTGTGCGTCCGCACAACCGACGCCCCCTATTGGCGAGGAGAGAGGTGTCTGAGGGGTACGAGGCATGGTAGCGTCGCATACCGCCAGACGCGCTCTCTTGGCACCCAGAGATGTTAGAAACTGCTCTTTTATTGAGAATTTGGGTGCCACTGGCACTGGGGCCAGTGGCGGAACAGAAAGAAAAATGGGGTTCCCCCGGCCCTCCACCGGGGGAAGGAGTGGAGCTGCAGCCATCTCCTGAAGAGCAGTTTCCTCCATCTCTGGGCGGCCCGTCTCAGGGTCTCTTCCGACGGCGCTTGCCACCTGGCTTGGCAGCGGCCTGAGCGGGCTGGACGTTCTTCCCGCGACCGGCTCCACGCCCACGGCCGGTGGAAGGCTGCTGCTGGGCTGGGGCGGGAGCGGGGGCGGCCGCAGGAGGACGTCCTCGGCGACGGGCAGTCGGAGGTGCTGCAGCCGGCGGCTGGGTGGAGGCAGCAGCGGGCCGCCGGTGCAGGATGTGTTTGATGGCCTCCGTCTGCTTCTGGGCGGCCGAGAATTGCTGGGCGAAATTCTCGACCGCGTCGCCGAACAACCCGGCCGACGATATGGGGGAGTCCAGGAACCGGTTCTTGTCAGTCTCCCTCATGTCGGCCAGGTTGAGCCAGAGATGCCGTTCCTGGACCACTAAGGTGGACATCGCCTGACCCACGGAACGGGCGGTAACTTTCGTCGCCCGGAGGGCGAGGTCCGTCGCCGCCCGGAGCTCCCGGAGGGGCTCTGGGTCAGACCTACCCTCGTGCATGTCCATGAGTGCCTGGGCTTGGTGCACCTGAAGCAACGCCATGGCATGCAAGGCAGACGCGGCCTGTCCGCAGGACCTGTAGGCCTTCGCAGTTAGACTGGACGAAAACCTACAGGCTTTGGACGGGAGACGAGGATCACCACGCCACTCGGAGGCGGTCGCCGGACGCAGTTGCATCGCGACGGCGCGTTCGACCGGCGGGATCCTCTCGTAACCCTTGGCCTGTCCACCGTCAAGGGTAGTGAGGAGGGAGGAGCCTCCAGGTCTGTTTCTGGCACTGAAGGGTGTCGTCCACGACCTGGAAAGCTCCTCATGCACCTCCGGGAAGAATGGCACTGGGGCGGGACGCTGAGAACCAGCGCGACCCCCCCCCAGGAACCAATCATCCAACCTAGAAGGTTCGGGACGTGGTGGAGGGTTCCACACAAGCCCGACCTTTTCGGCGGCCCGGGAAAGCATAGCCGTCAACTCAGGGTCCGACTCAGCCGTAGCTACTCTCCCAGAGGGAGGTAGTGCAGCTGAATCCTCATCCTCTGAGGACTGGAACTCCCCCTCCGATGCTGCGATCGACATCTGCTCGTCCGCGGGCGCTCCGAAAGAGATGACTGGGCGCCCGTGGGCGGGACCAGCGATCTCTTCCGGTGGCGCCACCGGCAGCGGTGCTTGAGAGGGTTCAGGGACCTGCGTAGGGACACTAGGCGGGTTTGTCCTGAACGTTATCCTCAGATCACCCCGGCCATCCGTCGAAGTAGGTCTATCCTGGTTAGGGATAGCTCTAGATCGAGGTATGGGGAGGGGGACTCCGCCTTCCCGGAGGTAGGTGAGTCTCGATCTAAGCACCGCAATAGTCATGTTCCCGCAGTGAGAACACGAGCTATTCACAAACGCTGCCTCAGCGTGCTGTAAGCCCAGGCACGTGATGCAGTGAGTGTGGCCGTCAGCGGGCGAGAGGGAACGACCGCATCCAGAAACGCACGGGTGGAATGACATCTTGAAAAAGACGCAGTGTCACACCCGTGTTGCTCTTTTTGTGAGGAAAATGCTCTTTTAGAGAGTGCTGAAGCACCCAGGGAAACCGCGGCAACACACAGGGGATAGTGCAGCCTGTGTTTGCACTCCAAGAAGGAACGCCCACCGAAACCAACAGGTTGCTGTGATAACAGCAGTTGTTCCTTTAAGCAGCTTGAGTTTGCGGTCCCGCTGGAAAGCGCCGTCACACCAGCACACGATCCTCTTCTCTTCCTCTCGAAACAATCTCTTTCGCTGAAGAACAGGAAAGCAGTCTCTGCAACTTCAAACGCCGGTTCGGCTCCGAAGTGAATGACGTCAGTGCGATGCTCTCGCTTCCTGTTTATACCCGCGGCGCGGGGCGGAGCGCGAGATGCAAATCTCGCACGCCAATTGTTCATTGGCCTGTTCTTAAGTTCTCGAAGCTGATAGGGGCTCTCTGAAGTGATCCCAATTCGTCGGTTATTACCGACGTACGTCGTAGTGACCGACTGAAAGGGAACTGAAGATTTTTTGGGACATGGATATTTTTCTGAACGTTACTCAAGAACAACCATCACAAAACAAAAAAACAGCCGTGGATTATCCAGGTAACGACACAGTATTAAAGCTGCAGTCTGTAACTTTATGCGCTCTAGCAGTTAATAAACAGAACTTGTGGAAGAACATGGCAGCCGGAGCTACTTCTCTGTTTATGTCTATGGCGAGTCACGCAGGGACTGTACTCCTCCGCAGCGGTTTCTACCAGACCGGTCTGAAATAGTCCCACTATAAACACTTATTATAAGTGTACCATAATGATTCAGCGTAAGACAAAACAATGGATTCATGTTGTACATTCTCATTATATAATTTTTGTAAATCTTGTACACAAAAAAAGTTACGGACAGCAGCTTTAAGAATCAAGGGTTCATTAACTTTTGAACGGGGTCATTTTTATAAATGCAGCTTTTTTATTGACTATATGTAAAGGGTAATTCCACGCAAAAATGTCACATCCATAACGCCAACTAAATACCATGGCATTGTGTTGGTGTTATGGATGTGACAGTTTTCCGTGGAATTGCCCTAAACATCTTTTAGGTAAAAAAAAAAAAAAAAAAAATATATATATATATATATATATATATATATATATATATATATATATATATATATATATATATATATATATATATTCAGGACAATACTAAATAAAAACTAACATGCATTTTGTATGATCTCTCTTATTTTGTTAAAATTATTCACATTTTCACAGATTCTGCAAAGGGTTTCTCAAACTTTGTCTTGCCACTGTATACTAGCTACTGTGCATTAGACTGTTATTTCACAAGACTATAATCGAGTAGGAACGACTAAGTAGGACATCATTTGGTGACCTTTAATGATATAAACTCTGTCAGTGTGTTTGCACCTTAAAAGGGCACATCGAGGGCACTTGTTAGCACCCTTTTTAACAATAAAATGGCAAACACCCTGTGGTTATATAGACTTGTTAGAAAAGGAAACACACTTGTACGACATGACGAGGAAAGAAATAGATGGAAAGAGCAGGTGGGGTGAAAGGATATACATTAGTAGTGGTGTGGAAAATGAAGGAGGGATTATGGGAGAACTAAAGATGGCCATTTTGCTCAGCGCTATTCCTGCCAGTATGTTAATACATGCAAATGATCTACGACCGTAAAGAACAAGGGATAGAGGAAGAAGTGCCTCGGAGGACAGCCTGCTGAGAGGGTAGTTTGGCATTCTGCACCTGTTTCGTGAGCTGTGATTGGCCGTAGGGAATACTCAGGAGGATGTGTTTCTCTGTAGCCGATCAGCTCCCTGTGTTTAGGAGCCGTGTTTGACAAGGTTGAGGTTTGTCCCACTCTGGAAGCCTGTCTTGCAGAAACAAGTTCATCTGACTTTAGTCCAAGGTTGTGAAGATTCGGATGGGAGTGTGTTCAGTGAAGAGATTTCAGGGAACTTAATGGATTTTCAGGGAATTCAATTTGTGCATTTAAAGCACTTCGGAATTATTTGAACAACTTGCCCTTGCGAGTTCAGTGTGTAAATCAAGCTTATCGTAGGAGGACGATTCGATTCTGGACCATATTAGGGATGCGCAATGTATCGGTACCATATCCATTATTGACCATATTCACCAAGGCTGTATTTATTTAAGGATTGCAATTTGAAGTAAGTTTTCTAATTGAATACATTTTGAAATGTAATTGATTCCTGTGATGGCAAAGCTGAATTTTCAGTAGCCATTACTCCTGTCTTCAGTGTCACATGATCCTTCAGAAATCTGATTGGTGCTCAGCTCTCTTATTATTCTCAATGCTGAAAACCGTGAAACATCTTCCACCCTTGATTCTTTAATATGTAAAAAGTTCAAAATTGCAATTGATTTGAGATATACGTCCATTTTAAGTCTTTACTGACACTTTTGATCAATTTAATGCATCCTTGCTGAATAAAATAATTAATTCCTATAAAAAAGATATTTCAATTTTTTTTTTACAGTAGTGTAGATATTGAATATTTTATTGGGCATATTTTCCCTCTATTTTTACATTTAGAATCTTTGCCATCCTCTAATGCTCACTTAAAGTTTAATAACACTGCTCAATAGTCTTTTCACACTGTACATGATAATGTTGGTGCCTTATTATCTTGAAAACATAATTTCATAATTTCAATCATCATATTATCATGTTTTATTTTTTTTATTTATTTAGACAAAATATATTAAATAGCATCTCTAGTCCATGTTTGCATCTGATTTTGGTCAAGAATCGCCAAATCAGGGGTACGTTTCGTGTACAAGGGCGTAACTAGCTGCTTAACCATCATAGTACAATGCATCGTTGGAGAACTAGCTTCTCACAGCTGTTTCTTTTGTCGCACATCCGTCATTCAAACCACGTTAGTTCAACAATATAGTTAATGACGTCACACAGGTGGTGGAGTAATAACGTCTACTAATTAATCAGTTCGAGATCAAATGAATGTCAGAATATCGCTGTAAATTACGGACATGGCTTCTGAAGACTGCTTCGATATTTTTGTTCTCTGTTGTTTTGCTTTATTTCCAGATGTTTCATTCAATCGCAGGTTGCCACTTATGTCACTCCGGGGTTCCCCTAACAGACACAAATGTCATCGTTGGAACTATGGTTTCGGGAAACGTCCCAAATGATGCGCTTTTACACTATAGACTTATACAGTATGTACTCATCTGTGTAGTATATGAATTTCATAAGGTTATTTTGGCCATGTCCACACTAATACATTTTCGTATATTTTTTTCTCCGTTTTGGCCAAAACGAAAACTTTTCAACTTTATAGTCCTGTGTTACTCGCAGCAACAACGCCACCTCACTGTTGGCCCATTTAAAAATCACATTTCCTCAACATTGCCGCGACGTTTCAAAGAGCCGGTAAGTAAATAAATGGCTAGCAGAAATTACGCAGGTCGAAGCGTCTTAGGTTTAACTAGTGTGCAGTATGGGGATGTAAGCGTTTCAGTGTGGATGAGCAACTTTTGGAAAACAATTGAAAACGATAGTGTGGATGCGGAGCATTTTTTGACGAAAACTCAGTTTTCAAATTTATCCGGATTAGTGTAAGAGTCTGATAGCCCCTACCCCTTTGTACATAATTAGCTACGACAGTTAAGTGTCCAACATTCCACACTTAATTTTTTCCATTAATTAAAGGATTAGTTCACTTTTAAATAAACTTTTGCTGATTATTTACTCACCCCCATGTCATCCAAGATGTCAATGTCTTTCTTTAGTCGAAAAGAAATTAAGGTTCCCTTTCGTTCAGTCACTACGACGTACGTTAGTGACTAACGAATGGGGGTTTCGCTTAGAAGCCTATCATCTTCGAGAATTCAACAGCGCCCAATGGCAGTGCCAATGCCATGGGCATGCGGAATTTGCATGCGTAACTCCGCCCCACCCTGTGGGTATATAAGGAAGTACGCTGGCAACATCGCATTATGTTTCTGCTTTGGAGCCAAGAGCATCTCTTCACTCCTACAAGCCTGAATTCTGAAGTCCTCTCTTCAGTCTTCGAGACGAGCGGTTCTCCAGAGTGTTGGTGTGACGGCGCATTCCAGCGATCTCGCATTGCCGGCCTGCTGATCTGTGCAGTGATCTGCAACAGCTGTGTGTGTTATTACTGGGCGCTTCGGCACTCTGCAGAGCTTTCCTCTCACAAAAAGAGCTTGCGCGTGGCACGTCTTTTTCAAGACGGTTCGCCCGTGCACTTCCGGGTGCGATCGATCTCCGTTGCTGTCTATGGGCACATTCACTGCTCGACGTGTTTGGGCTTCAGCACGTTCGGGCAGTGATTGTGGATGTGTCATGTTCCCACTGCGGGAACGTGACCATCACGATGTCGCGGTCGAGACTCAGTGATCTCCGCAAGGAGAGAGAGTCCCCTCTGCCACACCCCAATCTACCGTCTCTGAGAGAGGTGGTACTTTGGCTGGTGGCCAGGGTGACCTGAGGGCGGTGCGTGGTTTAAGAACCCCGACGATCATTCCTCGGGCCACGCCCCCCTCTCGCACATCGCTTCCCGCGAGTGCTGAACTGAAACAGCGGCCCGTCTCTGACGCCTCGTTCGTTTCGTTCACGCTCCAGATAGCGGCGAGATGTCGATCGCCGCATCCCAAGGTGGGCTAGATCCTTTGGGGATGACGATTAGGTTGTGCTCCGCCTCCGGGTGTGTCAGCACTGCCTGATCTGACCTAGAGTTGATAGCCATGTTATCTCGGGCAGCCGCGAGCCTTGCGCTGGTGTGGAACTCCGCCCAGTCGCGAGTGCTCGTGGTTGCGCGATCGGTTTTTGTGGGCGGCACCCGACAGCTGTTGGGCCCCGCCCCCAATGCCTTTCGCTCCCGAGGTGCATGAGGAGATCACGCGGTCCTGGAAGTCCCCGTGCTTCCCGTGACCGTTTGGTGGCCTCCTCCGCCTTCTCTGCCCTTGATGGGGCCGCGGCCTAGGGTACACTGGGGCCCCCTCCCCACTGTTAAACAACTCTGTTGCGCACTCCGGTGTCCACAGAGGGCTTTGACGTGGTGTGGCTGTCCTAAGCACCCTCCCTAAGCTTGTGGGCTCGTCTACTTCGGTGGCGTGGTCCTGCAGTGCTATGGGGTAGGCCGCCGCCCCTTTGCACATGCACAAGGGTGGAGCTGACCCAGGGCTCTTTGTTGAGCTGCGTGCCGCCACTGATCCCGCCCTCTGGGTGGTGAAGGTGGCCACACGCTCCCTCGGTCGGGCGATGTCCACAGCTGTGGTCCGGGAGAATTTCCTGGCCTTACCTGGTGATATGGGGGGGTTGACTGAGCCCGCCTCCTCAACTCGCCCATATCCCAGGCTGGCCTCTTCGGCGGCGCGGCCGAGAACTGCGCCCAACAGTTCTTGGCCGCCCCAGAGCAGACTGAGGCTGTAACACGTACTGCCCCGGCGGCTGGCTGCTGCACCAGCCGCCGGCCCAGTCGCCTCAGTCCGCTCGCCGCCGAGGGCGCCCTCCCTCCTCCCGTCCGGCCCCAGCAGCAGCCTTCTCCGGGCCGCGCCGTGGAGGTGGTTGCAGGATGTCGCCCAGTCCGCTCCTCAGCCTGGCTGAAACGCCAGGCTGGAGGTGGACAACTCAGAGATGGGTTCCAGTTCTTTCCAGGGGATGGTTGCAGGGCCTCTCCTTCCCCCGGTGGAGGGCCGGGGGAAAATCCTTCCGCTGCTGGCCCCCGGGCTAGCAGCGCTTGGAAAGAACTCATGTTCCTGTCTCTGAGGACCCAGAGACCGGTGATGGCAGTGTGTGCCGCCTCCGGGCCGCGCCACTCTCGTCCCTCTCTCTCGCCAGCCTCCTCTCAGAGCAGACCCCAGTGGAACGTGCGTCCTTCCCTGGTCTCCTCTGTCAGGACGCAGCAGTTAACCGTGCCCCCGCACCGGGACGCCCAACAGCCTCCCATGTCCGGGCCGGTAACGCTGCCTCGCTGCCCCACCCTGGGTACGTCTGTGGTCCGAATGACCCCGCTGGTGCAGTTCCTGGGAGTCTGGCTTCAGCTTCCGGGACTGTTCCGCTGGGTCACGAAGACCATCAGGCGCGGCTACGCGATTCAGTTCGCGCAGGTTCCTCCCCGCTCTGGGGAGGCCGCCCGCTATGATGGGGCCTATCCCCTGTCATGCGTGCGGAGGTTGTCACCCTACTGGCGAGGGGTGCGATCGAGCCTGTCCCTCCAGCCGAAGTGAAGTCCGGCTTCTCAGCCCTTGCTTCATTGTACCCTAGGAAACCGGTGGGTTATGGCCAATCCTGGATCTGCCCGTCTTGAACCGATCCTTCTAAAGCTTCCGTTCAGGATGTCGGTAGCGAACGCCTCTTTGGACACGTTCGTCCGGTAGATTGGTTGCAGCGATCGACCTGAAGGACGCTTACTTCATGTCTCCTTCCTCGACGCGGACCGTTCCTACGGTTTGCTTCGAGTGGCGGACATTCAGTACGCAGTCCCCCCATTCGGGCAGCTCTGTCCCCTCGTGACTCTACGTAGTCTTCGAGGCAGCCCTTGCGCCACTCGGCAGCACGGGGTTCGCATCCTGAACTACTTCGATGACTGGCTCATACTGGGTCACTCTCGAAGCAGGTCTGCGGACACAGAGTCCAAGTGCTCCAGCACTTAGCCCGTCTGGGCCTTCGGGTCGACTGGGAGAAGAGCGACTCTGCCCCGTGCAGAGGATCTCCTTTCTCAGTGTGGTTTCCAACTCGGTCGCAGGTGCGTGCTGCTTACCAGCGAGCGCGCACACAGTCTCTGCTGACTGGCCTTTGTCAAATCGAGGGCGAGAATGCGGTCCCACTGAAGCTATTTCAGAGGCTCCTGGGGCATATGGCATCTGCAGCCGCGGTGACGCCGCTCGGATTGCTACATATGAGACCGCTTCAGCACTGGCTACGCGATCGAGTCCCGAGATGGGCATGGCGGTCTGGCACGCTCCGGGTACAAGTGACTCGGGCCTGCTTACAGACTCTCACCCCGTGGTCGAACCTCAAGTTTCTACGGACCGGTGTGTCCTTAGAACGAGTTTCCAGGCATCTTGTTGTATCAACAGATGCATCATCCACGGGCTGGGGTGCCATGTGCAATGGACAAGCAGCCGCGGGCTCCTGGACAGGACCCCAGCGCCTTCTGCATGTCAATTGCCTCGAGTTACTGGCAGTACGGTTCGCCCTGCACCGCTTCCGAGCGTTGCTGAAGGGTCAACATGTGCTAGTCAGGACAGACAACACGGCCGTAGTAGCGTACATCAACCACCAGGGCGGTCTACGCTCCCGCCGTATGTCTCAACTCGCCCGCCATCTCGTTTTATGGAGTCAGAAGCATCTGAGGTCCCTTCATGCTGTCCACATCCCGGGAGTCCTGAACCGTGCAGCCGACGAGCTCACGGCTTCAGCCACTTCCTGGAGAATGGAGACTCCATCCCCAGACGGTCTAGCTGATATGGGAACGGTTCGGCGACGCACAGGTAGACCTGTTGCCTCCCAGGACTCTTCTCATTGCTCCCTGTATTATTCCCTGACCTATGGTCAGCACGGATGCACTGGCGCACAGCTGGCCGTCGGGGCTACGCAAGTATGCGTTCCCCCAGTGAGCCTTCTCGCACAGGTACTGTGCAAGATCAGGGAGGACATGGAGCAGGTCATGTTGGTCGCCCCGTTGGCACGGCCAGGCCTGGTTCTCAGAACTGCTACTCCTTGCGACAGCCCCTCCCTGGCCTATTCCTCTGAGTCAAGACCTTCTCACTCAGAGACGGGGCACCCTTTGGCACCCGCGTCCAGTGTTCTGGAAGCTCCACGTGTGGCTTCTGGACGGGACGCGGCAGGTCTGAGTAGCCTTCCACCTGCGGTGGTCGCTACCATCACTTCCGCTAGAGCAGAGTCTACACGACACCTCTATGCGTTGAAGTGGAACCTCTTCGTCACATGGTGCTCTTCCCGCCAGGAAGACCCCTGGAAGTGCCCGATTGGGTCCGTGCTATCGTTTCTCCAGGAGGGGGTGGAAAGAAGGCTGTCTCCTTCCACCCTTAAAGTGTATGTGGCCGCAATATCTGCCTACCACGATCTCCTGGGAGACAAAAAGGTAAGTCAGCACGACCTGATCATCAGGTTCCTGAGGGGGGCGAGGAGACTGAATCATCCTCGCTCTCCTCTCGTTCCCTCTTGGGACCTCTCAGTAGTCTTAAGTGCTCTGTAGAGGCCTCCCTTGAGCCTTTGCGGTCGGTTGAGATTAAGTTCTTGTCTATAAAGACGGCTCTGCTGACCGCATTGGCCTCTCTTAAGAGGGTCGGGGACCTGCAAGCATTTTCGGTTGACGAAGCATGCCTTGAGTTCGGGCCGGCTAACTCTCACGTGATCCTGAGACCCCGGCCCGGATATGTGCCCAAGGTTCCCACCACTCCGTTCCAAGAAGCCAGGTGGTGAACCTGCAAGCGCTGCCTTGGAGGAGGCAGACCCAGCCTTGGCATTGCTCTGTCCAGTACGCGCTCTCCGCGCTTATGTAGACAGTACGCGATGTTTCAGGACCTCAGACCAGCTCTTTGTCTGTTATGGTGGAGAGCGGAAGGGAAGAGCTCTCTCAAAGCAGAGGTTGTCTCACTGGATAGTGGACACCATTGTTTTGGCTTACCAGCAGCAAGGTCGACCATGTCCCCTTGGGGTCAGGGCACACTCCACCTGGAGTGTGGCCTCCTCTTGGGCTTAGCGCATGGCGCCTCGCTAACAGACATCTGCAGAGCTGCAGGCTGGGCGACACCAAACACATTCGCCAGATTTTACAATCTCCGAGTGGAGCCAGTGTCCGACTATGTACTCGCCCCTACGGGTGGCCGGTATGGGCCAGGCTCAGGTGTCTTCGCTTGCTCGCCATTCCACTCCACGGACTGGATACGTGCGATATTTTTTCCCTCAGGTGAGCTCCCCGAGAGCCCTGAGCTCCTCCAGCACTGCTTACGCCGACATCAGTTCAGTCTGCCCTTTCGAGCCCAGACCCTCATGTCTGGCCAGGTGCTCCGTGTGCATGGTTCCCCTCCGGCGACCCCCACACGAGTATTTCCACCGTAAGCCTCCTCAGTGAGCAGGTGTCTTTCCCTTGGCAAGTCCCTGCCACCCCTAGGGTTAAAAATCCACCTTCGGCTGGTACCCTAGAGATCTTCCATATGCAGCCCTCAGCGGGTCATATGTGTATTCTTAAGTCCTCCCTACGGGTAGGCATCTTGGCATTCCCTCACTGGGATATGCTTCCCAGTGTACTTTGGTATTCCTGTGATAAGTGGGAGTCCTTCGTCCGTACTAGTCTTACGACAGGGTACTCTCACTTACGCAGGGCACTGGATGACGGCTGAGTGGCGTTGTTGTATTGGAACCCCCATTCGTTAGTCACTAACGTACGTCGTAGTGACTGAACGAAAGGGAACGTCTCGGTTACGTATGTAACCCTCGTTCCCTGAGGAGGGAACGGAGACGTACGTTTCCTTTGCCACGTCAGCTGTGTTGCTGGTATGCGGAGTTCAGTCTTGGCTCCTGCAGCAGTAACATAATGCGATGTTGCCAGCGTACTTCCTTATATACCCACAGGGTGGGGCGGAGTTACGCATGCAAATTCCGCATGCCCATGGCATTGGCACTGCCATTGGGCGCTGTTGAATTCTCGAAGATGATAGGCTTCTAAGCGAAACCCCCATTCGTTAGTCACTAACGTACGTCTCCGTTCCCTCCTCAGGGAACGAGGGTTACATACGTAACCGAGACGTTTTTGATGAAAACAGTCCAGGGGTTCCTCCATATAATGCACTTCAATGGGCTCCAAACGGTTCAAGGTCCAAATGACAGTTTCAGTGCAGCTTCAAAGGACTTTAAACGATACCAGACGATGAATAAGGGTCTTATCTAGCGAAACGATCAGTTTCTGCGAGAAACTGAGCAGTATTTATGCTATTATTTTACCTCTTATCAGACGAACGTGATCATCTCTGAGCTCCGCCATAACTTCCTCTAAGTGAGGTCAAATATGAGCGTGGTCATAGTGTATACGTAGATGCCTCATTAGCGCCTGCACGGATCAGTAGAATGAGGCATCTACGATCGATATGTCTATGATCATGATCGTATTTGACCTCACTTGGCGGAAGTAATGGCTGAGCTCAGAGATGATCACGTTCGTCTGTTAATAGGTAAAATAATAGCATAAATACTGCTCGGTTTCTCACAGAAACTGATCGTTTCGCTAGATAAGACCCTTATTCATAGTCTGGTATCGTTTAAAGCTCTTTGAAGCTGCACTGAAACTGTCATTTGGACCTTGAACCGTTTGGAGCCCATTGAAGTGCATTATATGGAGGAACCCCTGGACTGTTTTCATCCAAAACCTTAATTTCTTTTCGACTGCAGAAAGAAAGACATGGACATCTTGGATGACATGGGGGTGAGTAAACTATCAGCAAAAGTTCATTTAAAAGTGAACTAATCCTTTGAGCGCATTATCCGGGCATTTAAAGTGTACTTTTTCTATATGGATTTTTCAGTGAACACACTACTCTCGCTATTTACTAAAAAAGCATCTTAGAATAGTGCATGAATTGTTGAACTATGCTGGTAATGTTAATTGGCTAACAATACTTTTGGGACTGTTTTTTTTTGTTTTTTTCAGACACTGTTTCATTTAGCAACAGTTGTAACACATTTTATGTCTGCCCGAAAATGTAATAATAATAATAAAAAATAAAAAAAATTGGGATGAAACAATACTTTTGGGAAACGCACCCCTGATTGGAAAATGACAAACTCTTTATTGTGTTTCTAAGACTCAATATTTATTTTTATTTTTGTCATGGCGGACTGGCAAAAAACTGAAAATTGTGTAAAGACTGTGATTGTGGCTTGTCAGCTCATTTTGAAACCGCTCAAAAAGGTAATTTTCTGTGTCCAATGTGCATCAGAAAATACAGTGAGTAAGACTAGAGTCATATTTATCTGACACAAACCCTGACAGTTAGAACAATAACTTATTATGAAACTGCAATTAACAAGTGCCATTTAGAAATAATTAGAGGAATCTAAATGGATTTGCTCCTCTCAAAGATCCAATTTCTCATTTACATTGACTAGTCTCTTTCCTTTCCTTGTGCTCTTTTACAAGCATCCTGATAATAAGCTGTTGCTCCATTGTTTCTTATTTTTTCCACATTTAAATCGATAGTGTAGTCTGATTGTAGTGTGTCCCTTCTCTCACACTCCTCCTTTCCTTCTCTTTCACACTTACTGATTTCCCCCGTTCATCGACGTGTGACTCTTACAGCCTCCGTTAAGGATTTCCTCTCCCGTGTCACACACACATATACACACTCAGATGTGGCTCAGGATTCATTTTCACCCCGTCAGTGGGAGGGACAGGTGTTGAAGTATCTGATAAGTGTGTGTGTGTGGTTTGGTCGTGGCTGATGCGAGACCTGTTTCACCCCATCTGGCTGTCCCCTAACTAGCAACTGAACCAAATACAGATACAGTGTGTAGCTAAATCAACAAACGGAAGAATAATGATGTTGAAATGCAGACCACGATACAAGCTGTAGATCTGAACCATAGGCCGTAAAAAAATATGGACGACACGACTTCATTGGCTTCCGCTGAAGAAAAGTGAAGCCTCCGGAGGTCCGAATATGGCGCTGACATCTTGGGCAGATTTGGGACAGAGTCTGCACAGTAGTGACCATGGGGCCAGAGAAACAGTTATGGAAATGTAGAAATTAAAGCTAAAGTTCCAATCTTCTCCCGAAAATCCCGAAAAAGTCAGTTGGTGCCTCAGTGACAACTTCACTCAGAGAATCCGTTAATCTCAGTTGTCAAATGACTAAAACCAAACTTATTAAAAAAAACGAACACTTGAAATGAAATCACTGTGATAAAAACTGCATAAATGACAGAAACCATCTTTGGGAAAAAATTATATGAAGTGTAATTTGATTGTTTAGTTTGTCTCGCATCCATTCGAATACACGGAGGGGCGGGGTTATGAGCTATACTGGGGCCAACCACCTGGGGGCGATCGAGGCACGTATGCTCCATCCATCCATCCATCCAACAATTATATGATCACATAGATATTTTTGTGAATATCAACATTTTTAATTATTGAATTTGCAACCTTAAGGCCCTTTCCACCGGACGCATAACGGAAAAGCGAAGTGGAAAAAATGAATATTTTGTGTGCGAATAATTCGCGTCAAAACCATTCACATCAGCCGCGACGCGAGTTTCACGAGTTCACACTTACATATAATTTATGGAGAGTATTTTAAATGCGTATTTGGCGTGCTGTCCGGGGGGAGGGCTTCAAGCTCGGAATTTGGCCCGAACCCAAAGTACCCCCCCAAAGTACCACCACCCCTTCTCCCCCAAAGTGTGGAGAAGGGGTGGTGGAGGGATGCTGGCAAACTGTCAATGAACAGAGGTAAGACTGCTGCGTGTATACAGTATATACCTCTTATTGATGATTAGCTGATTGCTCTCCACCTGTGTCAATTATCTGAACGTGCTCCTCCCGAACTTTGTTTATAAAACATAATTTGCGACGTCTGTGACGTTTCAGAGCTCCAACATTGCAAAACATTCACGGCGACAGCTGAGAAAACACGGACACTTCTTCATCCAGTGAAAAAGACCGAAAAGAAGGTTTTGGGTGCACCCAGTCTTAAAGAACAGTCTGAAGGAAAGTATGCTAATCTTGTACAGGAGCTAAAACTTTATCATGGCCGATTCCGCACTTACTTTGAAATGTCCGTGGGACAATTTTAAAGAGCTCCTCCAGAGACAGTGGCAGCGCATCTGGCGAGACAAACACACACTTCAGGAACCAATCGATCTGGAGCTGCTATGTTTCCAGTTGAGTCACAGTGTAAACATTTAAGTGCCACAGATGTGGCACATTCACTTTCCATAGTCGCGGACACAATTAGGTTTAGAAAAAAACCAACGAGTTTTAATTATCGCTGTCTGTAGCCTACAGTGGGCAAACACAGCTGTAACTACAACTACAGCTGTAATCTCGTGAGAATGTGATGCCTGGCAAAGGTTAATGTTGATTGAATAGCTAATTACATCTATTGGACATTTCGTCACCTTTGTTTCCGTGTATTCGTTTAAGCCTTTTCGGTCCTTGCGAGTGTTAACAAAAAACGACAACGAAACGAAAAAAATAAACATAGTTTTTTCGCCACAGCACATTCACATTCGGTGTGGAAGCACTCATTACACAAACAGCTGATCAAAAAATAAAACCATCGCGCTAATTATTTGCGCGTCAAAATCGCGTCCAGTGTGAAAGGACCTTTAAGAAGCCTCTTTATTTGATAAATTATACAGTAATATTGTGAAATATTATTACAATTTAAAATGTGTTCTAAAGTGTTCTATTTTAATATACTTTAAATTATAATTGCAAATAATAGCTGAATTTTCAGCATTATTACTCCAGTCTTCAGAATCACATGATCCTTCAGAAATCATACTATTAATGCTGATGTATTACCATTGTTGGAAACAGTCATGCTGCTTAACATTTTTTATAACCTGTGATACTTTTTCAGGAATCTTTGATGAATAAAAAGTTAAAAAAGAACAGCATTTATTTAAAATCGAAATCTTTTTTTTAACAATATATACTACCAAAACCTACACTATCCATTCTTACGTATATATGCAAATTCTTTTCTGTTTAAGTTATAAATGATTAGCCTGACGTCGTCATACTCAGATCCATAGAGCTGTGATTATGGGGCGAAAATGCCTCTGTACTCAATTGGATAGACCTTTAACCAATCAGAGCAACGGAGTAAGTGACGTATGTTGAGAAACGTTACATTCAGTTACATCCACAACACATAGTTCGGCTGGCGTCCAGGCTAATAAATTATATGATTGCAGAAATGTATTTTAACAGATCTTGCCCCGATAAAAGCTTGGTTATAGTTTAGCTACTTTTTTTAGCTTGTAGTTTGTGCATTTTTTTAAAAAGAGGAGCATGACTGTAGTTGAACTGCTTTAAATTTTAAGTAGCTTATATTTTGGTGTACTAGTACAGATGTAAAGTTGCTTCCAACAGTGTTGTTTTTTTGTTTGGTTTTTCAATAGTTTTTTTCCCATGTTGACTGGTCAGACTTGTTTATGGGTAGATCAGAAACTCTCTCTGTGTACTCTGTGCAAGGTTTTGGTCAATATAATGCCACACTGGTTGCTCGATCTGGACGTGCCTGTGTGTATGTTGCCCATGTGCGTTTGCAGGTGAGCAATTTCACGGTGAGAACCACAGTATTGATCGGAGAACGGAGGCCTGCTCAATGTTTAATGCTCTCTTTCTGTACTGGCACTATCCTGCATTAAATATTAAAGTCTCATCCCTGAACGCCTAGTGTAAATACGACAGGCAGAAAGAGACGGGGTCGAGCGCTCTCGGGGTTGCGGGTTATTGACCCCGCCTGCCAATAGGTGAGTGATGCGGCTGTTGTCGTGGTGAAGGTTATACCTCTGCTGTCACAGAAGTCATGCTCTGACCCAGCCAGATGAATAAGCCTATTTGCACAGCTTTATTTAAGGCCTGTGACATCACTCAGGCTCCCAGGACCACATTTCTGATTAAAACAGACTCTCTGCTTATTGCACTGCGGCTCTGCAGGTTTTAGGAGTGAGGTTCTGCTCGGATTTAATAAAACCAGTGAGCTGGGGCTCTAGGAAAGGTGGGTTTGTCTACAGTACGCTTATGTATAATAGAGATGTAAGTAGTGTAATTGGTGTCTTAAGAATGAGAGAGGGCTTTTGAAATAGACAAATTGCAAAGTAAAGATTTTAAAGGGATAGTTCACACAAAAAAAATGTGTCATCATTTACAAACCTGTATTATTATTTTTTTTAGAATGCGAAAGGAGATGCAGTATTTTGCAGATGTTGGAACTGCTTATTTAACCAGGAACTGTTAAAAGTGCCATAGAAGGAGTCTATACTACCCATATATGTTATATTTTAAGTTTCATGAAGAGATAAATTAGGTCCTAAATATAGTTTAGATTAGATTTAAGATTAGAGCACACCATGCACTGTATATCTGTACAAGGGCTGCATGATTAATCAAAATCGAATCGCAATCGCAATTTGGCTTATGTATGAAAGTGTAAAGTCTGTGGGAAATTTCACCCTTAATTTACTCATCCTCAAGCCATCCATGGTGTAGGGGAGAGCGCTTTTTGACTGTCTCAGTTTGTGTAAATCCACTTGGGGTTCAGAGTATTAATTTTTTTCCCACATTAATTTCCCACACGTCTAGTATAATTATGTGGTTTTGTTTCATTAAAGGAGTGGTAAAACACATTCTTTCGAAGGCTTGATTGTGTTTGTGGGGTGCACTGTAACATGTGTTCATGCTTCGTTTGTAAAAAATTGCATTTTTCATATATTTTACCTTTATTCTACACTGCTTTGTCCCTCCTTGTAAAAAACGGTCTGATGGTTTCCGAGTTGTATGAAGCCAGTCCCTCAAAAATACGCAATGGGCTCAGATTGGTTAGCTGGCCCAGAGTGTTGTGATTGGCTAACCACCTAGTGCACGTTTGTCGGAAACGTCACACCCCTTACCTTTACCGGTAGTCTGTGCTACAATGCTATACGGCTGCGGTAAGTGTTTCGTTATGTTTTTAGATGACTAGCCTACTGTAACAGTACCATTAGCTAGATCTAATGTAACGTTTGTGACACTGTTACATGAATAGGGTGGTCACTACTGTATTGCAGTGTTTCCCGTGCTCTATGTATCCCCTGTAATGTTAGTAATGTGTTGTCACGAACGCGCTCTGTCACAGTAACACATGAGCGTTGCTAGAGGTAATTCTCTGGACTGTAGCATTTACCTTGCTAATGAATTGGAGGGGAGATGGGCAGTTTTAATTTTTGTCTGTGGGTTCATTGCGCAAAAACAGCTAACGTTACCTAGTCACGCTGGTTTTGTTGACGGAAGTAACAACGCTGCTTCTCGGGTGCCGCGAGCAAATCACTCCCCTGAAGTAGAGCAGTGCTGCGCCTTCTGAGAATATAGTCCCCAGTATGTATACGTTTATAAGATGCCTGTGTGTCATGTAACCTTGTTATTTGTACACGCTGTGACTATACACATCACAACATGTAAATAAGAAAATGTTGGCGTTATTTTGTCACTTATTGAGCAGTAGGCTAGCTGGAGCCATATACCTCCAGTCTTTGTGCTAAGCTAGGCTAGCGGGGGGGTGCGTCAGACAGAGTTATGGCACGCACGGAGATGAGAATGGTATGTATGGACTTATCTAACTCTGTGGAATATAGTTCCAAAAGTCCCAAAAAGTTGGCGTGTTCCTTTAAACCATGCATGTTACAACTAACCCCGCATTACGTCCCCTATATGAGTCTGACATTCTTCTTTCAGACGAATACAATCGGAGTTATATTAATAAATGTCTTGGCTAATCCAGGCATTATAATGGCAGTGAATGGCAGCCTAAAATTTGAAGCCCAAAAAAGTGCATCCATAGTTTACGGAAAAAGCTGGTGCGACAGTGATGTCGGACGTAGCATAAGCATTTTGAACTGGCGTTATACTTTCTTCGTAATTTGAATACAGAAGGTGGTCTGCAGGAAGCTAGATATTTTACTTTATAGCGTGTAAAATATGGATATTTTTCTTACAAAAACCCATCGACTCGTTTCAGAAGGCCTTTATTAACCCCTTGGAGCCGTATCTTGATGCAGTCGTGTGTTTATTGTCTTCATATTTAATCAGCCAAAGCGTTTCTATCTTCTTTTTAGGCAGCTACAGCAAAGAGTATAGAAGTTCTTTGGCTACAGTGCAAGCTTCACATTAGGGATTTCCTGAAAAGGTCATTATATTACTTCTCTTTGAGGCATATGTGGAGTTTCTGCTGGAGGGTGCCCTCTGGCTTTCAGTATGAAAGAAACATGAGTGTGTTTAGCACCCAGCAGTGCTCACTCCGTCCTATTGTGGGTATAACATAGGAAAAAATAATACTTATCTCTAAAAACATTTATATGACACTCCATATGTTTTTCTCCAGTGTACAGGAGTTGTAGCCAGCCGAACTTAACCCCGCCCGCAACATTTGAGGTCGGGAAGTTTGGTCTGGACTTGATCCGTTGTGGAACAACTATGCTCGAACCAGAGCTGTTCGGACCAATCAAATTTTCAGGGCGGGCTTTATACGATGATGGACAGATGATCAACAGTAACGTAATCATCCACGTCACCAAAGAGCGCTCGGGTTGAATTCGTTCTAATCCTAAACAGAGAACTTGTTCGTATATGCATTCACCTTTACTATTTCTCTCAAAATGATGATCGTGTTGGTAAGAACTCAGTGTATCCTTAAATTCTTTTTTACAACACCGGCAAAGATTGTTTACACTCATCTTCTTCTTCTACTTCTTCCAGCGTGCGTGCAGTTGAGTTCTGTGAATCTGTTGACAGCTATGCATCGCTCCGTTGCTCTGATTGGTTGTAGGTCTATCCAATTGAGTGCAGAGGCATTTTCTTTCCTGGTTCGGTTGAAACACGCCTCATAATCACAGCCCAATGGAGCAGCATCAGACTCATATTCTGACTAGAATTGAGTATGATGACTTCAGGCTACAGGAGTTTTTCCCTACAGTGGATGCATAAGAGGCTCATATTTCATATTAAAGACATAGACCTGTTCTTGATTTTGCATGCCTCCTGACAAAAATTAAGAAATTGATATTACAGATAAAAAGTACAGATTTTTATAATAATGGCTTTACTATTATACATGAAATACGTGATCTACTCTGTGCTCATACTTTCTTACTCTCTGTTTTCTCTGGTGGTCTCCATTTTGTATCTCTTTGTTTGCGTTTTGCATCCTAACAAGATTCCACGATCCCTTTGTGCCATTATGCTAATTCATCATAGGCCACATGTTGCATATTAATAAGCTTGAAGCTGATATGACCTCAAAAACCATTAAGTTCTGAACCGACCGCCCTGTTCTCCTCTCACACGCAGAATGAGAGTGATTTCTCTGGAGGAGGATGTATCTCCTGAGGGAAGTAATGTACAGAGGTCTGTCTCCTCTGAGACACCAGCTGCTGGAGGAAGCGCACGGGCTGTGCTGTTTAGAGAAATTGAATTATGGTGTGGTGTGTGTGTGTTTAATAACAGAGCCAGCCCACAATGAGTCTAGGGAATTAATATTTCCAATCATCACACTGTGCCCCGCCCACACCAGTAAAGAGCATCTCTGATTGGCTCTTAACTCTCCGCTCTCCCAATCATGTCATAATTGATCAAAGAATGAATGATCTTCTGCTTATGAGGGTTATCAATCATCACCAATCAATAACAACTAAATCATTCAATGTGTTAATATAATCTCTTTCTCATAACAATCCTTATTTATGTTAACGCTCCTATAAACAGTTTAAAAATAAATGGTATTGTATTTTATTTTAAATATTTAATTTATTTAATTAGGAGCTTATGGCTGGCGTGTTCCTGTAAGTGCGTGCTAGCCGTCAGCACTGACTCTTGGACGCAGCAGCCCCTCACGCAATGTTGTCATGACAACCGGTACACGATATTCACTTCAGGAGGTTTTATTATTAGTATAATTGTATTATTTCTTATCATATACCTTATAGAAAAGACGAGAGTCGCGTTTGTTTCTATTGAGCCTTATTTCTCAAAATGGTGTGTGTGTGCTTATCCTGGGTACCATGACAACAGTGTGGCTGCTGACGGCTTGCACACACTCACAGGAACGTACGCAGAGTAGCGGCTGAGCTCAGTGTTTTGGCTGACAGCAGTGTTTTGGCTGTTTCTTTCTCGCAAAACCTTGTAGGATTCCTCCTGAACACTTCCCATATATGGCGCGCGTCTCCCTGTATCATCGCGTGATACTTTTGTATAATTTTTGTAATGTTTTAGCCTGGTCGCTATTCACTGCCATTATAGGAAGGAGCGCGTGCAGGACTATTTTTAACATTTCTGCTTTTGAGGTCCGAAATATATAGAAGGACATAGGGCATTCGAACACCAGCAGAGTGAGTAAAAGACGGCTTTATTTTCATTTAAGGGTGAACTATCCCTTTAATTTAAATAATTTAATTTTAATTTTAACTTTAACTTTCTTCAAATATTTAGTTTAATTAGCTTGTGGGTTGGTATTTAGTTTTATTTTATTTTTTATTTTTTTTATTTAATTTTACATTGTATACTTTATACTTTATATTTTATATTATTTTAATTTAAATAATTAATTTTAAATGTATTTTTTTTTCAAATATGTATTTAACTTTTAGGTAGGTGTTTTACTTTATTTATTTATTTATTTCATTTTTTATTTATTTATTTCATTTTTCTTCAAATATTTAGTTTAATTAGCTTGTGGGTTGGTATTTAGTTTTATTTTATATTTTATATTTTTCATTTTTTATTTAATTTTATATTGTATACTTTATACTTTATATTATTTTAATTTAAATAATTAATTTTAAATATAATTTTATTCAAGTATGTATTTAACTTTTAGGTAGGTGTTTTACTTTATTTATTTATTTAATTATTTTTTATTTATTTAATTTAATTTAATTTAATTTAATTTATTTTGATTTGATTAGATTTGATTTTAATTTAATTTTATAATTTAATTAATTGTATCATTTTATTTTATTTTATTTTAGCACTAAACACTGTGCTCATGGGGTGTTTTCGATGAGTTTTGGGCAAGATATATATATATAATTAAAGATATGTTGGAGAGAAGAGAGAAAAGTATGGTGAGTTTTGTGAATATTGTTGCCGAGTAAATCCAGCGTTGTGTGATTGTTTCAGTTAAGTTTGTTTTACAGTATCTCTCCCTCAGATTTACTGCTAGCGACAGTGATTGATTACAGTGTTTACCAACCAAGTATGTGTTTTTAGATTTCCTCCATTGACTCATTATCACTGAGCTTGCGATGCATTACTGAATGTCTTATTTACAGTAGATGCTGCCTTAAAAGTGCTGCCTACTATTTGGAGCAATTGGGTATATGCCTGATGCCTAAAAAGTATTTCAGCTGTGATTTGAATTTGATTGGTTTTTGAGGAAGTTAACCGGGCATTACCGGCTGCCACTGGCTCGGATAAAAAGCCTTATTGATGCTTTACTCAAGCTCTTGACAATACGGTTTACGATTCATTTGAGTGAGTATGTGTTTTCTTGATCAGCCGGCGGTGAGTTATTGACGGCCGGGGAGGGGAGTGTCACGTTATCACAGAATTATACATCATGTTATGAATCCATCAGCAGGACGCTCGAGTGCCTGTCATCTGCTTCTCCTCATTTATCCGAAAGAGAGCGAACCTTTCTTACTTCATCATCTTCTCTTTCTTCCTCTTGAAATATAGAGAAACGTCAAGAGAGAGAGCGTGTGATTAACTCCAGAGAGATGGAGATACGAGGGACGCGGAGAGTGAGAGAAGAGTGGAAATGACAGTTGGCTTCCGGTGCGTAGCGTCAGATTGTGTTTTGTGGAAAGAGTGGATGCTCTTCATCTTTTCTCTCCCTTGTGACTTCACTCGTTACTTATAACCTGTACCGTTGTGACAGGCTTTGCTCCGAGCAGGAGCACACGGGATGCAATTAAGTCACAGTGTGTCATATACGTGCTCGCAGTCGCATGTGTGTGATGGACCCAGAGGGAAGGGTAGAAGGAGAATGGCCGTTGGTGGGTTTAAGAGTTGGATGTTGATCCGTTTACACTGATGTGGTTTGACTCCAGAAATTTGTGTGGTACTTGAACGATGCCATAGTGCAGGAAAGCCCCTATAGCGCAACAGAACTGAAGTCAACAGCATTGTACTGACATGTGCAGTGTTTGGTTTACTCTTCAGAGCATGCCTGTGTCATTTTGTGACATTTTGTGACATAAAACAAGATCACAAACTGACAAAAAATAGGCCATTCTATAAAACAGACTCCTTTTGAGGTTCCAGTGGATTTCAGTTTGATTAAGCGATTAAAGAAATGTTAGTTCGATTTGAAGCACTCTCTGAGATGTTTCATATCTGTGATGAGCACTCTTGGAAAGAAAATCTGATGCTATATTCATTGTGTACACAGTTAGAATAGAAAAACAAAACATTTTTCTCCATGAAATAAAAATATTTATTTATTTATGTATTTAGTTAGATAGTGTGTGTGGGTCCATTGAATGTTCTGTCACTGTTTCCAATCAAAAGATCTATCTATCTATCTATCTATCTATCTATCTATCTATCTATCTATCTATCTATCTATCTATCTATCTATCTATCTATCTATCTATCTATCTATCTATCTATCTATCTATCTATCTATCTATCTATCTATCTATCTATCTATCTATCTATCTATCTATCTATCTATCTATCTATCTATCTGTCTATCATCTGTCTATCTGTATGTCTGTCTGTCCATCCATCTGACTGTCTATCTGTCTGTCCGTCCATCAGTCTGTCTGTCTCTATGTCTCTATGTCTGTCTGTCCATCCATCTGTCTGTCTGTCCATCCGTCTATCTGTCCGTCCATCCGTCTATCTGTCCGTCCATCTGTCTGTCTGTCTGTCTATATGTCTCTCTGTATGTATGTCTGCCTGTCTGTCTGTCTGTCTGTCCGTCCATCTGTCTGTCTGTCCATCTGTCTGTCTGTCTATCCATCTGTCTCTCTGTATGTCTGTCTGTCTGTCCATCCATCCGTCTGACTGTCTATCTGTCTGTCTCTCTGTATGTCTGTCTGTCCATCCGTCTGACTGTCTGTCCGTCCATCTGTCTGTCTCTATGTATGTCTGTCTGTCCGTCTGTCCGTCTGTCTGTCCATCCATTTGTCTCTCTGTCCATCCGTCTATCTGTCTGTCTGTCCATCCGTCTGTCTGTCTATCTGTCTGTTGTATGTATGTCTGTCTGTCTGTCTGTCCGTCCATCTGTCTGTCTGTCTGTCTCTGTCTATCCATCTGTCTGTCTGTCTTTCTATCCCATCTGTCTATCTGTCTCTCTGTATGTCTGTCAGTCAGTCCGTCCATCTGTCTGTCTGTTTATCTGTCTGTCTATTTGTCTGTCTGTCTGTCTGTCTGTCCATCTGTCTGTCTTTCTCTTTATCTGTCTGTCCATCTTTCTGTCTGTCTATCTGTCTGTTTATCTATCTGTCTGTCTGTCTGTCTGTCTATCCGTCTGTCTGTCTGTCTATCCCATCTGTCTGTCTGTCTATCTGTCTCTCTGTATGTCTGTCAGTCAGTCCGTCCATCTGTCTGTCTGTTTATCTGTCTGTCTATTTGTCTGTCTGTCTGTCTGTCTGTCTGTCTGTCCATCTGTCTGTCTTTCTCTTTATCTGTCTGTCCATCTTTCTGTCTGTCTATCTGTATGTTTATCAATCTGTCTGTCTGTCTGTCTGTCTATCTGTTTGTTTATCTGTCTGTCTGTCTGTCTATCTCTTTGTTTATCTGTCTGTCTGTCTGTCTGTCTGTCTGTCTGTCTGTCTGTCTGTCTGTCTGCCTGTCTGTCTATCTCTTTGCTTATCTGTCTGTCTGTCTGTCTATCTGTTTGTTTATCTGTCTGTCTGTCTGTCTATCTCTTTGTTTATCTGTCTGTCTGTCTATCTCTTTGTTTACCTGTCTGTCTGTCTGTCTATCTGTTTGTTTATCTGTCTGTCTGTCTATCTCTTTGCTTATCTGTCTGTCTGTCTATCTGTTTGTTTATCTGTCTGTCTGTCTGTCTATCTCTTTGCTTATCTGTCTGTCTGTCTATCTGTTTGTTTATCTGTCTGTCTGTCTGTATGTGTATCATCTAGCAAGGAAGGAGAGGACAGACTAAAAATTAATCTTCATGAGACAAAAAAACATAATAAAAATAGAACAAAGTTACTATAAATCTCAATTTTTCATGTCTGATGCTGTTTGAAAATGTCTGTAAACGTTGGCATGAGATATTCTTTAAGTCTCAATAAGTGTATGAGGGACACAAATGGCACCGTTTCTTGAGCTTTGATGGTCATTGATGGAAGAGTCAGGTATCACTCCAGGTTTTCAATCGCTTTCAACCATCTTATCTGTGTTTTGTGGAGTGTGTGTGTGGATTATTCTCCTGACTGGTCAAAGATATCTCCACTGATAACGTCTGACAAGAGCTTGACCACTTAAAGGACACATACAGCTTATCCTATATCTGTCTTCAGAAACACAGGGCCATTGTGGGTGCAAACGTGGCACTGCAGCAGCACTTTTCAATCCTTATTTATTTATTTATTTACAATTATAATTAACCCCTTATTTATTTAACACTAATAATTATTAGTATCAGTATAATTAATATACCGTTGTTATTATTATTAAATATTTTTCAATAAAATAACGATAATAATTATTATTGTCATTATCATTAGTAGTAGTAGTATTAGTATACATTATTATTTTTAATAAATATTAATTCAAAAAACAAATCAATTATTATTATTATTTTTGTTTTTATTATTATTATACATTATTTTTTATATCCATTTAATTAATAATAATAATAATAATAATAATAAATATTAATGAATTCAATAATATATTTATTTAATAACACAAACATTACAGTATATATTCATTAATGTATTTAATATTAATGAATATTACAATGCTTTATTAAACTTTAACCTAAAAGTTTTGGGGGGTAAGAGTAAATTCCTCACAAGTCTTTCTTTTTCTTCTGTTTTTCAGAAACATTAATGGACACCAGGACCGCCACAGCAGAGCTCGGGTGGACGGCGTACCCTTCTTCAGGGGTGAGTGTGTGTTTGCATGAATAAATGACCTACAGAACTGCTCACACTATGTCTTTTATTTTTAGAAAAGCACATTAAACCAAAACCAACTTCTATTCACCCTTTAGCAACAGCTTACTAGACAAAGAGAGACTAGGCCTAAATAGTTTCAGATTAACTCTAAAGTACGCCTTAAAATATGTTTGTACTACAGGTGCTGTATCTGAACAGTAAAATTAACACACACACACACACACACACACACACACACACACACACACACACACACACACACACACACACACACACACACACACACACACACACACACACACACACACACACACACACACACACACACACACACACACACACTTTCTCTCCTTGCTGATGGGTACAAAGCAAAACCCTCATTGCAGTCGCCGTAAGCATTACACTCCACAGTTCAGACGGACTTAATGACATAATGGGTCCACTTAAGGTAAAAAAGCACCTCTGAATCCATCTAAATGTGGTCTGGAGGAGAGCGGGCTACTCAAAAACACCCACAGCACTGCTGAACCTGCCGAGAAATATAAAGGTTTCACAGAACTCTCAAAAAGGCACAAGAAATTGTTCTGTCTGAGTGTTTTCCGTATTATTTCATGGAGGTTCTGTAGAAAGTGATACTGTTTTCATTGGATGGTGTTGTCGATTGCATGATAGCACACTGACTGGCTTTGTTTCCATCCACCTATTTTTATGCGCATTTTGGGATGGAAACACCTAGATGCGCATAAATTCTAAGAAGACATGCGCATAAACTATCATAGAAACACATTTATCAAATAAATTCCTTGATGTGCATCTGTAACCCCCCCACCTCAGGCCCTACTCGCCCCACTCTGTGCGGGCCTCGAATCCGTGTCTCAGACATGAGAGTTTGATGCTCTAACAAGGAGGCTAAAGCTGCAACCTCTAGCATCAGTTGCTAAAGCGTCTTTTGAGATCAGAGGAGTGAGGTTTACTCGCACACCGACTACTAGCTGGCCTCAGTTACACATCAAAAAAGTCATGTGACTTTCCATAATGGTATGGCATAACTGGACTAACCTTCGGACCAATCTTGTTGCAAAGCATTTGAAATGTTGTTTTTTAGTCATTCTGAAATGCCTGAACAAAGTCTGTCGTCAAAGTGGTTCGATATAATTGCCTGCCAGAACTCTTACAGGACTGCGTTCACAAACAGCAGGCATCCGAAAACAAGATAACATGATTGTGTTTATTGCGTTTCGTCTGCACACTCTGAGGTGCAAGTCATTTATTATATGTGACCCTGGACCACAAAACCAGTTTTAAGGGTCCATTTTTTTAGTTGAGATGTATACATCATCTGAAAACTGAATAAATAAGAGTTCCATTGGTGTATGGTTTGTTAGGATAAGACACTATTTAGCCGAGATACAACTATTTGAAAATCTGGAATCTGAGGGTGCAAAAAAATCAAAATATTGAGAAAATCATCTTTAAAGTTGTCCAAATGAAGTCCTTAGCAACGTACACTCACCTAAAGGATTATTAGGAACACCATACTAATACTGTGTTTGACCCCCTTGCGCCTTCAGAACTGCCTTAATTCTACGTGGCATTGATTCAACAAGGTGCTGAAAGCATTCTTTAGAAATGTTGGCCCATATTGATAGGATAGCATCTTGCAGTTGATGGAGATTTGTGGGATGCACATCCAGGGCATGAAGCTCCCGTTCCACCACATCCCAAAGATGCTCTATTGGGTTGAGATCTGGTGACTGTGGGGGCCATTTTAGTACAGTGAACTCATTGTCATGTTCAAGAAACCAATTTGAAATTATTCGAGCTTTGTGACATAGTGCATTATCCTGCTGGAAGTAGCCATCAGAGGATGGGAACATGATGGTCATAAAGGGATGGACATGGTCAGAAACAATGGTCAGGTAGGCCGTGGCATTTAAACAATGCCCAATTATCACTAAGGGGCCTAAAGTGTGCCAAGAAAACATCCGCCACACCATTACACCACCACCACCAGCCTGCACAGTGGTAACAAGGCATGATGGATCCATGTTCTCATTCTGTTTACGCCAAATTCTGACTCTACCATCTGAATGTCTCAACAGAAATCGAGACTCATCAGACCAGGCAACATTTTTCCAGTCTTCAACTGTCCAATTTTTGTGAGCTTGTGCAAATTGTATCCTCTTTTTCCTGTTTGTAGTGGAGATGAGTGGTACCCGGTGGGGTCTTCTGCTGTTGTAGCCCATCCGCCTCAAGGTTGTACGTGTTGTGGCTTCACAAATGCTTTGCTGCATACCTCGGTTGTAACGAGTGGTTATTTCAGTCAAAGTTGCTCTTCTATCAGCTTGAATCAGTCGGCCCATTCTCCTCTGACCTCTAGAATCAACAAGGCATTTTCGCCCACAGGACTGCCGCATACTGGATGTTTTTCCCTTTTCACACCATTCTTTGTAAACCCTAGAAATGGTTGTGCGTGAAAATCCCAGTAACTGAGCAGATTGTGAAATACTCAGACCGGCCCGTCTGGCACCAACAACCATGCCACGCTCAAAATTGCTTAAATCACCTTTCTTTCCAATTCTGACATTCAGTTTGGAGTTCAGGAGATTGTCTTGACCAGGACCACACCCCTAAATGCATTGAAGCAACTGCCATGTGATTGGTTGATTAGATAATTGCATTAATGAGAAATAGAACAGATGCTCCTAATAATCCTTTAGGTGAGTGTATATTACTAATAATAATACATTTGTTATATATTTACGGTAGGCAATTTATAAAATATCTTCATGGTACATGATCACTTAATATTCTAATATTTTGACCCATACAATGTATTGTTGGCTATTGCCACATATATGCCAGCAGCCATATCACCCTGTAGCCCAAGACTGGTTTCCCACTGAAGCTAAGCAGGGCTGAGCCTGGTCAGTACCTGGATGGGAGACCAACTGGGAAAACGTCTCGGTTACGTATGGTAACCCTCGTTCCCTGAAGGAGGGAACGGAGATGTACGTCGGTTGCACCGACGAATTGGGATCACTTCAGGAAGCCCCTACCAGCTTCGAGATATAGAGAACAGGCCAATGGGCCATTGGTGTGCGAGATTTGCATCTTGCGCTTCGCCCTGCGCCGCGGGTATAAACAGGAAGCGAGAGCAACGCACTGACGTTTTTCACTGAGGAGCCGAACTAGTGACTTGGCCAAGCAGTGATGGTAAGGAACTGTGGTGACGGGACATACGTCTCCGTTCCCTCCTTCAGGGAACGAGGGTTACCATACGTAACCGAGACGTTCCCTTTCAGTCGGTCACTTGGACGTACGTCGGTTGTACCGACGAATTGGGATCCCTTTGGAAAACGCCACAGTTACTACCACTTCCAGCGCCCAGCGAGAGCCCCTCAGACCCCGTTCTGATGCGGGCGGGGAAATTCATGCAGGGAGAGTCACACTGCTGTTCTGCAAGACCCACTCAGCAGACTTAATGGATAACGCTGGGAAAGCGTGCCCGGAGGGACGCTGCGGAAGCCACATCATGCCCGGAGGGAGTTACCATGTGGAGAATACACGTATGGACTGGCCTTGGGCAGTGCAACATACGGAAGTCCCAGGGGTGGCCCCGGCCTGTTGTAGGCGGGGGAACGACACCGTACTGAGACGGCAGAGGAACTCTGCCGAGAGAAAGACACAAACTCGCCATAGGGAGCTGTACCATGGAGAATACACATATGGGTCCGCCGTAGGGGTAATGAGAGCAGCGAGGCTTTGTAGCGTCACACGCTGTCACTCCTGAACTCCCGAGACCCAGAGGTATTGGAACTGCTCTTGAGAATTTGGGTACCACTGGCTGTTTTTAACACCAGTGGCGGAACAGAATTACTAATGGTTTTCCACCCGGCCCTCCTCCGGGGGAGAACAGTTCCAACCAAATCCGGGTCAATGGTGTTTCTGGACCAGGGTGGACATCGTCTGGCCAAGGGTCTATCTCTCTTGTAGATAGGCTCTTTTTTAGAAAAGCAGTCTTGCTTCATCAACGCCGTTCGGCTCCGAAGTGAATGACGTCAGTGCGTTGCTCTCGCTTCCTGTTTATACCCGCGGCGCGGGTGCAAATCTCGCACGCCAATGGCCCATTGGCCTGTTCTCTATATCTCTGATATAGAGCTGATAGGGGCTCCCTGAAGTGATCCCAATTCGTCTGTACAACCAACCTACGTCGAAGTGACTGACTGAAAGGGAACTAGGTTGCTGCTGTTAGAGGTGTTAGTGAGGCCAGCAGGGGGTGCTCACCCTGTGGTCTGTGTGGGTCCTGACAACCCAGTATAATGATGGGGTCACTATACTGTAACAAGCACCGTCCTTCGGATGAGACGTTAAACCGTGGTCCTGGCTCTCTGTGGTCATTAAAAATCATTCAATAAAGAGTAGGTGTGTAACCCCGGCATCCTGGCCAAATTTGCCCATTGGCCTATGTTCATCATGTCCTCCTAATCATATATACACGATTGGCTTCATCACTCTGTCTCCTCTCCACCAATCAGCTGGTGTGTGGTGGGCATTCTGGCGCAATATGGCTGCCTTCACATCATCCAGGGGGAATGCTGCACATTGGTGGTGGTTGAGGAGATTCCCCCCTTCTATGTAAAGCGCTTTGAGTGCCTAAAAGCGCTATATAAATGTAACAAATTAATTAATTAATTAAATATACCCATGCGACTTATGACTGGTTTTGTGGTCCAGGGTCACGTATACAAAAATGATTATATGCAGTGGCTTCTCCTACTGCAGCAACTTCCATTTGTCTTATTGATATTGATACAGTTTCCTGATACAGTTTATCAGGAAGTGATGATTTTGTTCTCTTCGGCTCACTGGATGGAAATTCTCAACTTTGGATGGAAACATAGTTAGTGTGAGCTCATTTTTGTCCTGACCATCTGCATCCATGACATGCGGCAGACCGTTTCGGCTTCTGTAACGTCATGCTCGTAGCTCCGCCCACACTGAAATCTCACTGGTCTCAAATAATTTCAATTCGCATTACTCTGAAACATGAAAATACATTCTGATCAGCTGTGATTCAGCCACTCATGGAATTTTGTTCCTTCGATGACAGAAAAAACTGGATACTTGTGCCATGCCTGGTTAGGACAGTGTTGAACTTGTGCATTTTCTTGCAAAAAATGTACCATGGTAAATGGTAAATAATAAGATTGTCTGGAGTGAGCTATGATATTTTGACAGAAAGTATAATGATACAGAGATTGCAGAAGGACACCCCCCACCCCCTCTCTCTCTCTCTCTCTCTCTCTCTCTCTCCCTCTCTCACTCTGCCCATTTGACCAGCTGTGCTATAAAAAATTAATAATAAAAGTATCCACAGATGGTCACCGGAGGCCACACACACCCACACTAGTATATGACACGCACGTCTGACAGTGATGGACAGGGAATTTACTGAGAGGAAATCCATTAGCTCATCATGTGACAGACAGCCGGATTCCTCCCTGTAATTAGTGCAGTTTGCTGAGGCAAGCATCACTTGCTATTGCTTAAGGTGAAGGATTTGAACAAACGCCAAGTATTAAACTTTGTCACTTCGTAGTGGCATGTTTTGCACTTTGTCAAATATGTCAAATCTATCCATCCATCCATCCATCCATCCATCCAACTGGTGCATGTTTTTCATGGACAAGTGCCACTCACATTTACTTCAGATGATGTCAGATCCATCCATCCATCCATCCATCCATCCATCCATCCATCCATCCATCCATCCAGTGTTCGAACTATACCGTGGCCTTTGGGGGAGCCAACTTGTTTTTTTGTTTTTTTAGGGAGGTGTCCTTGCTTGTGCCTCAAAAGAGGACTTACAAAGATACATAACAGCTACAAGTATATGCACTACTTGCTCTATATAGGATAAATCACAATACAGGATTTACCCTATTATACTTTATCGACACAAACAGCCGCCCACAAATATAGTCTATAAACAAAGCATCCGGCTGTCTTTGAGTTCACATGAACAACGGTTAAAGTTACTCGTCAGACTACAGAAGAATACCATAATTCCTCTGTTCAATTAGGCCTAAGACATCGAGAGTCACGCAGACCTATATCAACCCAGCCACAACACATCATTGGGAATAACAATACCTTACCTTAACACAGAATCGACCACAGAGGCCTGGGGTGAGATTCCTTTGCTGTTCATCCAGAAATCCAAGAATTGGATATTCATTTATATTTTTTTTCTACGAATCTTTGAGTTAACATGTGCTAAACATGAGTGGAATTTGTACCGCAGCGCCACCACACCTTGACGCTTATGACAAGAATAGCATGTATAGAATGATATTTTTGCAATTTTACACATAATAACCCACAATGGTCACATTAAATTGCACATCAAAATAACACATTGTCAATATTTTTTGAGACCTCTCCCCCAAAATTTCACAAATCACATTTTCAGGGGAGTTTCTTATAAGGGGAGCCGAGCTCTCCCGTAGTCCGCACCCTGCATCCATCCATCCATCCATCCATCCATCAGGTGAAATTATTTATTTATTTAATTGATTGTTATTTTTTTAACTTTGTGGTTTTACATGGACTTACATTTACTTCATATAATGTATATTCAATTATTATGAGAATTATGTGATACATTATAAGTTAATAATGCATGAATTATATTTATGTATTATTGCTATTATTTTTGTTGTTACTTCAGATAATGTATATTTTATTATTATAAAGATGTTATAATATATTTAAAATGTATATTATGATTATTATAGTTATAATAATGATAATAATCATCATTATTAATTATTAATAATCATTATTCTCTATATTACTATTCTTTTCTGGGGGGGTTCTTTTGGATTATATATTGTGAGATTAGTTTTTTGTCTCGTATTCATTCAGCTTTTTCTTAGTCTTCTGCTCTTTTCTCGTCACTTCATTCTCTCTTTGGGGTCACATGGGAAGGTTTAACCCTACTCGTCCTTCACACACACTATTGATTGCTTTCACGATTCATTCACACCATTTGGCGAATTCTCACAGCTGCCCCTCTAGCACAACCGCATCAGTTTTTCTCTAATACGTCTTGCTTTCCATTAGCCCCCCTCTTTTTCTCTTAAAGAAATCCCTAAAATCCCTCATTTCTCACAGACTTCAGCCGGCCACTCCTGCTAAAAAGGCTCACGCACGCATCTTGAGCTCGAATGGCCGATTGTTCCCCTCTGTCTCTGCAATTACCTTTCATTTCTGCTTGCCCCGTCCCTCACCCAGAGGTCAGAGGTCGGCTGCTTCTTCAGCAGCCCATATTTAATTCATCACACCAGTCTGTGTATGTGTGTGTATAATGCTCCCAGGAGGCTTAGAGAGATGCTCTTGATTATATGATGTATGCGCCATAGCATGATTTCCCTATCTGCTGTCACAGCAATCGTACTTTAGCATGTGCGAACGTATCGATCACATGGAGCCTGGGTGATTTGGAAGGGAAAGTGGACACTCACTCCATATCTGAATTAATTGCTCTGGCTGTGTCACGTGAAAGACTCTTAGTTGACACTTTGATTCAGCCTCTTTTTGTTACCCCATAATGCAACAGGAGTAGCGCTGCTGGGTGTTTATGACAGTCACAATGTGAATTTGTTTACAAATTTAGCCAGGGGACAGTGTCTGTGTGTATGTGGATGTGTGTTTGTAATCTAAATCTACAAACCTAGAAATTGTCTTATTAGTGTTGGCATTGTTTTAGCTTAAAAACCTTTAGCAAAAGATACTTTTATTCAAAGTGCCTTGTGCTACCAAGCAAATGTTTGGAGTTGGTAAGATTTAATGGTTTTGAAAGAAGTCTCTTACGCTCACCAATGCTGTGTTTATTAGATTCGATTGCTGTTATTAAAATAACAGTTTTCTTTGTTAAATGTAATTTACATTCATTACAACGCCGCCCTGGCCTCCTGAACTGTGTGCACCTCCCTGGCCTCCTGAACTGTGTGGGTCGCCCTGGCCTCCTGAACTGTGTGGGTCGCCCTGGCCTCCTGAACTGTGTGTACCTCCCTGGCCTCCTGAACTGTGTGCTCCTCCCTGGCCTCCTGAACTCCTTGGCCCCCTGAACTGTGTGCGCCTCCCTGGCCTCCTGAACTGTGTGCGCCTCCTTGAGTCCCTGAACTGTGTGCGCCGCCCTGGCCTCCTGAACTGTGTGCGCCGCCCTGGCCTCCTGAACTGTGTGCGCCGCCCTGGCCCCCTTAACTGTCTGCACCTCCCTGGCCTCCTGAACTGTGTGCGCCGCCCTGGCCTCCTGAACTGTGTGCGCCGCCCTGGCCTCCCGAACTGTGTGCGCCGCCCTGGCCTCCTGAACTGTGTGCGCCGCCCTGGCCCCCTGAACTGTGTGCGCCGCCCTGGCCTCCTGAACTGTTTGCGGCGCCCTGGCCTCCCGAACTGTGTGCTCCGCCCTGGCCCCCTAAACTGTCTGCGCCTCCCTGGCCTCCTGAACTGTGTGCGCCGTCCTGGCCTCCAGAACTGTGTGCGCCGCCCTGGCCTCCCGAACTGTGTGCGCCGCCCTGGCCCCCTGAACTGTGTGCGCCGCCCTGGCCTCCTGAACTGTGTGCGCCGCCCTGGCCTCCCGAACTGTCTGCGCCTCCCTGGCCTCCTGAACTGTGTGCGCCGCCCTGGCCTCCTGAACTGTGTGCGCCTCCCTGGCCTCCTGAACTGTGTGCGCCTCCCTGGCCTCCTGAACTGTGTGCGCCGCCCTGGCCTCCTGAACTGTGTGCGCCGCCCTGACCTCCTGAACTGTGTGCACCGCCTTGGCCCCCTGAACTGTGTGCGCCACCCTGGCCTCCTGAACTGTGTGTCCCGCCTCGGTCTGTCCCTCCCGTCCAGCCCCGGTCTGTCCCTCCTGTCCTGCCCTGGTATTGATTCCTGTCAGTGAAAAATACAAAAAAAAACAAAACAAACATAAGCCCTGTTTCCACCGAAAGTACCCGAACAATTTGTCCCAGGAACCTTTTCCCCCCCAGACCTGTGCTGTCTGCGTTTCCATCACAGTATCGTGAAGATTAGTCCGGTGACGTCGGACTGTGTGCACGACTTTCCAGAGCCCACTGGATTTCATCCTCCACATATAAGCTTAATAAAGCCTGGACCTTGTTGTCGTTTTTAACTCCATTGTTGATTCGAATAGCAAACAACTCTTACTGCACACACTGCAACAGTCTTTTAGGTTGAAATAAACCAATCAGCATGTTCAAGTCCCACCCCCGAGTTCCTGAACTTTGAAAAAGTACTACCTCGCGAGCAAGGCCGTTTTGAGGGGGACATTTTTACCAGGAACTTTATTTAGACCCTGGTTCCTGCGGTCAAAACACACCGAGTACCACCCCAAAGTCCCTAGTTCCTGGGGAAAGTTCCCGCGGTGGAAACGCAGCTTTTGATAAAGTACTACCTGGCGAGCAGGGATGTTTTGAGGGTGACATTTTTACCCGGAACTTAATTTAGACCCTGGTTCCTCCAGTCGAAACACACCGAATACCACCCCAAAGTCCCTAGTTCCTGGGGAAAGTTCCTGCGGTGGATAAACTCCCTGGTAATTAAACCCATGGCCTTGGCATTGCTAGTGTCATGCTCTACTGTTTAAGCTCTACTGTTTTTTCAACAATGAAACACAAAAGGATAAAATGTTTTTACATATATTTTTTCCAGATCAATTTAAAGCATTGATGTGGTCAAGCTCCAAAAATGACTAAAAAGTAGACAACAACAACAAAATGCATGCATTACATTCCGAGCCATACAAGATTTATTTCCTATCAGTCTTTCTTTCTCTGTCTCTGTGCCTCATGATTCCCTTCAGTGGTTTCTCTGGATGTACCAATTGAGAAGCCTTGGCTGCTGTAGTAAAAAAAAGACTCTTGTGTTGTGTGCGTATGTGTGTGTGTGTGTGTGGTAGATTAAAAAAAGGCCTTAATTGAAGTCTACCCAGCATTTTTGCTCTTCTGTTCTTCTGAAAGCAATTTAGACCTCCATCCTTCTCTCTGACAAGCTAAACAAGGACGGTCACTATCTTTTGCTGTTTTCTCTTTGCTCAATCACAGCCGCCCATGTGCCTGCAGCTTTTCAGATGCCCTTCGTTCCATTCCCTCTTTATTCATCTTCCCCCCCCTCTTTTCTAATCTCACACACTCGTTCTCACTCTGGAAGCCTTTTGCTTGCCGTTGCCGTTTTTCTGTTAAAATATCTAGACATCCTTAAAATATGATCAGGGTTTTTGTATACACTACTGTTCAAAGGTTTGGAGTCGGTACACTGTAAAATATTATATGATAAAATTTTGAGTTTATTGAAATAAAAAAATGTAGTTAAATTTGATAATCGACATCACCCATTATTAAAAGATTTTGTAAGCATATTGCGTTGTTGTGTGTTTTATTTGTAATAATGCAGTGAAACATGCCAAATTGTGATATTTTCATGATTTATCACAACATTTTTAAAATAATGTGGTTCAGATACAATAATATTTTGAATTTCTATTTATTAAACCAATTTCCTTCATTGTATTAACTCAAATTTATCAATTTATCTGTCAATCTATCTGTCAATCTATCTGTCTATCTATCTATCTATCTATCTATCTATCTATCTATCTATCTATCTATCTATCTATCTATCTATCTATCTATCTATCTATCTATCTATCTATCTATCTATCTATCTATCTATCTATCTATCTATCTATCTATCTATCTATCTATCTATCTATCTATCTATCTATCTATCTATCTATCTATCTATCTATCTATCTATCTATCTATCTATCTATCTATCTATCTATCTATCTATCTATCTATCTATCTATCTATCTATCTATCTCTGTCCGTCCGGTGCATGTTTTTCATGGAAAAGTGCCACTCACATTTACTTCAGATGATGTCAAATCCATCCATCCATCCATCCATCTGGTGCATGTTTTTCATGGACAAGTGCCACTCACATTTTATCCAGTAGATTTAATTCATTTATCCATCCATCCATCCATCCATCCATCCATCCATCCATCCATCCATCCATCCATCCATCCATCCATCCATCCATCCATCCATCCATCCATCCATCCATCCATCCATCCATCCATCCATCCATCCATCCATCCATCCATCCATCCATCCATCCATCCATCCATCCATCCATCTGCGCCTTAAAATACACTTGTATTAAATACATTGGCATACGTTTTAATTGGTTACATATCACATATTAGTTCCAGCAAAAGCACTATGTGTGTAGCGCAGTGCTGCATGTAGTAATTTGAGTATTCTTTTTTTGTTCGTTTTCATTCTATATAGAGTCACAGTGTGAAAACATGTGAGCCTGCGGTTTCTTTGCTTTAGGTGCTGCTTATGTGTGCAGTGTGAAACAGGTGTTACTCTAGCAGTGTGTGCCTACTGCTGACCCGCTATATGTGCCACATTCCCACCTCACTAACGAATGACCAGCCTGAGATTCATACCGCAAATAAGCTTGAGGGACTTGCTTTAGCTGCAGACGACATCTGTCTGTTGCGGAATCATATTTGAAAAGAGAAGTCCGGACATTTATTGATTTCTAAGAGCAGATATTGTACAAATGCTGCATATTTCCTTGGGGATTTACACTTTCTCTTTTTATAATAAAATCTGTCAGTAGAAATAGACAGAAAAGAAAGACCAAAAACAACTGGGGGACACACAGAGAATTTTTCGTATGGTCTGGATATATTTCACCTTCACAAGAGATTTTCACTTTCAAGAGGGGGTGGTGTTGCTGTCCCTTTACACCCTAACCCTAACCTTAACCCTGACCAGAAGAACTCTAATAATTCTAACGTTGATATAGTTTGATCCATTTTTGGCTGAGCTGGGTCCACCTTGGCACTGACAGGCGTTAACAGCTCACGATGAAAACGGCTGACGTAGTTTCTCAAGTTAGCCAGTGTTCAATGCACATTTTATTTGTGCGTGTCATGATTTACACACAGCGCGTGTGTTCTCCAGGTCGTGCTTACCAGGTTGTTCTTAAAAGCCGAAATGTGCCCAGATATCGGCTTTTAAAGTAGTTGGAGCATTTCTAAGTACTCGCACTCGCGTCTCGCCTCCCTCGGGCTTTGTGTGCTACCGCGGCAATGCACGTACGTGACAAATGACGGGAGAAAAGCGGCAGTACATTATAATCAGTTATGGTCTATTACTGAATCTATACCGAATCATCCTCATCTGCATCGCGATGCATCCAAGAAACTATTAATTTCGACACCCCTATTTGCCATTAGTTTCAACTTGAATTGAGAAAACCCGCCGCAGTAACGCTATAAAGTGCTTTGTGCTTGCTGCAATGCTGTGTTTGGTTGCTAGAGTGCTGCTATGTAGTGTCTATGGTTCTAAACCACACAGAACACCCTAGCAACCATGTTACAAATTATGCTTAAAAAACACTTTTGTAATGCCCTGGAAACTACCCAGAACACCCAAGCATTGTGACGGTAAGACGGTGGGCAAGCACCACTCAGAAAGTGTAAAAAGCTCTTATTTTAATGTTTTTAGTGGGCACTGCTGGTTTATTTTAGTATGAACTCGAGGTTTTGCACCAAATTATCAAGAAGGAAACGGAGAGGGAAGGTGGCACTCATGTACACTATGCCATCTCTACTCGTGCACGTTAAGAACACTGTTCTTCAAAGAGCAATAGCCCGCAACAGCGCTACATAAAGTGCAATCCCTCACACACTTCTGAGCGCAGTGTGTGTGTGTTTTAAAGTGATTTCTCTGTGTTAAGTGCTTTGGGCCACTTAAGAACCCATATGGACGAGAGCATGTGTTTGCAAAGTCTGCGATGGACTTGTAGCTAGTTTTGAGTTAACACTTAGTGACAAGTAGCAGCGTGCACAGGCTTTTTTCTTCCTCTCCTGTCGAGGTGTGTGTGAGAATAGATGTTCTTGCTGCATTTTCTGCCTTTAGATCACTTAAGTGGATGTACACGAGAATATCTGACCTTCTTTCTTGTATATTTAATGTCTTGTTCTCTTTTATACTTAGCAACAGCGCTACATATACAAACTACTCGGGCCGATGCCACTTCCAGGAGGTGATTTAAGGCACGCCATGTCCTGTCCTAAAAACAAGACAAGTTTTTCCAAAGGCTGAGATCTCTCGGTGACTAGTTGCCAAACTTTTGACGCTAGCATAAAGTCTGGACCATTTAGGAGTTTATCCTGGCCAAGAATTACTGACTTAAACAGGATGAGACCATGTGGCGTTATGTAATGTGATCAGCAGCCATTTGTGTTTGTACGTGACTTTTAGAGTCTTGCTTATATGCTACTCAAACCCTCTGACACTCTGAACATCTTTTAAATCTTTCCCCACCATTGACAAGTTTTTCCGTCATTTTTGACACAACACTTCCCCACCATTGACAAGTCTTCCCAGCAATCCATGTTTTTTACTGTTATACTCTAGGGGGTTCACTATTATCGATAAATGTCAACCCCACAAAGAGATATAGGATTGTGCGAACTTTGGTGGGGCGTTGATGGATTCGATGTACTCAATCTATGTTTTGATCACCGTTCTGAATCCGATCCGTGCATAGTCTTTGATTTTTGAACCATTGAAAAAACGCTTAATAATAATACATTTATTAAATAATACATTTAAAATAAACATAAACATCTTACCTTTGAGGATTTAAGACAAGTTGGAGGTTATCCTAACTTTAAGAAGTGATTTATGATTATTTTTAAGAAGATTATTTTCAAGAATTTGAATACTTTTTACATTTTGTATAACAATCTTTAAAAAAGATCAGAAGAAAAATATTAACCTTCTTATATTAACAACAAGTGTTACTATATTAATTTTTTACTTCTAAAAGAAACTTAATAATGGTTGTGCCACTTGCTCTGTGAACACACACACACACACAAAATCATGGACATGATTAAAAAAGGTTAAATGGTCCTGAAAAAAAACACACAAAAATGACCACATTGGAAACAAATGGGAAGCAAATTTCATCTATTGGAAAAGTTTGGTACTGTGCCCAAACAAATTCTTACTGAAAGCTCTTTTTTTTAAAGATATTAATCTCATATCTCAAACACAACTTTTTTAGATTTATGGCTTTGAAAGCCATAAATACACCATACACGTTTTAGAGTAAAAACATACAGTAGATTAAAAAAAAAAAAAATTATATATATATATATGTGTGTGTGTGTGTGTGTGTGTGTGTGTGTGTGTGTGTGTATAATTTTTTTCATAATTATACACTTTTTAAACCCTATTTGATGTTCTTTTTTATTTATGTTTTACTTTTTTCACTTCAGCAATAATCTGCCAAGTGCCTTCTTTAAAAAAAGACCAAATTAAGTTAACAAAAAAATCCATTCAAGATTTACAACAGTTTATGTTGGAAATTAAATTTTCAATCTATGCTAAAAAAGTGATTAACAGGTAATACATGGATTATAACTATTCCATAAAGATAATTTAGTATCATAGAATCCCCTAAAAATATCAAATATTACAAAAAACATTATCAAACTAAAATAAAGAACATTAATTTCATTGAAATAAAATAAAAGGGCTCATTTTTGACCGCCACGTGAGCAGCGAGAGTTAAGTTGTGTTTTTGGGACTGTTTGCCTTTTTTTTTTTTTTTTTTTTTTTTTGAACAATCTTTAAAAAAGATAAAAAGATTCTTAAGAAGTATTTTCAGGAATGTAAAACATTCTTAACTTTTATAGCTTTATCAAGTAAACTTTCGGCCGACCGCCTTCCCTATTCAATTTATGGAAAAATTGTTGAAAGTACCCCTGCCGATCGACCTGCCGATCGAAAGACTAACCAGGTACGCTCGTCATGACGTCACGTACGCATCTTGAGCCGCGTGGAGCAGGTTATTTGACGGACAGATGCACTTTTTATGAACTTCAAAAACAGAGCAACTATGAATCCAATTCTAATGCTTGGATTAGCCTGGACTTTTGTAATATAACTCCGAGGGTGAGGGTGAGTAAATTATGGGCTAATTTTCATTTTTAGGTGAACTTTCCCTTTAAGTTTGCTTGTGATGGAACCTGTTCAGCATATTTTTGCAGAATTTTTAACTATATTCACTACCCAAAAATATGACACCTTCAGTTTCATAACCATTTTTGTATATCTTATGCAAAAATTCCCACACAATCATTGCAGAGAGAAATGTGAAATATTAAACAGATTACATGTGGGTCAAGGGTCTTTTTGTTTAGTTACCTCATTCAGTCAATCAAGTCAAGTCAAGTCAACTTTATTTATATAGTGCTTTTAACAATGCAGATTGTTTCAAAGCAGCTTTACAGTGTTAAACAGCAAAATAATGGAACAGAATTTTATTCAGCCGTATAGCCATTCCGGAGAAAACGGTGATGTCATCAGTTCATTTCAATTATCATACAGTGACAGTGTGGGCTTTAGATCAGTAATTAGATCAGTAATTTAGTTTATATGGTTCATTTGGTTTAATAATTAGATTTATTTGGATATTTAGTTGAAAATTTTTTGAAAAATTTAGTGGCCCCAACTGAGCAAGCCAGAGGCAACAGTGGCAAGGAAACCAAAACCCCATCAGGTGACCTAATGGAGAAAAATAAACCTTGGGAGAAACCAGGCTCAGTCGGGGTGCCAGTTCTCCTCTGGCCAATTAACAAACAGCGTATGATTATTATTCTGGCAACTTTACAGGTCAGAGGTCAAAATAGATCGGAATATTCGAAAGATCATAGGCAACACGCCGGAGACAGGTTTATTGAGGATGATGTGTTGATTAAATAATTATTAAATTGTAATATTCGAACAATCGGAGTCATCACGCCGGAGACGGGTTTATTGAGGATGCAGTGTCAACGGGGCAATTTCAGGGGTAGGCTAATTGACACGGTCTCTGCAGACACTTCAGGGTCATGTGTTGGTCATGTCTGGGCGCAGGAAAAAGTGTTTTATGTGTATGCCATAGTAAAGAGATGTGTTTTTAGTCTAGATTTAAACTGACAGAGTGTGTCTGCTTCCCGTACAATGTTAGGAAGACTGTTCCAGAGCTTAGGAGCTAAATAGGAAAAGGATCGACCGCCTGCAGTTGATTTCAATATTCTCTGTATTATCAACTGGCCAGAATTTTGAGACCACAGTAGACGTGATGGAGTATAATATGTTAAGAGCTCGCTCAAGTATTGGGGAGCTAAACCATTTAGTGCTTTGTAAGTAATAAGCAAGATTTTAAAATGTATGCGATGTTTAATAGGTAGCCATTGCAGTGTTGACAGAACTGGGCTAATATGGTCATACTTCCTGGTTCTAGTAAGAACTCGAGCTGCTGTGTTTTGGACCAGCTGGAGTTTGTTTATTAAGCGAGCAGGGCAACCACCCAGTAGAGCATTACAATAATCTAGCCTTGAGGTCATGAACGCATGAACTAACTGTTCAGCATTTTGCACCGAGAGCATGTGCCGTAATTTAGATATATTTTTAAGATGGTAGAATGCAATTTTACAGATGCTAGAAACAACGACGACGACGAGGACTTGACAGAGCAGCCATCAAGTGTTAGACAGTATTCTAGGTTACTACTTGTGGAGCATTTTTTTTGTCCAATATTTAAAAATTCAGTTTTTTCTGAATTGAGTTGCAGGAAATTACTGGTCATCCAATGTTTTATATCAGCTATGCATTCCTTTAATCTTGTGAATTGGTAAGTTTTGTCAGGGCGTGAAGAAATATAGAGCTGAGTATCGTCAGCATAACAATGAAAACTAATGCCATGCTTCCTAATGATATCTCCCAGTGGTAGCATGTACAGGATGAAGAGCAACTGTCCTAGCACTGAGCCCTGCGGTACTCCATATAATTATTAGCCTATAATGGACTAATTCTGTAGGATCAAGTTGCGTTTTTTTTAATAAGTGGTTTAATAATAGCCAACTTAAACGTTTTCGGTACATATCCTAATGACAAAGATGAATTAATGATATTAAGAATCTATGACCTCTGGTAGCATCTCTTTTAATAGCCTAGTTGGTACAGGGTCAAGCATACATGTTGTTGATTTTGATGAGTTAAGCCTATTCTTCTTCTCCTATAGCAGTGAATGAGTGTAATTTTTCCTCAGTGACACTACAATGCTCTGTCACACACCTCTTTAATGTTAATTTTGGTGATCTCCGACTAGCGAAGTCGAGCATCATTAGTGCCGACGTGAATAATAATCTTAGAGAATTTACGATTAGCTTTAGCCAGCACTTTTAAATTTGCTTTGATGTCAGGCGCTCTGGCTCCAGGTAAACATGTGACTATGGTGGCTGGTGTCTCTATTTTCACGTTCCGTGTAATAGAATCACCAATGACTAGGGCACTTTCAACAGGATACTCAGTGGGTGCTTCACTGAGAGGGGAGAACCTGTTTGATGTTCTAACCGGAACGGAAAAGCGTTTTTTAGATCCGCGACAATGCCGTCTCACCGTCACCCAGTTTCCCTGCTGTGGGGGCCCTGCAGCCGGAACGGAAGAATGTACAGAGTTCACTAAACTATTCGCATCCAAATCAGTGTCTAAAGCTGTTACATCCTCACTACTGTCAGATAAGGTATGGACACGTGTTTAGCAGTAGAACAAAGAGAATATATCAAAATAGAGATACAAAAGCAAGCAAGGCTGTACAGAGCTACAAACAAGGCAGGAGGCAAACAGGAGACAGGAGCAATTGATCAGGAGCAATCGATCAGACAGGATGACACATAAATGACACATTTTCTTATTTTATTTCATTTTTATTTGCATCATGTGTGAAGGCTTTTGGAGGAACAGGAACTTCTGCTATTATTGTATCTCATAGTACAGAGGACCTTGGCTCAGTGTCTTACTGTTCAAGGGTGTTGCAGTTTCTCTTTCTCGTACAGAATGTTTAGTTGCTCTAATAGAGGTGAACAGCCTTGGACTGGCTCAAAAGCACACATGGTCTCTGTAACCGTGACAACTGCCTTATTAAGCTGCAGAGGTTGCGGCTGATGACCATCTGGATAAAGAGATTTTTGTTTTGCTTATCTCTCTTAATTAAGAGGTGTGTGTTAAGTGAAAAATATGAACTACCAAATTAAGTATTTTCATCTATTTCAAGCTTATAAACAGAATTGATATCTCCTGTTGGTCTTATTTGGACAGTCATGTCTCTTTCTCTCTCAGTTGGAGGCCGATATGATGAATGGCTGTTTATGAGTACCGTCATGTTCTAACAGCAGTAGACACTGGATTGTTTGGGCAAAACTGTCTCTATGTAACTCATGGTCATTAACTCAACACATTAAGCACTAAACCACCCCATGTCTCAATATTTTAAGCCACTATAACATGACAAACCAAGTATGACACAATTCTCCAACGTTTCTAAAGCTCATGATGGGGGGCTTCGCGGCAAGACAGTCAGCAAATGTTCAATAATAGGAGGTCTGTCATAAAATATTTGCTTCACATAAAGTGTTCGACCTGATAAATCCATGTAATTTTAGTTCGACGAATGAAATCAGAATTTCAGACGGGGCCATCCTGCATCAAGAGGACGCTGGGGATGTCCCAAACACCTCTATTACTGTTTAAGTGGGGATGCTTGATTCCAAATTTTTTGAAATCGACTTTGACCTCTGGGTTCTGCAATTAACTCTGGGATTAAATCATTTATTTATTTATTTTTAAGATTGGAGGAACAATTTCACATAATCTTGCTGTGACTACACGCAGTGGCGGATCTGGCTTATTAGGTGCCCTAGGCAAAATCAGACATGATACTAAAAGGGAGGTGTCGTAGCAAAAACAACAACAACAAAACAGTTTGGGCGCACAAACGCAATATCTGAGTGAGAGCAGAGCCACCTCATAAGAGAGCAATGTATTTTTGAGAGTGCACATCAAGTTTTGTGCAAGAGTGAAGGAAATCCGCCTGCAATTGGAGATCCATTACATGGATGCACTCTCGATATTAAATTACCTAAAGAAGAGAAAGTTTTGTCTGAAAGCTGCATGCATGAGCAGTGCCCCGTTCCGCCCCTCAGCGCTTTGCCGCCCTACACTCAAAAAAAAAAAAAAAGGTGCTATATGGCACTGAAAGTGGTTCTTGGCTCGTAATCATAGGGGAACCACTTTTTGTGCTATATAGCACCAAATCTTAAATGGTTCTATATACGGTCGTGGTGCTATAAAGCACCTCAGTCATTCCAAAGAACCACTGAAGCACCAAGATTTGGTGCTATACAGCACTTAAAGTGGTTCCCCTGTGATTACGAGTCAAAGAATATAGCATATAGCACCTTTTTTTAGTGTGTAGGATCTGCCAGGATCTGCCACTGACTACATGATGTGAAGGCTTACCTCCTTGTAAACTCCCTTGATATTCATTTATTGTTATCAGCGTCTGTTATCTCCTCGTGTTGTCAGATGCAGCGCTCAAAACATTATGTTGTGGACAACAGAACAAGCCAGTCCCACCCTTTGAGGTAAATCATGGAGTTTATAAGACTAGGTTATTAGTTTAATATATTTTAGACACCTAAAACAAATACGCGTTTGTTCATCAATGTCTGTATTGTATGTTTTAGGTGCAAAAATGTAATGAAGGAAGCTGTAATATTTTATTTGATGCAGGATCACAGAATGAAACGGTGACAGTAAATCGTATTAACTGAATTAGGTGAATGAAAGAATCAGCAATACACATTTACACAGCATGGCATTTTTTGAATGTGTGACATGACACCGAGTTGAAATAAACTATATTGCCAAAAGTTTTGGGACGCCTGCCTTTACATGCACATGAACTTTAATGACATCCCATTCTTAATCTTAAGGCTTGGATCCATAGGGTTTCATATGGAGTTGGCCCACCCTTTTCAGACATAACAGCGTCAACTCTTCTGGGAAGGCTTTCCACAAGGTTTAGGAGTGTGTTTATGGGAATTTTTGACCATTCTTCTAGAAGCGCATTTGTGAGGTCAGGCACTGATGTTGGACGAGAAGGCCTGGCTCACAGTCTCTACTTTAATTCATCCCAAAGGTGTTCTATCGGGTTGAGGTCAGGACTCTGTGCAGGCCAGTCAAGTTCCTCCACACCAAACTCGCTCATCTATGTCTTTATGGACCTTGCTTTGTGCACTGGTGCACAGTCATGTTGGAATAGGAAGAGGCCATCCAACAAACTGTTCCCACAAAGTTGAGAGTCTTGGTATGCTGAAGCATTAAGAGTTAATTTCAATGGCACTAAGGGGTCAAGCCCAATCCCTGAAAAACAACCCCACAGCATAATCCCCTCTTCACCAAACTTTCACTTGGCACAATGCAGTCAGACAAGTACCATTCTCCTGGCAACCGCCAAACCCAGACTCGTTCATTGGATTGCCAGACAGAAAAGCGTGATTCGTCACTCCAGGGAACACGTCTCCACTGCTCTTGAGTCCAGTGGCGGCGTGCTTTACACCACTGCATCAGACGCTTTGCATTGCACTTGGTGATGTAAGGCTTGGATGCACCAGCTCGGCCTTGGAAACCCATTCCATGAAGCTCTCTACGCACTGTTCTTGAGCTAATCTGAAGGCCACACAAAGTTTGGAGTTCTGTAGCTATTGTGCTGTGCTGACCCCGCTCTGTGATTTTACGTGGCTTACCACTTTGTGGCTGAGTTGCTGTTGTTCCCAATTGCTTCCACTAACATTATAATACCACAAACAGTTGACCGGGGGATATTTAGTAGTGAGGAAATTTCACAAATGGAAATCACGGTACCCCGCTTGAATTCACTGAGCTCCTGAGAGCGACCCATTCTTTCACAAATGTTTGTAGGAGCAGACTGCATGCCTAGGTGTTTGATTTTATACATATGTGGCCATGGAAGTGATTGGAACACCTGAATTCAATGATTTGGAGGGGTGTCCCAATACTTTTGGCAAAATAGTGTAGGTATGTGACAACGTCATTATGCAATGACGTGCAAATAGATTCCATCCTTTGGAATTTATTCTCGATGCCCAATCTTTAAGAGCAAGCAATCTTATTCAGACAACATTTCTAGACCATAAACTGTTAGAACAGCCATACAACTATATTAGAGAGAGGTTAAGAGCCAGAGATCAGTGTTTATGGTGAATATAATCATTTTCCTCTGGACAGATGGGTTAGGTCTCTCCACCGCTCTTGGTAACCCTGTTTACTCTCATCTCACGACTGAATTATTCAGCTTAAGAACACTCTTAACCCGCACACACATGCGCTGTGGAACCGAAATATACCCAGCCGCACATACAGGGCTATTTAAAGCCTTGTCATAGATGGGAAATGGATGTTGGGATCCTGGAGAGTTCCATTATTGCAATGGTGACGGATGATGGAATACTTTGTTTTGCTGCTGCTTTTTCTTTTCCTCCTTTTTTGTTTTAAACCTCTTGTGCCTTTCTGAAAGTGACAAGGTTGGGAGCCTAGCGCTTAGTGCGTGCGCTTTGACATGGCGAGTCGTGATGCTCAAGTGGGAAATGGGAGTTCAAGACTCGGTTGCATAATTTCCAGATCTTCCTCTTCTCATCATTGCCCTATAGTCGATGTAAAGTGGCAAAATATTAGGGGGAAAAATGACTGTTTTTAAGATAAATTTTGCTGTCCTTTTTATCCAACACCCTCTTTTAGAAAGTTTTCTCTTAAGCGTCATAGATTTTAGAATGTTATAAAACAAGTTAGTTGCTTCCTATGAGTATCTTGTAGTGTATCGATCTCGTTTTTTAAACAGTATCTTGACTATAACATAATCTGGATTGCAAAATTGCTTTCTAAGCTCTAAAAATAAGTCATATTGTGCACACATTTGGTTTGTTGGCCATTCATCATTTTTAACTATGCATTCAAATCGAAGTGCGCGGCTAACTCAGTCCATGTGCTTAATGTTCTGTTCTCTCCGACAGTGTCTGGAGATTTATGTGTTGGTTTGACAACAGGTCCAGGTCGAGCCCATAACAGTTAGAGATACTTTATTGATCCCCGAGGGGAAATTTACTCAGCGGTGTAGCATGAACTACACTGGATAATGAAGGTCTCCAAATTAAATCTGTTAAAGCTGAGAATGTATTTCCACATCTTTCTCCCTGATATATTTGTGACCCCTCCTGTGTCTGAGCAGACCTGTAAATCCCAGGCAGAGAAACGGTCGGCTCTAGTCGAGATCCGTGCGATGAAAGTGTGCAGTCCGAGAGTTTATGAGCATGATCATTACAGTCCAAGCCAGAGGGCTTCAAAACAATTTTACTTTTGTCCTGCACACTGGACAGTTTTAATGACTTCATCACCATTTTATAGACAGTCTGAGATTGTGAATCCTCAAATTGCCATTTCTGCCGACCTCTTTCTCGCTGTTTATTTGTGTGCGCCTCCAGTCTTGTGGAGGGAATTTGTTGATGTGGAGGGAATTGGTCGTGGTGTGTGTTCTGTGTATGTGCGTATTCAGGGGGATGTCTAAAATATTTTACACTGTGTTAAAGGTAATTCATTACGTTACATCATTATCAGCTGAGGCTCTAGATTTGTTGCACGACCTGCAATGTAGATACTGTCTGCGTCCGAAATCGCATACTCTCTTGAGTAGGTACTTATTTTTAATAAGTATTTACTTCACGGACGCTAAAAAAAGTGTTCTATATAGTATGAGTGTGTGTAATATGAATGTAATTTGGATGTACTACATTTGCCATGCTGTCAATATCATGTGACCTACCAGCGTCAGTTACGTCGCTTCACTGCTATTTGCAAATCCTCTCCCGTGGCCTCATGGGATAGTAAAGTGTCCATTGTGTGCCGGAAGTAGTAGGTCATCCGGGTACTTTTTGCCTATTATTTTATGAGTGCTGTGAATTCGGATATGCTACTTTTGTCACATGGGGAAATATGTGATTTCGGATGCAGCCCTCGTGTCATGTGCACTTGTAGGCTGAACATGTGACCATGTAATGGGAAAGGGATCATCCTTCTTCTATATTGTTTGCTACATACTTTTGCGGACCAATCAGAATAAAACCATTGGTGGTGGAAAGAAATCTAATTTTTCTTAATTATTAAAAACATGTTTTAGAACTTTCATTTAGCAGGATAAAATATTATATTTTTTATTTATTTAAAAAAAATGACAAATTGATAAATGTTATATAGGGGAGAGCGGGGCACAACCAAATTTTTGACTTTCTCAGTTTGTGTAAATCCACTTAGTGTATACATTTTTTCCCACATTAATTTCCCACATGTTTAGTGCAATTATGTGGTTTTGTTTCATTAATACAGTGTATACTTTTATCTTTATATACCCCGAAAGAATGGAAGTGAAATGTGACAAAATGCCCCATAGGTGGGGTACATTGTAACATGACCAAATGACAGCTTAAAATACTACCTAATATAATAAATAAAAAAATTCCAAGACAAACTAAAATATTTTGTCAATAAAATACAATTATTAACTTTTTAAAATAAAATAATGGCATTTTTTAATAAAAAAATTTAGTTTGATGACAAATACATTGCTAAATACAGCTATACAGCATAGTTCAAAACACAATTATAATGAATAATTTCTGAACATTGACTCGCAGTCATTATTCAAATTTTTCTCATGGTTTCTCAAAAGAATTCATAAAAATATAAGAATATAATAGCGTAGTTCTAATAGGGACTCAGGCCCTGTCCACACGGAGACGTGTTTAGCTGTATACGTCAAAATGTTGTACCGTATCAGCGTTTCGTCCAGACGGATTTGGCGTTTTGGGAGCATGAAACCAATATTTTGAAACCGGGTCGCAGAGTGGAGAAAACGACACCCCTGCGTTTTCGTGTGTACAGCCAATCCGTATATTTTGTGAAACGGTGATGTCATCACACCACGTCCTGCGCGGGGAAGACTAGAAGGGATACAACTACGAGCACTGGGCATGCGTATATCAATATTGCCTCATTTAATTACTGTACTTGCATTATTGTAAGGATAGGTTTAGGGTTGGGGTAGGTGTAGGCGTTAATAAAACACATCTGGTAAGTAGCACATTTATTTATTGTTATTTTATTGTGAGATTTTGCCTCACCTCCGGCTTTTGCAATACCCCTTCTAGCCACAACTCTTCTCCGTTTTTAGTGTATTTCTGTGGCACAAACAGGCCTGGCATGTATACTACATTGTTTTGAGCTGTTTTCATGCTCTCGTGTGTACGCAGATATTTCTTGAAACAAGTGGGGAAAAAAAAGATTGGATAGGGAAAGCTCTGGGTTCGTGTGGATGGGACCTCATTGTAACTGTAACAGAGCCAGTAACATCTCCAGCACCAGATCTCATCACTCCACCCATTTGATCACAATCACCAGAATTCTAATTCATCTCACCTGCTGCACCTAATCAGGACTGCCCATATATACACACACAAACCATCATTATCTGTCTGGTCTCGTTGATGACTACCACACATCGTCAACCCGACTACGCACCCGTTGATTCTCCTTTCTACTACCGAAGCCTTCCTCTTTTTACCCGTGACCACGCTTCGAACTCTGAGAACACTCAAACTACCATAGAGCTAAGTCTGCTTACCTGCTTTCAAGACTATTCCTTATAATAAAGTTTCTTAACGATCACACAGCGTCTCCTCTTCTGTGTGTGCATGACAGTAACTCCGCGTTACAACATGTCCCACCTGCGCAACTGGGATTTAAACCTGGCTCGTGTCTTCTGCTGGTTAGATGAGCATTAAAGAACGATCTGAACTCTTTAATAACAGATTCAAATACTATCACATTTGTCTTATTTTAAATAAACACAAAACATTTTTAAAAAATTAACTTAAGACATTTACTTTTGCTATGGTTAAATAAATGTTCAATGATATCTTCCAAAGATTTTTTAATTTTGCCGCAGTTTTTTCTCTAAATAATATCGATATGGCAACTTGTAAATACACTAAGTTTCGTCATCCTGGCATGTGTGGAAAGTTTTAAACCATGAGTGTTACAACTAACCCCGTGTTAGGTTGTGCCCCACTCTCCCCTACTGTTTTATATATATATATATAATAATAATAATGAAATCCCATTACTTTTTAAACCTCTTTCTATTTTAATATATTGTAAAAATTTGATCTATTCCTGTGATGGCAAAGCTGGATTTTTAGCATCCTTATTCCGGGCTTCAGTGTCACATTATCCTTTAGAAATCTTTCTAACATGCTGATTTCGTAAGTAACGTTTCTTCTCCTTCATATCATTATACAGTCAATTTTGAAAACAATTGTGCTGGTTAACATTTTCGTGGGAAATGTGATTCCCCCCTATCCCCCCCCCCCCCCCCCCCCCCGCCCCCAGGATTTATTAGTGAATAGAAAATTCAAAACAACAGCGTTTATTGAAATAGAAATCTTTTGGTACATTATACATATCTCTTTGCTGTCACTTTTGATCAGTTTAATTTATCCTAAAATAAAACATCTTAGTAACCTTGAACGGAATGGTAGTGTGCGTGTATGTAATTCTAAAGATAATGGTACATTATGTTTAATGTTCATAGCAGTTATGACACTGTGTTAGTGTTAATGTGAGAGCGTGTATCCATGCATGCATGCTCATGATATTATGTGCAAATCTCTGATGGTATAACACAGTTCGCGATGTGATATATGAGCTGGTACTCGGCTCTGTCTGCCGTAGCCTGTGGCGTGAGTCGGGTTGAGTGATTGTGGTCATTTCAGCAGACAGAGAGACAAGCGTCCCTAGACCAGGCTGGGGAGGAGAGGGAGGGAATGGCCCAGCGCCCTGTTGTATTAATGGCAGCGCCGTGCCAGATTGGATGGGTCCATCTAATACAGATAAATCATCATTACAGGAGTGTAAGGGTGGAGGGGTGGGGAGTTGCTTTGGCAGTCAGAAGAAAAAAAGGGGCTTTCATTTGTGCCCAGGATCTCTGTAAACTCATTCATCATGCCAGCTATGTTACACTCCCACCCCTCCACACCAGTCCCACCTCTATCTCCTCACTGCTCACTCTCATCCCTCCTTCTCCTCCAGAGCAATGCCTTCCAGCTCTGCCATCTCTTAGGAGGTGATGATACACTCCCTCCTCTACTGTGTTTAAAGACAACATGGAATTTGCAATGCAGTTATGTGCCTGGACTCGAGTTGCAAATTTAAGGACATGCGACTTGCTTGACTAAATGAAGAAAATGAATTTGACTTACATTGACATGAAAGTAGCTGTTTCCATCCACCTATTTTTATGCACATTTTGGGATATCGCATCAAAAAATGCTGAATGGAAACGCCAAGATGCGCATCAATTCTAAAAATGCGTATAAAAAAACGCATGCGCTCATTTGAGTCGGATACATTTTCTATCCGATACGAAAATATGCGCATAAACTACGATGGAAATGCATTTACATAACTTTGCATAACTGTACTAACCAGCGGGAAAATCTTGTTTGCAAAGCATCTGAAATGTTGTTTTAGTCATTCAGAAGTCTGTTGTCAAAGATGCTCGGTATATGTCCCTCCTGGAACTGTCTTACATGACTGTGTTCCCAGAAGTGGGTAGAGTAGCCAAAATCTGTACTCAAGTAAAAGTACAAGTACTTACAGAAATATTTACTCAAGTAAAATTAAAAGTAACAATTGTAACAGTTGCTTGAGTAAGAGTAAGACAGTATTCGATGGAAAAACTACTCAAGTAGCTAGTTACTAGTTACTTTCGATCTGATTGATAAGAAGCGGAAACCATGTATTTCAGACTACTTGGAGAGCTTTCACACACCTCTCCTTGAAAGGTTGACCTCTCCAAATATGTGTGTGTGAGTGTGTGTGTGTGTGAGATTAATGGTTAAACAGTGTAAATGGTGTGTTGCATGGGCTAACCAGAGCTTTGTTTTTATATTTGTATAAGTATATGCATTCTTTAGGTAGGAATAAAATACAATTCCGTTTTTATTTGTATGTATTTTCTACACTTCAGACAGGTGTCTGTCCGGATTTTAAATGCAAGATGTCACATTAGGCCATTCAATTTGTTTTGTTTTGTGACAAAAAGGATATGTAAATGTGCAGATGTGAACGTTTGTTCGTGGACGTGTGTTGTTTGGAGCGTAAATGAGGAAAACACTCGGACGGTGTGTGAAATAGTACAATACAAATTACAATAAGGGAAAAGTGCCCATAGTTACCAAATTACCATTAATAGTGTTCAAATATAGGCATCATTGTGACACTTACCGCTACGTTTTTTTCAGGTTGGAGCTGGAATTCTTGTATGCTGAGATGTCAGTTCGTTTTGGTGCACACAGCATGCATCGCATTATGAAACTATTCTTTTTGACATCTTGGGAGTAAAAACACAGACTGAACCTGAGGCCACGAGGGACCTGATTCCCGTAGCTCACACACATCTTCCTCTGCTTCGGCCATCATCTTCCGACTAAACGCACGCTAATTATAAGCGGGTGACGTATAGCCACCTCTCGCGAAGCAGCCTCTCCAACATTTCGCGAGACTTGCGAACAAGACATAACTTATTTAAATTTTTTAAAAATTAATTATTACCATTTGACAGTAGCGGAAGTACGCCACCGAATGTAACATAGTAAAAGTACAGTTTTTTCACAAGAAATGTACTTGAGTAAGATTAAAAGTGCCCGTCTTTAAATATACTCTAAAAGTACAAGTTGCCCAAAAAATGTACACAAATGTGTAAATGTGACAATGTCATTTGTTACTACCCACCTCTGTGTGTTCCCGAACAGCAGCATCTGCCTCTGAAAGAACAAGTTTATTGAGGCGCACAAGTTTCTCTGAGACGCAAATCACTTATTATATACGAAAATGATTATATATGGTGGCTTCTCCTATGTTTCTTAGTGATTTTTTTTGGTGGTAGTTTATCAGGATGCGACGATTATGTTTCCTTCGACTAACTGGATGGAAATGGTAGACTGGATAATAGGGGTGTAACGATACACCAATGCCACGGTTCGGCTCACATCACGGTTTTGGAGCCACGGTTCGGTTCGGTTCTTTTTGCTGTGGAGTCATGATTCATGGCAGGGCACCAGCAATAATAACACTAGATTCACTTTTAACCGCATAATAACAATAATAATTTAACTTATTAACTTTATCTTTAACTTCATACATTGGCTTCACATTTTCTTTAGAGCAGTTAGCAAACCTGAGTAAACTAAAATGAAATAAATGCCTCCACTGTAGACTAGTCTAGACTAGTTAAAAAAACAAAAAAACAAGCTAATTTATTCCACAAAAATGAATGACCACACACAAGTAATATCCCACTTTAGCCTACTTAAACACATAAATTGTATTAACATGACTAATGCTGATGATGAATAAATAGGCCTATAAGTTGAAGCTATTAAATAGCAGTTTTTGTAACACAATAAAGTACCCACCACACTAATTTAAATTCCAAAATAATTTATAATTTATTTACAAAATGACATAAAGTGAAAATAAAGTGGCATTTTGGGGGTTATGGAAACAACAGTTACCATGGCAAATACACAATACCAACATTAACTGTTAATGAATCATATGACCGCTCCTGATCAGCACAAAATGCTTGCAAATCCTTCCCAGCTAACACACGGCGTACTTGTTACGTGATTTATTGGTAATTTACTTTTATTTCATGACTTGCGTTGCATGATCGTAGTTTCTCTTGCGCTTAATATATGAAGTAATGTACAGCGCGCATGCAGTTGAAGTGTGTGCGCTACGAGCTTGGTTCGGTTTTCTAAGGTGAAAGAGACATATAGCCTTACAACATATCATCTGACCGCAGATACTGAATCGCGTGCAGCGCGTGATGCGCGTGGAGGGAGCGGCGGCACCATGGGCGGCACCGAGCTTGAGCAATCACCCAAGTCACATGCCATGCACTTAGTGTACATTTAGTAAATAATATTATTATAATAATATTTAGTAAAAAAAATACAGCTCTTGTTGGCTGTTAAAAGTGTACTATTTAATCAAATATCAAGGAAGAAAAAAATGATGTGGCATAAGGTGAAGTGAGAGCTGGGCTGGGGCAGCAGGGGGCGGGAAACGTTCGGTTCGACATGAGAGGATCGCGGTTCGAACCGTGGGTGGTGTATCGTGGTTTTTCGGTTCGGTTTGAATATCGTTACACCCCTACTGCATAAACCCAGCCTGATCTGCCGGCGATTTGATTTCGCCCTGCAGCTCAGTCTGGAAACCTGTTACTACATTCATTTCTACTGCTTCTGTTACACTTTTGCGGGAACCAATCACAGACTGGCTTATCCACCTGCCGCGCTATTGGCGGGTTTAATACGATGACGGATAGAGAAGCGATGGCTCGATGCCCGTTGATCACGCCTCTTGTGGTCTGATTGGTTGAAGGACTATCCAATTGCGTACAGAGTCATTTGAACTATGCCCGTTGATCATGAAAATAAAGAGCAGACTCCCCAGACCAATGTTCAATCTTAAATTGAGCTTGGTCTGGTGATAGCCAGACAATGGAAACAGTGCTTTATTCGCAAATGTTTTATGCAATTTTGCAATTTTGCGCATAAGTTGCATTCGCAACTTTGGATGGAAACATAGCTACTGACACTGAAATGGACCACATTCATAAAATGAGATTTGGTGTTGCACAGTTTGCAAAGCCAGGATATAGGACACGACCATCACAATTTACATGCCACACACAGTTTCTGCCAATCTTATGTTAATCTTGAGTTCCTATAGAATAGTATTGCATCCTTCATATCTCCAAAGAGTCTTTAGTTTTATCATATAAAAGACAGATACGCGGTACCGATTCTTTCTGAAAACAGCCAAACATTAGCATAAAGCTAAAGGCACACACAAGTGGTTTTCGTGATCTAAAAAGAAAATGACTGCGCTACCGACGGCTTCCGTAACCCGAACTAAGCTCGCTGATGGGTGCGCTCTTTCTCTCGCTCTGGTTGATGTGCGTATGTGCTCGTTCGGGAGAAGTGCCCATACAAGGAATTCCGCCCTTTATGACGTCATACAGGGCCATACAGTTTTTAAAAAAAATATTTTGGCCATGTTTACCAAGATTATTCAACTCTTTAACAGTGTAAATAAGTCAGAATGCATAAAATAGCATTAGACTCCCCCTTTAAACGTCATTCTCCACTTCAGAAAATAAAGATATAAGTCAACCTGTTCATTATAAGTAATTTGACTAATATCTAGAAAGAATAATGTGCAAAACGGGATGCTTCTTTATACAAAATTGTGTTTCAAATGTATTTTAAGGCTGTCATTTGATTAAAATAATTATTAATGATTAATCTCATGCTTTTGATCGCAGGCTTTTCATCTACCCATCCACCATCCATCCATCAATCATCTAATCCATCCATCCATCCGTCAATCATCTAATCCATCCATCCATCCATCCATCCATCCATCCATCCATCCATCAATCATCTAATCCATCCATCCATCCAATACATCCATCCATCAATCATCTAATCTATCCATCAATCAATCATCTAATCTATCCATCAATCAATCATATAATCAATATTTACATAACATTATTTTCTTGATTATGCAATATTATGAAAACATTATACATCTACAAATTGTGCATGATAAGTCTAAAGACGGTTATTAAGGAAGCAGAAAGGGTCAATTTTGATTTCACGTTGTCTTTTAAAGATGGAAAGCATAAACGGGAGGGCGGAATTCTTTTCTAGTTGTGTGACAGTCGCCGTCTCTTGAAATTACCGGAAAAAGAACAATTCAACCTGATGAAATCAAAAGGGGTAAAATGACAGTATATATAATTAAACATGGAGATATGAAATAGCTGTGAAAAATCATGACAGATGTGTCATGAAATGGAAATGGCACTGTTCAGTCCATTACGGACGGTGCTTCTGCTTTTTATCTTGTTTTCTCAAAATTATTTATCGAATCTTGTTGCGTTGGAAGTTACATTCATCCTGTGGGTGCCTGTTCGCATTAATCTTACATTTTACAAATATGAATCACGCAAGAGGCATGGAATTCATTCTAGTGATGTGGAATTGCTTGAATGAATGAGTCAGCTACAGATGGCTTTTTATAATTGCTTTTTTTATTTTATTTGTTCTTTGTTTTTCCTGTTTTAATAAATTAAACACGAGTCTGCTGAATACTATTGTAGCGTTAAAGAATTCAAATGAAATTTCTGTCATCATTTACTCACTCTCATGTCCTTCCAAACCTTGGTGACTGACTCTCTGTCTCCCAAAAGAAGTTTTGAATAACGTAACTGGTGGCTCTTTTCCATGCAATCAAAATGAAGGGGGACTGGAGCTTTTTCAAGGTTCAAAAACGATGAATAATATCAAGTATGACTTATATGCTATTCCGAGTCTTTGTGAGAGGAACAGACTGAAATTTAAGCTCTCTTAGCTCCCCTTGCCCATTTCATATAAGAGGGATCAATGTCCAGTTTATGAACACAGTCTGATGAATTGGACTGATATGGTTCTCAACTCGCTGACCGTTTGCACTTAACATCTTGTTGGAGACATCTGTCGTAGATAGACTAGTGAATATAATGTCAAATGGGCCACTTTTATGATTCTTTTATGGCATTCCAGTCCATATTCATTGTGATTGCATAGAAAAGAGTGAACTTTTCCCCCCTGTTTGTGTTCCTCGGAAGAGAGAAAGCCAGGTTTAGAATGACAAAAGTAAATAATGACCAATGTTTCATTTTCAGGTGAACAATTTCTTTTAGTGATTTATTTCAACTGCGTCACATACTCTTTTTTTTTTTCTCACCGGAAGTGGAGATTATACTGTTTTGCCAACATCAATTTTTCCACCTGGGTTTCAAGCTGCCACACAGACGCATCCATCACTGTTCAGATTAGATTTTCTCTGTTTCTGCTTTCATAACGCACACAAACAGCAAAGGTGCACACGCATGCTGATAGCCCATCTTACGACCTCAAGGTTTGCTTGGATCAGACTTTTATTTGGTGAGAATCCATGAGTGAGCAACCCTCCAGAAGCCATACACACTTAGACAAAACAAACAGCGCCCACATAGGTACACACACTTCTCGTACCGATGCCGTACGTTTACAGCCCTCAAGAGTCCACTTACAAACCTTGTATTTGTTTCCCTCTCCCACGGCTGTGCCACCTCAAGGGAATTCTGGGATAGCGTAGGATGGTTCAATCGGTCAGCCTGCTCTGTTAAAAGGTAGAGATTACCCACCAGGCCGTGCGGTGGTGTGCCTGTTATCCAGCTTTAACAGTGAACTGAACGGTTCAAGCAGCAAGCAATCACGTACGGGCAACATGACCCTACGTTTACCTCGCAGCTGTCCACCGCTGGGACTGGGGGATTGGATCGGTATTAAAGAATCAGGCTTTTATCCGCATGGACTGTGTGTTTGGACAGCTATGGTTAAAATGATCTTTTTAAAATGATTTACTCACCCTAGTTTCAGTCCAGTGTGATTGTCTTTCTTATAGAACCCAATAGGTAGGGTTGGGCATCGTTTTGATTTGAACGATTCTGATTCCGATTCCGATTCTTAGTTTCGATTCCGGTTCTTTTCGATTCTCGATTCCGATTCTTTGAGGGGTGGAGTCACAACATGTCACAGGCTCATTTCACAGAGGAAAATTGTATTTTGATTCAATAATGAGTTTTAGTTTTGGGACTTTCTCCGCTGGCATTTTCACTTGCTTTGCTGCAAAGGTGAATGGGGTTTCACACCGAGTCCCGGTTTAACAATAGCATTAACAGCAGTCATATTAGGACTGCTACTAGCGTGGGCAATATAGCTACATTTATCTACGAGGGGGAAAAATAATAATTAGAAACGTTGTTGTTCACCACAATTCGCAATTTGGTCAAGGGCTTTGTTATTACACTACAATCACTTACCTGATTATGACGAGGTGGGATAATGTTAGTTCACCCTGAAATGAAAATGAAGCCATCTTTTACACGCCCAGCTGTTGTTCAAATGCGCGTGTTCCGGTGTGCGCACTCTAAGCCGCAGTAGCCTCGTGCAATATTATCATGACAACCGGTACACAATATTCACTTAAGGAGGTTATATTATTAGTATTATTTCTTATCATATACGTTATAGAAAAGACGAGAATTGCGTTTTTTTCTATTGAGCTTGATTTCTCAAAATGGTTATATGTGTGTATGTGTGTGTGTGTGCTTATCGTGGGTGCAATGACAACAGTGCGAGTTATTATAGTAGGCATGAGCGCTGGCGGCTGCTGACGGCTCATAGTGCACACAGAGGAGCGCGCTCAGAATAACGGCCGAGCTCAGTGTTTTGACTGAATAATACGGTTTCTTTCTGGCAAAACCTTATAGTGTGCCCCCTGAACACTTTCCATATGGCGCGCGTCTCCCTGTATCGTTGCGTGATACATTTGTTTGTTTTGTGTAATGTTTTAGCTGATCGCCATTCACTGCCATAGGAGCGCATGCAGGAACAGTATTTTAAATGTCATAGGACATAGGGCACTGGGACAACATCAGGGTAAGTAAAAGAAGGCTTTATTTTAATTTCAGGGTGAACTATCCCTTTAATAACGTTGGTTAGCGCAGGGTTGCCGAGGAGGACAGACCTGCGCAGCATTTCAAACACGCTACACTCATATTTGTAGTGCATCCTCCCGTGCAAGAAATAAGTTTGTCATATGTGTTGCACTGTGCCGACCCAGGCTTTTTTTAAAAAAGTGAATAAAACCACACTTTTGAGCGACGCTTACCGTGCTCCATGGCTGCAACAGAACAAACGGGCGCGGCAAGCACTTCCGAAAACTTGCGCGTTTGGAACCGATGATCGGAATCGAAAACAAAATTTCTAAACGATGCCATTGGAATCGTTATTTTTTAAACGGTTCCAAGTTGGAACCGGTTCTCGATGCCCAACCCTACCAATAGGAGATGTTAGGTTGAATGTTGATGCTGCTCTTTTCCATACAGTGACTTCAGGCCATCATCTCCAAAAAGGACCTAAAATAATCATGGAAGTTTTCAGAATAGCTTGTTTCAAGTCTTCTAAACCCATACAATAGGTTTTTAAGAGGAAAAGAAAAGCTATTAATCATTTGAAAGTATTGCCCTCCACCAGAGATGTCAAATCTCAGCTCAGGCACAGATCAATCAAAACACAGATCAGGCATAACATTATGACCACCTAACTGATATTGTGTTGGACCCTCTTTTGCTGCCAAAACAGCCCTGATCAGTCTAGGCATGGACTCCACTAGACCCCTGAAGGTGTGCTGTGGTATCTGGCAACAATATGTTAGCAGCAGATCCTTTAAGTCCTGTACAGTTGTGGGACATCCATGGATTGGACTTGTTTGTTCAGCACATCCCACAGATGCTCGATTGGATTGAGATCTGGGGAATTTGGAGGCCAAGTCAACACTTCAAACTCATTGTTGTGCTCCTCAAACCATTCCTGAACCATTTTTGCTTTGTGAATACCGTTTCCATGAAAGGATGTATATGGTCTGCAACAATGCTTAGTAGGTAGTACGTGTCAAAGTAACATCCACATGGATGGCAGGACCCAAAGGTTCTCAGCAGAACATTGCCCAAAGTATCACACTGCCTCCGTCGGCTTGCCTTCTTTCCATAGTGCATCCTGGTGCAGCCGGCCATCCACGTGATGTAAAAGAAAATGTGATTCATCAGACCAGTCCACCTTGTTCCATTGCTCTGTGGTCCAGTTCTCATGCTCAGTGGACAGCATGGGCACCCTGACTGGTCTGCGGCTATGCAGCCCCATACACAACAAACTGTGACGCACTGTGTATTGTGACACCTTTCTATCAGAACCAGCATTAACTTCTTGAGCAATTTGAGCTACAGTAGCTCGTCTGTTTGATCGGACCACACTGGCCAGCCTTCGCTCTCCACATGCATCAGTGAGCCTTGGCCGCCCATGACCCTGTCGTCGGTTCTCCACTGTTCCTTCCTTGGACCACTTTTGATAGATACTGACCACTGAACACATTTTAGAGATGCTCTGACCCAGTCGTCTGGCCATCGCAATTTGGCCCTTGTCAAACTCGCTCAAATCCTTACGCTTGCCTCAGTCCTTATGCTCTTTCCTTTTTCTAGCACATCAACTTTGAGGACAAAATGTTCACTTGCTGCCTAATATATCCCACCCACTAACAGGTGCTGTGATGAAGAGATAATCGGTGTTGTACACTACACCTGTCAGTGGTATATACACACATTTATAATAAAATATAATACAAAAAAAAATGTATTCAAATTTTTTAGAACTGTCAAATCTAACTGTAAAACTGCTCTGGATCTATTGTGAAAAATCACACAAAATCAGTATTTTCCAGACAATTTTTTTGTTTGTTTGCCTTTGTATAAATACTGTGAAAATATAAAAGCAAAAAGCATTTATTTAATTTTGCTAGCACTTTTTATACCGTTTTCTTTTTCTCATAGTGTAAATGGGTCTTTACGTGTGAAAATATGCTGCTGTCTTCATATTTTACAATGGAGGCTCTCATCTTTTGGCATCAAAATGTCTGAAAATCTCTGTTCTATTGCATCAAGCTTTTTATTTTTTTTATTTCTTTAGATTAATGTCCACAGCCATCAGCAGAACTGCCTTCAACAGCAGTCTAAACTCAATGGCTGCATTCTATCTCTCTCTTTTTTTCTGTCTGTGCCATGTTTCACAATCTGCCAATGGTGCTTTTTTACCAGGGTTGCAGGAGGGCAGCCATATACTGCTCCACTTACTTCTAATTGTAATTCGATAGCGCATAATCTTGAATTTGTTACGCATCACATTTTATAATATGGTAATATTGTAATGGTAAGTGGCTGGCCGCACTTGGCCTGGACCGAAGCAGATGGTAGCGGCTTCCTCGCCCACCTCAGGTGATTAGGGAGACAGATTTTGTGATCTGAAACTCGGAAATAGAGGCCATAAAGGGTTCATCATCTCAGTGAGGGGAAAAAAAAAGTTTTAAAGTGATGTAGTGTTTAAAAGCTTTTAGATGTTTTTTTGGGTGGGGAATATGGGGTTGGAGAGGTTTCTGGGAACTCGGTTTGTATCAATATTTTATGAAAGGCAGAAACCTGTCTTGTGTTCAGGCCACGGTTCTACATCGATAGCATCAAATGGACCAGCAGTGATATTTCTCATCTTCATTCCACTTCAACAAGCACCTCTCGCAATTTTCAGATGAAATAAGAATTTTTTTTCACACCATTGACCTGAAAACGGAAAGTTATCTGGGTGCTAAAACGCACATTACTGTGTATAATGTATTTACCCAGTGACTAGAATTATTTGAATCAGTTCACCCAAAATCATTTTGTTCAGTGATTTGTTCAGGTTACATTATTACACCAGTAATTGAAGACATTTTTTTTGTGTATGTGTGCGTTATGAATGAGTATTTAAAATATTCACTCAAATGAGTCAACACAATTATCATTTTCCTTTTTATATTAAGAGATTTAAGCATTATAAACATTTCCCCAAAATGATCTTTCGGTCACACTTTAGATGAGGGTCCAATTCTTACTATTAAATAGTTAGTTTTTACCTCAATAAACTCCTAATTACTGCTTATTAATCTTTAGTAGGTAGTTGTTAAATGAACACTTGAAAATAGGCTCATTTTCCAACTCCCCTATAGAGTTAACAGTTGAGTTTTACCATTTTCGAATCCATTCAGCCGATCTCTGGTTCTGGCGGTAGCACTTTTAGCATAGCTTAGCATAGATCATTGAATCTGATTAGACCGTTAGCATCTCGCTCAAAATTGACCAAAGACTTTCTATATTTTTCCTATTTAAAACTTGACTGTAGTTACATCGTGTACTAAGACCGATGGAAAATGAAAAGTTGTGATTTTCTAGGCTGATATGGCTAGGAACTATACTCTAATAATACTCTATTACTGCGTAATAATCAAGGAACTTTGCTGCCGTACCATGGGTGCAACAGGCGCAATGATATTACGTAGCGCCTGAAAATAGGCTAACTTTCATCAACATAACCAATGTGACAACCTGCTTCAAGTCTTAAAAAAGAAAAATATCGAAAGTCTTTGGTCATTTTTGAGCTAGACGCTAATGGTCTAATCAGATTCAATGATCTATGCTAAGCTATGCTAAAAGTGCTACAGCCAGACCCGTAGATCGGCTGAATGGATTCGAAAACGGTAACTGTTGAACTCTAGGGGAGTTGGAAAATGAGCCTATTTTCAAAAAAAAGTGGAGTGTTCCTTTAAGTTTAGGTATTGGGTAGGATTGAGGGATGTAGAATATGATCATGCAGAATAAGGTAATATGTGCTTTATAAGTACTAATAAACAGCCAATATCCTAGTAATATGCATGCTAATAAGCAACTAGTTAATAGTGAGAATTGGACCCTGAACTAAAGTGTTACCTATCATTAATTTTGTCAATTGTTGGGCTTGACTTTTATCAAACTTTTGAAATGGCAATAGACTTAATAAATTAACAATGAGTTTAATTTATGTCCTTTTAATTGTGTACGGTCATCTGCCATTGTTCTTTCTGTTGTGCTAAACCTCCTATTGTTTTTCTTTTCCAGTGGGAGGAAGTAAGCGGCTATGACGAGAACCTCAACACCATTCGAACGTACCAGGTGTGCAATGTCTTCGAGTCCAACCAGAACAACTGGTTGCTCACCACCTTCATTGCTCGGCGCGGTGCTCAGCGCATCTACGTGGAGATGCGTTTCACCGTCCGAGACTGCAGCAGCATCCCGCGAGTGCCTGGGTCCTGTAAGGAGACATTTAACCTGTACTACTACGAGACAGACTCCGTCATCGCCACCAAAGGCACGGCGTTCTGGATGGAGGCTCCGTATTTGAAGGTGGACACCATTGCAGCCGACGAGAGCTTCTCACAGGTGGATTTTGGTGGTAGGTTGATGAAAGTGAACACGGAGGTGCGGAGCTTCGGTCCACTGTCGAAAAATGGCTTTTATCTGGCATTTCAGGACTATGGTGCGTGCATGTCCCTGCTGTCCGTGCGTGTGTTTTTTAAGAAATGCCCCAGCGTGGTGCAGAACTTTGCAATCTTTCCAGAGACTATGACCGGGGCAGAGAGCACCTCGCTGGTGATCGCTCGCGGGATGTGCATCCCGAACTCTGAGGAAGTGGACGTACCGATTAAGTTGTACTGTAACGGCGATGGGGACTGGATGGTTCCGATTGGGAGCTGCACCTGCAAGGCGGGATTCGAGCCGGATAATGGAAACGTCTGTCGAGGTAAGAGTTTGGGTTTCAGTAGTGTTGACCTTCAGTTCATTAACATATATTTTTAGTGTTTTAAATTGATCCTTTTCATTTGGTGGAAAACGCGGGATAGTCTCTGGTATCTTGCTTAGCTTTTCTCACTGACAAGACTTCTCTTTGTTGAAAAGACATTCAACTGTATACATTTCCAAATGATCCCAGGTTTATGCTGGTTTAGAGCTGGACCAGTACAGTATAGCCATGATATTCACCAGCAATAAGTTTTAGTGAGAAGGCTGATTAAATATATCTTGCTGGTTAAGCTAGTTGATAAGTCTGGACAAAAGAAACCAAATCCCAACATTTGCTGGTGACCCAGTGACTAAGCTGGTCTTTTTTCATGAGCTGTAGCCATAGACTGTAAAAAAAAATATGGACATAGTGTCCGTGACGTCACCCATAGGATTCTGAAGAGCAGTTTTGAAGCGTAAAGTAGGGTCAAGCTGGCCGTTGCCATCTTGGCAGCACGTCACGATAACAGAAAATGGGCAAAGAGGCGGGACGTGGGTGGAGCTGAGGTGACGTGATGACTAACAGACAGCAGACAAACGGCAATCCACCTGTCACTCAAAGTGGCCACGCCCTTAAATATGCTGAACTTTAAGGCTTTATATAATATAAACAAATGAGTTATAAAAACAATTCACCCCCCTCACAGTTGTCATGAAGGGCAAAATTAGATATATAGACCGAAACCACAATTTGTACCAGGCTGTAAACATGTTTTTTTCTGCTGTAAAGTTGGGCATTTTAACATGGGGCTCAATGAGATTCTGCTCCCTTCTGAAGCCTGTCTCCAGCGGCCAGTCGATGAATTGCAGTTTAAGTCACTTCCGTATTGGCAGTTCTGCAGTAGCTTTGACTAATAAACTTCCACTAGATTGAATTGAGAGATATGTGCAGATTTCTGATTATTTGAGAAGATTTCTGGGCTACAGATTTTGAGTTTGAGTAGATTTACTTGAGTAGATTTATTCTGGATTAATATGGCGATGTGCACATGTGTTTGAGATCGTGTTTGGGAAAGAGAGCAGAATGTGGTTTTGATCATATTGTGATCAGAATATTGATCATCCACTATTATAAATATAACATAATATAATTCAAAATAAAACAATCATTTATTATTTTCATTATAACGTCCATGCACATTTTATTTTATTTTTTATTTTTAGGCAAAATCAGACCCATAGACAGTTTCTCATTCTTGTCTGTTTTTAGCTGCTCTTTTCATGTGGACACTGACACACATGATCATATTGTTCTCTCAAAGTCTGCAATTAGCTGATTTGCCCTTCACTCAAGGCCAGTGCCATATTGACTCCCTCAGGACCAAACGTGTAGAGAGACGATAAGACTGATTGACAGCTATCTGTCTCGATCAATAAAAAGATATACCACTTAGTGTGGGAGGACCACTGGTGCCTCTACACATAAAAACACACAGGTGGCAGCTTTGTTGAGTTCGTTGACATCTGCAGGCAAGGTCTTCTTATCATAGAGAGATGGTCATAATGTCTATATAGTCCCTGTTTAAGACCTCTTTCACAGACTCCTCAACTGCCTCAAAACACAAACTTAAAATCAGTTTTTACACAGTGAGAATGTCTTAATTATTATTCCCCCCAAAAAATAATTAAGTATTAAAATATGTTGTGGTCAAAATTAAGTTCTATATTTTCTATATTTAAATGTTATATTTTATATATATATATATATAATATGTGTGTGTACACGGACCAGGCATAACATTATGACCGGTGATGTGAATAACACTGATCATCTCTTCATCACGGCACCTGTTAGTGGGTGGGATATATTAGGCAGGGATTTGAGCGAGTTTGATAAGGGCCAAATTGTGATGGCTAGACGACTGGGTCAGAGCATCTCCAAAACTGCAGCTCTTGTGGGGTGTTCCCCGTCTGCAGTGGTCAGTATCTATCAAAAGTGGTCCAAGGAAGAAACAGTGGAGAACCGGCAATAGGGTCATGGGCGGCCAAGGTTCATTGATGCACGTGGGGAGCGAAGGCTGGCCCATGTGGTCCGATCAAACAGACGAGCTACTGTAGCTCAAATTGCTCAAGAAGTTAATGCTGGTTCTGATAGAAAGGTGTCACAATACACAGTGCATCACAGTTTGTTACGTATGGAGCTGCATAGCTGCAGACCAGTCAGGGTGCCCATGCTGACCCCTGTCCACCGCCGAAAGCGCCAACAACGGCCACGTGAGCATCAGAACTGGACAACGGAGCAATGGAAGAAGGTGGCCTGGTCTAGTGAATCATGTTGAATCACGTGGATGGCCGAGTGTGTGTGTGTCACTTACCTGGGGAACACATGACACCAGGATGCACTATGGAAAGAAGGCAAGCTGGCGGAGGCAGTGTGATGCTTTGGGCAATGTTCCACTGGGAAACCTTGGGTCCTTCCATCCATGTGGATGTTACTTTGACACGTACCACCTACCTAAGCATTGTTGCAGACCATGTTCACCCTTTAATGGAAACGGTATTCCCTGGTGGCTGTGGCCTCTTTCAGCAGGATAATGCGCCCTGCCACAAAGCAAAAATGGTTCAGGAATGGTTTGAGGAGCACAACAACTAGTTTGAGGTGTTGACTTGGCCTCCAAATTCTCCAGATCTCAATCCAACCGAGCATCTGTGGGATGTGCTGAACAAACAAGTCCGATCCATGGAGGCCCCACCTCACAACTTACAGAATTTAAAGGATCCCATCAGGAACAGTACATTTAATTTCCAGTATATTAAACATTAATTATGCTTGGATTGGCTTTATTTTGTACAGTATTTTGCTTTCAATGACAGTACACATAACCTGGATCTTGATATGTTGACGAGGAAGTATGCAAATTAACTTTTTATCTAAATGTATTAAAGGAACAAGTGAAGTTATAAACGATGTAGGTGTAAATGGGCAGAAACATACCAAAAATTGTTGGAAGTGACAAAGAAATGATGAAAAGTTGAAACGTGTTGTGTTGTGCCTGGTGCGGACACGGTGTCGGATGTCTTCTGGAATGTTCAGTGATCTGGAAGGGGTGATAAAGTTGTCATAAACTTTGAAGATTAAAGATGGTTGAGGTTTTGCTGGGTGTTAGTGTCTGGTGTAAAGTCTGTCATCTAGATGTGGCCGCGGTTTTTAAAAGCCAGTGTGTTAGCGGATTAACGATTTTGCACACATCAAGTCACCACTAATTACTGCTGCTTTGATCTGCAAGTTCTCATAAAGGCTTTTGATGGGGTAATATATTGCAGTCTGAACACACACACACACACACACACACACACACACACACACACACACACACACACATTGCATTCTTATGAAGTTTTCATAAATTCCCTAGGGTTGATTTTACCAGCACAGGCAACCTGGGGTAATAAGTATTCTTTTAATGTTCATTAGTCTGTTTTGGTTGATGGTCGTCTGGTTCGACACCTTCCCACCCCCCTCTGCTTTCATTGGTCGATTTGGACCTGGAGAGGGTGATTAGAGGTTGATTAGAGTAATTGGTCTTTTGGGTTAATGAAGGTGTCTGAGCTATTATAAATGTGTCTCAAAGGAAGTCTGAGCAGCTTTATGTCTTGGAAGGGATTACTACATAGTGCACTTTGCACACTGTGTGCTGCCTACTGCTTTTTGTAAAACTAGTTTGTAAAAGCAAACAATAGTATGCCACATTGTCACATGACCTCATTATGCTTGTCAGATGACCTCATTAGGAGCATGTTTAATTTTGTGAGTGGTGTCCAGTTGATTATTAAAAATAAATATGAATAGTTTGCTTGTTTAATTCAAAATGTTGTACAAATTTCTTAAATTGTGTCACTTTGATTAAATAGCAGGAATCGCCATTGATATTACTTATGGTTAATTTGGTGTAAACACTGCAGTCGTTTTAATATTTTTTTGTCTTATTTTCTAGTACAAAAATGACAAGATATTGCGTTTTGTTTTCTAAAAAATTTAGAGGGATTATTTTATCCCTTTTGTAGATTTGTTCCCCCTCCTTCTTGTTTTAAACATAAAACCGGACTTCATTTCTCAGAAAACGACACTTATGTCTCACTTATTTAAGAACGTTAAATATAACGTAGAAAACAGGACAAAACATTACAAAGAAAGTGACTTTTGGCAGGGAAATTGTGTACATTGCATTCTGGGATATGCAGTGTACAGTAGGGGTGGGCGATATAGCCTCAATATTATATCACAATATTTCAAGAGTATTTGTAATAATGCTATTTATGTAGCCTGGATGCCAGCTGAACTTAGTTCGGTCTGGAATTGATCCGTTGTGGAGCAACTATGCCCGAACAGGAGCTGTTAGACGATGATGGATAGATGATGAACAGTAATGTAAGCATCCACGTCTCACCAAAGAGCGCTTGGGTTGAATTTGTTCTAATCTTTTTTACAACACCGGCAAAGATCGTTTACACTCATCTTCTTCTTCTACTTCTTCCAGCGTGTGTGTAGACAGCGTTGCCAAGTTTTCACAACAAAACCTGCCCAATTGCTACTCAAAACTAGCCCCAAACAAGCCCAATAGTTTTCCCGGGGGGGTTCTCCGGGAAAAAAATGGTGTTTGGGGAGTAAAATATGTGTTGTTTTGGCAGGGTTGACTAACTAAATGAAAGGCATTTCCCATCCTTTTCCAATAAGCTATTGTCATTGAAGACAGAATACTTAATTCCACGTGTAAATCTATTGTCATAAGGCAGCAGCAGCTATAATATCAAGCATAAGTCAAATGTAAGCAAAGTAAAAAAAAAAGTAGTCTTGGTACAAGCTGGTAGTGTTTTCTCAGGAAATCTTATGTAAAAGTATAACTCCTTAGCATTTTAGTTTATGAATACTAAAGTATATTATGCCATGATCTGTCTGAATATTCGATTCTGATTGTCTGGAATGAATCGTTTAATGCATAGGTAGTTTCAAGTCAGTTGAATCACCGTTCTATAATAATGCGCTGTTCAAATGTGAAGCACACACACACACACACACACACACACACACACACACACACACACACACACACACACACACACACACACACACACACACACACACACACACACACACACACACACTCGTATACAGAGAGCGGAGATTGCGCTGCTCGTTCAGGAGCACAGAAATGTATCAACGCAGCACCGCGACTTTATATTTCTCAGCAACGATGGGGTTACATCGCTATTTTTAAGTAATAAACGCACATCTTCGTTGTTAAGAGAGGCGCTGAACAAACGCAGTCACGTAGTTACAAATCTCTCTCTAACTCTCTCTCTCTCTCTCTCTCTCTCTCTCTCTCTCTCTCTCTCTCTCTCTCTCGATAATTAGTCCAAATAAATGCTACGATCCATTAATTCAAATAAATGTAATCTTACCCACAACTTTATCTCTGTGTCTGATTCAAAGCGAGCAGAATGCTAGATCTCACGAACTGACGAAATCTGACTCGAATTTCGACCAAATGTTGTGCTGAAAACATCAATAACAGCGTATCAATGTTTTGTCAGTTGTCAAGAGGTCTGACCGCTCCCTTTTTAGGTACTAAATCGTCTTCGGAGGCTGACATGCTAGGGAACGTAAATGCGGCATATGTCATTGCGTCGCTTTTTTATCATGTCAAAATTTATACCAGTGTTATCGTGGACGGTATGATATGGCACACCCCTAGCGTGCAGTGTATACTACACTTTTTGGCAAAAAATGTGTGGGTCATACATGTTTTCCATGCATCTAAAAAAAAATATATATATACATCGAACATTATAGTTACTGCAAAAATAGTGTGAGGAGTATGCGAGTTTGCCATTTAGAACACAGCCAATGTGTCTCCAGGAAGGTTTATCTCTTTCTCTCTCTTTTTCTCTCTGTCACCTACTTTGCCTCGTTCACTCTATCTGTCTAACGCACAGCTGGCTTTGCTATTTTGACCCTGCTCGGAGGGAGTCTGAATAATCACTGTGTGTATGTGTCCACATATCTGTGTGAGTGTCGGATTAGATCTCACCCTGAGGGTGAGAGATGATGGCTGTCACCCGGAGTAAAATCCGCATATTAATAAAATAACCTCCCCCATTAGCCACAGCACTCAGCACAGAGAGGCCACGTTGGCTCGGCTCAGCTCGGGTTCTGCAGGAAAAGTGATTCAGACCAGGCTGGGTCGAGCCGTTTGGGGTGCGGATGTGGCTCTGTATTCTGCCGCTGTGTGTCTCCAGTGCTCTGACAGAGGGGTGAGAGGCCGGACGACCCCTCACAGGCTGCGGAATTGAACAGAGATACACTCACCGCATGAGCTGTCTGAACTGACACACACCTGGAGAGAGCAGACAGCTCTATACAAACATACACACTCACTCACATATAGCTTTAAATAGCATAGCTTTTTCCTCTGTGAAAGTATTTTGTGTGTGTTATAAATATACATAAATACCATGCAAACACTCACACTGTAAACACAAACATATATACAGTACACAAATGTGACCCTGACCACAAAACCAGTCATAACTATAAGTCGCACGGGTATATTTGTGGCAATAGCCAACAATACATTGTATCAGTCAAAATTATAGATTTTTCTTTTATGCCAAAAATCATTAGGATATTAAGTAAAGATCATGTTCCATGAAGATATTTTGTAAATGTCCTACTGTAAATATATCTAAATTATTAGTAAAATGCGTTACGAAGGACTTCATTTGGACGACTTTAAAGGCGTTTATTTATATTTTTTTGCACCCTCAGATTACAGATTTTCAAATAGTTGTATCTCGGCCAAGTATTGTCCTATCTTAACAAACCATACACCAATGGTTTCAAAGCTTATTTATTCAGCTTTCAGATGATGTATATCAATAAAAAAAATAAAAAAAACATTATGATTTGTGGTCCAGGGGCACAAATGCACACAGATATAGGCTAATAAAAACCCATACAACTGTATGCACACTCAAAATGAGGTAGGCAAATATAAACACATTCATATACAGTAGACATAAGCTGCTTTTCTATCCATGTATTCTCATGCTAACTTTGGGTTTAGGCTATTGCATATTGCTGTCACATGACCTCATTATGCTTGCCAGATGACCTCATTAGGAGCATATTTAATTGTGTGAGTGGTGTCCAGTTGGTTATTAAAAATAATTATTAATAGTTTGCTTGTTTAATTCAAAATGTTGCACAAATGTCTTCAATTTTGTCACTTTGATTAAATGGTAAGTCAAGAAATATAAAAAAAAAATCACCATTGATATTACTTATGGTTCATTTGGTGTAAACACTCCAGTCATTTTATTACTTTTTTGTCTTATTTTCTAGTACAAAAATGACCAGATATTTTTAGTTTATAGTTTTTTTTTCTAAAGAATATATCAAAAGTTTAATGCTTAAAACAAGAACAAAAATGCCAATGAGGTAAGAAAAAACTGTGAAAGCAGGTTTATTTTATCCCATTTATCCTACCGTAAATATATGTAAATGTGATGTTATTAGTAATATGCGTTGCTACGGACTTCATTTGGACGACTTTAAAGGCGATTTTCTCAATATTTAGATTTTTTTGCATCCTCAGATTCCAGATGTTCAAATGGTTGTATCTTGGCCAAATATTGTCCTATCCTAACTAACCATACACCAATGGCTTCAAAGCTTATTTATTCAGCTTTCAGATGATGTATAAATGTAGCCTGACGTTGTCATACTCAATTCTAGTCAGAATTTGAGTCTGATACTGTTCCGTTAGGCTGTGATTATGGGGCGTGTTTCAACCGAACCAGAAAAGACCTCAATTGAATAGACCTACAACCAATCAGAGAAACGGAGCAATGCATAAGGTTAGTTGTCAAATGTCAACAGAGCTCAACTGCACACAGTGTTGCCAAGTCCGTGGTTTTCCCGCGGTCTATTTTTCCATGTCTGATATGTATGCTGATAGAAGAGCAACTTTGACTGAAATAACCACTCGTTACAACCTAGGTATGCAGCAAAGCATTTGTGAAGCCACAACACGCACAACCTTGAGGCGGATGGGCTACAACAGCAGAAGACCCCACCGGGTACCACTCATCTCAACTACAAATAGGAAAAAGAGGCTACAATTTGCACAAGCTCACCAAAATTAGACAGATGAAGACTGGAAAAATGTTGCCTGGTCTGATGAGTCTCGATTTCTGTTGAGACATTCAGATGGTAGAGTCAGAATTTGGCGTAAACAGAATGAGAACATGGATCCATCATGCCTTGTTACCACTGTGCAGGCTGGTAGTGGTGGTGTAATGGTGTGGGGGATGTTTTCTTGGCACACTTTAGGCCCCTTAGTGCCAATTGGGCATCGTTTAAATGCCACGGCCTACCTGAGCATTGTTTCTGACCATGTCCATCCCTTTATGACCACCATGTACCCATCCTCTGATGGCTACTTCCAGCAGGATAATGCACCATGTCACAAAGCTTGAATAATTTCAAATTGGTTTCTTGAACATGACAATGAGTTCACTGTACTAAAATGGCCCCCACAGTCACCAGATCTCAACCCAATAGAGCATCTTTGGGATGTGGTGGAACGGGAGCTTCGTGCCCTGGATGTGCATCCCACAAATCTCCATCAACTGCAAGATGCTATCCTATCAATATGGGCCAACATTTCTAAAGAATGCTTTCAGCACCTTGTTGAATCAATGCCACGTAGAATTAAGACAGTTCTGAAGGCGCAAGGGGGTCAAACACAGTATTACAGTTTTTTTTATTCGCTTTGGTACTATTTTCACAAGAAAGGTGTACATTTTCAAAACTCATGGTACTAATATCACAACATATCATCAAAAGTGCACTTTTTTCAAACATTTCAGCATATTTTCAATTGTGTTAGTACAATACACAAAACCATAAAATGTCCTTTTCACCACAAAAAATAAGTGTTTAATCTATATAAATGTTTCATTCAAAGTAATTTCCTTTCATAAAGCTCTTACTATAAAACTTTTGATTTGCATCTCTTCTCATTCAGTTTAATACATTTGTCTATTATTTAATCCACTGATCTTAATGGTTAATCAATCAATCATTCGGTACACCTGTAGATTTCTAGAGATATTGATTCTATATACATAGTTTCTACTTTGTTTGCAATTTCCAATATGGATAACCATATGTAATGAATTATTTGTACATTATAAGCGATTTATTATAACTACTATGTTCAAAAATGTGTGTATGTGTGTGTGGCCTGGTAAACTCTACATTATGGGGACAAAATGTCCTCATAAAGATGGCAATATCCTAAATCCTTGTCCTTGTGGGGACATTGTTTGGTCTCCATGGCCATGAGGAAACAAGCTTATAAATACAGAATGTGTGTGGGGTGTTGTTTTTTCTTTTTTTGGAAAATGTAAAAATGCAGAAAGATGCAGAAAGATAGTGAACCAGACATGTGGGTGTGAGTGTGTATGTAAGTGAACATAGAGCAGAATAGAGTATAAGGAAAAGGAAATAGTCAATGACGGTGTAACATCAGACTGATCAGAAATGCATCAGATGAAGGGAGACAGATGGCAATGCATCAAATACAGCATTTTACATTACAGTATATGCCGTGTGATACTGTAAGCAGATTACCATGGTAGAGACACATTACTGTACCTCACCCTTATAAAACTCAACTACAGTATAGATTCAGTCATATGGTACAGTGATAACATTTACTGTATTGGCAGCAAACTCTAGCCCAGAACCTCATGGCTGTCGTAACTTCATCACAACTTTTGATAACACACTGAATAGATACTATTACAAACATTATAGATTCAATGACACAAGTTAGGTAATGTAAGTGTATTTTCTAATGAGGCATATGAAGCCTGTGTTACTGTAGATAATTCAGCAACGAGGGAGATTTGAAACATGTATCTTGCATTGTTTGCTGTTGGATGAACTGATTGTTAAAAGTACTAAACTGAACGAAGACCACACTGTTGTGTTTCGGTGATTAAACCAAATGTTCTCATTACATATTACAATAATCTTGCGTTTGAACCAATGATTATGTGGACTGAAAATATGTGCAACTGAATGAAAGCATTACATCAGGTTTTGAAACAATGACTAGCTGTGTTACAAGTGTGATCAGTTTGGATTTTTGTACTACGAGTTTGGAAAATGTACACCTTACTTGTGAAAATAGTACCAAAGCGAATAAAAAAAACTGTAGTATGGTGTTCCTAATAATCTTTATATAGAATATATCTTAAAATGTAATTTATTATTGTGATGGCAAAGCTGAATTTTCTGCATCATTGCTCCAGTCCCACGGTAGTGTATCTGCATTGATTTTATATTATATATGTGATATTATTATTATTTTTTACATTAATTAAATTAACAACAGACTTGCATACACATTGACACACTTACAAAACATGCATGCATGCACTTGCAGCTCTATATACACACACACAAAAGGCCATTGAAAAGCACTCATTGTTATATAAACACACACCTACAGCTCTATATACACACACACAATCAGGCAAAGGCAAACACAGCAGAGCTCTATTAAAACATGCATAAACAAACACACACATGCTAGTCATTGGGTACAGACACTAACCCCTACACACACTCACACACTGATACGATTACGCACAACAAACTCCGGTTTTGGACATCTGGAAGATCCCACTCAACTAGTTGAAGTTTGTTTACACCTTTCAGACCGCGCGGTCCAATCAGCGTTCCACCGTCTGCATGTGATATGATCCGCCCTGCTTTTCCCAGAGAGAAGAACCTCTTCCCTTCTCAAAAATCCCACAAAATGACCCACAACAAGCGCTAGCAGATGGGGGCCGTGTGTTGAGGATGTAGATTTGTGTACATGATGGTTTTCTGATGGCGGCTGCCAAAATTTGGGAGCAAACCGAGGATATCTGGTTTTTCGGTTCTTCTGAAGTTGAGTAATCACATTTCTAAAGCGGGTGTTTTGTAAATTGGTATTTCACCGACGCACTTTGTGATTGTGAATTCTGTTTATCACAGAACAAATCACCTACTGTTTTGTTCTGATAGCTCAAGCGTCCTCAGAAATCTAATCCCGCGTGTATAATGTCTGTAATTGCGGTATAATATTATTTTGACCTTTTGTGGAATGCCGGAACTAAAGCTAGATTTCTTATTTGCGGCCTGGTCCACCTTCATTACCATCCTGCACATGAAATCACAGATGTCCTTTTCTTAATAATTGCACATCAAACGCCATTTAGAAAACCAAATCCTTCTCAATAGTGCTAGGCGTGTGTGTGTGTGTGTGTGTGTGTGTGTGTGTGTGTGTGTGTGTGTGTGTGTGTGTGTGTGTGTGTGTGTGTGTGTGTGTGTGTGTGACTATATAAAGCAGCTTTTGGACCAAAATGAGGAGAACTGTGGCAGACATAGTAATTTACACTGCTGCTTCTCTCTCTAGAACAGGGCCAAAAGAGACATACACACTGCTCGCATACACACTGGTCGCATACACACTGAATACAATTGTCACATGATTAAATACAGTTGTCATCTCTTCTGAGTGCTTAATGCTGCTCTGTACACACAAATGATGCTACGTTTGGACGTGACAGCCACTTTCTATTACCAGATTCAATAAATCAACAAATCAACTTAATAACTACTCATCCACCCATTCTGTCCATTTTTCTGTCACTTAAATGGATTCATTTAAATCTTAAACATTGTCATGTTACCTAAATATAATAATAATAATAATAATAATAATAAATGATAATATATTTTATAATTTTTAATATTGTTTTTAATTCATCATTTCTAATTTTCCTACATGTTTTTATTTATTTATTTTATTTTTTCTGTCGCTTATATGGTACCATTAAATCTTAAACATTGTCATTGTATTTGTTTTTATATTCCGATGTAGTGTTTAATAACATTTTTAATTGGCTTTGATTTTGAATTTTATTTAATTTTACTTTATTTACTTTTTGTTGTTTTTGTTATTTTAAATATTTCAAATTTAAAGTTTTAATTTAACAAAATATATAACAATACCAATAGTGAACCTAAATAATAATAATATATTTTAGCATTTCTAATATTGTTTTTATTCAACATTTTACATTTTCCTACATGTTTTTATTTATTTATAAAAAAAAAATATGTCGCTTATATGGAACCATGAACCTTAAACATTGTCATTTTTTTGTTTTTATATACAATTATAGTGCTTAATAATATTTTTAATTGGCTTTTATTTTTGGTTTTCATTTTAGTTTAAGGTTCAGTATTGTGATGAAGAGGCTGAAGCGTTCGGATCCATTTGCAGGACTTTATTCACACAGGTAAGCCAACAGAGAAAGGCAGTCATAAAGTTCAAACACAAGAAACAAGCCAGAGGCAGAGTAAGGGTAAATCAAGACTTCACAAATGAACAATGAGCAGAGCAGTCCAGATAAAGGTGAGCTGAGGGTCCACAGGTGATAATAATGAACTAATAATTAGCAGAGGAGCAAGGAAGGGAAATGCAGTCTTAATACGCAGGAGAGAGAGATCTGGTGAAACCAGGAGGAGGCGTTGTCGAGCGTTCCGTGACAAGTATGGCTTTTTTATGGGCTTTTGACATTTTTACTTTTTTTATTCAGCATGTCTAATTTTCTTTTACGTTTTTTAATTAACACATTTTCAAGATTAAAGTTTATATATTTTCAATGAAAAATGAAAACTAGTTATCAATAACAATACTAAACCTAAATAAGAATAATAATGTATTTGGGCATATTTATTAGATTTTTTTAATATTTATTTTTAAAAATATATATTTCAAGTTTAAAGTTGAATTTAAAAATATATAATGCGTACAACAGTGAACCTAAATAATAATTATAATGTATTTTTTAAATTTGTATTATTGTTTTTATTCAGCATTTTTTTTTATTATAATTTATACATTTTTGTTTTTATTTACATTTTGTCAAGTTTAAAGTTTTTATTGAAGAAAAATGAATAACTATAATGTATTTTACAGCATACTAAATGTTATATTATAAACATTTTGGTTGTAATTTTGTTGTTGTTGTTTATTTAGGTTTTAAAACAATGTAATTTGCACATTTGAAAGAGACGTTTCACAAGCGTAGTCATTACACATTAGGTTTTTTTTTTTATATTTGTCATTTTTTTGTTGTTGTTATTTTACTCGAGGGATTTACTCCTTTAGATATATGCGCTTGTCACTTTCAAAATGCAGTGGCTATGTGACCTCTGTTTATCTGTCGCTCTCTCTTTCCGTCTCTCTGCTCCCTCTGTTTGTCCCTGTCTCTCGTTTTCCCTCTGCTCTCTCAAAAGTCATCGAGGACACAGCGGTTTGAAAAGTGAGCGAGTTTTAATGCTGGTTAATTACACATTTGAAGAGCACAAACAGACCCTCCCCTCGGCGCTGCCGCTCAGAAGTGTCACGGCTCTATCTCTGTGATCTTCGTGTTTACACTATGTACACAAAGCTATAAAAACAGAAGAGCACTTCGCTAGCTTTGCTCTGATGGAGCGAGAGCTTTTTGCTGCATGTTGAGGGAGGATAAACTCTGACCGTGAGTTCTGTAAGAACACTAGCTGCCTTTTAACAGAGACTTTAAAGTGGAACCTTTGAGCTTTTAGCTGCTGTGAAATCATCAGTTCATGTGAATCTGTACGCCCACTTACACAGACACACAGTTTATTAGTGTTTGATGGCAACATCACTAGTAAGATTGGAGGTTTGTTCTTAAAGTGTGCTGGCTGTTGAGGACAGGTGTAAGACATTGCATTTATTGGACTCTTATCTATAATCTAATATCAATCTGTCAATTGGTTCATCCGTCTATCTGTCTGTGTTTCCATCCATCCATCCATCCATCCATCTATCCATCGTTTTAATTATCTTTCCATCGTTCTATCATTCTATCCATCTATCCGTCACTCTATCTATAATCTAATGTCTATCTGTTCATCCATTTATCTGTCTGTGTATATCTTCCCGTAGTTCCATCCATCCATCCATCCATAGTTCTATTTATCTTTCTATCATTATATTAATCTATCTATCTGTCAATCTAATCTAATATCAGTCTGTCCATTGGTCCATCCGTTTATCTGGCTGTCTTTTGTTCCATCCATCCATCCATCCATCCATCCATCCATCCATCCATCCATCCATCCATCCATCCATGCATCCATCCATCCATCCATCCATCCATCCATCCATCCATCCATCCATCCATCCATCCATCCATCCATCCATCCATCATTCTATTTATTTGTCCATCTCTCTATCATTCTATTCATCTGTCGCTCTATAATCTAATATCAGTCTGTCCTTTTATCCATCTATCTGTCTGTGTATTTTTCCATCCATCCATCCATCCATCCATCCATCCATCCATCCATCCATCCATCCATCCATCCATCCATCCATCCATCCATCCATCCATCCATCCATCCATCCATCCATCCATCCATCCATCCATCGTTTTAATTATCTTTCCATCATTCTATCCATCTATCTGTCACTCTATCTATAATCTAATGTCCATCTGTTCATCCATTTATCTGTCTGTGTATATATTCCCATAGTTCCATCCATCCATCCATAATTCTATTTATCTTTCTATCATTATATTAATCTATCTGTCGCTCTAATCCTATATCAGTCTGTCCATATGTCTATCTGGCTGTCTGTCCGTCCGTCCGTCCGTCCGCAAGAGAATATGAAGTAGCGCCGGCATTCGGGAATCCATGAAATGCACACTTTAGCCCCATTTTGAGCACTACGCCGAGACCTAAAGCACGATCAATGTAGAATTCAACAGCTTAGATACGGCGCGTCTTCCTCTGCTTGTAAACAAATCTTCTCCTCGCTTCTGGGTCATGTGTCCGAATGCCGGATCTGCGTAATATTCTCGCACATGCGTCGTGGTGCTTCGTGAGTTCACGTGCGAGGCATACACGGAAGACAAGAACAAGTTGGATAAAGTCGTTATTTAGATTTTTTTTTTGCGCACAAAAACTATTGTCGTCGCTTCGTAAAATTATTGTAGAGCCTGTAGTGAGATGGACTTTGTAACAACGTTTTTAGTGCCTTTTATTGGTCTTGGGAGTGTGAATGTACTGAATGCCAATGGAGGCCTATCTGAGGCCTTTCTCAGCCATCAGCTTTCAACAAAAATATCTTCATTTGTGTTCCGAAGATGAACAGAGGTCTTACGGGTGTCAAACGACATGAGGGTGAGTAATTAATGACATAATTTTCATTTTTGGGTGAACTAATCCTTTAAGAGTTCTTCTGCTTCAGTAGACTGTCGGGTCAGCAGTAAGCATGGGTCAGTCATTGATCGGGTCAGGGTAATGGTTTGGAAAGCCTACACCAGGACCAGAGGCCCCATACGCGGCCCAGAGCCAGAAACATGCAGGGAAAAATCTGTTTCCCAATCAATCAAACTGCTCAGCACACAGGCCAATGATTGATCGACTGCTAGTTCACTGCACGCTTTGGTTCTGACCCAGATAAGACCCCCCCCACACACACACACACACACACTGATTTTGACATTTTGTTTCAGCACAGATTATCACTAATGTGTGTTAATGAATGAATTGCAGTTGGTGTGTGTTATTTTGAATGAATACAAGTGTGTAGTACTATTTTCATGTATGCATTTAAATATAGTAAAATCTGGGAGATATAAATAGTTCACACAACCACAACTTCTCACCCTCATGTCATTACAAACCTGTATGACTTCCATAGTACTTCCATGGAGCAGGAGATGTTCACTTTGAGAATTGAATTGAAATCCTTAGTTTGCGTAATCTTTGAAAACAGCACAAACAAGTCAAGTCAAGTCAACTTTATTTATATAGCGCTTTTAACAATGTAGATTGTTTCAAAGCAGCTTTAAAGTGTTAAACAGGAAAATAATGCAGCATAATTTTATTAAGCTGTATAGCCATTTGATGTCATCAGTTCATTTCAATTTCCATACGGTGACAGTGTGGGCTTTAGAACCCTAATTAGATCAGTAATTTGGTTTATATGGTTAATTTAGTTTATTATTTAGATTTACTACGATGTTAGTTGAAAAATATAGTGTCCCCAACTGAGCACGCCAAGCCAGAGGCAACAGTGGCAAGGAAACCAAAACCCCATCAGGTGACCTAATGGAGAAAAAAAAACCTTGGGAGAAACCAGGCTCAGTCAGGGTGCCAGTTCTCCTCTGGCCAATTAACAAACAGCGTATTATTATTATTATTATTATTATTCTGGCTGCTTTACAGGTCAGAGGTCATAATAGATCGGAATATTCGAAGGACCGCAGGCAACACGCTGGAGACGGGTTTATTGAGGATGATGTTGATTAAATAATTATTAAAGTGCAATATTCGGGTTTATTGCGGATGACATATCGATTTAATTATTATTTAATTGTAGTATTCGAACAATCGGAGTCAACACGCTGGAAACGGGTTTGTTGCGGATGACATATCGATTTAAGTATTATTTAATTGTAATATTCGAAACAATCGGAGTCATCACGCTGGAGACGGGATTATTAAAATGCCGTGTCGATGAGGCAGTTGCAGGGGAAGGCTAATTGACACGGTCTCTCAGACACTTCGGGGTCCTGTGTTGGTCTTCTCTGGGCGCAGGTCCACCATCTGATCTGGATACGGCCCGGATCCGGCTGACTGCAGTAAACCTCGGGATAAAACAGAGAGACTATCATTAGTGTAGATGCCATTCTTCTGATGATGTCACGAGTACATCAGGTGTTATGGGAAGTGTTCCCGGTTCCGGCTGACCTAGTTAATGCAGCCTAACAATCATTTAATTGAAAAAGTGTTTTATGTGTATGCCACAGTAAAGAGATGTGTTTTTAGTCTAGATTTAAACTGACAGAGTGTGTCTGCTTCCCGAACAATGCTAGGAAGACTGTTCCAGAGTTTAGGAGCTAAATAGGAAAAGGATCGACCGCCTGCAGTTGATTTCAATATTCTCTGTATTATCAACTGGCCAGAATTTTGAGACCACAGTAGACGTGATGGAGTATAATATGTTAAGAGCTCACTCAAGTATTGGGGAGCTAAACCATTTAGTGCTTTGTAAGTAATAAGCAAGATTTTAAAATGTATGCGATGTTTAATAGGTAGCCAGTGCAGTGTTGACAGAACTGGGCTAATATGGTCATACTTCCTGGTTCTAGTAAGAACTCGAGCTGCTGCGTTTTGGACCAGCTGGAGTTTATTTATTAAGCGAGCAGGGCAACCACCCAGTAGAGCATTACAATAATCTAACCTTGAGGTCATGAACGCATGAACAAACATCACGTGGCCTATTATTACGGTACTTTTATGTTGCTGATTTTCTGTCCATTTTTTGGAGTTTGGCAGCTTAAGTTCTCATTCACTTCCATTGCATGGAAGCAAGACGTTCTGCTTAATATGTCTTTTAGTCGGTGACATGATGGTGAGTACATTTTGACACAGTTATCATTTTTGGGTGAACTATCCCCAAAAATGTAAGCAAAAAACTGTATCTGGTCCTTTAAACAGACAGTTGATAAACATACATATTTAGAAGGAGACACGAATCAGTCTATTGATTATTTCTGAGATACGGGCTGTTTTAAGAAGCTCAAATGGTTAGAACAGAGGGACAGTCCATATGAAAGAAAAAGACAGAGCTAGTGTCCTGTCGCTTAAGATTAGTTTTTTCACACACCTCAGATTTGCTTGTTTAGCTCGCCCATGCTGGCTTCAGGCGCTACAAACTGACAAGCTGTCATTTTAACTGTGACCTGCCGAAGCCACTGACTAGAAAAGGACAAAAAATACACTCTGTGTGTATGTATGTTTGTGTCAGAGACAGAAAAAGCCACTGATGCTTTCTAATCATCTTAGTGTCGCCTTTCATACCTGCTGTATACACCAGTTTGACCAGGTTAAAGTGGCAGTGCTGGAGAAACGTTCTTGAATGACAGGAATCTGTTTCAAACACAAGTGAGCTGCCTACCTGGATGGCATTTTACAACCCCTTCTTTCTCCCAGGGCGTCAAAATCTGAAGCATGGTCAAGTGCCTTCCGCGTCACAATGAAGACGCTAAAGGCACCCCTAGGCGTAATTTCGAAGGATGCTCCATTGATTTCAATGAGAAACCTTTGGCGTCATACAAACGTGTTGGGCATGGGAACGTTATCGTCATGATGAAATTATATTGGGTTATGATTTTGCCATTATGACATGTTGGAGTGTGATTCTAAATTTTATCAGCCAGCATAATTTGATTTACATTTATTTTATTTACGCTATTTAGGCACGTTTTAACATGTAACCCAACCCCATCCCATCCCTAAACCTACCCATTTGTGTATTATATGATATAAAATACGGGATATAACAGGCAGATACGACTGTAGGCGCAATGTATTCAAAAAGTACAAATATCCCAAGTGTTCCGAGGCCAAACGATTGATTTGTGTGAAGAAAATCCCCAAAAGCGGTAAGTGTCTCCATCCACCGAAGATCATGCACACATTCAAATTTCAAAAATTGCTGCCTGAAGAAACGTTACGTCAGCTTTGATTGTAAAATGTCATTGGCTCTCGTGTGTCTTGTGACCGATTGTGTAATGCTCAAGAGTCAGGTGTATCATTTGAATGAGATATGACTGAGTGGCTGCGTGCGTGTGTTAACGGAGCGACTGGATCATCATTTCAATGATTAAAACATTAAGATCAACTCAGTTCTTTACATGAAATACATGGAATGCAACATGAGTTAATACTTTTATACTGCTTTTGGTCAGTTTTTACAATAAATACCTGTGACTGTACTTTTATTTGCCTGTTACATGTTTTATATTGTTGAGAAGTGGGTAGGTTTAGGGTAGGAGTTGGGTTAGTTGATCCAAAATATAAAACATAGCCTATAAATATTCATAAAATCATGTCTGCTTTTACAAATGCAAAGAATTAAATGTGTCTTGATCTGACGCATTGGGAAAACAACTGAAATCAATGGAGTACCCGGTGTGTCGATATATGGACGCCTATGGGTACCAGAATTTTACTGTAAAAGATACGGTAGCAACATTTTAGGTTTTACAGATTTAAGTTAAATTTACAATAAATAACCGTATTTCATTAACTGAAATAATGTTAAATTACCAACCTATTGAAATACTAATATCTGTTATGTACCCTTGATATATACTAACAACCACCAATCACAGTGGTGACGAGAGTCACATGATGAATCAAAGCTCATCACAAGGAGGACAATACTAATATTGTCTAATAACTACACTCAAAAAATTTTTTATTATGCTGTTCACTTTATTTAAGCAATTCATCTTGATTTAACACAATTATATCAGGTTTCTGGTTCAAATGTAATTGATTCATGTTAAACTGACTTAAAACCGTTACTCTTTTACATAACTTGATGTTTTCATTTTGAAATAATGTTTCAATCAAGTAACCCAATCAAACAATACTTTCACTTCCCATCATGCTTTGCAAAGGGGCTGAATTCGGAGAGTAAATGTTTAAATAAAGTGCTATTTTATGATGGGAAACTGAAGAGACTTTTTAATGCTTAATGTTTTGTTATGTTGGTATTTAAAAGTTTTTGTTATGCTAGTGTTTTTGGAGGTTATGATTGTGGTGAAGTGTAGAGCATGCACTTGGGGTGAGGACCTGCTAATAACAATTAATGTGCTTTTAATAATAAAAAACAACTATTTTGGGCATGCCATGGATGTAACAAAACCATCTTCTGGCTCGCCAATAAGACCTTGTAAAAGGTTTTGTAAATGTTGTAAAAATAGTATTTTGCTAAGTAAAATAATAAATGAAACTGGATTACTTGTTTTGGTTTGTTACATACAAAGTAACATAAACATACACAGTAACATAAAACCTCAATGTACATATCTGATTAGAAAAAAAACCTAAAAAAAACTAAGAAGAAACAATTATTTAAACGAAAATACATCAAATGTGAAGTGTCATGCAGGGAATTCTGGGAATGTCAATTTACGTTTTTTTTTCACTGTAAATTACACAATGACTTTTTCTTTTTCACTTCCAAAAACTGTAAGTTTAGTGGTATTTTACTGTAAAATTACATTAAAAATAAGGTTTGATCTATTACAGTTATTCACTGTATATAGTACGGAGACTTTCTGTTAACCAGTTAACTGTTTATAACCGTAGCATTTTTACAGTCTTTTACTGTTAAAATCACAATATTTTTCACGTTATGATGATGAATTAGCATAGAAACCATTCCCGGTCTTGTCTGTATGATTGTAAGAGTGATAAACAGAGCTCTCTCAGTGTGGAGTGTGTGTATGTGTGTGTGTGTGTGTGTATGTGAAAGAAAGAGGAGAGGACAGTTGGGACCCATAAATACACACGCCTGCGGTGTGTGCGTGTATATTATTATCTCCACTCTCTCTCTCTGACAGCGCTGATTTGTAGATTGGCTCATAGTCTGTTGTTTGTTTGGTTATTTATCCAGGAGTAGTGCTCTCCATTCTCTGAGCTGTCTAGTGCATATTTAATGCTCTGCTTTAGAAGCTCAAATTACCTAGTGCTCTGTCTCTTAGACTCAAATATATGTGTGTTAGGTGTGTGTTCCTGAAGTGTGTACAGCGGTGAAAATGAGATGGGTCTTTCTAAGGGCGTTTTCACACCCGAAAGTCCGCACCAAGGTCCGGACCGAAGTTCATGTTTTGATACATTTTATACATTCGGTTAGTTTTGGTTTGGTTTCACGATGCAATTATGCGAGCACACTAAAGAACTTTACATGACATACTTGCGTCCTGTCGTCATCTATGTGGGCTGCATCTTGACATCGATTGGTTTGTAAACGGACGTATGTCTGACGTCAGCGTGTTGTTAATTCGGCGGGTTACTTTGACAAGAATGAATGAACAGACGCATAGCGTTGCCATTAGTGAACAGTGAGCATTGCTTGCTTGCTTGTTTCGAATTGTTTCGTTTAAAAGTGGACATTTCAAGCTATACACATATTTCTCTTGTCTGTGAGGCAAGTATCCTGCTGAGTTTCGGTTTATTTATGAGACATGTTCAAGAGCAATGCAAGTGATCGCTCCGGCGCCTCCATGTCACGATGATTGTCTGCTATAGCCTATTTGCTTCTTATTTATTAAATCCAGGCAATTGGCTAATGAAACATTGATTAAAATTAAGAAAGGCTTTCTACAAAACAAAACTTAATGAAGTGGTCAAAATTATTTTTCTGACATATTGCACATCTTTGCACTTTTCATAATCAATATAGCGTAGATGAAATTTAAAAATAACTTTATAATATTTACACATAAACAGGAACTTCCTGTAAATGGTCTGAAAGTCCGAACCATACACTCAAAAAAAAAAAAAAGTTCTATATGGCACCAAAAAAGGTTCTTTGTCGTAATCATAGAGGAACCACTTTTGGTGCTATATAGCACCATATCTTAACATGTTCTGCATATGGTAGCGGTGCTATATAGCACCTTAGTTAGCGGTGCTATATAGCACCTTAGCCAAAGAACCGGTGAAGAACCGCTGAAGAACCACTGAAGCACCAAAATTGGTTCCCCTATGACTTAAAAAGGTTCCCTTATGATTACAAGCCAAGAACCATTTTTGGTGCCATATAGAACCTTTTTTTTTAGAGTGTACAGAAAATGCTTTCACACTAGAAACGAACCAAACTTTTGTTCAGTTTGATCCGGACTGAGACTGCCTCTTTTTGTCTGACCAAATTTCATCTGTTTGGTCTGGGCCGTGGTCCGGGGGAGGTTTCACACCTGTAATTTTGATTTGGATCAAACTGAAAAGTCCAAAAATCCGGACCAAACAAGGTAGGTGTGAAAGGGCCCTAAGAAGGTCTTCTGTGAGTTTTCCAGACGGGTTTTGTTTGGCGACGTGAAGCAGAGACACCAGAAAAGCATCTTCACAAATTTGCCTACTTCTGGTTTTTGATTGACTTAAGACCTCAGCAGCCAGTGGAAACACAATCCAAACAGCCAAAAGAGCAGCAATCAAAGTACTCAATTAATAATTTATGGCAGTACATAAATATAATGCCTTAAAGCAATAAGCCACAAAAGATTTCATTAGAGTGATTTAAAGGGGTTATGCCATGTTCCTTGAGGGTGACACAATGTTAATGACGTTTTTTTTTTGTACAAAAAACCCCCACAACAAATATACATGAAACCCTCATTCTGACCCTCTGTCTGAAATTATCTGTTTTTAAGGGGCGGCTCCTTTTAAGGCTTGTCAGTTATGATTGGCTAACATCATTGCAACAGTGTACAGTGTCAACGCCCACTCGCTATTGCACATGAGTAAGTGTTTTATAAACATGATCCATATAACAGGCAATTTACAGACAAAGCGTTGTGAAATCATTTACTTACAGTTTGTGATGCATCTGCTATCAGATCCAATACAGGTGGCTGCATCATCTTTCAATAAAATTAATTTTGTCAAAGATAAATAAGATTTATTTATCGGATAAATCATCAACCATAACTCCGTCCAGGACAGCCAGGAACCTTGGAGTTGTGATTGATGATCAGCTAAAATTCACTGACCACATCACTGCAACATCCCGGTCCTGCAGATTTGCATTATACAACATTAGGAAGATTAGACCCTTCCTATCAGAGCAGGCCACACAACTCTTGGTCCAAGCTCTTGTTCTCTCCAGACTGGACTACTGTAATGCTCTTCTAGCAGGCCTTCCGGCATGCACTATCAAACCCTTGCAACTGATCCAGAATGCAGAGGCGAGGGTGGTCTTTAACGAGCCGAAGAGAGCGCACGTCACACCTCTCTTCATCAATCTCCACTGGCTGCCAATAGCCGCTCGCATCAAATTCAAGACACTGGTACTCGCCTTCAAAGTAACCACTGGCTCTGCACCAATATACCTAAACTCGCTTGTTCAGACTTACACACCCTCCAGGAGCTTACGTTCTGCCAGTGAACGACGCCTTGTGGTGCCATACCAAAGAGGCATGAAATCACTCTCACGGACCTTTTCCTGGACCGCCCCCATCTGGTGGAATGACCTGCCTATCGCAATTTGAGCAGCCGAGTCTGTAGCCATTTTCGAAAAACGGCTAAAGACACGTCTTTTCCAGCAGCACCTGATCAATCAAGAATAGCACTTATCACTCTATTCATTCTCTGTCTGTCTAATTTATTTAAAAAAAAAAAAAAAAAAAAAAAAAAAAGTCCTGTGTGTTCTGTGTTAGATTAACTGAGACTTGTTACAGCACTTGCATATTGTTGCCCTTGACTGTTCTAGTTGCTTCTATTGCTCTCATTTGTACGTCGCTTTGGATAAAAGCGTCTGCTAAATGACTAAATGTAAATGTAAATGTAAATTTATTTGCGAACTCTCCATTAGGCTGTGCCTCATTTACACAACCAAATGCTCTGAACAAACATACACTCAAAAAATGCTGGGTTAAAACTAACCCAAGTTGGGTTGAAAATTGACAAACCCAGCAATTGGGATGTTTTAACCCAGCGACTGGGTTGTTTTAACCCTGCGATTGGGTCGTTTTAACCCGGCGATTGGGTCGTTTTAACCCGGCGATTGGGTTGTTTTAACCCAGCGATTGGGTTGTTTTTGTTTTAACCCAGCAATTGGGTTGTTTTAACCCAGTGATTGGGTCATTTTAACCCAGCAATTGGGTTGTTTTAACCCAGTGATTGGGTCGTTTTAACCCAGCAATGGAGTTGTTTTAACCCAGCGATTGAGTTGTTTTAACCCAGTGATTGGGTTGTTTTAACCCAGCATTTGGTTTGTTTTTGTTTTAACCCAGCAATTGGGTTGTTTTAACCCAGCGATTGGGTCGTTTTAACCCAGTAATTGGTTTGTTTTTGTTTTAACCCAGCAATTGGGTTGTTTTAACCCAGCAATTGGGTTGTTTTAACCCAGCGATTGGGTCGTTTTAACCCAGCAATTGGGTTGTTTTAACCCAGCGATTGGGTCATTTTAACCCAGCGATCAGGTCGTTTTAACCCAATGATTGTGTCGTCTTAACCCAACGATCGGGTCGTTTTAACCCAGCACTTGGGTTGTTTTTGATTTAACCCAGCAATTGGGTAGTTTTAACCCAGCGATTGGGTCATTTTAAGCAAGCATTTAACCTAACCGCTGGGTTAAAACAACCCATTTGCTGGGTTTGTCCATATTCAATCAAATTTGGGTTGTTTTTAACCCAGCATTTTTGTATAATCTTCAGACATGTTCCAGGAGGCCATCAAAATAAACCATCTATTTGTTTCAGATGCTGGTAACCTTCCGAAGTCTGTACATAGACGCACATGAGCTGTTTATACTGGACACGCCAAAGCGAACATTCTTTCATTCTTCCGTTTGTCCTGTTGTTGACAGACTCAATGCGTGGAGCATGTAAACTGAACACGCATCTGTATAGCGCTCCAGAGGTTGACGTCACGCTGCCTAAACTCCGCAATTTTGGCAGGCAATCAGGGGAGCGCTAGAGAGGCTGTAGCATTGGTTTCTATAGCGGTCGAAAAATAATTTAAAACCAGACTGTTTAAACCTTACTATTTCAACATGGTGGACAGCTGTCACATTTATTGATTATGACTAATTTTATTTGACATGCACAACACGGACCGATGGGACACATGCACACAGTGGCGCGCTGTTTTGGACGGGTTCATGTTAACTGCTAACAGTAATCTATTCACATAATGTTTTCTCTCTTAAAATGGAAGCACATGTATATGTCAACATTATCATATGTGTAAAGAATTGAAGTCTGTTATGTAATACAAGGGCTTATTGATGCTGTTCAGTCTGTCTGCTTTTTAATTCTATCAGTTAACATTACTCCTGATCGGAAGCTTCCGTAAATATTTAGTTTATACGTAGATTTAGGCTTCAACTAAGTTTAATGGTGCAACGCAAAAGTGCATAAGTTGTAAAAAGTGCCCATTTATGTCAAAACTAGTCTAGTTGTAACTTGCGCACAGCTGGTGCAACAGGTGTCCTGACAGGAAAGCTATCCGTTCTTTTATCGATACACGTGAAAAGCACCCGGGCATTAAAGGTATCTGTAATGTTTAATCTATTAAGTTTTGCTATGTACAGGTCTATGTCTTTTGACTAAAAGTGTGCGGTGAACTCTGTATCCTTGAAACTCATGCTCATTCATTTCATATTCGCTCTCGGCTGTTCCTGCCTGCCAATATGGCGTTGTAAAGAGAATGGGTCATGTGACGTCCAGAGCTCTATACTGTATCCAGTGTAGATGTCAGTGATTATAATGGGTTCTATTTACTTTTGACATGACTAAACACTCACAACCAGCGCAGGCAAATGTCAGCCATTAAGTGAATGAATGCCAGTGGCCTGTGGTGCAATGATGGGCATCCCCCCTAAAAATGTGCGTACACTAATTCATGATCGCCTCAGTCCCCTTTTAAAAAATGGCGGCAGGCATGAAACTGGCCACAGACTTCGGCTATATCCCCATATTTTAGTCTGCATTATTCAGCATGTTCTTTTAATCCATAGCAGCTCAGAGCCAGCGTCAAAAGCAGAGGACAAGTTAACGTGTGTCCATTTATTGATAGATTGTTATGATCTCTGCATCTTTGTCATAAATGTAGTTATAATATGATGCAGGAGCAATTCAAGACGGTTTCCCATCCACTGTAAAATCTTTATTTTTTATAAATAGGCCTATTTTATGAAATTCCTTTTATCTGAATGGCATGAGACTTTGTGACTTTTCCTATCCTTGCTCTACTTTATACTTAAGTGCAATAAAATTGATTAAATGTGTTATAATCATTTTATGATAAATCAAAAGGAAAATGAGCTAATGAGTGTTCCTCTGCTGCCATCTACTTAGGTTATAGTGATAATTTCATGTAATTTTCATGTTTAAAGTGTGTTCGTTTTCCATCAGGTAAAATAAATCCTCCACTAAAACATGGCACATTTTTCTCCATGAATCTCCATGAATGAAAATGATAAATCATCTTTAAAGGTTTTTAATTTTATTGCAGAAATGTAGTTAAAAATATAATAGTGTTGAAAAGAATATTTAAAAAAATATATATTTTACACATATTGTCAATCTAGACAATTATAATACTATAACGTTTGTCTATATTCTTAATTAATATTAGCTGGTTATTTAAAATGATTAGAAATTATTGACATAGTGTAGAAAGTTACTGTATTGTTCAAGCCTACCCTAGTATACAAACAATATATTATATGTTACTTATTTTTTTTTAGGCAGGAATATGCTAATGTGTTTGCCTGTGTGACGTCACACATCCCACCATATCCAAACAAGCCAATTTTGGAGCTTGATTAAATAAATGCTTGGTTTATAATGAGGAGGACTATGAAACTTGCAGGATGTTTTAATGGTACAATCTTCTCTCATCTTATATGTCTTATATGTCAAAATATCATGAATATCACGTCTTGACCCCTTTAACACAGTTAAGGGGTGTTGTTAGGTTTAATGAAAAGAATAGCAATTGTTTATTCAATATTTTTTGCCATTTTCCAGTAAAAATCTCTAAACACCTTTGACACACAATTAGTTTACTCAAGAAGCAAAATTGTGTAAGAGGCAAAACCATCCACTTTATAAATGTGAATAACAGTCAACATATTCTAGGCTGCATATTTTCATTTAGCGAGTCATTTATTCTATATTTTTTTGTAGTTGAATGGACCCAGTCCTATGCTGTAGTAGCAGTGTGTGTGATTTATTTCACTTTGCTCTCAGAGGACTGAATGTTCCAGTATGTTTTTATTCTTTTGTAATAGGTTAATCATGCCAGAAAACGTATTGCCACGCTTGAAGCCTTTGTGTGATGGCCCATTTCTATGCGAACCACATGCATGCACAGCATTATACACACACACACACACACACACACACACACACACACACACACACAAAGAGGACGGATGGCCTCCTCATTGTGAATTGTGTGCAGGCAGCTTTCAGACAAGCCTAGTTGACCCTTTCACCACCTGTGACATTGAATGGGATGAAGGGGGCGAGTCTCTCATTCTCTCTTCCTCATCAATCACACCATCCCGCTCTTCATGGATGGATGTGAACGGCTGGGTTTGGTCTTTTCCACAGGTCTTCAGTTCAGCATCACTGAGCTCACGGCACACAGCCATTAATATTACAAATATTCAAATAACTTTGTTTAACATTCAAGGGAGTAGTGGACAGAGAGAAGTTCACTAGCTGCTGTCTGAGTTACTGGAGAGAGACATTTTGAAATAGACAGATCCAGCTTGACTGTGTTATTAATGCACTAAGGATCTGAGGTATATATGAAGGTTCATGATGATATGTTCACTGCAACCATGTTTGATATCTCAGTGAAAAACATTCTATATAAACGTATCATATGAGCTACTTTTATGTACTTTCCCCCCCAATCTGTCTACTTTGTGTTTTTACAGATTAAACAGACATAATGATAAGTTTGCAATGACATGAGGGTGATTTAATTTGTGGGTGAACTAACCCTTTAATATTGCTTCTGCCAAGCAGAATTGCTTTTTCTGATAATTTAGATCTTGTGCATTGATAATCTCTAAAAATAGTTTTTATAATTATTAGCACAGTATAATCTTTCACACTTATTATAGTAAACGGATGGAACAAATCACAGTGCCATTCCTTCCTCCACTTTTTAATTATGGCAAATTGTTCAGCGTTTCATTTGTTTCGAGATCCTTACATTACTTTGACTTCATATTTTGGCTACATTTCTCCACCTGATTTGTTAACCATAAGCAGGCTTTGAAAGCCGGGTTTGAAAAGTTCCTTTTTATAATGATGGATGTTAATATGGAAAATGATGCATATCATTATTCTTCCTTTATGGATACAAATTGCGTTATTTGAATACTCATTCTGGACAGTTTATTATCTTTTATGCTGTCAGCCTCTTTTGGCATTCGAGCAGGCATTACAACTCGCTTTGTGTTTATATTATACATGGTGCATCTAAAGTATCTGCATATATGAAATAATTTGATTAAAACAACAGCTAATTATATTGATTTGGTTTAGTTTATTTTAATGCATTTCTCATGGCTCTCAATCTCAATAAAAATATTATTGTACAGTGGTCGCAAACCAAGAATTATTGAGACCTGCATCCAATCAGATTTACTTTGGATAATTTAGTATTGCAAAATGAGATATTAAATTTGTAATTTGAATATATAACAACTTTTGCAACAGCTAAATAATTCAGTGGTTTTTTTTTTTAATGACAGTTGTCTTTAAGAACTTGTAATAATGCTGAAAAGTCAATACAAATAATTGATAAATAATAGTAGAAGAAATTATTTTTACTGCTTGTTCAAATTATTTAATTAAAATGAGCTAAAGCAACACAATTGCTATACATTTGTCCTAACTTAATTTGATTGTGTTCAATCCACTTAAATATAAGTCAAATTGAAGTTTACTTAATCTGTTTGTGTTGCATTAACTGAAAGTGGGTGGGGCTTGTTTGTTCCCAGCATGCTTTGCATATGGCTAAATCAAGAGAGAGTACATGATGTTATTTTATATGTAAAAGGGTTTATTTTATGTATTTTTGAGCAAGATGAGAAAGACTTGATTGTGTTTAATATTCAATTATGTTGGAATTACTAGAACGATTTAAATTACAGTGGGTTACCATTGTGGAGAAGGGTGGAACATTTACTTAAGACGTGGACTTGCTGAAAGAGCTTTTAATGCTTAGCATTTAAGATGCTAATGTGTGCAATTGCTAGCTAAAACACTAGCTGACACTAGTTTGTCAACTAGCTAGTGCAGTATTATTGTTCAGTTGTGTAACATTAAAATATATGAAACTGAAGTTTGAGGGCAGAATGTGGTCTTCACCTCACAGCCGGTGGAAAAGAATCGGAATAGGACTCGGGCAGAAATCATGTTCATTGATGCGCTTATTAACGTTACTGTAGTATGAAGCAGAGCAGGACCGAGTGTTGTGGGAGTTGAGCAAGGCCGCTGGAGCGATTGTTAATAAGAAGAGCACAACACAAGCCTCGCGAGCAGCGGGACCTTTATTATGCCACAGTCACCGGCGCCATTTCCGCTTTTCCAGTCATGGGTATGAGGTAACGCAGCTCTGTTTATCATATTAGGTACATTTGAGTGTGTTGAAAATGATGTTATGACGTTCAGGCAGTGGCTGCTATGACACTTGTTGCACACTGTAGTGAGAGCAAAGCGTTTCTGCAAAATAAAACCGGAAACCGAGGGTAACGCAGATATGACGCCATTGACAGGCGACTCCCTCACACGTCCCGGTTCCTTGGTTAAAATAGCAATTTTCTCACGATTTACAAATATAGTTGTATTCAACTGAACAAAATATATAACACTGGCCTAGTGGTTTTTGGATATTTTACTGAAAACATTTTACATAGTGCACCTTTAAAGTGGATGAATGAAAATATGAAATTGAATGCCTGAATCGGGAGCCATATAAAATTAACGTTGAGACTACTTGATCGGGTCACTTAAAATGTATTCATTCCATGATGTTGAAGTTACATGAACAAATTATGTTTGTTTTACTTAATTGAGTCATGTGGGACCGATGTACTCAATTAAATCATGTAAATCCAACAGGCTTTTTTTTCAGTGTAGCGTTAATTAAGAAATAATAGCAGAATTACTAAATTATAAGTGATATCCAAACTACCATTAAAATAATAGTTTGCATAACAATAATTAAGTTATTCTGCTACGCCTGAACGTCTCTTAGAAAAAGTAATTGTAACACTTGATATAGTCAACAAAAGGTCAAAATAAAGGATAACCAAATATCAGCAGTGGCAGCTTGGTGTTGCATTTTCAGGAAAAAGCAATGTTTTTTTTTTTTTTTCTGTAAAGAACATCATTAAAGGCGAGAGCGCTGCCGTGAGGATGCCGTTCGGGTATTGTGACTGCTGGCGCATTTGAAAACATTCCCACAATGCACCGGGGCTATTCACAGAGTGCCGGTTGGTTTGTATGAGCGGGAAAATTGCGGAGAGGTATTTGAATTCTTAGGTGGCCTTCATTCTGTGAGCGTCTGAATGAAGAAATCAGAAACAAGCAGGAAGTCTGCTCATGTGTGGCACATTCAGAAGGTCCCTTTCAGTTCCTCCTGTGTCTGAATGCCGTTAGAGACGACATTAATACACTATTAGAGTGTACAAACACACACAGCCTAATGATGGCCATTCGCACACTCGCATACTGTGTGAAGTCACCTTGAAACCCAATTAAAGAGCTCTCTGACCTCTCCGAGCTCTGCGCCCTATTATGTGGCTTGAGAAAAGGCCATGGTGACACGACAAATGAAAAAAGACACAGAGAGAAAGAGACAGACGGGTTGGAAAGACTTTTGGCATGGGAGTGTGCTGAATAGCCTGAATAGGTGAAGAAAAGTGTGTCTCGCTCTTAATTAAGAGCCACATCATCCCCATCATACACTTCCTCTCACTCTTTTTTACCGTGGCCTTCTTTTTTTCTCTATATTCATTCCTTTTCTGCTCTAATTCACTAGTAAGTTCAACTCAATCACACACAAACAGGCAGAAAGTTGCTCCTAGGTTTGATAATATATTAAATATTTGCAATACATTTTGTTTTTGGCAATGTAAAATTAAGCAACATCATGAATATTGTGATGATTTTCAGTCATTAGTTTTTCTTAGGCCCGTGCCAGAAGGCTGATTTTGTGTCATGACTCGTGATTTTGAGAACGCCAAGACAGCGATATTATAATGGCGTGTCTGATTTAATCTCAGTTGCAAAAGTGCTGATAGAGTTGGTAAGTTTGATTCATTTCCATGAATCAGTTCTTTTGAACTGTCCACTTTAGAAAAGCCGCATGGCATTTTGTATCATTTTAGAGTAAATAGATAAATATATTCACAAAAATATATTTGGACACTTGCGCCACACTTAAAAATGGCTTGCCTTTGAATTACATAACTCAATATAATAACAAATGACATTTATTTTAAAGAAAATGGTACAAGCACATTTCAAGCTAAACATTTCAAGCTAGACATTTCAGAAAAGCAATTTGTTTAGTGTAAAATGTTCAAATTGTTTTAGAACACTTTCTTGGTTTGATGTTTTCTTTTTTTTATTTGTTTATTTATACACAGAGTGTTATATAGACTTTTTATGTGTGATGTGTGAAATGTGTCATTCAGGGCCACTGTACATTAAATCCAGTATATTTATATAATGTAAAATTAAATATAACGATACTTCCCCCCCCCCTAATTATTCACACATCAAATTTGGCTGAGAAATGATTGTGTAAAATGAGAAAAGCATAAAAATAGACATTACAAAAAGTAGCTTTATTGCAACTATATATTTTAATCAACAGTTTTTAGAATTTATTACAACTTTTAGGCTTCAATGGCCATAAGGGTGAATAAATGATGACAGAATTTTAATTTTGGGTGAGCTATAAATGTATAATAAAAGTGTATAAATGTATATACAAGTTTTTGTATTAATGTGGAACACTTTTTTTTTTGTTATTTTCTATTAAATTATACTCTAAATAAGAAACTGAAACAGCCAGTGGGTGGCGGTAAATGTCTAAATGAGTAAGTCATTGGGCCCTATCATACACCTGGCGTGCATCACAAGTGTTTTTTGCTATTTTCAGCCTGATGGTTATCATATTCACGTCTTGTGGCACGTTGTTTAAATAGCAAATGCATTGGTGCCCATCTTTTCACCCATGCGCATGCTGGTCTGAAGACAAGGGGTGTTTAGGCGCATTGTTGGTGCATTGCTATTTTGAGGCAACTGAAAACCAACTGAAACCTGGTCTAAAGTTAATAACACAGTATTTTTTTTTTTTGTCATTTAAAGTCAAGTCAAGTCAAGTCAACTTTATTTATATAGCGCTTTTAACAATGTAGATTGTTTCAAAGCAGCTTTAAAGTGTTAAACAGGAAAATAATGCAGCATAATTTTATTAAGCTGTATAGCCATTTGATGTCATCAGTTCATTTCAATTTCCATATGGTGACAGTGTGGGCTTTAGATCAATAATTAGATCAGTAATTTAGTTTATATGGTTAATTTAGTTTAATAATTAGATTTATTTCGATGTTTAGTTGAAAAATATAGTGTCCCCAACTGAGCACGCCAAGCTAGAGGCAACAGTGGCAAGGAACCCAAAACCCCATCAGGTGACCTAATGGAGAAAAATAAACCTTGGGAGAAACCAGGCTCAGTCGGGGTGCCAGTTCTCCTCTGGCCAATTAACAAACAGCGTATTATTATTATTATTATTATTATTATTATTATGGCCGCTTTACAGGTCAGAGGTCATAATAGATCGGAATATTCGAAGGACCGGAGGCAACACGCTGGAGACGGGTTTATTGCGGATGACATATCGATTTAATTATTATTTAATTGTAATATTCGAACAATCGGAGTCAACACGCTGGAGAAGGGTTTATTGTGGATGACATATCAATTTAAGTATTATTTAATTGTAATATTCGAACAATCGGAGTCAACACGCTGGAGACGGGTTTATTAAGATGCCGTGTCGATGAGGCAGTTTCAGGGGGAGGCTAATTGACACAGTCTCTGCAGACACTTCAGGTTCATGCGTTGGTCTTCTCTGGGCGCAGGTCCACCATCTGATCTGGATACGGCCCGGATCCGGCTGACTGCAGTAAACCTCGGGATAAAACAGAGAGACTAGTATTAGCGTAGATGCCATTCTTCTGATGATGTCACGAGTACATCAGGTGTTTTGGGAAGTGTTCCCGGTTCCAGCTGACCTAGTTAATGCAGCCTAACAATCATTTAATTGAAAAAGTGTTTTATGTGTATGCCACAGAAAACAGATGTGTTTTTAGTCTAGATTTAAACTGACAGAGTGTGTCTGCTTCCCGAACAATGCTAGGAAGACTGTTCCAGAGTTTAGGAGCTAAATAGGAAAAGGATCGACCGCCTGCAGTTGATTTCAATATTCTCTGTATTATCAACTGGCCAGAATTTAGAGACCACAGTAGACGTGATGGAGTATAATATGTTAAGAGCTCGCTCAAGTATTGGGGAGCTAAACCATTTAGTGCTTTGTAAGTAATAAGCAAGATTTTAAAATGTATGCGATGTTTAATAGGTAGCCAGTGCAATGTTGACAGAACTGGGCTAATATGGTCATACTTCCTGGTTCTTGTAAGTACTACATTTTAAAACACTAAGACAGCAATATTATGATTGCGTCTCTGATTTATTCTTACGTGCAAAAATTTGAATATACTTACATAATTTGACTCTGTCTCTAACTGTCCTAGAACATCCAAGAGTGCTAAAGTACTAGTCCATAGTTTTTTATTTATTTATTTTTTTAACTACAGACATTTTATGTTCAAAAGAAACAAAACGCACATTTCAAGTGACATTCGCTGGAACAGGTCGGCAAGAACATAATTCAATATTGTCACACCAGGGGTCCTCAGATCTGTAACCACTACTGGGTGGTTGCTGGGACTCTCTCTGCAGTCGCACATCAGGGGCCCTTTTTGGCCCTGGACTGGCTACGTCCACACAGCCGACAGCATTTCAGTGACAAATTATTGATCACAGAGCGGCATTGAGAGAGACTGCGAGGATCTCCTGCCGCGACTGCCTACTTCAAATGCCTGCGCAAAATATCAAATAGCTGTAGGGAAATGAAAGAGACAAGGGGACGGTCATGACTGTAAAAATCAGGTGAAAAGAAAATGAGTAGTGTACTGACAATTCCTAACTGTGTTTTTGTTTACATGGCAGTTAGTATTCATGAATGCTGAATTAGCACAGGCTTCTAGTTTTTCTTTCTCTTTCATCCTGTCTGTATCTCTTTCTCTTGATCTTTTTCGTTCTGGAGATGCGCGTGTTGCCACAGCAGACAGCAAATGAGCAAATTTGCTCTGCAAATCTGCATGTGTAGACTTTATGCGCCAGAGAATCAAGCGCACAGCCATCTTTAGAATTTTTGAAGTAGCTCTGTATATTTCTATGACCTCGCTGTTGAAGAGTAATTAGCAGGTGAAGTAGATTTTCTTATTGTAGAGTTAATGGACGTTTTCATGAGCATTGTAATGTTTGAATTGGATGTCATAAAAAATGTCAGTAGACCGGGAAGATTCTAAAATGAGTAGTTCATTCATAAATCCATAAGATCTTACCTAGCTACCTAAAGTCTATATAATCACACTGTGTCCGAGGGCGTAAAGGAGGCGGGGCTACATAAGGTCTATATAATCACTGTGTATGAGGGTGTAAAGGGGCGGGGCTATATAAGGTCTATAATCACTGTGTATGAGTGTGTAAAGGGGCGGGGCTATATAAGGTCTATAATCACTGTGTATGAGTGTGTAAAGGGGGCGGGGCTACATAAGGTCTATATAATCACGGTATCTGAGGGTGTAAAGGGGCGGGGCTACAAAAGGTCTATATAATCACTGTGTATGAGGGTGTAAAGGGGCAGGGTTACATAAGGTCTATAATCACTGTGTATGAGGGTGTAAAGGGGCGGGGCTATATAAGGTCTATAATCACTGTGTATGAGTGTGTAAAGGGGGCGGGGCTACATAAGGTCTATATAATCACTGTATCTGAGGGTGTAAAGGGGCGGGGCTACAAAAGGTCTATATAATCACTGTGTATGAGGGTGTAAAGGGGCGGGGCTACATAAGGTCTATATAATCACTGTGTATGAGGGTGTAAAGGGGCGGGGCTACATAAGGTCTATATAATCACTGTATGAGGGTGTAAAGGGGGCGGGGCTACATAAGGTCTATATAATCACTGTGTATGAGGGTGTAAAGGGGGCGGGGCTACATAAGGTCTATATAATCACTGTGTATGAGGGTGTAAAAGGGCGGGGCTACATAAGGTCTATATAATCACTGTATGAGGGTGTAAAGGGGCGGGGCTACATAAGGTCTATATAATCACTGTGTATGACGGTGTAAAGGGGCAGGGCTACATAAGGTCTATATAATCACTGTGTATAAGGGTGTAAAGGGGGCGGGGCTACATAAGGTCTATATAATCACTGTGTATGAGGGTGTAAAGGGGTGGGGCTACATAAGGTCTATATAATCACTGTGTATGAGGGTGTAAAAGGGCGGGGCTACATAAGGTCTATATAATCACTGTGTATGAGGGTGTAAAAGGGCGGGGCTACATAAGGTCTATATAATCACTGTATGAGGGTGTAAAGGGGCGGGGCTACATAAGCTCTATATAATCACTGTGTATGACGGTGTAAAGGGGCAGGGCTACATAAGGTCTATATAATCACTGTGTATAAGGGTGTAAAGGGGGCGGGGCTACATAAGGTCTATATAATCACTGTGTATGAGGGTGTAAAAGGGCGGGGCTACATAAGGTCTATATAATCACTGTGTATGAGGGTGTAAAAGGGCGGGGCTACATAAGGTCTATATAATCACTGTGTATGAGGGTGTAAAGGGGCGGGGCTACATAAGGTCTATATAACCACTGTGTATGAGGGTGTAAAGGGGTGGGGCTACATAAGGTCTATATAATCACTGTATGAGGTGTAAAGGGGGCGGGGCTACATAAGGTCTATATAATCACTGTGTATGAGGGTGTAAAAGGGCGGGGCTACATAAGGTCTATATAATCACTGTATGAGGGTGTAAAGGGGCAGGGCTACATAAGGTCTATATAATCACTGTGTTATGACGGTGTAAAGGGGCGGGGCTACATAAGGTCTATATAATCACTGTGTATGAGTGTGTAAAGGGACGGAGCTACATAAGGTCTATATAATCACTGTGTATGAGTGTGTAAAGGGGGCGGGGCTACATAAGGTCTATATAATCACTGTGTATGAGTGTGTAAAGGGGGCGGGGCTACATAAGGTCTATATAATCACTGTGTATGAGGGTGTAAAGGGGGCAGGGCTACATAAGGTCTATATAATCACTGTGTATGAGTGTGTAAAGGGGGCGGGGCTACATAAGGTCTATATAATCACTGTGTATGAGGGTGTAAAGGGGGCAGGGCTACATAAGGTCTATATAATCACTGTGTATGAGGGCGTAAAGGGGCGAGGCTACATAAGATCTATATAATCACTGTGTATGATGGTGTAAAGGGGGCGGGGCTACATAAGGTCTATATAATCACTGTGTATGAGGGTGTAAAAGGGGCGAGGCTACATAAGATCTATATAATCACTGTGTATGATGGTGTAAAGGGGGCGGGGCTACATAAGGTCTATATAATCACTGTGTATGAGGGCGTAAAGGGGCCGAGCTACATAAGGTCTATACAAATCACTGTGTTTGAGGGTGTAAAGGGGCAGGGCTACATAAGGTCTATATAATCACTAGGCTTGTTTGAGATGAGCAAAATCTGCGCAGAACCGATCACCGGTGATCAGCGCGAGATGCATGCCGGTTAGAAAAGTGTCCGAGGGCGGTCCGCCTTGCTCTGATGTAATGCCGACGTATGTCAAAAAACTCTCGCGAGCGAAAGGCGGATGTGTCGGATTCTGCAGTCGAGCGCAGCTGCTCTCCACCGACTGCGCGGAGCAAAAGCATGATGGGAAACGACTTGCTGACGACACAGCTTAATGCTTATTGGTTTAAACAACCGTGATGTATGGTTCTTTTTAAAAATGTTTGATTTTAAAACTCTGATATCATATGGGGTTATTCCCAAACTCTCTAACAAAGGCGATCTCTCTGTGGGTTATGTGATTGTTGTCATATTTATAAAATATATATATATATATATATATATATATATATATATATATATATATATATATATATATATATATATATATATATATATATATAAACGTGTATGTAGGCCTAATTAAAGTAAAAATGATTGATAAACACGTCTTTCGAATGGAAATAAATAACAAAAACTTTGGGTGTCTTGTTCATAATATTTATTTTCATATAAAAGTAACATAAGTTAAATTACATCCAGTTTATCAGCAACAAAGCGCACGAGTGTGAATCCCGCGATATCCGCCTTTGATCTCGCAGGTGTCTGATCCACTACGAGAAGAGAGAACTGTCCGGCTTGCCTGCACTTTTTTCCCTCCTCCCCTCACTGCAGCCGCCTAGTCTCGGCTAAACTGCAGGCGAGGCGAGGCGCATCTCAAACAAGCCTACTGTGTATGACTGTGTAAAGGGGGCGGGGCTACATAAGGTCTATATAATCCCTGTGTATGAGGGTGTAAAGGGGGCGGGGCTACAAGAGGTCTATATAATCACATATAATCACGAAAACAGACCATGGCAATTGTACCAAATTTAATTTAATTGAAACTGTAAGTCTAATTAGCTGCAATAGATTTTAGGTAGAAATATTCCTGTCAGAAATCTGGTGTTTGTGAGGTTAGCGCGTAGACTGTGTAAACCCTGCCGGCGATTTGATTTCGCCCTGCAACTCAGTCTGGAAACCTGTACATTAATTTTTACTGCTTCTGTTACACTTTTGCGGGAACCAATCACAGACTGGCTTATTCACCTGGCGTGCTATTGGCGGGTTTAACAATATGACGGATAAAGAAGTGATGGTTCGTTGCCCGTTGATCATGCCTCTTGTGGTCTAATTGGTTGAAGGACTATCCAATTGCGTACAGAGTCATTTAATTTATGCTCATGTACCACGCCTCTTGTGCAGTAGAATATACCTAGCAGACTCCCTAGGCCAATGTTCAATCTTAAATTGAGCTTGGTCTGGTGATAGCCAGACAAGTTAGTGCGTGGTTGTGTCATTCAATTTCGTGCATGGGTGTCCTATCTGATCTGGTCTGATGAGTCAGAGGGAAGAACATTACATCTGGTTCAGGTCTCTGAATGTTTCCTTACTGATTTTGAGTAAAGAATCTCACATTACTCTAAGGTGTTTCACAACACCAAACATGACCATTTAGATGTTCTTGGTTACAGAAACCTGACAACATCACCTCAGGCGTTCAAATGAGATTTATGGTGAGCTGTCATAGGGCAATAACCATAACATTTCTCTTTCTCCTCTCCGTCTTGTCTTTCTTACCATCCTTTGATTCGCCGAAGGCCGACAGAAGAGAAAAAGGCGGTGGAGATGTAATTTCAGATGGCATTTTGGTTTGGGTTCTGTGATGAGTCTGTGGCAGCAGCAGAAAGGATTCAGAGATTCTCCGGGACTGTGATTGTCTGCTGGCTGATAAAATGACTCTTCTGAGGGTCCTCAGGGCGCCAGAGAATTTGCCAAATGTCCATCAGACACAAGTCCTGAAATCTTTAAGAAAGTTAAGAAAGAAAGTTTGATGCACAAATTACATTTGAATCCTTTACCACCTTGTAATGTCTAAACCACCATGGGTGCTTTACCTTTGCCTCTTTTTTCACAATTCTGTAGAACTTTATAATTATTTTAATTCATTTTTGACAATGTAAATTTAATTGACTGATGAAAGTAATATAGCATTAAGTACCTCTAGAATATATTTTTTTCTTAAAAAAAAAAAATGCAAATACTTTTTTGCCTACAAATTTCTATTGGCTTTCATTACATTCGATCCCTGCAGCAAGCATTTCAGAGGAAAAACTAGAAACTGGATTTTCTACGTTTGGCAGGTTAGTTGTATCAAATCTTTTTAAAGGTATTCAGACTTTTGTTTGTCAACTAGATATTCACAAGAAGAAAATGTATGTTTTCTGAAATTAAGTTATGGCTGAAATAATCTTTTGGATGTCCAGAAATTCTAATAGCAAACTTGTGGCACTTTACAATAAGGTTCTATTTGTTAACTCTTTCCCCGCCATTGACTGAAATGTCCATAATTTATGAGACAACTCGTTAATTGCCATTACCAGAATTTTCTAGTAGCATCTGCCTGCAAACCCAGAGGCTGCATTTTCAGGACCGCATTTCTAGGACTGCAGTTCTAGGACCCTAGCAATGATTTAGTTGGTTAATTGATTAAAGGGTTATTTTACCCAAAAATGAAAATAATGTAATTTATTCCTCACCCTCATGCCACACCCGTAAGATCTCCGTTCATCTTCGGAACACAAATGAAGATCATTTTCATGAATCTTCGGATCATTATGATTCAGTGTGTCGAATCATGATTCGGATCATGTGTCAAACCGCTAAACTGCTGAAATCACGTGACTTTGGCGCTCCGAACCGCTGATTCGATACAGTGATTCATAACGCTTCAAAGCGTCATGAAGCAGTGTTTCGATATCGACCATCACTATATAAGTCGTTATTTCGTTTTTTTTGGAGCACCAAAAATATTCTTGTCGCTTCATAATATTAATATTGAACCACTGTACTCACATGAACTGATTTAAATATGTTTTTAGTACATTACACATGTCATTGCTGGCTATGCAGGCCTCACTGAGCCTTCGGATTTCAACACAAATATCTTAATTTGTGTTCCGAAGATGAACGGAGGTCTTACGGGTCTGGAACGGCATGAGGGTGACATTACCAATGGGTAGGTTGGTAAATAAATGAATGAATTTTTGGGCGAACTAACCCTTTAAGTTTAATCGATATATTGTCCTAACCAAGCCCTAGCCTTAAACCTACCCATTGGTAACCCTGTTGAAATATTTAAACTAAATTAAGTAATTAAGTTTAAAATGCTGTTTTGTTAAAAATAAGGTGGAAAAAGTTTGAATCGGTCTCCTCAGTTGGCTAGATGGCGCTGTCACAAAAAACAAAACAAATAGGGTCCTAGAAAGGCAGTCCTGAAACGGCGGCGGTCCTAAAAGTGCAGCCTCCGGTTTTGCAGGCGGACAATATTGGGAATTTTCTGGCTTTCCATATTTTCACTGTTATGCAGTAGCGGGCAGTACAGAATCTCCTGATCAAAAGACATGTGAAGAAGCAGCAGAAACAAGTAAACATGTAAAATAACGCAATCATCAACATTAAACAGCATATAAATCAAAACTGCCTAATGTTGCTGAATGAAATGTCGACCCAGGATTAGTGTGAAGCTTTGGGGGTGTTGATGGACTCAATCTACTCCATCTATGTTTTGATCATTGTTCTGAATCTGATCTGGACATTTGGACAGCTTTTTGCTCAAAATATAGAACATTTATAAACCTTACCCACATTTAAGTGTTAATTAAAAAAAAAAAAATGCATCAAGCTAGAATGTTTTTGTTTTGTTTTTTGACAAAGAAATATTCAGAACATTTAGTGCAAATAATCAAAAATGCTGATGCTGACTGGCAACTTTTTTCAAAAATGCTGGCGGGGAACGAGTTAATATTAATTTACTACATTATTTAGGTCAAACAACCTATTTACCAATTTCACAAATTCAGAAAAAAAAGATGATCTGAAGAGCCTATAATGTGGCATCATTAATAACATTTTAAATCTCCAAAAGTTCATTTAGTAAGCGTACGTGATAAGAATGTGCTAATTAGACTCACGACTTGAGTTTTAAGAGTTCCACTCACACACATACACTTCCTCTTGTATGTCACAGTAGATTATGTGAGTTCCCTCCCAGAAGGGCATTTCTCCCTGAGAGGCATGCACGACCCCGTCGCCTTGATCCAGTGTAGGTCGACTGGGTCCTGTGACTCCGCGGCCCTGAGATGGGTTGCTTTTGTGTAGACTAAGATTTGCCTGTCTAAACGGGGGAGTCTAAGCAGCTTTCCAGAAGATTAAGGCAGAGGGGCGTCTGAGGGCCCGGTCCCTGGAGCCCGGGGGCCGTGAAAAAGGTCAGCAGGGTGAAATGAGGTCTGCCCGAGCAGACGAACACGGTCTGACGGTACACAAAATGACATGCCATTAGTATCGCTGCTCTACCAGAGAGAGAGCTAAGACCCCTATTGTTACTTCCCTTCAGACTCTTAGAAAAACAGCAACCATTTGGGCAAAGATGAGAGCTGAGAGGAGAAAGGAAGAAAAAGAGATTAATCCTCTTTAAATGGCCGATGAGGGAGGAAAGATGCTGGAGTCTTTTATTGCCTTTTCAGATTTGTAAAACATCCACGGCATTAAAAAAAAGAGAGAAGCAAATAACGCATAAATGCATTTTAAAAACAATTATTCCTCATAGCCCACAACATTCCCAGGTTCCAGCCCGTCGTGGGATTATTAAAGCATTTTATGGCAGTGAATAGAAACAGAAGGTGTTTTTCGAGTCGACAGCCCGGAGCAGAGGTCTGTGTGTACATAAAGCTTTGAGACGTACAGAGTTCAGCACCGAGACGCACCCAGAGGAGAGCAGTCAACTGTGAGACCTGCTGTTCACACGATGCCGTGCATCCGCAAACCGGCTTTTCACCTTTAACAGGAACGTATAACGTGCCAAGACCAAACGCATATTCAATCTGCAATGACTTATCACCTCCTCAGCCCGCTGCATTCATAAACTGAGATAAGCCCTCGGATGAATGGAATTTAAGCAGAGCAGTCTGAGGAAATAGATCTCAGAAATGCCACATTGCCACAGAGAAAAAACAACAACTGATCAACATAAAGCCTGGTCCACTTTGAAGCTGATTCCGGCGAAGAACTGCCAGCTTACACGGATCTAAAATCTAAAATAATGAAACAACAATAGCAAACCATGAACAAAAAAAATGCTGTGTAGAAAAATGAGCAGAAAATGAAACCCAAGCAGAATGGACAACAACTGCAACAATTTATACGAGGAATGGTCTTACACACCACACATTCCAATACATTATCTTGAAGACTTAAGGTCGTCCCAATTTGCATACTTATGCACTATTCTATAACGTTTTTAAAGGGGGTACTTCAGCGCTGGGAAGAGGAATATGTATTTAAACTGGGTCATTTTTGTAGTATAAATGTGAAATTATTTTTCAATTTGGTGCTTTCTAGACCGAGAAAAGACAGAAAATTTATTTTTGTCTCATGTGGATGAAAGACAAAAACTCCCAGAATGCACTTGCTTCGCTGCCCTATGAGGCCACTCCCAAAACCACGGCTACTGGTTACATCACTTGCCCACCGCGGTACCGCCCCCACCGTCGTTTTGATATTCATAGTAATAAAATCATTTAGTTCAGTTAGAGAATAGACACTACAATTAAAAACTGAAGGTGTCTTTTGAATAAAGTGTGAGTGAGCCGAACGAAAGTCACGTCTCAAACGCAGCAGGAGTCAGATTTCATTCATCATGAGAGCGAATTGCTGAGGGAACGCTCGGCAGTCATTCACGGCGCGTGTCCATTCTGGCGCGTTTTCAGATCGCAAATGGAAGCTTAACTTTCATAGGAATTCATTGAAAAGTTGAAACACTCACGTTGCTCCGCAACGCTCCGTTATGAATGCCCGATCTGAGCGGCCGTGTGCATTTACATTCTGTGATTGAGATCCCTCCCCTGTGGGCAGGTTGAAAACATGCGGAACAGCTCCTTCTACTGGTTGTAGTCTCTAGCATCTGGCCAAAAAAATCCTCCGATGACGCAAAATGACAATATTTGCATCATTGGAGGATTTTTTCCAGAAATAAAATGCATAATTCTCTTGTCTCAGGGGGATATGAGGGGGGAAAGTACGATAATTTGAATATACTACCAGGTTTCTACTGATACAAAGCTTAAAGCTAAATCGCTGAAGTAACCCTTTAAGTATAAATTGTGTAAGTAGTGTGTTCACACTGAAAATTCCAAAACGAAAAGGTGCACTTTAAATACCCGGATGATGCACTAAATTAACGGTGTTGGACACTTTATGCACTCAACTGTCGCAGCTTTAAAGCGGAGGGGGAGTCTGGCTCCGCCCTCCTACGTACTTCTGCTCAATTTTCATTTTCCTTCAGTTCACCGTCTGGGATTGCGGTATATTTTCTGGTTTTCTCCGGTCAAATTTTAACTGGTCCAATCAGCGAACAGAGGGAGTGGCTGAGAATGATGACGTTGATGTCGTGCGCTAGTTTGAGATGACATGCGTCATGACCAAACGTTAGCGATTGGTTATGGCAGATCCAGAGTGGCTCTGGGAAGATCCAATAGTTTTAAACTTCAACAGAGTACCCGCCTTCAAGGAATTAACGCTTGTCAATGGAGAGTGGCCATACTCTCTGTACAAATGAAATGTACGAAAGTCTGGTAGAACCAAGCTAAGGCGCTACCAGATTCCGATGTTGAATGACAAAATAACCATTCGTTAAAGTTCATACACTATACGGTTGAGTGGATAAGTACATAGTATATAAGTGCATAGTGTACAGTGCGTTATTTGGGACACAGCTATATACTAACGGTTGAGTGTATAAGTGCATTTATTAATTTTTGTTAATGTTGATAAAAATACATCTGTTCATTGTTAGTTCAGGTCCATTATATAATATTAACAGTTTTGATTTCAATAATGTATTAGTAAATGTTGAAATAAGTAATTACTTAATAATGTTTTTCCATGACAGTATTTTTATAATGAACCATAATTTAAAAGATCTTCATAAAGGTTCTCCTATGGCATCAGGTTGATCCTGCACGTGCCTGTCTCTATATCCTTCTGAATCCCAGCGTTAGGAAAGAGTGGCTGAAAGATTGCTAAACACATCAGACTAATCTTGTGTTGTTTTGTTGTGTTGTGAGCCAATCACAAGGTAATGCTTGTTGAAGGGTAGGCCAGTGCAAATTATTTTGGACATGAGCGAACACGCTGTTGATGTGTAAGAGTAGCAAAGTGCCGTTTTTCATGTGTTTTATGAAGAGAGACTGCATCAAAAACAACCCATTTAATTCTAAAGGTCAGAGAGGGTGAAAAGTCATCATGAAAAGCCAAATGACTTTTTTTTTTTTAAGCCATAAACCTTGAGTAATTTCACAGGTGGACGTGTGTGTGTGGTTCTGGTAAACCCTACATCATGGGGACAGAATGTCCCCACAAAGATGGCAATATACGGAATCCTTTACCCTGTGGGGATTTTTTTGGCCTTTATGAGGAAAACAAGTCATTCTAAGTGATTTTTAAAAAATATTAAAATGCAGAACGTTCTCTGTGATGGGTAGGTTTAGGGGTATGGGATAGAATATACAGTTTGTACAGTATAAAAATCATTACGTCTATGGAATATCCCCATAAAACATAAAGGGCCCTATCATACACCCGGCGCAATGCGATGGTTATCAGCCTGACGCAGTTATCATTTTCACATCCAGCGCCACGTTGTTTAAATAGCACAGTCCCATGGATGTGCTGGTCTGAAAACGAGGTGTGTTCAGGCGCATTGTTGGCGTGTTGCTGTTTAGAGGCAACTGGAAATGACTGCACCATTGACCAACAAAAGCCTGGTCTAAAGTCAATAGTGCAGTATTTTTTGTGTTATTTAAAGACACTATAGGCGGGTGCACAACGTGCGTACACTCTGCTTATTACACACACAGGGACGCGCATCAGCACACAAACATTTTTAAATATGAACAATAAAAGGATTCCTCTTTTTCCGCTCGCAAATTCCGCCATGTAAATAGCGAATCCACCATGGTGCAAGCGCAACTGGCTTTTAAAGGGAATGGGAGATGAGACTCTGATTGGTTTATTGCACGTTACACCCAAAAACACACCCATGAGTCATTAAGAGAATAAGTATAACCCTTTTGGACCATGCACCTGGTGCTCCGACCATTTTTTCTGTCGTTAAACTATACATACATACGCCCTAAGTGCACCTGTGCCATGTGCTTCAGGCCATGCACTTCGATCGTTAAATTAGCCCCCGAAAACCCACCCTGTGTGTGTGTGTGTGTGTGTGTGTGTGTGTGTGTGTGTGTAATGTACAAAAAGACCTTGTATTTTAACTGTACTTTTAAATGCACAGACACATATATTTTGATTATTGTGGGTGTGAGGACATGACCAGAGAAAAAGGCAGGAGACACTGCTTGTCGTCAGCTTAAAGCTTTTATTTACAGACTTGCCATCACCACCACGTGATGCCGGAACCGTACAGGTGACCTTCCTCACGGAAGTCCCTCACCAACAACCCCCCAGAACAGACAAACTGAATCCTCTTATGCTGCAGGGTTCAACCATTTCCCAATAAAGGAATAGACAGTGTATATACACATACACACAAATACATAAATAAACCTTAACATGTGGAAATAAAACATCAAAATACAAATAACAAATATTACAAGAACCAAAATACAAATAATAAACAATACAATACATTTAACAACATAAACAACTGGAACAATGAAACAATGACCCCCCCCTGCTCCCACTGGACAATAGGCTATGCCTACATTACCCAGAATCCCTCAGACTGGCATAAAATGAGGAACAGGAAGGCCGCACTTCCCCTTAAACCCCAACCCCCGGAACCATGCTGCAGCCATGAACCAGGAGACAAAAGGTAAACTTAGAAAATGTCACCATAATGCTAATGTAGCAGTTCTAAATAAAGAAATAAAACAAAAACTCTTGGTGTCTTATCTCTAATCTAAATGTGCACTTTTAGACCAGAAAAAGATAACCACAAATCATATTTGTACAAACAATAAGAAACATAAACATGTATACAAGTAATATAAACCAAACAAACATGGGGCCTATATAAGTATAAGAGGTTACTTATGAGATCCTCACATCTTCCCCCTCCCCCAAACTCTCGCAAGGTAAGCGAGAGAGAAAATCAGCGGTCACGTTTTCCGACCCTGGCCGATGTCGTACTATAAAATGGAAAGGTTGCATAGCCAAACTCCAACGAGTTACACGAGCATTGGTATCTTTCATTCTCCACATAGTCACTCGCTTCAGCCACATCCATAGCCACATAGGCCGCCCGGGCCTTGCCAGTGAGTAGAGGAACTAGTCGAATGGCCCAATCCTCTGGAGGCCATTTGCACACGGTAGCAATTCGCTCAAAGGTAGTCAGATAATGCTCGATGTCATCCATCTCACTGAGCTGCTGCATCTTTGGCTCTTTCAATGGACCCCCAGCAATTGGCCGTCGAACTCCATCAGAATTTCTAGACGAAGTGTCTGGACCCTCACTCTCCCCAGGTGGCGGATTTCCCAGTGAGGTATGCTGGCTCACTTCTCCCTGCAGTAAACGAAACTGATGTTGCATGGTCCTCCATCTTGTCTCTTGTCGTGCATTCTCTTGTTCTTGACGATTGGTTTGCTCTTTTTGATCTACCAGAAATTTCTGGAACATATCCTTGAGCTCAGCCATGTCCTTCGAAGAACTCTCAGAGGACATCAGCTCCACAACACCTCCACTAGCCCCATCATCCTCCCCATCTTCTCCGGGGTTCACTCGAGCTAGTGTCTCAGCACGTGCCCGTTTTGGTGCCATCACACCTGTCAATTTGACACAGCAATGCTCCTCTTCTGGATTATCCCACCGCTGCCACCATATTGTGAGGACATGACCAGAGAAAAAGGCAGGAGACACTGCTTGTCGTCAGCTTAAAGCTTTTATTTACAGACTTGCCATCACCACCACGTGATGCCGGAACCGTACAGGTGACCTTCCTCACGGAAGTCCCTCACCAACAACCCCCCAGAACAGACAAACTGAATCCTCTTATGCTGCAGGGTTCAACCATTTCCCAATAAAGGAATAGACAGTGTATATACACATACACACAAATACATAAATAAACCTTAACATGTGGAAATAAAACATCAAAATACAAATAACAAATATTACAAGAACCAAAATACAAATAATAAACAATACAATACATTTAACAACATAAACAACTGGAACAATGAAACAATGACCCCCCCCTGCTCCCACTGGACAATAGGCTATGCCTACATTACCCAGAATCCCTCAGACTGGCATAAAATGAGGAACAGGAAGGCCGCACTTCCCCTTAAACCCCAACCCCCGGAACCATGCTGCAGCCATGAACCAGGAGACAAAAGGTAAACTTAGAAAATGTCACCATAATGCTAATGTAGCAGTTCTAAATAAAGAAATAAAACAAAAACTCTTGGTGTCTTATCTCTAATCTAAATGTGCACTTTTAGACCAGAAAAAGATAACCACAAATCATATTTGTACAAACAATAAGAAACATAAACATGTATACAAGTAATATAAACCAAACAAACATGGGGCCTATATAAGTATAAGAGGTTACTTATGAGATCCTCACAGTGGGCCTTGGAATGAAAAAAGCATGGGGACCACTGATCATTTTTGCATTTTTGCAGTTTAGGACATTTTCAGATCTCTCTGTGTGCATGTGTGCAGTGCGCAGTATGAGAGGTACTTACACTATCGCTGTTGTACCCATAACACTCTGATCTAGTGTGACAACAGCTGGGTTGGTTGGTTCAAGATGGGACTTTTGTGAATGTTTAGATATCTACAGTCTATGTAACGGGACATTATCAGCTCCAAACTTCAGGTTGTGCCATCAAAAGCCATGTGGCATTTGGAACTTACCGGACGCTGCTGGCGCATTGAACGCACTCCTAACAAAGAGGAACCGGGAAAGGCCACAGATCTGACCTTTCCCATCTGTTTGTTATCATTAACATGTTTATTCCTTATTCAATTGTTTGTTCATTCGTTTGTTGGATCGCTTGAGAGAGGCGTACGTGGTTTAATCCTCTTCCTCACTTGGCCAGAGGCTGCGAGTCTTTGACAAAGTCACCAAAGTCAGCACGGCCTCAGGTGTTTGTGTGTGTGTGTGTGTACTCACCTTCAAAGCTTGGCACGTTGAAATATGCCGGCATCTTTTCTAATATCAAAGAGAGAAAATCCTGCATACTGAGCTGCTCTGTTAATTAGATATTTCATTAAAGCGAACAATAAATTACCATTTATTTAAAATTTGATCTGAATTGGCTGGTTTTTGCATTGTTAATCAGTGCGAGTTTAAACAAACCTGAAATTAAAACGTAACTGCATTCTGTATATAGTTGTTTATATAAATAAACAGTTTAATTGGTTTAGTTGTTTGTTTAATCTAGAATCACAATTAACCAGCGGTAATGAGTATTGATGATGTAGCAGCAGGAACTACTGTATACAAGAGTAATGATTAACATTACTTAACATTGTATTTATCAGAATGGCAACCTGGCATTAATTTAAAAAAAAAAACAAAACAAAAAAAACATGCAGTTGTTGCTGTAAATATATTCATCTGTTTGTTTTGTTTATTCTAGAGACATTTGGAAAATAACTACTAATTAATATTAATGAAGAGTATGTTGCTGTAAACTGACTAGAGAAACACTGTTTCTGTAAACCCCTGCTTCTGCTAATTTGTTTGTTTGTTTATTTCAGATACACTTATAAATAAATGAGGTTAATGAATATCAATATCAAATTGAGTATGTTGGGGAAAACGTACTAGAGAGAAGTTTTTCTTATTCTTCTATTTATGCGTCAGAACACTCAACAACGTACATAGTGATTCCTATAATTATATCCATGTGTTTATTGATTTACATATTTTAGTTTGTTTCATAAATAAATTAAAATAAATAAAAAATAAAACAAATAAAGCTTGCAATTAAGTCAATTAATTAATGTTAGCAATCAATAAATTAATAACAGAAAA